>CM071599.1:77886302-79086302 GCA_036435485.1 Saposhnikovia divaricata
TTGATTGCCTATGTCCGAGGCGGTTGTGGTGGATGATTGTGAAGTTACGCATGTAAATGCTAATCATTTTTGGTATTGTGATGATATGAAATTGGATAATGTTTGTGTGAATTTGTTGGTGCTTATGTTGTTTATTTGGATACTACTTATTGTAATCCGAAATTTGTGTTTCCTGTGCAAGATGAGTCTATTGATTATATTGTTAAAGTTGTTAATAGGATTGGTGTTGAAAAGTCCAAGTCGGAGACGGAGAGTATGAATAAGAGAGTGATGTACATGTTGTTGTTAGTTGGATATTTTGTAATGATGAAGGAGATTATGGTTGTCTAATTCCAGTAAGGTGCTGAATAGTCCGTAACGCTATATTATATAGCGTATACCGCTATATAATATAGTGTAAGTACATGGGCCCCAAAAACTATAACAAAATCTTGAAATTTGATTGTAGATTTTATCAAAATTTATATTCGAGTATGTTTATAAATTAGATCTTAAGATTTATCAAGAAAAATAAGCTATAAATTATTGTATATGCGGGTATAAACCCACAAAACTCACAAAATAATATTTTAAAACAACAATGACTGTTTGAGCCAAAATGGGTGTAGTGCTCGTACAAGCTATAATACAGCGTAAGTAATAAAGGGTAAAATGGGAATTACAAAAAAGTAAACATACGTTATATTATATAGCGGTATACGCTATATAAATAGAGAGTAAGCCCGCCAAAAAAAATTTATCCTGACCGTTGATTATTGATTTTAATGGTGAAAGATGGGTTGGTTGGATATACATATATATCCAACTGTGGTTGGTGACCAGTTTCCATATATATATATATATATATATATATAGCCAAGTGCTCAAATGAGAACCATCTCTTAAAATGAGAACTTAGTTTCCAAAGCAAATCACAAAAATCTACTAGAATCACCAAATCGTTAAAACTAATAAAAAAAATAAAAATCACGTCAGTGCTTACATCAGCATGATGACATCACTGGTGACATCAGCATACTGACGTGGCAGAAAATTTCCCTCCAAAATTTCCCCCCCCAAAAAAGTTCCCACAAAAAAAAATAAGAAATTTTTCTGGGCACGTTTTTTCCCACAAAAAAATGGCGCTTTTATATTCTTTCCCGCCAAAAAATGGTGATCCAAAAATCACTTAGATTAGCGTTTTCCCTAAACACAACAGTTAACCTTTAGGCTTCAACAGTTCCATTTTGGGTTTTATAAATATTCAGAATGATGAATAAACCGTATACGGACTTAGGGTTTAGGGTTGTTTACAACCCAAAACCCTAAATTATCATGATTTTTAAAAAATCGGGGGCTCGTCCCCGATTTTTTAAAAATCAGGTCGCCGGACTTAGTAAGAAACAAATTTTAATTTTAAAAATTTCCCAACAAAAAATGGTGATTTGACAAATTTTCCCGCCAAAAATTTGGTGGTTTGGCAAAATTTCCTTCCAGAAAATTGGTGATTTGAAAAATTTTCCCGCCAAAAAATTGGTGATTTGGAAAATTTTCCCGCCAAAATTTTTTTCCCCCCGCCAAAAAAATATTTTTTGCCCCAAGAAAAAAAATTTGTGGGCCCCACTTCCACGTCACATGCTGATGTCAGCAGTGACATGGCAGTGTAAAATATTTTTTTGTGATTTTGTGATTATGCTAAATTTTGGTGATTTGTTTTAGGGAGTAAGTTCTCATTCTAAAAGGTTCTCACTAGAGTAGCTCCATATATATATATATATATACGGATCTGATCATGGTTCCCTATAGTTGTTCTAATATTAATTCATACTAGCTTATATCCGTGCAAAGCACGAGTTGTTTTTAATTCTTTATAATTTGTTTATAATATAGTATAATATTATAAATATTAATTTTAATATATTATTAGAAGAATTCGACCTTACATCTTTGTATATAGTAATTTTTAATATTAAATATAAATTAATAGGTTATTGGCGGGAATCGAACCTTACAACTTTTTATATAACAAATTTTAGTATTTTTTTACCTAACGGTAATGATCTATTTGAGTTGAAGAATTATCGGTTGTGAATGAGGGATAAACAAAAATAGGAGATAATCAAAAAAAGGGGTTAACCAAAATAAAAATTATACCCCATTTCGCTTATTATTGATAGTACTATAACATGTGCGATGCACGGATTTTTTTTGATACGTAATAAATTTTATTTTATTTTACAATTATATTTTCATATAATATATTTTTTAATAATTTTTTAAATTTTAATTTAAATAATTTAATATAAATTTTATTAATGATATATATAGTTTAAAAGTTATATTATAAAATTTCAAAATAAATATGTCGTTGACAGAATTCAAATCTTGAAATTTTAGTAAATTAATTAAATCATATAATATATTTGAAAATTAGATCCAACGATTATGATTTTTTACTAAAAATAATGATCATTATTCGCTGCATACAGATTTCTATTATATTTTGTTAGTGATTAGAAGATATGGTGAGATATTTTTGTGTATATATTAATTATTGCAAGATTTTGTTTTAAAGTGAAAGTTAACTTGTTTTAATTAGAAAATAAATATTATTAATGTGAAGATATAATATTTTAGGATTTTATAAAAGGTAATATCACTAATTAAAAGTAAACGACTTTTAATAAAAAAAAAGGCGATCGAATAATTATCATTAATTATATTATTTCATCATTTATTTTAATAATTAGGATGACAGTGCTAAAAACCGAACCGTCAAACTTTCAATAACCGTACGATGCACATATTTCATTTATTATGTTATAAATTTTATTTAATATTACAATTATATTTTTATATAATCATTATTTTTTTATAATTTTTTAAAATTTTGTTTAAGATAATTTAATACACTCATCTTTACGGATTATACTAACATTTCCTTATTACAAACAACATATATGAATTTTTGATATATCTATACTATATTATAAAAGACGAAACATTGAAAGTTTTGGAACGGTACGGTACGGTACTTACCATATTTAATTATTTTACTTTATTACCCTTAATTATTTTACTTAATTATTAAAAAATAAAACACAATCTTTTCTCAATAGAAAGTTTTGGTACCCGTTTTTTATAACTAACCAGTTACCTTTTTCAGCTATTATCTTTTCTAACTTTTCTAGCTAAAATATCTTCTTTCCAAAAATATGATCGTTCTAATTAATGAAATAAACTAATAATATTATAATAGTTACTAATAACTAACTAATTATTATTTCCAAATAAAAGCTAATATATTTTCTATATTTTCTAACTAAAATATCTCATTTTCAAACTTGATTTTTTTACTTAATTATCCTTAATTAAATATTTATTATTAGTAAAAACATGTAATTCTACTTTATAAAATAAAATAACGATATTATAGTTCCTAATAACCAACCAGTTACCTTTTCAGCTTAAACACATTATTTTTTCTAACTTTTCTAACTAGAACATCTCCTTTACAAAAATATCACGGGCCATTCTATTTAATGAAATATACTAATAAAATTATAATTACTAATAACTAATTGATTACCTTTTTAAATATATGTATATATGTATATATATATATATATATGTATATATATATGTATATATATGTATGTATGTATGTATGTATGTAAATATATATATATATATATATATATATATATATATATATTTGCCATATTATTTCTGAAAAAGAAAAAATTTAGCTAAAATATATAATCAGTCAATTATTAATTATTATGGTATTATTTTATTGAATACAATTATCCTTGATGCTATTGGAAAAAAGAGGTTTTCATAAGAGAAAATATAAATGGTAACGTGTTTTAGTTGGAAATGTAATTTGTTAGTTACTAAATCATGTCATTTAAAAATTTAACTTACAAAATTTATATCATAAAAAATTCATTCAAATTATTAAAAAAATCATATAATATTAATAAAAATCCGTGCATCGCACGGGTTTTAAGCTAGTTTTATTAATAACTAGAAAATATGGTATGATATATTGGGGTATATATTAATTATTGTTAGATTAGTTTTAAATCAAAAAAGGTAACATATTTTAATTATAAAGGAAATATTAATGATCGGAAGATATGGTACGAATAATTTTTTAGGTGTTTATAAAAGGCAATATATTCAACTAAAAGTAAATGTGAAAATGGCAATCTACTAATTATCATTAATTATATTATGTTATTATTTATATATATATTAATAATTTTATGATTAGTTTTAAATAAAGAGGGTAACTTATTTTAATTAAAAAGGAATATTAATGATTGGAAGATATGGTACGATTGATGTTTTTAGGTATTCGTAAAATGTAGTATCTTCAAATAAAAGTAAATATGAAAAAGGGAACCGACTAATTACCATCATATCCTTATATATAAAACTGTTACAAACTCTCTCAAGAAATTCTTATGTTCTTGAGAGCTGCTAGGTTACAAGATAACTCGTGTAAGCGATTACTTAAATGTAAAACCTAAACTGTGTTTATATATTATACACAGCTGTCCTATCAATTACAAGATATATCAAATCAATTACATACGTCTCTTAGTACATATCTTGAATGATAGCTGCGTTCCTATAAATCAGAAACCGACATATCAATCTCCCTTGATTCCTGGACTGATGTATATCCTCGTGTAATCTTGATCAGCCTCCAATCCTGATGATAGCCTAATACTGACGGTGCATTACTGATGACGTCAGCATCAGTATCTGATCAGTAGTCCAGATCCTGATCATCACTTGAATCAATATCTAACAATCTCCCCCAATTTGTATTTTGTGAAATAAAGCACAAATTCCTTGATTCAGTGATGTCAAAAACTCAAAACAAAATACCTCCTAGAAATCGTCATGAACAGTTTCAGAAAGTCTTTGATAGAAAAGATTTGTCTTCAAGAAGTTAGTCAATAACTCTTCTTCCTTGCTCTCAAGAATTAGAATCAATTTCTTCTTCAGATTGTTGAGTTCTTCATCTTCCTCATTAATCTGATAAATAGTTGTCCTGAGATTTTGAATTGAGCTTCTAGGAAGATCTAAGTCACCTAGCAGTATATAAGCAAACTCCTCCCCATCTGGATTAAGAGATAATTGTTCCAAACCTAGATACTCTTCTTTAATAGCAGTACCTTTCACCATTTCAACTTCTTCGCCTCTTTTATTTAAATACATGGGAGTATATTCGCCATCATACCTTGTTCCTCCATCCAGAAATCTTCGTCTGATAGTTGTGTGAATCATAGAAGACCAATTGTTGTAGACTTCTCTTTCTTTAGCACTGACACTTTTATTCTTGAGAAAATAAAGAACATATTTCAATTCTTTTGCAGATTTGCACAGCAGCTCATGAATAGCCATCTTCTTGACAGTCTTGTCTTTCATGAAGTACAACAATGTCTCTATCTTCTTAGCACCAGCATGACAGTCAGCAATGATAGCAACAGCTTCAAGTTTCCAAAGATGAGCAACAGTTAACTCATCACCAATTTTGTCACCTAGAATATGTTGATCAGTTTGTGTTGTAAAAACAACCTCTGCATCATGAAATCCAATACCTCCTCTTGTTCCAGGTTCCAAAACCTTCAAACCAGATTGCATACTTGTCCAAAGTGGTGGAGATTCAGCAGACTCAACAGATTCAACTTCATCAATCAATGAAGGTTCATCAGACTCAATTAGTGAAGGTCCTGTAATCAGTCCAATAGATTTGAAAACAACTGGTTCACTATAGTTGCACACTCTGTTCTTCCATTTCTTGCTTTTCTTTTCTATTACTGGTGTATAATTCTGTTGATGTTCTAGAACAGGTCTATTTCTGTCATACCATATCAACTTATCAGATTCATAAACTCTTTTCATGTAATCTCTGGTTGCCTTCCTTTCAGTATCTCTTGCTTTTACCCTGATTTCTCTTTCTTTTTCAAATCTTCTGAATCTTTCTTGATCAATCTTCAAGTTCATATCATCAACTTCTAGATTATGAAATTCAACCACAACAGTAAGAATCATGACCTCAAGTTCTTTCAAGATTTCAGCTTCATCAGAATCAGGAATAGCAAGTTGAGTAGTTCCAGCAGCAATATTCTGTGCTCTCACAGTAACTTTACCTCTTCTAGCTAACTGTGGTGTTTCATCAACAACTTCTTCAGGTACATTGAATATCTGGAATCATTTCAAGAAGTAGTGGAGATTTCTTCTTCTTTACTTTCTGAGGATCTTCAGTTATTTCCTCAATTGTGATTCCACTAGACCTTGTCTATCTTGCATTTGTCTGAACAGGCTTTCTTCCTCTTCCTCTGCTTCTACCTCCCCTGCCTCTTCCTCTACTTGCAGCAGGAGCTTCTTTCTGCTTAGAAATTCCCTCAAGAATCTTCATTTTTTCTTTTAAGATCTCTTGAGTACTCATGTCAGAATTCTGTGCAGAGATCAAAGCCAGTGCCTCCCTAGCATGATGCTGTTGAACTTTAATATCATTGTCATATACAATTTCACTCTCTCCTGACTTGGAAGTAATCTTCTTAAAGAGATGTGGAGCATCTTCTATCTCGGTAATAAATAAATCCTCATCTTCTACAGGAATTGTTGGAAGTGTTTGATTTTGACCAGGTGCTAGAAATTGTTCTTCAGTCAAGACTTGAGATTGTACCATAGTCCTCACTGTCCTTCTTCCAGATTTAGAAACATGAGTTGACTGCCTAGTTTGTATTTCAGATTGACTTGTCCTTTTCACCAGCATAGCATCAGAGGTTTCTGTTCCATGTATCTGAGCATCACCACCATTACTTCCAGAAGTAGCATCATCCTTTCTTACAACTGGATCAGGTGTACATTTTGTTTTGACTACCTTATCCCCCTTTTTGACATCAGGATCAGTCAACAAAGATAAAATCAGGTGGAGAGAGGCTTCAATATTTGTCATCCAAGCTTCAAAAGCATCCATTCGAGAATCCATCTTCTTCTCAAGTGTCTGAATGTCCTTGCTAATATTCCTAGCTTGAGCACTAGTAGCAGTCTTGCATAAATTAGAATGAACATCATCTCGAATTGTATCATTATCAGTTTTGAGAGAAGCAATCTCATCCTTCAAACCCTTTGCCAAAATAGTAGTAGTCTTTAGATGATCTTTGAAATCAGAATTAGAGAACTTAGAAGCTATATGTTGAGAATGAAAGAGAGCATTGTTAAAACTTATGACTGTAGTTGGCTTATTCCATTCAGTATCCCATTCGTATCTTCTCAGAGCTTGAATGTGTTCAGGAATAGTATGGTTATATTCACCCCTTGTCTCAGAATGAACTAAGCCATGTTTATGTGCAACCGTACCTTCTATAGTTTTACTAACAGATTCCATGAACTTGCTTGATGATCCACCAGCAGAGCCTTGACTCGCTTTTAGGACTGCTCGAAGCTGAGCATTTTTAGAAGTGTCATCAGCATCATCATCTTCATCATCTGAGCTATCAATAGCATCAGGAATGTGATCATCCAAGTTGTTATCAGGTTTCAGTACACCTTTCAGCTTTAAATTACTGGCAGATGGAGCTGGTGTATCTTGAGAACCTGCATTTAGAATCGAAACAGTTCCTAAATCTCTTTTTTCTTTCAAAGTGATCTCATCACTTCTCACTGTTTCACCTAAGTTACTGTCAATAGTAACTACTACCTCACTAGAAGTAATAAAATTCTCACTCTTTTCTACCTCTCCTTTTGCCAGTTCAGGAGACTGCCTCTCATCACTCTTTATTTTCTATGATTGTTCACACTCATTCTCACAAGAAAGGTTCTGGCTCAACAAAGTCAAAGAAATAAGAGGTGGCTGAGAAGAGTGGACTTAAGTCATACAAATAGAGGTATCCCTTGTCTCAGGTCTATCTGTAATCATACTATCAGTAGTAAAAGAAGTAGAGATAGAAGTGTTACTTGATGAAGTAGTAAAAGATTCCATTGGTCTTGATGAGAGTGGTTGTACCAGAATAGGTTAAGTATCGTCAGGAATGGTATCAACATTCTCATCATGAGCTATGCTTTCATCAGGAAGAGGGCTTGCAATAGTATTTGCTACAAATGGTTCTTGTGGAGCCAGAGGTTCAGAAGCTTCTTCAACACTTTGAGCTGAAGGTTCTTGTGTGCTTCCCTCAAAAATAGTTTCTATGTGTACAGCATCCATTGCAGGAATCTCTAGAGCAATGTCAGAAAACCCCTGTGTTGTAGAATCTATGCCTGCATCTTCACTTTGAGAAGATGGTTCTTGTGAGGCAGGAATGTTCTTGTCTGCACTTTCCATTTGAAAAGGTGGTTCTTGTGGGACCATTCCTTCAACAATGTCTGCACCCACACTTTGAGTGAGTGGTTCTTGTGGGACCGGATCTGCAATAGCTGCTAAACTCCTTTGAAGTTCAGGTTCTTGTGGGCTTGATCCTTTCAGAGGTGAAGTGATCCTCTGTTTCTTCTGTCTATGAAAAACCTTTACTTCAGCTTATCTCTTTATCTGAAGAGGTGTTGGTTTAATACCAAGCTTTGCAGCAATAGCATTTACTTCATCCACAGACATCTCAATTATTCTTCTCTTTGGAGATGTAGGTGCTGGAGAATCAGAAATCTCAACAGTCTTTATAGGTGATGTATCAGGAGTGGAGATATCAGGAATGACAGATGTGTCAGGAACTGTTGATTCATCAAATTAATATCATCATTAAGATTCTACATTTCTTCAGGAATGTAATACTTGCTCTTATTGACTATCTTTCTTCTTTTCTTTAGCTTTACTGGCTCAGCCAATTCATCAGTAGCAGGAGCAGCAACTTCATTTTTCTTCATAATTATTGAGATGGTCTTATCATCATCACTATCAGAATCAGAATCATGTTGCAAAAACTTTCTTTTCTCACCTGTTTCTTTATATTCTCCGGACTTAATCAAAGACTCATCAATCTGTTTCTCCAAAATCAGAACCCCTTGTTCACCTCCTTGTGACTTCTTTTGAGTGAGGGTTGTAGTGGAGAAGTGCTTTGATCCTGATTGTCTTCCAGACACATCAGATCTAGCTGACTTCTTTTCTTTTACAACTGATGTCTTTTGAGAGACATCAGAGGTGGTTGACTGTTTAGGTGACTGTTTGTGGTATGTGCTTGTGTCAGAAACAGAATGTGTTTGGTCCTGTCCCATAGCACTTGTGGTTGAGCCATATAGTACAGGCAATCTCTTTTTCAAGAGAACCCAGACCTCATCAGGAATGTAAGGATTTCCTTTAAAACCATTTGCCTTATCCGATTTAACCAAGGATTTGATATTATTTTCAGAAATCTTAAAGATAGGCAAAACTGTATCATCTTCAAAATTAGAATTTGGACATAAGTGAGAAAATATCAATTGAAAAAATCTAATAAAACAGACATAACCACATTTATCTGTTTTTCTCGCACTTAATGCCTTCAAGATAAACACTCCATAATCAAATAAAGTGACATAGATTAGAGAGTACCCAATTTGAACCAAAGCTGTTGGTAGTGCATCAAAGTTAGAGACTTTCTTCAAGAAGCACCTACTGATGGTATCAAAGAAGAAATTCCATTCCTTCTTAAGTTTGGTTCTGTATAACTCTCCAAACTTTCTTGGTTGTCCATTCTAGCCCAGACTCGTAGCAAACGCCAACAAAGAAGCATCAGTAATTGTTGTTGGAGTCATACCATTGAGAGAAGGTAATTGTAGAGCTTCAACAACCACTTCTGGAGTGACATGATGTGTAACTCCATTGTATGTAAAGGACAGGTTAGGCCTTCCTGAGGGTTCACATACACCAAAGATAGCGGTATTCCAAACTTGCATTACACACTTGAAAGAAACTTTGGCGGGTGCCGTTAAAGCATACTTAATCGGACTAGACGCCAAGAAATCCTGAATGATATGAAATTCATTCGACAGTTCCTGATGGTCAAGAACAGCAACATAGTTGTTAGGAGCAAAAGTGATTCTATTGATAACAACCTTATTGTTTGCAAACGATGAATTCTCCATTTTTGTTGTGACGGAGAGAGATTGAAATTTTGAACAATTAGGGTTTATGTTCGCACAGTGATACAGAGAAAAGGCACTACTGATAGTTTTGAGAATAATGAATCAATTTAGAAAACTAAATTGATTTTAGACAAACTAATGATTTCTCAAAGACAAGAATCAGTAATTGATTTGTGCAAAAAGAGTAATGGACAAAATTACGTGAGAGTGGTGATAACCGCACGCGACATGACTTACGATGTGTATCTATATGTAACAATGAATGAAACACACGCGCTCGTATTATTCAAGAAATATACTTGTGATAATGATTAAAAATATGGCAATAAAATATTTAATTTAAGAAATCAAATATCACTATCTCAAAATACCTGGTACCATTAAAAACCAGAATACGAAGCGTTTCTTGACCTCGTTAATCTCCCATCTCTATTTAACACCTAGAGACTTGTCCACTATCCCTTTAACCCTTCATTCTCTCCTGAAAAACAAAAATCCTTCACACAGCACACCTTAAAACAATTGCAAAACTTACCATCAAGGAAAAGAATTTCCATCTCATAGAGAAGAGAGATATCTTCAGTTATACTCATGAAGAGTTTGATGCCTTTGACTGGGAAAGGCAACTTGAAACTTTGTGGCGGCAGATGGATGCTAGTCTTGAAGAAATCGAGAGAGAAAGACCTGCAAGAGTGATCGACATCGATGCTGCTCTTCAAGCAACATTAGCATGGCTTTCCTCTAAGGCATCCTCATCCAACTCCACCAACCATTGTTAATGAATATGTCAGCAAAAATAACCTTATCCCTTTCAACTTCCACCTAAACAAAGTGGCAAAGATGGGATGGGATGGATGATAACAATGGAGTGGTTTGGACTTCACTTTGTATTTTCCTGTTGAATATATTAGTAGATAGAGAGAACAAAAAGATGTAATATATGCATGTAATCTCTTTTTATTATCAATGAAAAACCCTGTTTCTAATCTTATTTAATGTGTTCTGCATTTTTTTATGTTTATGAACTGTTCTTCAAAGAATTAAATCAAAAAAGTAAACATGAAAACTAATTAAAGTAATCACATAAGTAACAAATTCATTAACAATAACCACAATTAAATCAAAGAACAGGACAATTAGGGAATACTTGAATTATACAAATTGTACTGATAATTGAACCATTGCATCAGTATTTGGTCTCCCTTTACAAATTGTACTCTCATAGTTTACCATTCCCAATTCATTCACCAATTTTGTAAAAGTAGCTTCAGGAAGTGGCTTGGTGAATATATAAGCTAGCTCGATTAGTAGGAACAAAGTGGAGCTCGATTGTTGCATTTATCCAACATATGTCTTACCTTAAATTTTTCTTCAACTTCAAGCCATTTTAAGGCGCGCCTTGTTAGTAGGGCACAACCTCTTTGTAAACAACTTTAAGTTCTTGTAAAACCTTAAGACTTTTTATTAATAACATGCATATAAAATATATCTTCAAAAAATCTTCAAGTAACTCTTCATTATTTCCTTTGAAACTTTTAACTTGAAATACTCCATTTATGCATGGGGCGTGCCTTATTGTAAAGGCGCATTTTTCTGGAAAAGTTTCCCCAAATTTTTCACTTAAATTGTAGATTTCTAAAAAAAGTCTTTTTGCTTGTGATAAAATAAATCGTCAAAATCGTCAAGTACTTTCATGCAGAGTGGGACGCGCCCAGGTATGCTAGGGCGTGGCCTTCAAAACTTCAATAAACTTTAGAGAATCCAACAACGAACAAAACTTCAATAAACTTTAAAAAATCTTCAAATCTTCATTAAAACTGGAGTCTCTACAGAATAAGGGAAGGTATACATACACTACCCCCTGGCTAAGGAGAACAATTATTAAAAGTGTGAAAAACAAGAAAGTCTCGACTAAGTCTAAGAAAGGCGTATATGCACTACCCTCTAGACTAGGAGAACGATTATTGATACTAGTCTATAACTTAAATATAAGCCTTCATAAGATCGGGGGCCAAAGTCGCACCCTATTGATAATACTTCTTCAAATGATCCGCATTCCATGCTCTTGGGATTGCGTTCCCATCCAAGTCATGATATGTGCCTTCCCAAATGATAGACTTGATCTTGTAAGGTCTTTCCCAGTTTGGACCGAAAACTCCATGAGCAGCTATCCTAGTATTCGGCATGACTTTTCAAAGAACCAAATCACCCACGTTGAAAGGACGAGTCATCACCTTCCTGTTGTAATACCTTGCAACTCTTTGCTGATAAGTTGCCAACCTCAGTTGTGAGTTAGCCCTTGTTTCTTCCAGAAAATAAAGATTCAACCTTTGATTTACCAAATTGGATTCTTCATCGTAGAAATCTCTCATGAGCGATCCCGCTCCAATTTCCACATGAACCATTGAATCACATCCATAAGATAACATAAAAGGAGACTCCCCTGTTGTAGTCCTTGGAGTTGTGTTATATGACCACAAAACCATGGGAAGTTCTTCAGGCCAATTCCCCTTGTTTTCCTCCAACTTTGTCTTCAAAGTATGATTGATAATCTTATTGATGGCCTCTGTCTATCCATTACTTTGAGGATGATACACAGCCACAAATTCCTTCTTGATTCTAAGTCATCACACAATTTCCGCAACTCTTTGCTGTCGAACTGCTTTCCATTATCAGATATGAGTTTATATGGAATCCCAAACCTGCAAATAATAGAATTGAACACAAAATCTCGGATTTTCTTTGCAATGATTATGGCCAAAGGCACTGCCTCTGCCCACTTGGTAAAGTAGTCCACATCAACAACAACATATTTAATACCTCCCTTAGCTTTTGGGAGTTCTCCAATCAGATCTATTCCCCACATAGCAAACGGCCACAGACTCATCATGGAAATCAGCGTAGTCACAGGACTAGTTGAATAGTTGGCAAACCTTTGACATTTATCACATGCCCTTACAAATTCTTAGGCATCCTTCTTCATGGTAGGCAAAAAATAACCTTGTCTCAATACCTTCATGGTAAACCGGGGATTGATGATCAATCTCCTCTCTTACTAACACCGCACTGATTGAATACTCCGAAACCGCCAAGTATAGTATCAAGGTTTCCCCCTCCACGGGTTTGGCCAAGAGTGGAAGGCTCCCCAACTGCTCCTTGAATTTCTGAAAAGCTTCCTCACATTCAGGAGTCCAAACAAAATCTTTTGCTGCTCCCTTGATTGCCTTGGAGAATTTTCTCCATCTATCTGAGGATTTTGACATAAAACGATTTAGTGCTGCTATTCTTCCCGCCAGGCTTTGAACCTGCTTCACATTAGAGGGTGACTTCATGTCTAACAATGCCTTGATCTTTGATGGATTTTCCTCAATTCCTCGATGATTTACGATAAATCCCAAGAACTTTCCAGATTCCACCCCAAACACACATTTTTGGGGATTCAACTTCATTCTGAACTTCCTCAAGATTTCAAACATCTACTCCAAATGCTTTACATGGTCTTCTGCCTTCAAAGACTTAACGAGCATATCATCCACGTACACCTCCATGGTCTTTCCAATCAGATCCTTGAAAATCATATTCACCAATCTCTAATAAGTTGCCCCAGCATCAATCAACCCGAATGGCATTCCAATATAACAATACAACCCTCTATTCGTGATAAAAGAAGTATGTTCTTGATCAGGTCCATACATAGGGATTTGGTTATAACCCGAATAAGCATCCATGAAACTTAGAAGGGCGTGGCCAGCCGTGGCATCCACCAACTATTCAATCCTCGGCAGTGGAAAGCTATCCTTCGGGCATGCCTGGTTTAGCCTCTTCTATCTACCACAATCAATAATTACAATGTTGGAAAAACTGAGATTACATTTTCTTTGGAATGGAACAAAAAATGGATCTTAAAAAATTCATCTATTAAATTAGGAGAAGGTATGTAGTGAAAAGAAAGTTGGTGGTTTACGAATTGTTTTGCCTAGACTAAGGAACTTATCACTCCTATCAAAATAGTAGTAAAAAAGTTACATGGAGAGAGATAAATTCTGGAATCAAATCTTAACACAAAGATATGGGATGCAATTTCAACACAATATGAAAGAAGTGTCGAGCAGCTCTGATGTTTCTCCAATGGTTAAAGATTTTATCTCTCTGATGTCAAATAACATTATGTCGCATTATCTTAGTCAAGGTTGCTTCTCTTGAAACTGGGGAATGGAGAATCTGTTTATTTCTGGGAGGATGTGTGGGTAGCTGGGGGCCCTGTTATGTCTCAACTTCCAAGACTCTATAGAATCTCAAAAATGAAGCATTCTATGGTGAAAGTATTTCTAGAACTGTGGGCAAGATGTAATGCTAATGAGATCTTGTAAAATAAACAACTGATTGATTGCCAGAGATAGTGCAGATTTTGTACTATTGTCTAACACTATTTCAAGCATAGTTCTCTCATCGGTTAAAGATTCCTTAATTTGGATTCCTGTCAAAGGATCATTTTCAACTAAGGTATGCACATCACTGCTTATGCAAAGTACCGCATCTGTTCCAAATGCTTCTCCTACCTGGAATCATATATGGTCAATGAAAGTCCCGCCTAAGATAGTCTTATTTCTTTGAAAAGCTCATTGGTTAATCCTTCCAACAATTTTTTTTCTAAGTGGACGAATGAAGAACATTTCTCCTTTATGTACATGGCATCAAAAAGAGGAGGAAACTATAAATCATCTATTCTACAAATTCAAAATTGCTTGATGGGCATGGAATTTTATTGGAAAATGGTGTAGTATGCATACAAATCTCTCAAAAATTCAAGTATTCTCTCTCTGAGAATTAATTTAATGTCAAAAAGCGGGAAACGTCAATAGAGCTTGGAAAATTGTCTTGGCAGCTACTATTTGGACGGTTTGGTTGGCGCAAAACGAACTCCTTTTCTCAAGCACAAGGATACGCAAAGCTGATTTAGAGTTCTTGATCACTGAAAGAGTAGGTTTGTGGGGTAGAGAGGCTATTCCTCTATTCCTCTATTTTGTGACAGTCAGTCGGTACTACATATTGCTAAAAATTTCGTTTGTCATGAGAGAACGAAGCCAGGATCTAGTTGCGGTCCTTTTTGAGAGGAACTTGGGTGGTTTTCACTGGATGTAAACCTTACAGAACTTGGGCTGCTTGTTTTATGTGAGGAACTATGTGTTGAATTGTTACCCATTATAGAGTCTTCTTTAGTCTTGCATATCTCCTTCAACATTTTATTGCTATCAAAACAACTTGTTTATTCCCTAAGCCTTACCCAGTAACCTCCACCTTGACCGTCTCATCCACCTGAAGAACCTTATGAGTCTGTATGCATATCTTAGGACAGAAATACATACCTTGCTGGAGTTTGATTTCTCCCTCCGATATGATATAGCCCCAATCTCCTAATAATTGTTGCCAGGTTTCTTTATTCCATGCAAAGGATGGTAAACCATCGCAGTAGATCCACGCAAGCCTCGGCAAAACCATATCTAGTAAAGTTGCTTCCTTTATTTTCACAAAAAGGAATTTGAGAAAGTCCACACCTTGTTGTTTCATTTCGATATCCTCGAAAGTGACAAGATATTTAAAGTGCGTGATCCCTGTAACACCCCCAGATCCGGGGTCCGGGATCCGGTGGTTACGGTTTCCAATTCTGTCCATAACAATTAAACTTTCCTTAACATAAAATAAATTACGTCTCTATGACCCAACACAACAATATAAAACACACCCGTTATAGTCCCAGAGATGAAATCAGAGTAACAATCAAATTTTTATTAATCACATTATGAGTTCTTACAATCCAAAAGGATTTCAATATAAATACATACCCTTTGCCATCCATTTACATAAGTCATACTAGACTATATTCTTGGTACTGAAAGAATAAATATACCCTACCAATAGCTTCTTCTACAGCTCTGGTAGTCTCATCGTCCTCGCCCGCGTCGAGTGCGCCTTGTGCGAGTCATCTGGTCTAACTGTTGTTGTGATATAATAATAAAGCAAGGGTGAGCAATAGCCCACCAACAATAATATATAACTGAACAATAATGTATAACAGTTCAAAAGTATCTTTCAAACCATATGCCATGCATTTACGGAAATGATGCCAGTATAATATGAACGATGAAGTTACAAGGTAACTTAAAGTATTTGTTTGAAGAAATATCTGCTACATCAAAGTAAGCGAGATATTCTTATTGTTATTAAGAAGAGGAACTTGCAAGAAAAAGGTTGCAATTCCAGTTATGACTCTTTTCCAACTCTGCCAACAGTAATCATGTTGCAGGAAATAAATGAATTTGGATGATGAACCAATGATGGAGTATTCACCGCGCCCGCTGTTCCAATCTTGATGATCAGTCGAGATCGTACAGCTCAATTTAGATTTACTACCGGTAGAAGGAAGAACTGACGGCTTTACTTGTATACCGCCTTGCTAGCTCTCCCCGGCCAACGGTTGGGCCAAGGGGATGGACCGGCGCTACTCGGCCTCTTACACGACTCCTAGTTCAAATAGAATTCATGATTCTGAATATAACGTTCGTCCCCCTTTCCCCAAGTATAATACTTGTTGATAAGACTCCACAAAGTAGTCGTATCTAGTTGGAAAGGAAAATTTACCAATAACTCCCAAGCTATTACTTGGTAACGGATATCAACTTGTTCCAGTAATCTTACCCCTCGAAAGATGAGAAGGTAAGCAACGACTTAATAAGTCAACAGCACCCGAGTTGCGGGTGAAGGGAATACTTTATGACCGGGAAGTCGACAAGATAAATAACATTTTCCAAGTAAGGTTCCCTTATTATTAAGGGGATAGACTCAAAGAAGAATGATGTCTGAGAACCTTTCTTGATATAAGATTAATAATAATATGACTCCGAAATATTTTCTGTAATAATCGAAGAAGATAAACCTTATCGAGGTTATTCTAAGTATGGAATAAATATTCAGAGAATATTTATTGAGTTAAAATATTTAAGGAGTATTTGGGAATATGAAAGAATATCTTTAATCAGAGTATTTCTCAAAATAATCCCTGAAGAAATATCAGGAGAATATTTATTGCATAATTAAATAATCAAATGAATATTCAAAGTAATATTCATTACTTAATAAGTCCTGAAAGGAATATTTAAAATATTTAAAATAATATTCGGTGATTACATAGAACCCTGATGAATATTCAAAATAATATTCATAATTAATTAGGAATTTAAATGAATATTGATAAAGTAATATTCATTTAATGAATAATATTCTAAATGAATATCAAGTAATATTCATTTAGTAATCCAAGCTTTAAGGAATATTCGAGATAATATTCGATAATTAAATCAAGCTTCAGATGAATATTAAAATAATATTCATCAAGTATTTAATATCTTAAATGAATATTCAAAAGTAATATTTATTTAATAAAATAATATTCTAAAAGAATATCCAAATAATATTCATTTAGTAGTCTCATCTTTAGAAGAATATTCGAAATAATATTCGATAATCAATTCGACTCTGAATGAATATTGACAAATATTATTCGTCGAATGATTACGTTCAAATAATTATTTGAAGTAAGGATCATTAAATAAATAATCTCGAACGAATATTCAAATAATATTCGTCGCCTGAATAATGGAAAATATTTACTTAAATATTTTCCTCCGAGGTAATCTCGATATATCAAGGAATATTGACTCCCGGTCTATTTTTGATGAATAAGATGTATACGCCCTTCTATGAGGGTCTTACAATAACCGGCTTATAACTGATGTATAACTATCTAGCTTATAAGCCAACAATAACATTCAGGGAACAAGTATATCAATTCAACTTGAAAGTAGGCATGCATGCAATGGCATATGTATATCAGCAATCATATATATATATTTATTCAATCACAACAACAGCCTAAAAGAAGGGAATTGAAACTTGCCTGGTAGTCGAGTACGGTAAGGGGTAGTGGTAGCGGGTCCCGGTTCAGCTTGGTGATCTATAAATAGCCAAGGCATTCGGGATTAACCACTTAACATATTAAAAGTTAAGTTATACTTAAATCGAAACACGTTCTCGAGTTATCTCGTTATAGCCCCTTTAGTGGATTACTTATTATCACTGATCCAACCCGACATTCGTTCGTTAATACGACATGTCATTGTACTTATACTTGGGACATACTTAAGTCATATGAGTTCTAAAGTTGATCGTTACGAACCAATACTATACTCCGAGTTTTATCGTCCGTTTTCTAAGTGTTTTACCGAAGTTATAAAAGAGTCGTCTTTTAGGGGTTCGTTCGCGTTTAACCTCGACTCGAACATTTTTAATAAATCGAAAAATGATCCTTTTGACATACGGTTTTCTTTCACGCCTTCCTTTTTACCTCTAGTATTTATTTACCAAGATTCACCATGACGTTACATAGTTTACGAGGGTTCAATTACAGTTATGAACTTTCGTTTACGGATTCGAATTACTTTTAGTAATTTGGTCATAAATCCTAAACCGTAAGTCCGTTTCACGTGATCTTTATATCAAAACGAAGCTTAGAACATTACCTATCCTATCATGGCAGATTGCAAAGCTAGGCAGTGAGTTACATCTACTGTCCAAGTTGTTTTTCTTAAGGTTAACGAAATTTCGGCATTACGACGGCTATATATCGAACGTTCCAAAAATTATAACAATCCAACCAAGCCACACCGGGCATCCACACAACTTATCACATGATTATGAACATCATCAAGTCCAGATCATACCAGTTTACCACAATAATTAACATGCTTTCTTGCTCAACTAAATCACTTACTAATTATGCTTATAATCATGCTAACACCATAACCAAGCTTAGCTCATCAAAAACATCCATAAACTTAAAGTTGATCTAGGGTTTCAAGAGTGTTATACCTTCTTGAGAGTATGTACTAGCCTTACAAAGCTTGTTATAGTCCTTGGATAGCCTTAGGGTAGCTAAGATCAACCATGAAAACAAAAAAAATCAAAGATTAGTTCATGAAACACTATTCATCCTCCTCTTTCATGATTTTTTTGAAAATGGAAACAAAGGAGTTTGGACTTGAAATTTTTAGGAGATTGCTTTTATGAAATATAGGACTCACCATAAAAATTTGATGATCAAACAAGGAGTGGAAGCTTCGTTTGGAAATCTAAAAATTCCAAAAATTCGAAGTCTTGTTTCTTGAGGGGAAAAACAGGGTGATTTTCTTGAATTTATTTACCTATCCAAACGATCTTCAAAAATTATGAAATTTTGAACGAATACTCTACATATATTGAGGAAGCTATGGTTAAAATTTGGTGATCTATGAATGGGTAGAAGTGGAGATATGAATTTTTATTTCATGGTGGTTCTTGCTGGGCAGTTTGAAGAAAATGGAGAGAGATGGAGGTGCTTGGCTTTTCTCTCCCACTTTGTTTCAATTGATAAATGATATGTTTCTATGATATTTCCCTTGCCAAGGATCAGATGTAACCAGCCTTGTCACCCCTCAATCCATGTGCCAAAGATTTGTGGTTAGAAAGAAAAAGAGTAACAAGGTGCATTGTTGGCTTGTTCTTGATCAAACACCTCATGAATCCACTTGTTCTTGATTTGTTTCACACTTAATCCTCTTATGACTTGCATGAGCTGATCTTGCATGTAATATATCTGTGTTGTGTTGTATTTTAAAGCTCATTAAGCGTTTGTTTGATCGCTTAATCTCGTTTTAAAAATTCTAGCGATTTCTAGAACGCTCGTTTTTCTAACTCGAAGGTTTTTGTTCTAAATCCTTAAATCGTATTTAATAAAAATAAAATCCTTGATATAATAATTCTCTTTTCTTGTTCGCATTGACATGCTCTTCACTGCTCGATCCAATTTTCCATAAAAATAGAGTTTGGAATTTCTGAATTCCGATCGCGTTTACATACACTTATTTACCTTGTAGATTACTAATATGACTTCGAAATATCCATACCATGTCTCGTACATAGGTGGCATGAAAAATTTCTTAAACCTAAAAAATCACTATACATCCACAAAATCACTATGCACGTACAGGAAACACTATGCACGTACGGGAAATACTATGCACGTACGGGAAATACTATGCACGTACGGGAAACACTATGCACGTACTCATTTCCCTTCAAGGATCCATTAGCTCCTTCCTGGATGGTAGATTATTCTTATCTAGGTCCTCAACCATCGAATTACTCTATTCTGACAATATACCAATGCATCAAGATCATTGTCCAAAGTAATATCCATTCATTACAATCATTGTTCCTCATTTTATCATTACTTAATAAAAAGTTTTAATTATATCCAAAATTTGGGGTTCTTACAGTCTCCCCTCCTTAAAAGGATTCCGTCCCGGAATCAGGTAGGAAGCAAAGAGTCGTTTGCCTGTCGTTCACTTTTTGGCTTCCCGGTCAATTCTTAGTCGTTCTACCCTTCCTCAGCACATCTTCTAGTGCTACAATCCATACTGTATCCTTTTTTCATCAACGTTGCTACTTTTCGTTCAACTCACTATCCGGGTTATACTCTTAATCAGTCTTATCCTTATTGATACCTGCAGTAACATTGGTATCACTATCACCCTACGAATTCGGAGGTAACCTCGCTCGTACTGTGCATTTCCTGATTGCTTTAATCTTCGTAATCTCGATCAATATAGATAAGTGGAAAGATTTATTGAGAGATCACTTATGATCAATTGAACATTTATTATATTGCATAGTTAGTACAGAAGGGGGCCAGCCTTTAGTACTTGACAAGCAATTAAACAAGTCATGGTATTCCACTTAGACTTCTATCACATAGACAGATAGTCACGTAGCAGTACCTCCCCTCCTAAAAAGGTTGTTCTTCTCAATTCATAAAGAAGATGAATAAGAGAGAAGAAGAGGAAAGAGTTCCAAAGGATTATAGAAAGCTTTCATGATTGTAGAATATCATACTCAGAATTTACCTCTGAACTATAGAGGTTTATCAAAGAAGAAATTAATCATAATTATATCCAATACTATTTGATCGCAATCTCACGTGCCAACATATCTTGCTGCTTTGTCCATTATTCTATGGACAAATACTCTTGTTCAATCTTAGCGATACTCACATTCGGGAAATCCTTCAACCTTTCAGGTTAAATCTTAGATTTCTCACTTGACATCATTAGTACTGACATCCCATATCATGTTACTAGCTTTTTCATAACTATAATATTGACACTATCAGGTTGTCATCCTGAGAATTCATTAGAAACCCATTCATAACATTCCTTGCTTCTCATTCCATAGTTGCTTTCCCAGCCTTTTCTTTATCAATCACATCCTTCTTATTATCTGATTCTTACTCATTTCTATTATTTACTTTCACCTTCACCTCTTTATTGAGACACCTTTTTGCACTTGGTACCTCCTTATCGGTATTCCGTCACATTTATTTTATAATCATCACGTTATTCCAATTTAAATTTTCCGAAATGAATCTGGCCCGATCCCTTTAACTTAGATTCATATAATCTACTTCTGCCAACCTTGTTTCTCATCACTTGTTCTTTTCTATCCGTGGTTTTCCACAGGTTGTCTTTCGTAAGTCAGACCAGGTCGTATATCTACATGCTCGTACTCCTATCATCTGTTGAACATCTGCATTTCACTGGCGTAGCCTGGCCACATGAAAACCCGTTATGACCGTGCTATAAGTTTTGGGGGTAAGGCTGGCTCGAATACCGCCGTCCGAACACTTATAAACTCTCAGGTGGCCCAATAAGTCTCGGGCTCAACCGCCCTTCCCTCCAAGTCTCATTAATTCTTTCTACGGGAATACGTTTAGCATCACGAATTATCAACCTCATATTCTCTATCTTGTTTGTGCAGAAGTACACTAACACAAACTTGCTTGTCATTCATCAACATGCCATTTAGCTTATCAATAGCAGCACTTGCTTTATCTTTACGTTGTCATCTCCTTTCTTAGAAGAATCACCCTCGCTTGTTGTTTACGTAGTGCGTTAATAGTTAACCCTACGGGTTTCAAATCCCTTAGGGAGACAAAGTAATCATTATTCCTTATCCATAAGGAACACTTCCTGAACTTGATGTAGATATAACATGAAGCAGATAGAATTGCAGAAGAGTTTCAAGCATCGCAGCTAGGTCCGGTTGATGAAACTATCACTTATGCATCTTCCATAAAAGACTGGAAACTTAACGGTTTACTTCATCAATTTTTTTTTTTTTTTTTTTTTTTTTTTACCATGGTCCTGGTTTGCCTCAAAACGGAACCTTCTAAGGTACGTAATATGCTTAAGACTCCATCAGGAATCGAATCTTTACTTAAACTATTATTACCTTCGATTCTTGCACAATCATCAAAAGGAATGTAACTTCCTCCACTCCAATATGACCTTCCAGGTCTTTCCAAATATCATTTTGTTTCTTCGGTATGCACATTTATAATTATTCCTTTATACTTAGACTGTCAGCCACCTCATTGGCCTTTCCTGATAATAATTTCTGGTAATCCTTGTTCTCTGGATATATTCCAATTCAAACATTTCTACCTCATTCCTATCATTATTGGGTGAAAGCATTCTCCCTTCAGCTCTGCTGATGGAGAAAAAAATATATTTATCAGTCTTTCTCCATAAGTCATTGCTTCCACCTACCCGTGGGAACTTTATCACGTTTATTCCCAATCCTACTTAGGATACTTCTTTTCTTAGTTCCTTCCTTATCTTAGGATAATCTCAACCTTTATAGGTTCAATCCATACTCCCTCAGGGTTTCATACATTCATCATCTGGTATATTGTTATTGTGTCTTACATTCTCTTCCAAACTTCTAGTTGGAAACTCAGAATATTAGCTTTTCCTTGTAAGGTTTCTTAGGTCGTCCTCATCATTCCTCCTGTATTTTCTAGGTACAGGGTATTTCAAAACGTCATTGATCAATACTATAATAATTCTATCTCTGTTCTTTCCAGAACTCTTTTTAATAATCTTTACAGGTCATTGTTGCCTTAGCAAATCTAACTCATATCATCTGAATTCACAATGTCTTTATTAGGGTTAGTGTCATCCCTTGTGCATTCCTCAGGGTTTGCCTTACTTTATGGATATCCTATCCTTAATTCAACTGCCAAGGAATTCTTGCATTTTATACTTGGCAATCAAATCATGCATCCTTAATAAGGGTCTCTTTCCAATCATTCTCATTTGATAATCGATCGGTGGCTTAATGCTAACCTCTTCTTTCAGATAGTTGTCAGCCTATTTGACCTTCCCAAAGACAACGTATGTCTATCTGCTCTCTTACAGAACTTGGTACTGGTAGTAAGGATGTTTTGGAAGATATTGGTCGAGTCGAGTTCAACGTGAATCTCTTAGTACTTATCGTTCTTCTCAAAGGTAATTGCCTTAGATGAAATTTCTACAGCATACTGATCCATATCTGACCATTTCTATACTCTCTTCATAAACCTTCGTTGTTTACTTTCCTCAGTCATAATATATTCATGGTATTCATGATACCCTAACATCATACATCTCAAGTCATTATACTTCCATTTTTTTTTTTTTCGTAATCTTGGACGATCATATACACATGAGTCACTTCAGTACGGGTGACCCCATCCCAAAAAGGTCTAGTGAATTCCCAATCAAAACATGGGTTGTTCGGCAGAAGATTCAAACGATCTCATTAATGTTTCCTTTATATCAGAAGCCCTTGCAGTCGGTGCTTTCTTAGAAGCAACCCTGCTTTGTCCTTTCACTGATGGTCTAGTCACTCGATAATCCTTTGTGACTTGGCCTCAACTGGCCACACTAAAATAAAATAAAATAATAATAAAAAAAAATGATTTTAGGGTTTGGCTAATAGCATTACTTTTCTAGCAATTGCCGGCATAGTGCCTTCTTCTTTGATACCTTTCTACCTTTCCAAAACTTTACTCCAAATAAGTCTTAATCGACTACTCGGCACTGTCTCCGGTCACCTTTCCTCCACTTTTATCTTTTCAACTATTCTTATCACTCCCACGTGCCACGCAAGCTTACCATTCCTGGCATAACAGCCTTTTCACTTAAGTCAATCCCGAAGTTTCTCAGTCCGGCTGGTTTCTTACTTACATTTCCTCTTTTCGTCCAATCTCACTTCATCATTGTATTTCTACAATCAATCGCGATAACCAGGGTCTGTCCACCAACCCATTTTACCGCATCCTTACCCAAATCACAGGGTTTGCTCCAAATTTTTTTTTTTTACTCTCTTCCATGACATTCTCTGATAATCAGAAAGACAAGGTTTGCCAAAATTCACCGAATTCCTTTCCAGACTCAGGGAAATTTTGATCAATCTACCCACCTACTGGTAACATTAAGGAGACCAGTTTCGAAACCTGAAGAATAGTTCTATGAACCTCCAAGCAGGTGGAATCATAAGCAGTCATAGTTAACGAAATAATCATCATCGGATTGGAAGTTTACCCACTGGAGAGGAATCAATTATATACATCCCTTAGAAGGGAATCAATAGTTTCAAACTGAAACCTGTCACAACGTCCTGATATTCAATACTACTAAATGTCGGTCTACCTAACCCTTTATGCGAAGCGTCATTGGAAGCACAAAGTCTCCTTTTTTTCCATTAAGCAATGCCAGCTCTTGGTCATTACCAATTTCACCTTTTTGCTCCAGGAGGATTTTCTCACATTTTTCTCTTTAACTGCTGATCATATTACTTGATCTATTATAATTCCGTGTCGGAGTAAACTTAAGGTAACTATTATAATCCATTCAAAGAGAAGAAGGAATTTAATATTCCTCTGAATCACATGCATCTAACGTTTCTGGTTCATCATTTAACTGAGTTGAATTAACTCTATACTCAGTCTCTGGCAGTAGTCTCATTACGAGTTCATCTTGACTCACTGGTCTTATCTTCCGGTAGGTTCTGAGATCATTGTCTTGCTTACTACTTCCTTATATAATTTTACCCAATCATGCTGTCACTTCCCAATGTCTTTACTTTCTAACTGATTCATTCATAAAATGGACATTTTCCTGAATAAAACAATTTCATCAACCTCAATTTGGTTCCATAAATTACAACCTATGACATCTGCCTTCTCATGGCGAATTATTACTGACCATATTCATACTAATTCATTTATCAAATGATATGGCACTTACTGCCTCCTTCTCAACTATTCCTAGGGACTCTGCTCCTCGCCCTAAATCGATGTATTTGATAATCATACATCCCTCTAGCTCTTTCTTTGTTAAGATGAAAATCTCTAAGGATTCTCATCTATTTCCGTATAAGATCTCAAGTAATTCTTCCAATCCTTCTTTCTTGCTGGTACTACATCTGGTAGTCCGGCTATGAATCCAACATGAATCTTCAGTTCTCTTGCTAATAACTCAGTTCTTTATGCTCCCTTTTCTGAGCACTATACTTTAATCATCACAGTTTTTCTGGCTGCAACCCTCATTCCTCAAGGGTAAGCTCTTTATCCTAACAGGACTTTTCCTTATCTACTGGAACCTCTTCCGGGTCTCCAAATAGGGTACTTCATCGAATTACCCGCTGATCTTCAGTATACAAAGCATCATCGCGCTGCTGCTCGTATGCCTCAAGGTCTGTCGCCTTACTCGTCAATACGATATCGAGCTAAGTTACTATCACGATACTTAAGAGTTCCCATAAGGGTTTTATATGTCATCACTACATTAAGTAGTCCGACTATGAACTTGGCAAGAGTTCTTATTATCTTAATGAATTTATTGTTTTAACGTCGCCTCATCTCTGGGGTTTATAACGTACGCTCTGATACCACTTCTGTAACACCCCCAGATCCGGGGTTCGGGATCCGGTGGTTACGGTTTCCAATTCTGTCCATAACAATTAAACTTTCCTTAACATAAAATAAATTACGTCTCTATGACCCAACACAACAATATAAAACACACCCGTTATAGTCCCAGAGATGAAATCAGAGTAACAATCAAATTTTTATTAATCACATTATGAGTTCTTACAATCCAAAAGGATTTCAATATAAATACATACCCTTTGCCATCCATTTACATAAGTCATACTAGACTATATTCTTGGTACTGAAAGAATAAATATACCCTACCAATAGCTTCTTCTACAGCTCTGGTAGTCTCATCGTCCTCGCCCGCGTCGAGTGCGCCTTGTGCGAGTCATCTGGTCTAACTGTTGTTGTGATATAATAATAAAGCAAGGGTGAGCAATAGCCCACCAACAATAATATATAACTGAACAATAATGTATAACAGTTCAAAAGTATCTTTCAAACCATATGCCATGCATTTACGGAAATGATGCCAGTATAATATGAACGATGAAGTTACAAGGTAACTTAAAGTATTTGTTTGAAGAAATATCTGCTACATCAAAGTAAGCGAGATATTCTTATTGTTATTAAGAAGAGGAACTTGCAAGAAAAAGGTTGCAATTCCAGTTATGACTCTTTTCCAACTCTGCCAACAGTAATCATGTTGCAGGAAATAAATGAATTTGGATGATGAACCAATGATGGAGTATTCACCGCGCCCGCTGTTCCAATCTTGATGATCAGTCGAGATCGTACAGCTCAATTTAGATTTACTACCGGTAGAAGGAAGAACTGACGGCTTTACTTGTATACCGCCTTGCTAGCTCTCCCCGGCCAACGGTTGGGCCAAGGGGATGGACCGGCGCTACTCGGCCTCTTACACGACTCCTAGTTCAAATAGAATTCATGATTCTGAATATAACGTTCGTCCCCCTTTCCCCAAGTATAATACTTGTTGATAAGACTCCACAAAGTAGTCGTATCTAGTTGGAAAGGAAAATTTACCAATAACTCCCAAGCTATTACTTGGTAACGGATATCAACTTGTTCCAGTAATCTTACCCCTCGAAAGATGAGAAGGTAAGCAACGACTTAATAAGTCAACAGCACCCGAGTTGCGGGTGAAGGGAATACTTTATGACCGGGAAGTCGACAAGATAAATAACATTTTCCAAGTAAGGTTCCCTTATTATTAAGGGGATAGACTCAAAGAAGAATGATGTCTGAGAACCTTTCTTGATATAAGATTAATAATAATATGACTCCGAAATATTTTCTGTAATAATCGAAGAAGATAAACCTTATCGAGGTTATTCTAAGTATGGAATAAATATTCAGAGAATATTTATTGAGTTAAAATATTTAAGGAGTATTTGGGAATATGAAAGAATATCTTTAATCAGAGTATTTCTCAAAATAATCCCTGAAGAAATATCAGGAGAATATTTATTGCATAATTAAATAATCAAATGAATATTCAAAGTAATATTCATTACTTAATAAGTCCTGAAAGGAATATTTAAAATATTTAAAATAATATTCGGTGATTACATAGAACCCTGATGAATATTCAAAATAATATTCATAATTAATTAGGAATTTAAATGAATATTGATAAAGTAATATTCATTTAATGAATAATATTCTAAATGAATATCAAGTAATATTCATTTAGTAATCCAAGCTTTAAGGAATATTCGAGATAATATTCGATAATTAAATCAAGCTTCAGATGAATATTAAAATAATATTCATCAAGTATTTAATATCTTAAATGAATATTCAAAAGTAATATTTATTTAATAAAATAATATTCTAAAAGAATATCCAAATAATATTCATTTAGTAGTCTCATCTTTAGAAGAATATTCGAAATAATATTCGATAATCAATTCGACTCTGAATGAATATTGACAAATATTATTCGTCGAATGATTACGTTCAAATAATTATTTGAAGTAAGGATCATTAAATAAATAATCTCGAACGAATATTCAAATAATATTCGTCGCCTGAATAATGGAAAATATTTACTTAAATATTTTCCTCCGAGGTAATCTCGATATATCAAGGAATATTGACTCCCGGTCTATTTTTGATGAATAAGATGTATACGCCCTTCTATGAGGGTCTTACAATAACCGGCTTATAACTGATGTATAACTATCTAGCTTATAAGCCAACAATAACATTCAGGGAACAAGTATATCAATTCAACTTGAAAGTAGGCATGCATGCAATGGCATATGTATATCAGCAATCATATATATATATTTATTCAATCACAACAACAGCCTAAAAGAAGGGAATTGAAACTTGCCTGGTAGTCGAGTACGGTAAGGGGTAGTGGTAGCGGGTCCCGGTTCAGCTTGGTGATCTATAAATAGCCAAGGCATTCGGGATTAACCACTTAACATATTAAAAGTTAAGTTATACTTAAATCGAAACACGTTCTCGAGTTATCTCGTTATAGCCCCTTTAGTGGATTACTTATTATCACTGATCCAA
This sequence comes from Saposhnikovia divaricata, assembly GCA_036435485.1. Taxonomy (NCBI): domain Eukaryota; kingdom Viridiplantae; phylum Streptophyta; class Magnoliopsida; order Apiales; family Apiaceae; genus Saposhnikovia; species Saposhnikovia divaricata. The sequence goes on from CM071599.1 coordinate 77,914,759, forward strand.
CCCGACATTCGTTCGTTAATACGACATGTCATTGTACTTATACTTGGGACATACTTAAGTCATATGAGTTCTAAAGTTGATCGTTACGAACCAATACTATACTCCGAGTTTTATCGTCCGTTTTCTAAGTGTTTTACCGAAGTTATAAAAGAGTCGTCTTTTAGGGGTTCGTTCGCGTTTAACCTCGACTCGAACATTTTTAATAAATCGAAAAATGATCCTTTTGACATACGGTTTTCTTTCACGCCTTCCTTTTTACCTCTAGTATTTATTTACCAAGATTCACCATGACGTTACATAGTTTACGAGGGTTCAATTACAGTTATGAACTTTCGTTTACGGATTCGAATTACTTTTAGTAATTTGGTCATAAATCCTAAACCGTAAGTCCGTTTCACGTGATCTTTATATCAAAACGAAGCTTAGAACATTACCTATCCTATCATGGCAGATTGCAAAGCTAGGCAGTGAGTTACATCTACTGTCCAAGTTGTTTTTCTTAAGGTTAACGAAATTTCGGCATTACGACGGCTATATATCGAACGTTCCAAAAATTATAACAATCCAACCAAGCCACACCGGGCATCCACACAACTTATCACATGATTATGAACATCATCAAGTCCAGATCATACCAGTTTACCACAATAATTAACATGCTTTCTTGCTCAACTAAATCACTTACTAATTATGCTTATAATCATGCTAACACCATAACCAAGCTTAGCTCATCAAAAACATCCATAAACTTAAAGTTGATCTAGGGTTTCAAGAGTGTTATACCTTCTTGAGAGTATGTACTAGCCTTACAAAGCTTGTTATAGTCCTTGGATAGCCTTAGGGTAGCTAAGATCAACCATGAAAACAAAAAAAATCAAAGATTAGTTCATGAAACACTATTCATCCTCCTCTTTCATGATTTTTTTGAAAATGGAAACAAAGGAGTTTGGACTTGAAATTTTTAGGAGATTGCTTTTATGAAATATAGGACTCACCATAAAAATTTGATGATCAAACAAGGAGTGGAAGCTTCGTTTGGAAATCTAAAAATTCCAAAAATTCGAAGTCTTGTTTCTTGAGGGGAAAAACAGGGTGATTTTCTTGAATTTATTTACCTATCCAAACGATCTTCAAAAATTATGAAATTTTGAACGAATACTCTACATATATTGAGGAAGCTATGGTTAAAATTTGGTGATCTATGAATGGGTAGAAGTGGAGATATGAATTTTTATTTCATGGTGGTTCTTGCTGGGCAGTTTGAAGAAAATGGAGAGAGATGGAGGTGCTTGGCTTTTCTCTCCCACTTTGTTTCAATTGATAAATGATATGTTTCTATGATATTTCCCTTGCCAAGGATCAGATGTAACCAGCCTTGTCACCCCTCAATCCATGTGCCAAAGATTTGTGGTTAGAAAGAAAAAGAGTAACAAGGTGCATTGTTGGCTTGTTCTTGATCAAACACCTCATGAATCCACTTGTTCTTGATTTGTTTCACACTTAATCCTCTTATGACTTGCATGAGCTGATCTTGCATGTAATATATCTGTGTTGTGTTGTATTTTAAAGCTCATTAAGCGTTTGTTTGATCGCTTAATCTCGTTTTAAAAATTCTAGCGATTTCTAGAACGCTCGTTTTTCTAACTCGAAGGTTTTTGTTCTAAATCCTTAAATCGTATTTAATAAAAATAAAATCCTTGATATAATAATTCTCTTTTCTTGTTCGCATTGACATGCTCTTCACTGCTCGATCCAATTTTCCATAAAAATAGAGTTTGGAATTTCTGAATTCCGATCGCGTTTACATACACTTATTTACCTTGTAGATTACTAATATGACTTCGAAATATCCATACCATGTCTCGTACATAGGTGGCATGAAAAATTTCTTAAACCTAAAAAAATCACTATACATCCACAAAATCACTATGCACGTACAGGAAACACTATGCACGTACGGGAAATACTATGCACGTACGGGAAATACTATGCACGTACGGGAAACACTATGCACGTACTCATTTCCCTTCAAGGATCCATTAGCTCCTTCCTGGATGGTAGATTATTCTTATCTAGGTCCTCAACCATCGAATTACTCTATTCTGACAATATACCAATGCATCAAGATCATTGTCCAAAGTAATATCCATTCATTACAATCATTGTTCCTCATTTTATCATTACTTAATAAAAAGTTTTAATTATATCCAAAATTTGGGGTTCTTACAATCCCCTTGATATCTACTGATGAGATTCCTTGGGCAAGTAATTTTTCTATTAGCATTACTGCCGTTGTTGGTTCCTCTGTCATCCCTATTACCGATCTGTCCAGTATAGCTTTATCTGATTCTTTGATGTGTCCTTTGACCGTTCGGAAAGATGGCTGAGGTTGAATATTGATTGTCTCCTTTGCTTGAACATTTGGTTTCGTTCGGAAAGATGGTTGAGGTTGAATATTGATTGTCTCCTTTGCTTGAACATTTGGTTTTGAAACTATATTGTTCGCCATTTTCACCTGTAGGGTATGACCCATGAAGGTTTTGTTGTTGTGTTCCTTCATTAGAGTGTTCGCTGCATCTTGTCCCAACACCATCATAAATCCTATTCTATAGTTGTTCTTGTCTCTCTTCCTAGGCAGGATTATGTCCCTTATCAACCTTCTCTTGTTTAGGAATAACCAGATTTCCCTATTTGTTGCTTGTGTGGGAAGATTATGAATCATTACAGATAGTTTTTCTCTTGCTTCCTGAGAATTTTGTTTGATTTGATACACTTGCTCCTTTGTGTGCTTGGTTTGTAAAACCTCCAAATACGATCTGTTTCTCATCTCTCCTTTGTTTAGAGAATCTTGCACATTGATCTGATCATTTTCTGCTGGGATTGTTTTCCTTTTACCCGTTATTTCATCTCTTTTTACTTGATACCACTGTTGATTCCGACTGCCATCTTTCACATCGCCGGTTTGGAAGTTTGAATTTGAGTTTCGATTACTGTTCCCATGTGTATTCCCTGCTCTGCCTTGATCTCGTAGATTATCTTCTTGGCCGGATCTGTGTCTCTGAATTGGATCTGAATTGCTACCGGAATTTTGGAAATTTATCATCCTTCTTTTTTTGAAATCGACCCTAAAGTATTGGAGCATGTAAATTTGAGATGCTCAACTTGTTAAAAAAAAAATTAAATTATCTCTTTTCAAGAGTTTTTGTAAACATGTCCATCTATTCAGTTGTAGAAACATGAAACGGGAGATAAAATCATCTTAAATAGCGTACCGCACAAAATGACAATCTCCCCCAAAGAAAACGAATTAAAAGAGGTGATCCTAGGAAACTACAACTTCACATGGTTTGGTCCTCAGGCAAAATGCAGCAAACTGGATAAAGCATTGCTTAATTCAGAGTGGTTTAAATCAGGTCATTGGCAGACACAAGGATTAGGGAAAAAAAACTCTGACCATATTGCAATTTGCTTGCAAACGCAATCTTTCAACTGGGGAAAAAACCTTTTAAGGCTTTCAACATATGGCTACAAGATGAAGGATTGATTAACCACATAACAAATAGCTGGTCTGTACTGGGGAATGAGAATGCAAATATTCATGTCAAGCTTAAAGCACTAAAAGTGCTAATAAAGAGGTGGAATTCTCAGCAGGGAAACATGAACGAAAAAATCTCTAAACTTGAAGGGAGCATAGATGCGTTTGATCAGCTGCATCAAATTGATGATAGACAGTTCGCACAAAAAACTCAGATGGAACAACAACTATCACAAGCTTATAACATCTGGGATGGGATGCTAAAACAAATCAAGATTGAACTGGGAGTTGCAGGGAGACGCAAACACAAGGTTTTTCCATAAATATGTTAAGTACAGACAGAGCAAAAATCACATTCATGGTTTATCTTGGAGAGGAGAATGGATAACAAATCCAGAGAGTATCAAAGGTGCATTCTTCCAACATTTTAGCATTTTTTTTACCAAGTCAGAGCATAAAAGAGTGTTCTCTTTAGGGTCATTAATGGGCACGTCGTTAAACCATCTTCAAGCAACCTTCATGGAAAAAATCTTCTCAGAAGAAGAAACGTTTGCAGCTCTACAAGAGATGGGCCTCAACAAGGCACCAGGTCCGAATGGAATAACGATAGAATTCATAAAGAAATTATGGCCTAGACTTCACAAGGATTTCAACAGGATGATGGATGAGTTTCACCTGAACGGTACAATCCCGAACGGCTTGAACTCTTCTTTCATTGCGTTAATTCCAAAAACAAAACAACCAAAGTCGGTTTCGGACTTCAGACCAATTAGCCTCATAAACTGCTCGCTCAAAAGTCTACTAAAGGTAATGGCTAATAGACTCAAAAATGTGATCCAAAACATTGTCTCAGAGGAACAATCAGCGTTTATGAAAGGAAGAAACATAACGGATAGTGTATTGATAACAGCGGAAGTAGCTCATAGCTTGCAAACTAGAGTTGTCGAAGGTTTTATTCTAAAACTAGACTTTGCAAAGGCTTTTGACACAGTTAGCTGGGACTTTTTGATTCACACAATGGAGCATATGGGGTTTGGAAATAAGTGGAATAATTGGATACTTTCAATCCTAAAAACCACGAGAATGTCTATATTGGTAAACGGTAGTCCGACGGAGGAATTCAGTCCAACAAGAGGCCTACGCCAGGGTGATCCAATCTCACCATTGCTTTTTAACATAGTAGGAGAAACACTTCATCTACTTATTGAAAAAGCCTCTGCACTAGGAATTATACAAGGTATAACCTTAGGTTCAGGACCGACGCTGTCTCACCTACAGTTCGCAGATGACTCAATCATATTTCTTGATGGGTCGATAAAGTCATGTAGAGGTATCAAAATTATTCTATAGATTTTCGAACTCCTCACAGGCCTGAAGATAAATTTCAAGAAAAGTTTTCTTTACACAGCCAATAATCACGTACAGCAAGTTACTGAATGGGCTAACATTATTGGATGCGAGGTAGGAAGGTGGCCCCTTCTATACTTGGGAGTCAATATAGGTAATTCTCCAAAAAAGAAGAAATACTGAATACCCATCAAAAACAAAGTGAAAACAAAGCTGAATTCTTGGAAAGGTAACTCCCTTAACAAACAAGGAAGATCGATCTTAATCAAAGCCACAATGAATAGCTTGCCACTCTACTAGATGAATTTTTTTGTAATGCCTAAAGGAGTCACAATGGAAATAGATTTGATTAGAAGACGATTTTTCTAGGGTGAATTGCAAGGCTCGGAGAACACTGGAAGAAAGTTACACACTTTAAAGTGGCACAAGATATGCAACTCAAAAGATCAAGGAGGACTAGGCCTGAGCAATTTAGAATCCAAGAACCGCTCACTGCTATTCAAATGGTTCTTGAAATTTTTACAGGACAGGGATAAGCTTTGGCACCAGACATTAACAGGAAAATATGGTGATTTGAGGGACTTGACAAGAAATGTAGGGGTTTCTTTATCTCCTATAATGGAAGGTCTAATTGGCCTCAAATCAATCTTTGAACCGCTTCTTCGAGAAGTTAAATGGTGCTTAAAAGATGGAAATAGGATTGAATTTTGGAATGACCAATGGCATCATCAGGGTATACTCAAACTGCAATTCTCAAGACTGTTTCACTTGGCGTTAAGAAAAAATATAACGGTGCGAAGTTTAGTGGAAAGCTGGAACTCCACAGACTCTATTCATTGGAGAAGGCCATTGAGAGGATGGGAGCAAGATGAAGAAGAAGTTCTCAGGAACTTAATCAATGAAATATCCTTTAAATCAGGCCATGACAAGTTAAAATGGGGCAGTATGAAGGGAGAACTAAATACAAGACAGGTTTATGAGGCTTTAAACAACACAAATTGTTCAACTGAAGGACCATGGCAAACAATATGGACTTCAAAGGTACCTCCGAAGGTAAAGCTTTTCCTTTGGCAGTGTGCGCACGCAATATTCCCAACTTCGGGTTTTCTGAAGGATAGAGGAATTAATTTGAGTTCAGAGTGCAAGTGGTGTAATGATATGACGGAGGATATAAATCACTTATTTTGGTCATGTCCAAGGGCGCAACAAGCATGGATTTTCTTCTACAACTGGACGGAGATTAAGATTGAAATAAGCCAGCCATTTCAATTAAAATTGGTTCTAAACCAACTTAAACGGAACATAACGCATGCAGGTGCAATAGTCTGTTTGGCTTCACTATTATGGTCCCTATGGCTAGCAAGAAATGACTGCACCTTCAACATGGTAAGGATACCTAAATCTTACTTGGAGTTCCTTATTAAACACAGAGCTTATTCATGGAGCAAGGTAGCAAAAATAGCTCCACCAAATCAAGAAAACATATGGCATTGTTATCCCATGCAAACATTGAGACAACATTCAAGATGGATGAAACTACAGTTATTAAATTCAGCATTTACAGAGTCACAATTACTGTGTTTTACGGATGGAGCATGGAAATTTTCTCAGAATAATGGATTTGAAGCTGGAGTGGGAGGTTTCATATTGAATAAACAACGCAAGGTGATATTTATATTATCAGGACCCTCTGCACAATCTTCTGCTTTTGACACGGAAAAGGAAGCTTTATTTCTTCTGATGGAAACTATCAAGGCAAGCATTTACAAGGATATGCAGTGCTCTTTCTTCTCAGACTCATCAAATCTAATTCACACAATCAACAGTCTCAAAGGAGGACAGTCCATACTTAGGGAAGGAATGCAATTTGACAAAAATATCCTATTGAACAATAAATTCATTCATATATCAAGAGCTCTTAACTTGGAAGCAGATGGCCTAGCTAAGCAGGGAGTACATAGACCAGAAGTAATCTCAGGATGGATGACATGAGTGAATGGTGGATCACAAGGCTAAAAATGTAGCTGTATTGTAATGTGTGTATGTTTATATGTTGTAGCCTAAGGTTCACTACCATCTCAAATTTATTTGAGAGGTAGTACAATTTGTATAATTTTCCAAATATAATACAAATCTTGAATTATCAAAAAAAAAAAAAATTACATGCTCCAACTTGAGGGGATGTTAGAAAATTATATTAAATGTATTATATTATATTATGGGTATTTAATATTGAAGTTGATAGATATAACCTCAAACATATATTATTGTAAATTGAACTCAGCATAGCCGTTTTCGACTGTTATTTCCCTCCCAAGGGCATTTAGCCGTCCAATAAAAATACCCGTCTTTTTGATTGGCACCACAGTGACCTTGATTGGGTATTGATGCGATTATGTAAGTTATGTAAGTTATTCGACATGATTTTTTTGCTCGTATTTTGAGTTGCTTGATCTTAAAAATATAAAATTATGGGAGTTCCTTCAATTGATTAATAGATAATTTTTTTTAACAATTTTATTAATTTATTACAAAATATGTTGTAGATATGCATATTATGCATTGGCATATACAAGTGTTAGTCACAGAGGCATGCCTGAATACATCTAATAACAAGCCCAAGTGGTTCGTAATGCTATGCATTACCTACATGACCTCTTAACTGAGGGAACCTCTAGTTGTAGAGTTTCTACTTGTTTGTACTATGTAATAGGCATCAAATTCTATCTGTGTAACTGTACCTACTAAGTCAAGAATAAAGCTTGAAAGAAGTTCTAAGGTTCATGCCTCAAGCAAGGAAATGAAGACTGTCAAATAATCACAGTTGGGATTTGAAGAATTGAAGAAATGAAGAAATTGCCTAAGTACTAATTCGAGAAGTACATTTGTTTATTCGAGAAGTCTAGCATTCGAGAAGTCTGGAGTTCGATATCTCAGAAGACACTATTCGATATCTCTCAATATGCTATTCGATATCTCAGGGATTCGATATGTCCATTACACGGTTCGAGAACTCAAGGAGTCAACAGTTCGAGTTCTCAAAGGGTCAACAAGTCAATGCTACATTCGATATCTCAAAGACTCAATATGCTATTCGATATCTCAGGGATTCGATATGTCAAAATGCTCTATTCGATATCTCAAGGAGTCCCAGATAAAAGAGCTATTCGAGAAGTGATTCGATATGTCAAGATAACACTATTCGAGAACTCAGAGTTATCGATCAAGTCAACTCCAGTTCTCGAATCACTCACTTAGTCACTTCTCGAATACATTCTTGAGGACAAAATACTGAAGAATTGTACAAGTCAGAAACCTGCAACAAGCCAGGATACTTTATTTGACTCTGTCCTATAAAGCATGCTGGAAAGCCTACAAAGAAGCTTGGAGAGATAAGACAAGGGACAAGGAGCTGAAGAAGTGGATCTAAACAGGCTTTTCAAAGTCAAATCTGTAGCCGTTTGGACTCTTACTAAAATGAGATAGACAGACTGGAAAGTGTTTTTGTTTTACCTACCTCATTTGTAGTAAGTGGGTGTATCCATGTCTATAAGGATACAGCCTCACTTCCTTAGCTGTTAAGGTGTTGAAGTTTCTCAAATACCCAGAAAATATCTCTCTGAGAAAAACGAAGCTGAGAATACTATCATTTGTATTCACAGATTGTAGCAAAATCTTAATCTAATAAGATATTAGATTAAAGTGATATTGTGTTGTGTTTGTCTTTAATTATCCGCATCTTCATATCTCACACACTCATCACTTATCTTGCTGCAAAGATTCAAGAACGAAGAAAAGTTCAAGAATCCGTTCACCCCCCCCCCTCTGTATTCTTTTACTGTATTCAATACTCAACAAGTGGTATCAGAGCAGGCTGTTTAATCTAAACAGAAAACGATCATGAGTTCGAATACACCAAAGACTACAGGTACGGTAAAGGTCCCTAAGTTCGACAAAGAGAATTACAACCTCTGGAAAATAAAAATGATGTTGTTCATCAAAGCTGCCAATCCTCTCTACCCTGACATTCTCAAGAATGGTCCATTCATACCACAACGAGAAGTTGCTGAATCCACAGTGGGCGCAGTAGTCATTCCTAGATCATACGTTCCAAAAGAGCCATCCAAATGGACGGACTCAGAGAAGGAAAAGATTGCCCTAGACAGCCACCTCATGTTGTTAATCATAGACTCCATGGATATGTCGATGTTTGCCAACATAGCATCATGCAGATCAGCCAAGGACATGTGGAATCACATCGAGGTGTTATGTGAAGGGACAGAGGAGGTAAGAGAAAATAAGAAACAGATACTGGTCACACAGTATGAGGCGTTCATGGCACAGCCCAAGGAAAGTATCACTGATATGTTTGAAAGATTTCACAAGCTGGTGACTGAGCTCCAAATGAATGGGAAGGTTTACAGCACTAAGGAATTAAATATGAAGTTTCTACTATCGTCACCAAACCATCTAGAGCAAAGGGTCATATCCCTAAGAGAAAGAGATTTGAACAAAGTCACGTATGATGTGCTCTATGGGGTTTTAAAGACACACGAGCTTGAGTTGCTTCAAAAGAGGGCTATCCAAGCTAACCAAGGCAGAATGATAAACACATCATGTGCCTTGATTGTCAACAAATCTATTCAAGACCTGGAAGCATCTGCAAGTCAGCTGAGAATAGAAGAGATAGTAGATGATGAAGAAACTGAGGAAGTAGTGACTGAACCTGCTGATGACAAGGAAGAAGATGAGTTCTACACTCTTGAAGAGCTGGATGGCATGGAAAATACATCATATGCTTTTATGGCTAGAAAATTCCCAAACATCAGATTCAAGAGGAATCAGCCCTTCAAGCCTAGACCTCAAAATCATTCATTCAACAAGAGCAAGGCACCTATGAAAACAAACAAGAACAGATTCAAAACCAGCTATGTGGATAGGTCATCTGTAAGATGTTACAGATGCAATGACCTAGGGCATTTTGCCAGTGAATGCAAGAAGCCTAAAAAGAAGGATAAGGAGTTTCTTGAGCTTGAAGCTAAGTATGAGGCCCTTCTAAAGAAGCAGACACCAGGTAAGGCTTACATAGCTGAAGGGAAGTGTTGGGATGATTCTGACAGTGATGGGGAAGAACAAGAATTCTGCAACTATGCCTTGATGGCCAATTCCAAGGAAGAACCATCTGCATCAGACTCACAGGTACCATCTCTCACTACCATAGACATGTCTGTTTCTGAATATAAATCTTTGGTTGAACAACTATCCGTTGAGATGTTTAACATTCATACTAGTATGACTGCTGCTAATGAAGAGATTGCTAAACTGTCTACTAGGAATGAACTGTTAAATAAGAGAAATGAGGAACTAGATCTAACTACTGTGCAAATAGAAAATCTTAAACAAGAGATTGAGTATCTAAAGAACAAAGTTCTATGTGCTAGTCAAGTTGAGAAAGCTCTTAGGGATGAATTAGCTGAAAATGAATTTAAGTTGAAAACATTTAAGAATTCCTCTAGTCTATTGCAGTCTTATCATGAGAAAAATCTAGCTAGACCTAAGGCTGCCATTGGACTTGATTATGACACTCTTAAACAGAGGAAAGGCTATGCAGTCATTGAAGATGACATTGTTGTTCAAGAGGAGGTGCCTCAGGTTTTGAAAAAGATTGAGAATCCAATATTTAAAACACCAACACTTGAGATTGATGAGGATGCCTTACTCATCAAGCAAATGTTGGAGGATGAAGATGAGGCACAATCAAATGAACAACAAGCATCCTCTGAGAGTAAGAATGTCAAAACCAAAGCCAAGGAGCCAGTAGGAGGTAGACCTAGACTTGAGAAATCTGTAAATTTTGTTTCAGCTGGAAATTATGAGACTAAGAAGAAAGTGACTAATAAGAGACCAAACAGGAATGGCAAATTAGGGATTAACAAAGATAACAACTATGCTTATGTGCCAAATGCCCCTAGGAAAGTTTGTCAAAACTGTTTTAGCTCTAATCATTTGACTCATGCTTGCAAGAAACCATCTGGTAGTGTTGCTAAACCATTCTATGATTGCTCTGTGCCTTTAAGACATAGAGACTCTCCTTTCTGTGATAAACTTGATTGTATGCCATGTAACATGAATGTGATGACTAGTTGTTTTAATTTGAGAAGACAATTCATGGAGGGCTGTATCAATCATAATGTTCACACACACTACACAAGGACAAAGTCTTCAAGTCCTCCTAAAGTTAGGAAGGTACCTCTGTCACCTAAGTCTAAGAACCCTGATTCTAAGACTCCCAACAGTGACAAGAAGACCAACATCAAGAAAACTGATAAGCATGCTGATTTTGATAAAACTGTCACTAAGTCACATGGACCCAAACTCGTTTGGGTACCAAAGGAGAAGTAATACTTTTGTGTTTGCAGGGCAAAGAAAGTAAAAAGAAGGTCATGTGGATTTTGGACAGTGGATGCTCAAATCATATGACTGGTGATATGGCCCTGCTATCACAGTATGAGGAAAAGGCTGGCCCAATGGTTGCTTCTGGAGATGACAGCATTGGCAACACACTGGGATATGGCAAGTTGGAAATTGGAAATGTCATCATTGAGAATGTAGCACTGGTCAAGGGGCTCAAGCATAATCTACTGAGTGTTGGTCAATTCACTGACAGAGGCTTCAAAGTAAACTTTGACAAAGATGAATGTTTGATCACCCACAAGAAGACTGGTGATTTTGCTCTGTCTGGAGTAAGGAAGGGAAGCCTGTTTGTAGCCAATATGGACTCTGCAAGCAAGGACACAATTTGTTGCTTCTACTCAAAAGCATCAAATGAAGACAGTTGGCTGTGGCACAAGAAGCTATCACACCTGAACTTCAAAGCCATTAATTCCCTAGTCAAAAGGGAGTTAGTGAGAGGCATTCCCACACTTGAATTCTGTCAAGAAGGAGTGTGTGAGGCGTGTCAAAAGGGAAAAATGAAAAGATCAAGCCACAAGTCAAAAACAGTGACATCTATAACCAAGCCCCTGCAACTGATTCATATGGATTTGTTTGGGCCTGTCAATATTATGTCACTAGGAAGGAAGAAGTATGCTCTAGTGATGGTTGATGATTTTACAAGGTATACATGGGTAGAATTTCTGGCATCAAAGGATGAGGCTCCACAAGTAATCATTGAGCACATAAAGAAAGTTGACAAAGAAGCAAAGGCCATAAATGCAAGTGTGATTGCATTAAGAAGTGATAATGGGACAGAATTCAGAAATGCCATGCTTGGAGCATTCTGCAAAGAAAATGGTATTTCTCAACAATTCTCAGCTCCAAGGACCCCACAACAAAATGGAGTTGTTGAGAGAAAGAATAGGACTCTGATAGAGGCTGCTAGAACAATGCTACTTGATGCAAAGATGCCTACATGTTTTTGGGCTGAGGCTGTGAGCACTGCATGCTACATCCAAAACAGAACCCTCATCAACAAAAACACTGGAAAGACACCTTACAACTTGATGACTGGAAAGAAGCCTACTCTAAAGTATGTTCATACTTTTGGAAGCAAGTGCTTTGTGCTAAAAGATAATTCAGAATATGTTGGAAAGTTTGATGCAAAGGCATTTGAAGGAATCTTTCTTGGCTATTCTATGGAAAGAATTGCATACAAAGTTTATGTCATTTGTCAAAAGAAAGTAATGGAGAGCACAGATGTAACATTTGATGACAGCAAACTACCTGGATTAGAAGAAGCCAATGATGAAGATAAAGATCCCTTGAAGTTTGACAATCTAGATGATTCTGATGAGGAGATTGAAAGTGAATCTGAACTCATAATCCAACAAACTCAAGTGAATGAAGAACCTGTGTCAACCAACAATGAAGAAACAAGCATCCAAGATACACCTGTGAGGAGTGACAACTTCACAGGGGGAGGAAATGTAGATGATCATGATCTAAATGATGAAGCAACATCAAGGATGAGAAATCAATCTGAACATACAAGGAAATGGGATAGATCACACACTGCAGATCAGATAATTGGAAATCCAAATGCAGGAGTAAGGACAAGGAGAGCAACTATAAATGAATGTCTCTATGGCTGCTTTCTATCCCAAGTTGAGCCTAAGAAACTTGATGATGCATTGTTGGATCCTGACTGGATAATTGCTATGCAAGAGGAGCTAAATCAATTTGAAAGGAGCAAAGTATGGGAACTAGTGCCTGCACCAAAGGATAGAACCGTTGTTGGAACTAAATGGGTTCTAAGGAATAAGATGGATGAAAATGGTGTAGTCATAAGGAACAAAGCAAGGTTGGTTGCAAAAGGATACTCTCAACAGGAAGGTATTGACTATGATGAGACCTTTGCCCCTGTTGCTAGACTAGAGGCCATCAGAATTTTCTTGGCATTTGCTGCACATTCCAATTTCAAGGTCTATCAAATGGATGTCAAGAGTGCATTCCTGAATGGGGAGTTGGAAGAAGAAGTATATGTGCAACAACCACCTGGCTTTGAAGATCCACAGTTTCCCCACTTTGTCTACAGATTACTTAAAGCATTGTATGGACTCAAGCAAGCTCCTAGGGCATGGTATGACACACTATCACAATTTCTACTGGAGAATCAATTCACTAGAGGCACACTGGACAAGACACTGTTCTACAAGAAACATGATGATGATATTATCCTAGTTCAAATCTATGTGGATGATATCATATTTGGCTCTACAAATGAGAAGCTGTGTGAAAAATTCTCTAAGCTCATGCAAAGCAGATATGAGATGAGTATGATGGGAGAATTAACATTCTTTCTTGGACTGCAAGTTAGTCAAAGGAAGGATGGCATTTTTATAAGTCAAACCAAATACATTAAAGATTTACTGAAGAAATTTGATTTGGAAGAATGTTCACCTGCAAAGACACCCATGGCCACTGCCACCAAGTTAGATGATGACGCTAAGGGCAAAAAGGTAGATATCTCAATCTACAGAGGCATGGTTGGTTCTCTACTCTACCTCACTGCTAGTAGGCCAGATATCATGTTTGCTACATGCTTATGTGCAAGGTTTCAATCAAACCCAAAGGAATCACACATGATAGCAATAAAAAGGATCTTCAAATATCTGAAAGGCACACCAAACTTGGGGTTATGGTATCCTAAGGACACAGGGTTCAATCTGGTTGGTTATTCTGATGCTGATTATGCTGGATGCAGAGTGGATAGGAAAAGCACATCAGGTAGCTGCCAGTTTCTTGGACAAAGGTTAGTCTCTTGGTACAGCAAGAAACAACAATCTGTGTCAACTTCCACAGCTGAAGCTGAATACATAGCTGCTGGAAGTTGCTGTGCTCAAGTGCTTTGGATTAGAAACCAACTTAGAGATTATGGACTTGTGTTGGAAAGAATTCCTATCATGTGTGACAACACAAGTGCAATCTCTATAGTTGCCAATCCTGTCAATCATTCTAGGACAAAGCACATTGACATCAGATATCATTTCATTAGAGAACATGCAACTAATGGAACCATTGAGTTGCATTATGTCACTACAGAAAAACAACTAGCTGACATATTCACTAAGCCATTAGATGAAGCCACCTTCACTAGGCTGGTCAGTGAGATTGGAATGCTGAATTCTTCGAATTCTGGCTAAGTGAATATATCAACTAGATTGTTGCAGCAGTAAATACTTACTTTATCAAATGCCCAATATTTCTGAAGTAAGTATTGGCTGGAGTATGATGTATAAATATTCCAATGCTACACATGTTAAAAATCATACATATGTAGCTTGAAATTTCTGTAAAAATTTTGAGTAAACCACTATTTAATTTGGTAGAATATTCGTCAATGAATATTTCTAGTAAATTTTAAAGGATAGTGGAAATTGAATTTTATGAGTGAAAAGTACAGTTCGATAAGTCAGACTTCTCGAATGGTTCATTGTTATGTCTTGGCTCGAGTTCTCGAATAGGCCTATCTAGAACCCTCTTGAGTTCTCGAATAGTGTCTTTTAGAGAAATCGAATAGCACACTTTGAGTTCTCGAATAGAGTATTTTAGTTCTCTAATGATAGAGTTCTCGAATACTGCATTTGAGTTATCGAATCATTTGAAAAGGCTGATTTTTCGCTGACACTTAATCGCTTTTTGGATTTATATTCAAACCTTCATTTCACTCATAAAAATATATTCTTAACTTTGAATTATTTTCTGAGTTAAATCACTGCCAGCTGTGAGTTAAAAACTGCCTGAGATATCGAATAAGCCTTTCTTGACTTCTCGAATAGTTGTTTCATACTTCTCGAATGACTTGTCGCTACAGAACACTTATCTATCGACAACTCAAGACATTCATATATATATATACAACTTCACAACTATTCAATTCATTTCGTTCGATTTCTCAAGCATCTCAACTCCTGAAACCTCTGAAAAACCCTAACTGCGAATTTCTTCTTGAATCCTAATTCTCTTTTCTTCTCTACCCAATGGCAAACACTCAACTCACCATACCATCCCAAACTAATTTCATCGCAATCTCCAGTGATGTGGAAGCACCGAATGCCAATTTCAAGTGCTTTGTTCGGTGGTTGTCTGAATCATACATCAAGAGTGCGCTCTCAGCCAACCCAACTCTGTACATAGATCTATTGGAACAATTCTGGAGGACTGCTACTGTGGAGGTCATCGCTCTTGAGAATGCTATCACCTCTTATATTGTTCACTGCAAGATTCAAGGAGAGGATATCACTATCACCACTGCAGACATGAATCAAGCCTTGGATATGCAGCAAGAGACGTATGATGCTCTGGCCTCCAATGATGAGTTGGAAGAATTCTTTGACTTCATCAACTACTCTGATACTATCAAGCTGGGAAAGTTGAATAGGAAGTTCTTGAGGAAAGAATGGAGCTTTGTATTTGCTACACTCCTTCAAGTATTCACTGCACGGAAATCAAGCTGTGATCAGATTAGTACACCCGTGCAGCAGCTTGCCTATGCCTTGGCTCATGGGAGAAAGATAGATGTTGGACTTCTCATCCTACAGGAACTCTATGGGAGACTTGGTCAGACCACAGCCAAGAGAGGTAATGAAATTTTCTTTCCTCGCTTTATTCAATCATTGCTTAACTTTAAAAATGCTTCTTTGATTGAATTGCCTGGAGTAGATAAGAGTAAAATAGGCTATCCTAAGTCCATGACCAAACTCATTTTTGGTAATTTGGAGACTAGGAATGATGTGGATGTAAGACTTAACATAACTCCCCACATGGAGGGTTTGTTTAGGTCTTACCCCCACAACATGCCAATATTTGATTCAAAATCACAGTTAGCACAGCCTAAGCAAGGAGAACAAAGTGCTAACCCAAGGCCTGCTAACCAACCCCCTCAGCCAAACACTCTATCCAGCAAAGAGCCAACTGCATCATCCTCTCAAAAGGGTGATGTTAGTAAAAAGAAGAGAAAACAGGCTGCTTCTGAACCTTTAGAAATCTTAACTGAAGCAGCCTTGGCTGTAGAACTAGGGTTAGAAAGTGAGAAACCTGAGTCACCTATCATAAGCCTAAAGAAGAAGAAGAAGTCTAAAACCACCTCTTCAGTCACTCAAATGGCTGAAGTTGTAAAATCAGGGGCACACAGCTCACTAGATGTATCCTCTCAACAGGATGCATCTATAGAATCAAGCATCCTCCCCAATGCACCTATCTGTAAAGAGTCAGCACAAGGGAGTGATAAGGCTGGCACAACACTGAGTGGAGAGCACATCATAACTGAAACTCCCTCTATTTCTCAGGGGGAGTTGCCAAAATCTTGTCTACAACACACTTCTCTTTCAGAATCTACCACTCATATTTCTTTGAAGCCTGCAACTCAAGCAATTGAGGAGCAAGGCATTGATCATCAAGAATTCTTTTCCTTTGATGAGCCAATGAATTCAAGTGACTTGGTGCATGACACCTTGCTCACCACCCAGGTACCACATTTGGATGGTCAGGGAATGCATGCTGGGGCATATCCTAATGACACCATCACAAACACAGAGGATTCACTAGTTCTTACTAGAGACTCTGTGCCTGTGTCAACTACTGTTGTAACTCATCCCACTTCTGTGGAGACAGCAGTAGTAGAGTCTGTTCATCCGGTTGCAGAAGTTGCATCTGTAACTGAGGAGCCTAGCAAGCCTAGCTCTAGCTCTAACTTTTTGTCTCAATGGCTGAAGCCCGTGCAACATGACAGTGCTTCAGGATCAGGGTCTGTTCCACCACAATTGACGGTTGAAGCACTTCAAAGCTTAGTTGTGGATCAGATCCCTGAGTTCACAAAAATTGCTCAGCACCTTCTCACTGCAAACATGCCCAATCCAGACTATGAAGCTATTCTCCTATGTCACAAAGAGGATGTAGAGCTACAGAAGGAGAAGATCATAGATGAAACTGAGAGAGATGGGAATATCGATGCTTGGCTGCAAGGAACCAATTCAATCCCTCTCTCAGAAGGTCTCCAGTATCTCAGAGAAGAGTACATCACTTCACTAGGGTCCAATGCCAAATCTCTCAACCCTACTGATGTGTTTGAAGCAGTGAATGACAACTATAAAGGCATTCTCAAGGCTGCACACTATCTTGGTAAAGGCTTAAAGACAGAAATTAATGAAGTGTGTTCAGCTACAACCAAGGAGGTGCATGAGATCAAGAGGACTTTTGATGCTAAATTCCCTCAATTGGAGACTGTTCTCAAGGACATTCGAACCTGCAATGCTACTTGCACCAGGATGGACAATGGTTTGGCTATTCTCAAGGATGCTGTCACAAGTCTGGGGCACAAATTTCAATCCTTATCAGATCAGACAACTGATGCCAATGCCATGCTCAGGACCCTCTTTGCAAATCAATATGGAGACAAGCTGGTCACTGAGGTTCCTGTGCATGAGATGTCAAGGTTCGAAGTGCAGAGACTGAAGGATCAATCCCTATCTGGTTTTAAGGCCAATGAACTCTTCATTAAAGTGGATACTCTTGAAAAGGAGGTAGTCTCTCTCCACAAGTCCAATGCTCATCTTACAGACACTGTGACAACTCTGACTGAGCAGTTGAACACTCAAGCCACCACCACAGCTGATGTTCTTCTGCATCAACAATCAATGTTGTCTGCAATGATGAAGCACATGGGTCTCCCTCTACCTGATGAATCTTCAACTCCAAAGGTGCCTCCAACAGCCCCTGTGTCTGTCAACAAGCCTAAGGGGGAGAAGAGGATATCAAAGAACTCAAATCCAAAGGGGGAGAGACCACTAGAAAAGGGCATCAAGATCACTGAGGGTGGCCATCAGAGAACTTTGAAATCTACTACTCATGTGCCTGGAAAAGGAAAGGACAAAGTTGATGAGCCTCCCACTTCTCTGCCAGTTGTCACTCTACCAACTGTGCACATCACTACTCCTGATGGTCAAAGGCAGTCTATCACAACCACAGTGGTTGCGGGGAGTATGCCATCTGACAAGCCTCGAATCTCAATATCTAAGAGTGCCAAGCCAGTAGAAGTGAAGGTGGTCACTGAGGCCAAGCTACAAGAAATTGCAAACTCAAATGTCTATCATGATGATGCACTCTTGGAGTTTCTGAAAGTCTCTAGAGAACAGGCTGGTGATGCTCTGCTATATCATGAGAGTTTGAAGAGTCAGATTGACTGTCTCACTATAGTACCAAGGAGGCTTAATGATCTATGGCTCAAGGAGATATTGATGGTAGGAAAGAACAAGATATGGCACTTAACCATCAATACTCTACAGAGTCTAAAGCACTCAGAAGTGAATGTGCTCCTTGGACTAATTGAGAAGGGAAATGAGAACAACAAGAGTCTTCATGATGACTTGAGGAATGGTCAACCTTCAAGGCTACCTGAAGTTTTCACAGATCCTAGAACTATTATCTACCAGGCTGGAACAAGAATTGAAGATATCAAGCAGCTGGTCATTCCTAAGCATCTAACTCCTCAAAATAAAAATCTCATCATAGCCATCATTGAGAAACTGATCAAGAAGAAGGGATCAAGAACAGCAGAAGAATTAGAAGCTATATCTTATCTCAGGTCATATATTGCAACTGGCATTGTATCTGAGACTGCTAAGTTCAACCCAAGCAAAGATCAAGACAAGGATGAAGATAAAAGTGACGGAAGGGGAAGACATCACAGAAGTAATAAGGGTGATGAAGACAAGAAGAAGAAGAAGGATGATGAGAAGAGGAAGAATGATGATGATCAAGGTAAAGGCTCTGAGAGGAAAAGTGGAAGACAGCAAGCCTCAGGCATTGCTGACAGTAACCTCACCACAACGCAAGACTCTAAGTCTAGGGTGAATGCTGCCAGTAGTGACCTTTCAAAATTTGCATCTATGGCTTCTGCAACTGTCTTGCCACCTCAAGAAGAGAAGAAGATTCAAGTCAAGAAACCATCTGTATGTTTCAAAAAGCAAACTGCTAATGGAATACTACAATGGTCTACAAACAAAGGTCACATACTGCTGCCAAGTAATCATGTAAAAAGAATCAAGTTCAAGCAAGCTGCAAGGAAATCAAAGCCAACCATATCAAAAACCCTGACAATCTATCCAGGCCTAAAACTCCAACCACTAGATGAAGATTATGATGTAGACCAACTGCAATTTTTGCAAGCTCAAAGAATCTATCATGTTGCCATTGTTGATAATTGCCTTGAGATTAAATATTCTGATGGAAGGGAGGAGAAATTCAAACAAGGAGGATGTCAACACTGGGGCAAGCTATATGACATAGAGAGAATCATTGCACTGTTGAGCTCAGAAGATAAAGTAGAGAGAGTATGGAAGCTGGAGCTAATTGATTTTGTGAAAATGAAGAGAGATCATGAGGAAAAAGTCAGAAAAGGGTGTTTTGAGAAATGGCTGGCAAGAGAGAGAGAAATTGAGAGACTGGAAAGTGAAGCAGAAAAGCTGAGGAAAAAGGGTTTGTGTAGAGTTCAGTTCAACCCCTACATGGTAAAGTATAGGAGGAGAAATGGAAATCAAGTCAACATCAGAATGAATCTACTCAACCACTATCCTGCAAATATTCTGGAACCAGTACTTGAAGATTTCAAAGACTCAATTTTGCTTGAAGAATTGGATGCTATGGCAGAAATAATAAAAGCTATGGATGAGAATACAAGGAAGGAGAAAGAAAGAAGAGAGAAAGAATATGATGAATTTCAAGCCAAAGCTATGGAAAGGGAATCAAAAGACAATGGCTAGTTCTTCATCATAGGCTGTAAGATTACTCACTCTGTAGTTCTATCCAAATTGCTAATGGAAATTCATACCTGTACTGTCAAGTTTTATCTTTATGTATGTTAGGCATGTTATCAGACATGAAATTGTGACTAAGGGTCTTACTCACAATTTGGGGGAGATTGTTAGTCACAGAGGCATGCCTGAATACATCTAATAACAAGCCCAAGTGGTTCGTAATGCTATGCATTACCTACATGACCTCTTAACTGAGGGAACCTCTAGTTGTAGAGTTTCTACTTGTTTGTACTATGTAATAGGCATCAAATTCTATCTGTGTAACTGTACCTACTAAGTCAAGAATAAAGCTTGAAAGAAGTTCTAAGGTTCATGCCTCAAGCAAGGAAATGAAGACTGTCAAATAATCACAGTTGGGATTTGAAGAATTGAAGAAATGAAGAAATTGCCTAAGTACTAATTCGAGAAGTACATTTGTTTATTCGAGAAGTCTAGCATTCGAGAAGTCTGGAGTTCGATATCTCAGAAGACACTATTCGATATCTCTCAATATGCTATTCGATATCTCAGGGATTCGATATGTCCATTACACGGTTCGAGAACTCAAGGAGTCAACAGTTCGAGTTCTCAAAGGGTCAACAAGTCAATGCTACATTCGATATCTCAAAGACTCAATATGCTATTCGATATCTCAGGGATTCGATATGTCAAAATGCTCTATTCGATATCTCAAGGAGTCCCAGAGAAAAGAGCTATTCGAGAAGTGATTCGATATGTCAAGATAACACTATTCGAGAACTCAGAGTTATCGATCAAGTCAACTCCAGTTCTCGAATCACTCACTTAGTCACTTCTCGAATACATTCTTGAGGACAAAATACTGAAGAATTGTACAAGTCAGAAACCTGCAACAAGCCAGGATACTTTATTTGACTCTGTCCTATAAAGCATGCTGGAAAGCCTACAAAGAAGCTTGGAGAGATAAGACAAGGGACAAGGAGCTGAAGAAGTGGATCTAAACAGGCTTTTCAAAGTCA
The DNA here is from genome assembly GCA_036435485.1 of Saposhnikovia divaricata. Taxonomy (NCBI): domain Eukaryota; kingdom Viridiplantae; phylum Streptophyta; class Magnoliopsida; order Apiales; family Apiaceae; genus Saposhnikovia; species Saposhnikovia divaricata. Next base: position 77,935,929 of record CM071599.1, read on the forward strand.
AATCTGTAGCCGTTTGGACTCTTACTAAAATGAGATAGACAGACTGGAAAGTGTTTTTGTTTTACCTACCTCATTTGTAGTAAGTGGGTGTATCCATGTCTATAAGGATACAGCCTCACTTCCTTAGCTGTTAAGGTGTTGAAGTTTCTCAAATACCCAGAAAATATCTCTCTGAGAAAAACGAAGCTGAGAATACTATCATTTGTATTCACAGATTGTAGCAAAATCTTAATCTAATAAGATATTAGATTAAAGTGATATTGTGTTGTGTTTGTCTTTAATTATCCGCATCTTCATATCTCACACACTCATCACTTATCTTGCTGCAAAGATTCAAGAACGAAGAAAAGTTCAAGAATCCATTCACCCCCCCCCCCCTCTGTATTCTTTTACTGTATTCAATACTCAACAGCAAGTTTTTTTTCTTCTTTATTAAAAATGCAGCGTATATTATTAGCAAAAAACAATGCAACTTATATGCATATTCAATAATATAATGTTGGTATTTAAGGTCTTTTTTTTTTGTTAAACATATTTAAGGTCTTATTATTGAGAATCCTACTTTGATCATTTTTTTACTAAGTTCTTCGATCATTCATCTATCTATTGTCTATCTAATAGCACGGCAGGGGGTTTACCTGAGCAAATTAAATCATAGGCTCGGTCCCTCCGAACCTCCAAACTCATGAGTAAATTATTCCTCCACACTCCAAACCTAATTCCTTATCGATCCAGTCTTACGAACCTAAACTCTAAATATTTCTAAAAATATTGTTATTCAAAGGGTTTGAACCCATGACCTTGCAAAATTTAATTCAATACCATAACCAGGGGAGCTGTGTGAGCATTTGAGTTTATATTAAAAATCATTAACTACATACATAAATATTTTTTTTGTTTATATTTATATTTTAGATAAATCTCAGTTGGCTTACCTCAAATAATGTATAATTACTAATTATAATGTATATTTGTAGGTAATTATACATTTATGTATAATTATTAATTATACATACATACATACAAACATATATACATACATACATACATACATACATACATACATACATACATACATACATACATACATACATACATACATTTATGTTGTATAATCAATTAATATTTCATTATTTGTAATCAATTAATTGTTGTATAATTAATATGCATATTTATACATACATACATATGTACAAACATAAATACATACATATATAAATTTCTGTGGATATATAATAATATACTATAATATTCACTAACATATACCATATCTCATTAATCATTTTAGATCTACTGCAAATATGTGTGAATTAAATACTATAAAAAATATCACAATACAAAAAAAGAACCTTCATACGTATATAAGTATAATACAAACTTGTATTAACATTAACTATCGTAAAATTCATCAATCACATCTTTAATACGTAAACGCAAAAAAAATATAACAAACATATATATATCTAGTAGAGCAAATGGGGGGTTCCAAGAACAAATTTATTCATATAAAAAGTCATATTTACCATTACTAATTATATCTATGTTATATTTCTGGGGGCTATTTAGGTATTGCAACACTAACATATTTACATAATAACTGATATGAACTAATATGTATTTATTATTATTATTATTATTATTATTATTATTATTATTATTATTATTATTATTATTATTATTATTATTATTATTTAATTAATACTTGTACGTATCTCTGTATCCATCCGTGTTAACTCTATATATTTATATTTCGAAATACGGTTTTGATATTAACATTGACCTATTTATTACATATCGTTTAAGTTTGCTTTAAAAATTATGCATCAAAATAAAGCATAGCGTAAAATAAAAAACAAATTTAATTTAACCAGAATTGTAGGAGGTTCCATGAGCAAATTTATTTATATAGAAAGTCATATTTACCCCTGCTAATTCTATTTATGTTATATTTCCGGGGACTATTTAGGTATTACAACATTAACATATTTATTACATAATAATAACTGATATTAACTAATATGCATTTATTATTATGTAATTAATATTTGTATGTATCTTTGTATACATCCATGTTATCTCTATATATTTATATTTCGAAGTACAGTTTTGATCTTAACATTGACCTATTTATTATATACTGTTCAAGTTTAATTTAACAAAACAAAGCATGGCGTAAAATATAAAATAGATTTAATTTAATTAGAATTATAATTTGCATGTCACGATCGGATATTGCATAAATTCTGTTTTCTCACAATAATTGTTGCGAAGATAAAAACAATCGAAAATATCAACAATCAACCCTACGTGATCACGTGTAATTCATAAATATTTGTAATCTAGAGCATGTTCGTGCCTTGCACGGGCTACAAAGCTAGTTTGCTATAAAATCATAACATTCTTTTAAAGAAATTCATCTTTTCACATTAAAAAAATTGTAAATGCAAATGCTGAAAACTAAAAAGCCAATAACATATTGTTTAGTATACAATTTAAGAAAATTAAGGAAACATTTTGAACAAATAAGCAAGAATATTTGGAAGAGATCTATATATATTATAATGCCTGGAGATCGGAAATGCACTAGAATAGTTTAAGGTATTTTTGTTGAATTTTTGTTTTTTTTTAATTTTTTATTAAAATTCTTTTCTGGCATTAAATAGTTATAAATGACAATTTAATTAGTCATTAATTACACCCATTAAACATCTATTAAATTTACTCTATTTAATTTGTTTAAAAATAAGCAAACTTTATTTGAAGATTATAGTTATTATTTTAATATTAAATATTAATTATAAATAGTTAAATTTATTTTTAGGTAAAATTACAACTAACAGTTGTTTATATTGCGTTATTTTTTATTCTCTATTCAAGATCACTATAATTCCTTTTCGGATATTTACAGGGTATACGACCTTAACTTCTCAAGCAAGTTTTATTATCAATGATTGTAAAAGTCGTAATAAATTATGGAAGTACAAGATATTTACTTAATATCTTGAATTGTATACAAACAATGTAGACAAATTTTTAATTTTGCATATGAATAAATTATACATGAGTTATGCTCACATCGATTAAATTTAACAAATCATGCCATTAATCGGAAGATAAAATCGATAAAAAAGCTATACACCCATTATTTCATTATATTGTGTCGAAATAAATTTTTATTCTAATTAAACAAATTCTTATACTATTATTGAATATGTATATCGGCTTTGAAAAACGTTATTAACCTGAACTTTTCAAGATCTTTATTATCAATGATTGTGGAGTCGTAATAAATTATGGAAGTACACATATCTTTATTTAATATCTGAAATTTGTAAACAAATAATACAAATAGATTTTTACTTTTGTACATGAATAAATTACACATGAGTTATGAGCAAACTAATTAAATTGAACAAACCCAGCCATTTTATCGAAAGATTGAGTTGATAAAAATTTATACACCCGTTGTTTCATTATATTGTGTCAAAATAAATTAATATTTAAATTAAAAAAATTCTTACACTATTATTGAACATGTATATTATGAGAGGGGTGTCGCCTTTAAAAAACGTTATTAAGTTATATTCAATATTTGTAACTTTTGATCGTAAATATTATGTTTATATTGTAATTTTTATTTTTATATGTTTGTGATATTTTTAAGATTATCAAAATTTTAAATATGTAATGAGTGTATTTTTCCAATTAATAATTTATGTAAATTATTTTAAAATTAATTCTTTTTGAAAATTCATAAGCGACCAATCAATTTTTAAGAATAATAGAAATTAATTTACCTATTTTCAATATTTTAAAATAAAAGTTTATAAACAAGACGAAACGCGGATAAGTGGGCTATTCAAGTAAAGATAGCTGTCATGACCATAAAAGCATTGAAGTGCACCTATATTTTGTTGTTTAAAAAAATAGAAACGCAACTACTCTCCTGGAGACGAGCGTAAATGACATTTAAGATGTTCAGATTAGGTGTATACTAGAAATATATTGACATGTTTCTCGTGTTCCCTTCATTTATCACGAAACGGTTGTTAGAAATTTTAGTAAACCTTTTTATTTATTTACTTTTTTTTAATTTCTTTTTATTTATTTAAATAGTTTGAAGTAACGCTATAATTAAAGTTCAAATTTATCAGTACGTCTATAAAGACTTTTTATTTATTTAGATAGTTTGAAGTAGCGCTATAATTAAAACCCAAATTCATCAGTACGTCTATAAAGACTATAACGATATCATATTAATGAAGTTTCCCACTATAATACAAAAAGAATAAGAATTCCGAGTTAATGATTTTTTTAGCGTATTTACTAATTATCAAATTTTTTACTTTCCACATTTATATACAAATCTAAATAAATGTTAAAAATTCACTTACTTTCCTCATTTATATACAAACCAAAATAAAAGTTAAGTGAATAATTAACAGTAAATAGTTTCAAAAAAAAAATTAACAGTAAATGATTTCATCTAATTATTTATATGCATTTGCTGTGATCTGAGCAAAAGTATTCATAATCCTGGCATAAAATACCTTTATTCTCAAACATGATTTTACTAGTCCATTGTAAAAGATTAGTACTCTTTGAATAAATAAGTAAATATTTAGAATTGTTTTACAAAAAACATATGACAAAATTTTATTTTGAAAAGAGTTACAAACTTTAACAATAGTTTTAAAAACACCTTAAGATGTGAGGGTGTAATACAGGGTAATAATGTGATACTGATCTGCTCTACATGGACAACAATATTTAACTACAAATGAATATGTAAATAATAGTTTATAGAATATAGGTAAAAAAATGAAAAGAAAAAAAATGATAATTGAAAAGGATTGTCTTTGAAATATTGAGTCGATGGCTTAGTTATAAAGTTCTGAGCATAAAATCTTGCTCGACAAATTCACATTTGTAATGTAATGTGAATCCTTTTGAGTAATGGGAATGCTGGACCATGGAGCCAAGTAATTTGTATTTAGTTGATAGGCTTAATTAGTATGTATTAGGCCCATTTAAAGATCAATATAGATTAGATTATAGTAGGCCCATTACTTTTACATTTTTATTAAGATCTTGTAACCCATAAGTGTAAACCTAAGGGGACCCACAAAGGATTCCCTATAAATCTAATCAAACCCCACTTGTACAAGGATTGGCAATTTGTAAATTAAAGAGAGAAACTCCATAAAGGAGAGAGAAAACATACTAATGAATACTTACTTCACTCCATTCTTGATTTCTTCCTAAATATTATCAATATTATTATTACGATTATTCATATTTACTCTCCATCATTTGGCGCTGGAAGGAGATCTTTAATTTAAGATTCCAACCGAAGAAAAAATGAATGAAGAAGAACCTGTCATCGAGCAGATTACTGCGAGAAAAAAGATGTTAAAGGTTCCCCGAGCAGGGGACCAAATGGCACCTCCTCCATTACGGCCGAGACAATTATTCCCGGCGACTCAGGATGAAACTGATGGATCTCAGAAACCCATTGAAGTAGAGCAATCAAACACGAGGCGCACGATACAAGTTGATACTCGCATGAGAGTCCCTACGGCTACAGGAAAGAAAGTATTAACAAGTGACATGCGCTTACATCTTCAAAAACCTCAAAAAATAAACAAGCTACTGAGGAGGCCGGAGACGACCTCCAAGAATCCGATGAGGAACTACTCAACTTGGAACAACAACAACGATTTTGGACGAAAAATTAAGGAAGTACCGACGAGCTCGACAAAACCAGAAAGGATTGAAGAATACCACTACTTCAGCTCGTTGTGAAGACATCGATGCTGAGGATGAATATCGAGGCAATGAATACGAAGACCCGGGAGATGAGGAATCAACTGAATCAATTTATTCACGACCTCCTGCTCGTAAAAGACGACAAATGCCGTCGGCGAGTCAGACATCCTGGCGAAGTGACTCCAATGAGTCGGTTAGGCCTGAGGATATCGCGGAGATCCGAAGTGACCTCTCTATGTGTACGGAATTCATTCAAAATCAGTCTGGTAAGATCGCTTCTACAGAAAGCCCGCTAATGAGAGATATTGAGATTGCTCGTATTGATCGGACGTTGAAAACACCCTCTCTGGATCATTTCGATGGAACATCGGATCCTAGTGGATTTCTAAATACGTTTGATGGCCATATGGCATTTTTTGGACACTCGGAAGTAGGGAGGTGTCAGTTTTTCTCCACATATCTTCAAGGCACAGCTCTGCGCTGGTACAACAGTCTTCCACCTCGCTCGATAGAGTCGTGGCAATCTCTAAAAATAAAGTTTCAAACCAGGTTTTCTAGCAACTATAAAGGAGGAAAAATAACAGCTTCGCTAATGACAGTTCGACAGCGACATAATGAGTCCCTGCGAGATTTCTTAATCCGATTCCAAGGTGAAATTTCTGATATACCAAACTTGATTGAAGAACTGGCAATCAATTACTTAGCAGCAGGAATAGATAAACATCGCCATGCCAATCTTCTAGAAGAATTCTTTGAGAAAAATCCTCGAACGTTACAATCAGCTTTTCAAGTAGTTGAACATCGGATGAATCTACAGGAGGCGGTGGGCAGCATTCAATCACCTCGAAGAGCCTTCGGACGAGAACGAAGTAGGAGTCCTCGACGGCGCTCTCCGAGGTCAGACTATAAGCGAAATCTAGATTCGTATTCAAGGAGAAATGAAGCTCGTACCCCTCGAAAGACACAAGTTGAAAGGTCGGATAATCAAGATAAATCATGAAAACCAAGAGAAAAGCAAGAAAAGGAATTTACAAAGCTCACCGTCGACAAGGCTACGATTCTAGCTATTTTAAAGTCAGAGCCTGGTTAACGACCACCAAGGCCGATGAAACCAGGTCGACCACCATGCTCTCGCTATTGTGAATATCATGAGGATACAGGTCACACCACATACCAATGCTACCAATTGAGTAATCTCATTGAATCTAAGATCAAACGAGGACAGTTGACTCACTATATTGACCACAATGCCACAAGACAAATTGACCGTTCCCATGACCAAGATCGGGTCATTGATGTCATAGCAGGAGGAACATCAAATAACCCCAAAAAGCTATATGCTAGAGAAGTGCTCCACATAAATCCTGAGGCCCCTAAACGCCAACGACCTAATCCATCCCCTGTGATCTCTTTCTCCGATAACGACTATCCTTCGGGGATAATCGAGTCTCATCAGGATGCTCTTGTGATTACAGCCAAGGTCGGCACGAACACGGTAAAAAAGATTTTAATAGATAATGGCAGCTCTGTTGACATACTATATCATCATGCTTTTGCAAGAATGGATATGGGTGATAGAAAACTTGAAAATGTGAATATGCCTCTGTACGGTTTCACTGGAAATGAGGTTAAAGTCGTAGGCACTATTGACCTCCCAGTTCTATTTGTTTGCTCCCATGCCAAACATGGCAAATGACCAAGTTTCATGTCATCAACGCCAATTCCAGCTATAACGCTATTCTCGGTAGAACGACTCTCACGGCCCTGAAAGCCATCACCTCGATCCCCCACCTTAAAATGAAATTTCCAACAGAATTCGGAATAGGCGAGGTCGTAGGGGATCAAGCCGCAGCACGCCAATGTTACTTATCTAACGTCATACCAAAGACTAAGCACGAAGATGATTCGTCAATCAACCAAGTCGTTGACATGGACCCTCGACCTATTTCTCGAAACTTTTAATCAACCCACGGGTGCCGATATAGAAGAATGCGAGGAGATAGAGATCGTGGAAGGCAATCCCGACAAGGTAATTAAAATTGGAAAATGTCTGGAAGGCGAACTCCACCAACAAATTATCGACCTCATCAGAGAATATGCCGATATTTTCGCATGGGACCCTAAAGACATGCCGGGGATTCCTGAAATAGTGGCTCGCCATTCCCTCCACCTCAAACCCGGAGCACGAGTTGTGAAACAAAAAAAGCGAGTATTGTCGGAAGAAAAAACGAAGGCTATCGATGCCGAATTGCATAAACTCCTCGAGGTTGGTTTTATTGCACCCGTACAATTTCCAGAATGGATAGCTAATGCGGTACTAGTCAAAAAGAGTAATGGGAAATGGAGAATGTGTGTGGATTACTCAGACCTCAATCAGGCCTGTCCAAAGGATTTCTATCCATTGCCAAATATTGACCAACTCATTGATGCTACAGCTGGCCACGAGCTCCTATCATTCATGGATGCGTTCTCGGGCTACAATCAGATTAAAATGGATAGCCAAGACTGGGAAAAGACAGCTTTTATCACCCATAGAGGTGTTTTCGGATTTAAAAACATGCCTTTTGGGCTTATCAACGCAGGAGCTACTTTCCAGCAGATGATGGATACGATCTTTGCCTCACAAATAGGTCGCCATTTACAAGTCTATGTCGATGACCTAATTGCAAAATCTAAGAAATCGAAAGATCACGTAGCAGACCTACATGAGACTTTTGAGAATGTTCGACGTCATAACATGAACCTTAACCCCGCCAAGTGCTCTTTCGGGATGACCTCGGGAAAGTTTTTGGGGTTTCTTTAGACACAGAGAGGTATCGAGGCCGACCCAAGCCAAGTTAAGGCCATCGTCGACATGCAAGATCCTTATTCTCTAATAGAGTTGCAAACGCTGACGGGCTGTATAGCTGCCCTACGAAGATTTATTCCATAGTCGTCTAAGCGATGCGCTCCATTCTTTGAAGCCATTAAGAATGCTTCTAAAAAATCAAAGATTGATTGGAACGATGAATGCAAAAGGGGACTCGAGGAATAAAAAAGTTCTTAAGTTCGCCACCAATCTTGACATAAGCTCAACCACGAGAACCCTTGCGGTTATACTTGTCTGCATGCGACACAACTATTGCTGCCATATTAATTAGATCTTTTCAAAGCAATGAATTGCCTGTTTATTACATAAGCCACACCCTGCGCGATGCAGAGACTGGATACCCTCAGGTTGAAAAGTTGGTATACGCCTTAGTTATGGCGAGTCAAAAACTCAGACACTATTTTCAAGGCCGAGAAATTCAGGTCATGACGAACCAGTCATTAAAGCGAATATTGAACAAGCCCGACATGATGGGATGACTTGCAGCATGGACAATTGAGCTAAGCCAGTTCTATATCGAGTATAAACCTCGCACAACAATGAAGGCTCAGGCGCTCTCAGACTTTGTAGTCGAATGCAAATTTTCTAAATCATAAACTTTAAAACTTGACGACGAAAGAGCTCAATCTCGACCTTGGGTCCTCTATGTAGATGGATCATCGACCTCAGAAACAAGTGGAGCAGGAATTATATTAATCAGTTCAGAAGGATTCAAGGTACAACAGGCTATTGCCTTTGCTTTCCAATCCACAAACAATGAGGCTGAATACGAGGCGATAATAGCAGGCTTGAATCTTGCTCTAGGCCTCGAAGTCGAGGTCATTGATATTTTTAGTGATTCACAACTTGTGGTAAAGCAAGTGGTCGAAGAATTTCAAGCCCGCAATGACAGAATGGCGGCGTATTTACGTTACGCTCAGACCCTTCTCACGAGATTCACCTCATGGAAATTAACAAATGTGGACAGATCTGAAAACCAATGGGTAGATGCCTTATCCAAACTAGCATCATCGTTGATCATTACGAGTAGCGAGCCGGTGTATGTAGAAACGCTTCAGTCTCCCTCTGTTGAATTAGCTATAGTACACAATATCTCATCGAAACTCGACTGGCGAACTCCTTTCCTCGATTACATCATTAAGAATCAGTTTCCAGAGGGCAAAAACGAGGCCAGTCGCCAATGTACAAGGCCAGAAAATATTGTGTGAAAGACTCAAAGCTATACAGATGAGCTCTAACAGAACCGTTCCTTCGTTGCCTCACTCCGGAAGAAGCAGAAATAGCAATCATTGAGGTTCATATGGGAATTTGTGGAGAACACCTTGGTGGCAAAAGCTTGGCACACAAAATAATAAGACAAGGCTTGTTTTGGCCAATAATGAGGAAGGACTGTGACGATTTTGTGAAAAAATGTCCATCTTGTCAGCTATACAGCCCGATCAGTCATAAGCCTTCGCAGCTCTTATCTCCAATACTTAGTCCATGCCATTTCTTTCAGTGGGGAATTGATATCGTAGGACCATTCCCCACGGCCAGAAGTCAACTCCAGTTCATAGTTGTGGCCATAGACTACGCAACAAAGTGGATTGAGGCGAAGCCATTATCGAGGATCCGAGAAAAGGAAATGATTGAATTTTTCATGGAATACCTAGTTTTTCGTTTTGGGATTCCCAGGTCAGTCGTGACGGACAATGGAACACAGTTCGTCGGTGAGAAGTTCGAATCGATGCTGAGCGAATTAAAAGTGAAACATCTCAAGGCATCGGTCCCTTATCCACAAGCCAATGGGCAGGTCAAAGTATCTAACAGGATAATTCTCCAAGGGCTTAAGAAAAGGTTGCAAGACCAAACTCGCAATTGGGTAGACGAGCTACCCAATGTTCTATGGTCTTATTGAACCACCCCACGAACTGCGACGAGTGAAACTCCCTTTAGACTTGCGTATGGCACAGACACCGTAATTCCCGTCGAGGTAAGCCTGCCCAAGAATTGAAAGCTTTAATGACCAAGAATCCCTTGAAGGGATGAGACTCGACAACGACCTCCTAGAAGAAGTCAGAGATGAAGCGGCCTTAGTTGTCGCCAAGTATCAAGACAAAGTAGCAAAGTATTTTAACAGGGGTGTGAAACCAAAAAAATTCAAAGTCAATGAACTTGTCCTAAGGGAATCTGCATCATCCCAGCCCACGATTGCTGGCAAGCTTAAGGCTTCATGGGAAGGCCCATACAAAATCGCGAAAGTGATTCGTCCTGGTACTTAAGAGTTAGCTCAGCTCGATGGCGAACTAATCAAGAACGCATGGAATGGCATCCACCTAAAGAAGTTTAATCAGTGATCCTTTCTTTTCAGTCTATTAAGTTATTGAGAATTGTCTTATTTTGAACTTATTAATATGGAAGGATGAAAAGGAATTATTACAAGATTCCCATCCTAACTCTCCCTAAGTTATTATGATGATATTCACCCTTGTCTATGCCTTCATTCACTTACAATGTTCATCACTTTTATCTACTATTTTTTGTTAAATCATAAACACATTCGTAGTTAGATGATAAAATTCAACACACTCTTCTCTTGATAAAGCAACACAATACTACTTACAGCCTCTATCAATGGATATCTTGATAAGGCATGGTGTAACTCGCCTATGAGTAATTAGATAGAATCTCCGGATAAAAGTTTTATCGTCTAGATAACGAAAGGGACAGCACAAATGAACTTCCCAAAAGATGCAATATTTTGCACTTAAAGGCAATGTAAAGTAACGACAAGATTGAAACTACAGACATTAAATCGACCATATTTACGACCTAAAAGATAAATCAAGTAAAGGCAATTAAAAATAAAAGCGACGATAGCATGAAAAATATCATGCTTAAAGATAAAATGATGCCCCAAAACTCATCATCAAAAACCAAATGTAAATTAAGTACCAAAGTTAAGTTTAACGTCACGACCTTCAGATACAAAGAAACCACAAAATAATCCACCAGATATAAAAACTAGAATTCAAAAGGCTTAAGACATTACATAATAATTGGGCATCCCCCACCTTCATTCAACCTCCTGGGTTTTCCACGGCAGCATCGTTGGGAAGATCCTTAGCCAAGTCAGCACAGTAATCATCGAAGCTATGCCCTGATAGGGCAACTCCGGCCCCCTTCAAATGATCGTAACAGCCCTGATAACCAGTACCGATACCCTTCGCCACATCCTCGATGCTTCTCTGCAAATCTAACTTCAAATCAGCAATAGTTTTCTCAAAAACCTCGTTAGCCCCCTTCATTATCGACAACTCGCTCTTCATAGAATCCACCTCTTTAGTCCCGATGGCAATCTGTCCCTTCAGCTCCTTTAGCTCATTTTCCCTGGACTCGGCAGTTTCCTTCATCTTCTCGTTCTCGAGCTTCAATCTTTTCAGCTCCTCAATATACTTAGACTCTCGCTTCTCCATCTCCTCAATACGCCGCTCAGCAGCGGTCTTTACATCCCTTAGCTCAGACAGCTCGCGGGCGGATCCTTCTCTTCATTGCTTACCAACATCAGCTCGATAATCCGTTATGATACGAGCAAGATCAGCTAAAAACTATCAATGTAAAAGGGAAAAACATATAAGTTTACATAAGCAAAACGGAATACACTATAGCCTAATTACACAAGAGAGGCAAATGCAGAAAGTTGGAACTTGGAAGTAAAAGACAGGAAGTACACAAAAAGTTACCCGGCCTCCACGAGCTAAACAGCGATCAGCTATCTCGTCCCTCGACTTATCAACATAGGAGATAAAATCCTTAGGCAGATCAAATGCTTTGAACACCTGTGTAAGAACCCCAAATTTTGGATAGAATTAAAACTTTTTATTAAGTAATGATAAATGAGGAACAATGATTCCGAGAACAAGGTCACCAGCTCTAATGAATGGTGGTTTCAAAGAACAATGATTGTAATGAATGGATATTGCTTTGGACAATGATCCTGATGCATTGGTATATTGTCAGAATAGAGTAATTCGATGGTTGAGGACCTAGATAAGAATAATCTACCATCCAGGAAGGAGCTAATGGATCCTTGAAGGGAAATGAGTACGTGCATAGTGTTTCCCGTGCGTGCATAGTGTTTCCCGTGCGTGCATAGTGTTTCCCGTACGTGCATAGTGTTTCCTGTACGTGCATAGTAATTTGGTGGATGAATAGTGATTTTGTAAGTTGGAAAACTTTTCACTCCACCCTATGTACGGGACGTGATATGGATGTTTCGAAGTCATATTAGTAATACGCGGAGGAAATAAGTGAATGCAGAGACGGTCGGAATTCAGAAATTCCAAATTCTTTTCGGTATAATATTTGACCGGACAGTGGATTAAATATTATTATAATCCAAGAATTGAGATATTAACTTTGAGGATTTGATATTTTGGGATGTTATTATATTTGATTTAAGAATGAATGGAATTCGACTTTATTATTTCTATGTTTTGAAGAATGCTAAAGGGTAACAATATAGGTAAGAATAATCTATCTTCTAAGGGAATAAGATATGGCAATTTCAAGCAAGAGAATACCCTCATGTCATCCAGATCGATAACGATTAATCCAGTAGTTCCGTAAAAAGGTTAAGGAACGATCGAAAGAGAATACGGACAATTGTACCACCCTAAGAGAACAAATAAAGAATAAAGAATGAATAGTGTTTGGTGGGAGTATATAATAATATGAGACGACACTATACAGAAGCATTCGGAACGGATTTCCGAGTTCGTATTAGTGATCCAGGGGGAAAATAAGTGTATGTAAAAGCTGTCGGATTCTGAAAAACCGCACTTTTATTTTCTCCGAGAGTTCCCTGGACACTGATAGCCTTAAGTATTTAACGAATGGATTTAAGGAATATAAATTGGAAAGTTAGAATGAAAGATGGAGAATGAAAGTATTAATATTAAAGAGGATTCCCGGTAAACCCTAATTAGAAATTCGTGAAATATTCCCACGAACGACCAATCAAATTGAGCAATAACCGGACAAAGAATCAAGCAGAGAGCCAAGGGGCAACCATGTGCAAGTGGATATGACTAGTAACCAAGCTTGTTACAACAAGGAACTAGAACAATTAGAGATCAAACTAGTACTTAGCATCATCTTCTCATCCAACCATAAGATCAAGACACATGCCCCTTAAAATACCTCATCCATGACCTCATACCTTTATTAAAGGTACTTTATGCCTAGATATTATCTCAATAATTCATTTGGGACAAGATGAGGTCAAAGAGCAAGGCAAACAACTCCATCTCTCTCCCATCTTCATGCCATTCGAATTTTGGCTAAATTCAAGAACCAAAATCCAAGTTCCAACCATCATTTGATCTCCAAATTTTTATGGCAAGTCCTATATTTCATAAAAGTGATACCCTAGAAATTTTAGCTTCAAATTCCTTAGTTTCCATTTTCAAAAAAATCATGAAAGAGGAGGATGAATAGTAACCTTCTTGAATTAACTTTGTTTATCTTGATTTCCATGATGATCTAAGGTTTGTTAAGGCTAGGAAAGGCACATACAAGGCTTATTAAAGCTAGGACATATCCCAAGGAAGGTAATCCACTTGAAACCCTAGATCTTGTTTTGAGAATTATGCATGTTCTTGATGGATTTAAGCTTGGTAATGATGTTAGTATGTTATAAGCATGATTAGTTAAGTGATTTAGTGATTTTGGTAACATGATGATTATAATGCTAAAGTAGATGTTCTTGGAAAGATTTGGGATGAGAAATATGTGTATGAGTTGTATTGATGCCCGGTGTGGCTTGGTTGTGTTGCTATGATTTTTAGAACGTTCGATTTATAGCCGTCGTAATGCCGAATTTTTGTTAACACTTAGAAACCAAGCATGGCAGTTGATATAATTTCCTGATCTTGATAATATTATGACTGGTACTTGTAGATCTCGAGCCATAGATCGTTTTGGCGCGAGAATCGAAACATTCCGACTTACGGTTTAGGAGTTATGGTCAAATTACTAAAATTGGTTCGGAACCGTAAGTAAAAGTTCGTAACTTCAATTGAACCCTCGTAAATCATGTAACGTCATGGCAAATCTTGGTAAATAAATACTAGAGGTAAAAAGGAAGGCGTGAAAGAAAACCGTATGTCAAAAGGATCATTTTTCGATTTATTAAAAATGTTCGAGTCGAGGTTAAACGCGAACGAACCCCTAACAGACGACTCTTTTATAACTTCGGTAAAACACTTAGAAAACGGGCGATAAAACTCGGAGTATAGTATTGGTTCGTAACGATCGACTTTAGAACTAATATAACTTAAGTATGTCCCAAGTATAAGTGCAGTGACATGTCGTATTAACGAACGAATGTCGGGTCGGATCAGTGATGATAAGTAATCCACTAAAAGGGGTATAACGAGATAACTCGAGAACGTGTTTCGAATTAAGTATAACTTAACTTTTAATATGTTAAGTGATTAATCCCGAATGCCTTGGCTATTTATAGATCACCAAGCTGAACCGGGACCCGCTACCACTACCCCTTACCGTACTCGACTACCAGGCAAGTTTCAAATCCCCTCTTTTAGGCTGTTGTTGTGATTGAATAAATATATATATGTGATTGCTGATATACATATGCCATTGCATGCATGCCTACTTTCAAGTTGAATTGATATACTTGTTCCCTGAATGTTATTGTTGGCTTATAAGCTAGATAGTTATATATCAGTTATAAGCCGGTTATTGTAAGACCCTCATAGAAGGGCGTATACATCTTATTAATCAAAAATAGACCGGGAGTCAATATTTCTTGATATATCGAGATTACCTCGGAGGAAAATATTTAAGTAAATATTTTCTATTATTCAGGCGACGAAGATTATTTGAATATTCGTTCGAGATTATTTATTTTAATGATCCTTACTTCAAATAATTATTTGAACGTAATCATTCGACGAATAATATTTGTCAATATTCATTCAGAGTCGAATTGATTATCGATTATTATTTCGAATACTCTTCTAAAGATGAGACTACTAAATGAATATTATGTGGACATTCATTTAGAATATTATTTTATTAAATAAATATTACTTTTGAAAATTCATTTAAGGTATTAAGTACTTGATGAATATTATCTTCAATATTCATCTGAAGCTTGATTTACTTATCGAATATTATATCGAGTATTCCTTTAAAGCTTGGATTACTAAATGAATATTACTTGATATTCATTTAGGATATTATTTATTAAATGAATATTACTTTATTGATATTCATTTAAATTCCTAATTAATTATGAATATTATTTTGAATATTCATCCAGGGTTCTATTTAATCATCGAATATTATTTTAAATATTTTAAATATTCCTTTCAGGTCTTATTAATTAATGAATATTATTGGGAATATTCATTGAATATTTAATTATGCAATAAATATTCTCTCGATATTTCTTCAAGAATTATTTGAAAAATACTCTGATTAAAGATATTCTTTCATATTCCTGAATATTCTTTAAATATTTTTAATTCAATAAATATTCTCTGAATATTTATTCCATACTTAGAATAACCTCAATAAGGTTTATCTTCTTCGATTATTACGAAAAATATTTCGGAGTCATATTATTATTAATCCTATATCAAGGAAGGTTCTCAGACATCATTCTTCTTTGAGTCTACCTCCTTAATAATAAGGGAACCTTACTTGGAAAATGTTATTTATCTTGTCGACTTCCCGGTCATAAAGTATTCCCTTCACTCGCAACTCGGGTGCTGTTGACTTATTAAGTCGTTGCTTACCTTCTCATCTTTCGAGGGGTAAGATTACTGGAACAAGTTGATATCCGTTACCAAGTAATAGCTTGGGAGATATTGGTAAATTTTCCTTTCCAAGTAGATACGACTACTTTGTGGAGTCTTATCAACAAGTCTTATACTTGGGGAAAGGGGGACGAACGTTACATTCAGAATCATGAATTCTATTTGAACTAGGAGTCGTGTAAGAGGCCGAGTAGCGCCGGTCCATCCCCTTGGCCCAACCGTTGGCCGGGGAGAGCTAGCAAGGCGGTATACAAGTAAAGCCGTCAGTTCTTCCTTCTACCGGTAGTAAATCTAAATTGAGCTGTACGATCTCGACTGATCATCAAGATTGGAACAGCGGGCGCGGTGAATACTCCATCATTGGTTCATCATCCAAATTTATTCATTTCCTGCAACATGATTACTGTTGGCAGAGTTGGAAAAAGGGTCATAACTGGAATTGCAACCTTTTCTTGCAAGTTCCTCTTCTTAATAACAATAAGAATATCTCGCTTACTTTGATGTAGCAGATATTTCTACAAACAAATACTTTAAGTTACCTTGTAACTTCATCGTTCATATTATACTGGCATCATTTCCGTAAATGCATGGCATATGGTTTGAAAGATACTTTTGAACTGTTATACTTTATCGTTCAGTTATATATTATTGTTGGTGGGCTATTGCTCACCCTTGCTTTATTATTATATCACAACAACAGCTAGACCAGATGACTCGCACAAGGCGCACTCGACGCGGGCGAGGACGATGAGACTACCAGAGCTGAAGAAGAAGCTATTGGTAGGGTATATTTATTCTTTCAGTACCAAGAATATGGTCTAGTATGACTAATGTAAATGGATGGCAAAGAGTATGTATTTATATTGAAATTCTTTTGGATTGTAAGAACTCATAATGCGATTAATAAAATTTGATTGTTACTCTGATTTCATCTCTGGGACTATAACAGGTGTGTTTTATATTGTTGTGTGGGGTCATAGAGACGTAATTTATTTTATGTTAAGGAAAGTTCAATTGTTGTGGACAGAATTGGGAACCGTAACCACCGGATCCCGGACCCCGGATCTGGGGGTGTTACAACCTGTACAGGAACATTGGACCCAGCTGTCCATCTCTCATTCGGTTGTACCTCAATACGGAGAGGGGATGATGATGTCGAACCCTGAAGAACAGAAGGTAGAGAGTCCCTGCAAACACCAGTAATGGTTAAAGACTTACCAGGACCAAATCGAGCAGGGTCCAAGGTCCTCCTTAAAACAGTTCGATGAGAATTGTCATCCTCGCCATCACGATTTCTCTTACTCGAGCGCGACACGAGCTCACCAACACTTTTAGTTGCCTCTACAACAGGATCAGGATTAAGATCATTAACAGGCTTATTACCAATAGGAGATTTCGCCACCTTCGAAGAACTCGCACCTTGGTTGGATTGATTCGCGACCGACTTACTAGCGAGCAAAGCCAAAGCTTGGTTCATTTCGCCACGAACTCCACTACAAATAACCTTTTCTAAATATTGTCCTGCCACTAAACGCAAATAAAAAGGAGAATTAGACATTAAATAATAAATCCTCACGATCAGAAATCATCAAACAAAAGACAAACAATGATAGTAGAGTCTTACAATTATGCTGCTCCAAAAATCTAAAATCTTTTAATTGGTTATGAGTGTACACAAGGTCAAGACCCTGAAACCGATTTACTTCCAACATGCTAACCTTTTTCAACTTAGCAATTCGTTCGATCACATCCTCACTAATGGGCTGACACGGTCGCACTGGTGGTAGTGTTTTTCGTAGTTCGTTCACAGGGAAGGACTATCAATATTGATTTCGAGTAGAATATCTCTTACAATCTAGAAGTGTGTAAATGGAGGGGTTTGGATTTGGTTGAGGTGTTTTATCAAACACCTTGAATACGATAAATAAATTGCTACAAAAACACAACTAAGTTAATGGCTAATATCCAAATTTGCCAACACAACAACACAATGAGCAAATTAACAAGACGAGAGATATTTGACCCAAGGATTATGGATATTCAAGCACTTCAACCCAACAACAAGCAAATATATCCAAATCTACCTAACCAAGATAATTGGTGAAGCACACAATCACTTATTTCTCTTTTATTATAAACACTATTTTAGTGAAGCACATAAATTAGTTCTCTTGATACTAGCAACCAATAGTGAAGCACTACCAATTTAACCAAATCAAGGAATCAATCAAAGAGAGGCTAGGACAAACCCAAGGATGAGGAGCTCAACCTAGGTATTTGCACTTGAATTTTGAGAATTTAGGTACACTAAACTTGTGCTCTATAATGAATGTACTAACAATTACGGATTAGCACAAACAATTAGCAATTGATATTACAAGAAGAGCAAATTGAAGCAACTTACAATTCTCCAAGCAAAATCATAAACAATACAACTCAAGAATTCAAGATAGAGTGAAATAGATCTTACTTAAATTGAAATGGGTTTTGTACAAGAAATCCTTCCTTGAGCCAAATAAATGAAGTTAGTTACTCATAATCAATGCTAGATTACAAGTAACCAATGTTCTTCCTCCTACTCTAATTATATTTACAAGATGAGACTACAAGATAAGGTTAGGTTTTGATGAAGATAAGAGGTAGGTTAAGTTATGAGATGTGTTTGGATTCTTTTTTTTATTAATACACAGCAGGTTCTGTACGGCCTACTGAACGGCCGTACAGCTGCCCTTACAGAAAATCTGCTCCCTTGAACGGCCTGTCGAACGGCCGTACATCAGCCCGTACGAGATAAAATCTTCAAGATAATACATTAAACACCTCCCGACATCGCGAGCTTTCATCTTCTAACTTCCCTCTAGAATAATCTTCGCTTTCATGCCCAAATTAAGCCATCTTTTCAACAATTAAGCACGAGGCACTGAAAGATGAAAAACATAACAAATATTAATAAAACAACATTCTAAACTAACAAAAATGCAGAAGAATAAAAGACAAAACGTGTATAAAATACACGTTATCAAATCTTCCCCCACTTGAACTTTGCTAGTCCCGAGCAAAATAAAATTAACATAACCATATACTCCTAACTAGTACCACTTCCGTAGGTGATCACGGTTGCATTTGGCATATGCAACAAGCCCTTGGAACCCCTAGGTAGCCCTAGTGGACGAGTGAGGTCTCGTGAAGGTTTATAGATGATGTACCCACAAAATCACAAAAGTCACCCATAAACAAAAAACTAACAATACCTACTAATTAAACTAACTACTACACTCACATGTCCGAGCCGTCTACTTTTAACGAAAATCAAACATATAGAGCTATTCACCTTGTCATCCACTAAAATGAGCTAACAACCAATTCAAGAATCAAGATAACATACCTTATGCAAAATGTAACCAAGACATTAAAGATAGAATGAATGCACTTCAATCGTGAACACTAGACAAGATTATCACAAAGCATACATGGCTTCGCATTAAGAAGATGAAATTATATGGTGAAAAATCTCACATCTCTCAATTATGTATCACACAAGTATGGGCTAGAGATTTCACTCAACTCCAAGTCTAAATGCATGCGCTCTACTTGACCTTGCATGTTCACCTAAATTCCGGATTGCACCAAAGACAAGGAATTCATAAAATGGGTTGTAATGAGGCTAGGGTGAAGGTGTGAAAATTTAAGTTCAAAGAAGGTGTAAAAGTTTCGCTAGTTGAGTCAAAATGACGCTTGCTCGCTTCATCCACCAAATTCCAAACTAAAGAATATCTTCACTCATTTACAATTACAAAACACAACCACATTTACCAAGAAAATTTAAACAAAATAAAGTACAAAGATTTATTGCTTTTTTCTTTTTCTTTTTCTTTTTTTTTTTAACATCCCCTTTCTTATTGCTTTTTTTTTTAGCAAAGGGGATGCATTATATATAAATATTACAATGAACCTTGAACCACATCTAGATATACACGTCGAACTAGTTCCCGCTTACAATAAATAAAATTCTTCCTCTTCACAACTTTTCCAAATTCACATGCTCATCAATCAATTCTTTCCAAGACTCAACTAGCTCAACTAGGTCGAGAGTGAAGTATTTGGCTATGACTCATGTATAAAAGGGGAGAGTGACGAAGAAAAATATGGATATAAGCTTCAAAGGGGGTAACTAGGGATTATTTCATGGTTCACAAGCTAAAAAGGTCAAAAAGGTTATCCTAAATAGAATTTCCTTATTATGGTGCATCCATGAATGAAGGTTTAATGCAAGCCCTAGAGCAACAAACACACATAAAGAGGGAGCAACACACAAGCAAAAGAATCATCGTTCAAGGCCTCACAAGGTTTAAGTTGTAATAACATCTTCTCGATTTGATTCCATACATGCTAAGAGATAATCGTCATGTCACAATTTAATTACAACAGTCTAGACTTTTCTTGCCATTTCAAGCGTGCGTGTGTGCAATAAGGTGCATCAAACTTATAGATTCACATCAAATTGATAATGGTAGGCATGAAATAGGAGAAAACAAGACTACAAGCTCACAATGTCATAAATTTTACAAACAAGTAAACACGCTCATGACTAAACTTATTTACCAAATGCAAACAAAACGGACATTAAAATCAACAATCCTTCCCCCACTTAAAACATGGCATGTCCTCATGCATGACAAATAAAATGAAAGTAGAGATATGAGTGAAAGAGAACTCCCCTAAAAATAAATAACAAGGACCGGGAGCACCACTCATATTTGCGAAAATCTAATTCCGAAGTTGCACGCCAAGAATTGAACTATCGCCACACACCACAATCAACTCAACAAAAGAATCGACAAGCCGAAATCCAACACCCCTCAAAGCCCTGCAATACACTAATAAGGAAATAAAAATAATAAAAATATTTGATTTTGTTTATTTATTGATTAAAAGAAAAAGATAAAATAAAATAAAAATAATAACCAACTAATAATAAAGTCAAAAATCAAAAATCAAATTTGAAGTGATTTAAATCGATTCTTGAATTTACATAAATTAATTAGTTAGAAAATGAAAACTAAATCAAAATAAAAAATAATTAAAATTTTGGTTTTTGAATTTTTTTTTAAAAAAAAGATAAAATAAAATAAATCACTAACGAAATACTAATAAAATCAAAAATAAAATTTAAAGTAAAATAAAATAACTAAGCAATTAATAATAAAATCAAAAATCAAATTTAGAAGTGAAACTACATTGATTCTTGAATTTAAAAACTAAAAATCAAAATAAGAAAAAAAAAATTATTTATTTTTTGCTAAAAATAAAAATAACTAACCAATAAAAAAATAAAATCAAATTTAAAACTAAAATAAAATTAAATTAAAATTCAAAATTAAAATAAAATAAATAAAATAAAATAAAATAAAATAAAATAACTAACTAATTATTAATAAAATTAAAAATCAAATTTTAAAATTGATTCTCATATTTATAAAATTGTTTAGTTTAGAAAATTAGAAACTAAAAAAAACAAAATTAAAAATAAAGAAGGGAATAAAAATAAAAGAAATAAAAGTAAAATAAAAAACAAAATAAAAACAAAATAAAACAAAATAAAAAGAAAAACAAAAGAGAAGGGACTGGGATGGGAGGAGGGGAATTACAGGGAGAGGGAGGTCGAAGAGGTTTATATACGCGCACATAGAAACATATTTTGAAACCGTATTGGTTTTGATGATGACACAATGCAGCAAGCTGACTGCTTGGTTTTGATGATGACACAATGCAACAAGCTGATTGCTTGTTACTTAATATATATTAGCCTGCTATCAAACTTTATATTGCAGGATGCTTTGATTGAGGGGGAGTTTTTAGCTCAATCTCAAAATCTTAGTTTTGATGATAACATAGTTAGCAAGCTGCTACGCTTGTAATGGTATATTGTAGCAAGCTTCTTGTGTATATTTCTAATTCTATTTTGCAGGACATATAAGTTATGCTATATACAAAGATGTTAACATGCTGGATATATGTACTGGACTAATATTGTTTTGCAGGATTATTACTTATATTATTTCTTAGCAAAACAGGGTATCTCAGCTAGCTGACAGTACAAGAGTTCTTATAACACAGCAAGCTGACAGTACAACACAGCAAGCTGGCAGTCTGTCCAGAATATAAAGGGGAGTACGTTTTTTTTATAGGAAATATTGTGGAAATCAGTTGTAAGATTTGTCTAATATATTTAAACATGATATTATATATATTAGAGCACTACTCAACTAGAAGTATCATGCTAGACAACTTTCACTCATTAAAGGAATCTTTTTATTTCTTTAATGTTCCACCAAGACAACCCATGTGCTTACTTTTCAAGCATGCTCTCTTAAAGTCAAATAATTCATGCTACAACATCTCCACCACCAGTTGTCTTGCAGAAAAGTCTTCAAAGAAAACACATGCATTCATTATCTATCTATTGTTTTCTTTATTTGTCACTAACGGATTTATTCAAGAACAAAAGGCTTTATTCTCATCTCTCTCCACTGAATATATTTTGTATCTTTAGTTTTATATATATCAAACCTGCAGGTGAACGTTAGTAGGGCATTTAATTTGAACAAAGCCACACGTGAGAAGATTTCTTCAAGACCGTTGCAAGATTGTTCAAGATTTCATCTCCTACACTTCACTATAAAGGGCTGCGTAGTTCTTCATTGAAAGGAACACCAGAAATTAAGAGCCTTCAAGCTATATTCAGAATACACAAAATACAACTCTGCACTTCATTTCATATTCAACAAACGAGCTCAAGCGTTATATTCTCTATCGAGATATTAGAGTTCATAGTTTTGAGTTGTAAATCTTCATATCCATTTGTATTGTTCAACTTGTAAAGTTGGTAGTTGCTGGATTGTCAAGCTTGTGGAACAAGGGTTCAAGGAGCATTAGGCTAGAGAAGTTTATACTTGGTATAGTATAGAACTTAGAGAGCTGTGTTCAGGAAACAAGGGGTTCCAGCTAGCTGCAATCAGTAACTGGGGATTGGTTTCACTGCATAACAGCAATGGGGTCTCGGTTATCACGGAGTATTGTGCTCAAGGGGAGCTCATTGGTCTATACAACAGGTTGTTCAAGGAACTAGAGGAATTCACGAAGTGGGACTTCAAGGAATTCAGTGTTCAAGGGAGCAAGGCTGTTAGAGAGGCATTGAGGTTCAAGGGAGCTGCTTTACTCAGGGGAAAAGTTCATTCCAGCAAGCTGTTATCAGTGAATTGGGTGATATATTATTGGATCTTGTAATTGGATTTCATTGTGATCAATAATATATTCTCTTACCAAGTTGGTAAGGGACTAGGACGTAGACCATAGAAGATTAGGGGTCGAACCTAGCTAAAACTCTTGGTGTTCTTTACTTACTGCACCTTTTATCTTTCTGCATTGCATATCACAGCTAGCTGCCTATTCATTAATCTGTCGAATCTGGTTAACTCAGCTAGCTGCTTATTCACTAATTTGTTGCATCCAGCTAGCTGCCAGAATAACTTTTCAGGCAGAATTTTTATTAGGTCATTGTTAGTCATAACACCTATTCACCCCCCCTCTAGGTGTGTATTTTCATTTGGTATCAGAGCCTTGCTGTACTAACATTTCTGTAACAGGAAAGTACAGATCCTATGGCACACATTTATGTAGAGGGAGAATCATCGAACATGCCACCACTTCTCGTTGGTACAGAAAATTATGATTTATGGAGACTAAGGATGAAGGTGATTCTGAGCAGAAATCCACTTGAATGGTTGGTTGTTAAAGATGGTCCATTTACCTTTATGGATGAAAACGGAATGCCAAAAGACGTTGATGATTTTACCGAGGAAGAATTGATAAAAGCAAGCTATAATGGAAATGCCAAGTACACTCTAATTTGTGGTCTTTCAGATTCTGATGTCGGCAAGGTCTCTTCGTGTGTAACAGCAAAGGAGATATGGGATACCTTAAAAATGCATTATCAAGCTTCAACAAAATTAGAAAAAGTATGTGTCAATCCAAAACAGCAAGCTGAGTATCACAAGCAGCAAGCTGCCTCAACGGATAAAAAGGAATGTAAAGCTCAAATGACATGGAGTGATGAAGAATCTAATTCCAGTGAATACTCAAGTGAAGAGATGATCAATTATGCATTGGTTGGCATTGACAATGATATGGTTCGAGGAAACACAGAAGACATTCTTGTAGAAAGCAAAGATTCGGACTTGGATGTGGAATCTAGTTCGGTAAACTCGTTTCAATTTAATACATCTTCTGAAAATAATATTTTAGAATCACTAACCATGCAGGATCATAGAAATTTATCTAATGAGTTGTTCGAAGAGTTAAAAGATGAGAATGATAAACTCAAAAAGAAGAATACTCAACTTAAGAAGATCATATCCGAGTTAGTGGATGAGAAGACGCTTGCTAGAAATCATGCTCAAAATCTTACTGATCTTAAGGCTGAGATATCCCAGCTTGAAGGGATAAACAAAGTACTTATCAAAAGAAATGATACTCTCATGAAGGAACTCAGCAAGCTGAGAGCAGAGATAGATGCTCAAGATGCAGTTTTAGAAGCATTTAGTCCAAGGGAATCATGCTCAATGGAAATATCTCAACAAGCTGAAAGAATCAAAGAATTGGAAACTGAAATCAAGGATCTCCAGAAAGGAATGGGAAAGTTCATTCAAGGAGAAGATACTCTCAAAACAATGATGAGATATGCAAAAGTTCCAATCGAAAGAGAAGGAGTGGGATCGGCTTCCACAACACCTCTAAAGTATGATGGCAAACATGGAATTCCTTATGACTATGCCATGCCATGGAGAATCTGCCATAAATGTGGAAATAAAGGTCATTTGGCAAATCATTGCAAAGTTCAGAATGCCAACCCAGCTAGCTGGAACAGACAGATTCCTCATAGGCAGCTAGCTGACAGAGCAGCTGGAACAAGAAATACAGCTTCTAAAGTGGTCCAAATGTGGATCAAGAAAACTGATTTAAATGTTTTATATGTTCTATCAACTAACCATTCTGGACCCAAGCAAATTTGGGTACCAAAACGTTGAGTTGTGTTTCACTTGTTTTGTAGGTATGTCTTGTTGTCAAAGTGAGATCAAAACAATGGATTTTGGATAGTGGATGCACAAGACATATGAGTGGTGATAAATCACAGTTCCTTACTCTCAATAAGAGAAAGGGTGGAAGTGTCACCATTGGTGATAGCAAAACACTCCAGATTCTTGGGAAATGGAATATTGGTAATAGTGTCATTTCTATTGATAAAGTACAATATGTTCAAGGTCTTAAATATAATTTGCTTAGTGTAAGTCAGTTGTATGATGATGGACATTTTGTTCTTTTTGATAAAGAAAAGTGTACTATTATTGTTGGCACTAACAAAGTCCCCCTAGTTGCTAGAAGGGAAGGAAATATATATATTTTGGATTTTGAAATGCAGGATTCATCTTGTTGTCTAGCTGCAGTTGATACAAATCCAGAAATTTGGCATAGAAGGCTTGGACATGCTCATATGGACTTACTCAGCAAGCTGTCTTCAAAGAAGCTAGTTAGAGGATCGCCAAAATTGAAGTATGTCAAAATAGAAACTTGTTCGGCTTGCCAATTAGGCAAACAAATCAGGACTCCACATAAATCAAAGAAAATGGTATCAACTTCTAAACCTTTAGAGCTACTTCATTTAGATTTATTTGGTCCGGAAGCATATAAAAGCATTGGAGGTAAACAATATGCATTTGTTATAGTTGATGATTATTCTAGATATACTTGGGTATTGTTTCTTCGTACTAAAGATTGTGCTTTCGGTGAATTTGAAAAGTTAATTAAGTTACTTGAGAACAAGTTTAAGTTAAGACTTGTCAGTATAAGGAGTGATCGAGGTGGTGAATTCCAAAAAGATTTTATCTCATATTGTGAAGATAGAGGCATTTCACATGAATTCTCTGCTCCAAGAACCCCACAACAAAATGGAGTTGTGGAGAGAAAGAACAGGTCATTGCAAGAAACAGCTAGAACATTGCTGCAAGAGAGCAAGCTGCCAAGAAGTTTGTGGGCAGAAGCAGTCAACACAGCTAGCTACGTTCTTAACAGAGTACTAATCAGGCATATTCTCAACAAGACTCCTTATGAATTGCTAAAGAACAAGAAGCCAAACATAGGCTACTTTAAAGTCTTTGGATCCAGGTGCTTTGTACTCAAATCCATTAATAGAGATGGTAAATTTGATGCCAAATCATATGAAGCTATATTTTTGGGTTATTCTACAACAAGTCGTGCATATAGAGTTTATAATATATCTAAACGTACTGTTGAAGAGTCAATTGATGTCTCATTTCAAGAATCTAATGTTGATCTGTCAAGAGATGAGGAAGATATTGCAGGTTCAGATGGTGCCAGCGAGCTGCCAAGGTCAGATACAGCAACTCAGCGAGCTGCCAATGAAGCAGACTCAGGAAATGCAACAACCCAGCGAGCTGCAGTAGAAACTGAATCAAGTTCATCTAATGATAATCAAGCTGAAATCTCTCCTCCAGTAGATGAAACTTGTGATAAGGTGTCAAAACTCACCTTGGAAGATTCTAGAGGCCAGAGATCACAAGAAAAGATGCCAATTTATAATGGGGATGAATCCCCTCCTCCATCCAAGAGAATTAGAGCCAATGAAGAAGTTATGGCTCATCATCATTTTCCAAAGTCAACAAGGACAGTAAAGAACCATCCTCCAGAGTTGATTATTGGTGATAAATCAGAAGGCATCAAGACAAGGAGAAGCCAAGCTAACTTTTGTGCATTTTCTGCCTTCCTTGTTCAAGAGGAACCAAAGAATGTCAATGAAGCTCTAAAAGATGAGAATTGGATCATGGCAATGCAAGAAGAACTTAATCAATTTGAAAGATGTGATGTTTGGGAACTTGTAGAGCCACCTAAAGATGCTTCAATTATTGGTACTAAATGGGTTTTCAAGAACAAAGTTGATGAAGAAGGAACGGTTACTAGGAATAAAGCAAGGCTTGTTGCACAAGGATATAATCAACAAGAAGGAATCGATTTTGATGAAACTTATGCCCCGGTTGCAAGGCTAGAATCAATAAGAATGTTACTATCATTTGCATGCTTCAAGAAGTTCAAGCTACATCAAATGGACGTGAAAAGTGCATTTCTTAATGGATACTTGAAAGAAGAAGTATATGTCAAGCAACCTCCTGGATTTGAGAGTGATAAATTTCCTAATTATGCTTTCAAATTAAAGAAGGCACTATATGGATTACGACAAGCTCCTAGATCTTGGTATGAAAGGCTAAGTAAGTTTTTGATAAAGAATGGGTTCATTCGAGGTAAAATCGATCCTACATTATTCACTAAACTTACTGGTAATGATATTCTAGTTGTGAAAATATATGTAGATGATATTATATTTGGATCAACTAATGATAATATGTGCAAGTGGTTTTCTAAGTGTATGCATAGTGAGTTTGACATGAGTATGATGGGTGAGCTCAACTACTTTTTGGGGCTCCAAATCAAGCAAACTCAAGATGGGATATATGTACATCAGTCCAAGTACATCAAGAACTTGCTAAAAAAGTTTGGATATGAGAATATCAAGGCAAAATCTACACCTATGGGTTCTGCCAGCAAGCTGGCTGCAGATGAACGAGGTAAAGATGTAGATGTTCGAAAGTATAGAGGTATGATTGGTAGTTTATTATATCTTACAGCCTCTAGACCTGATATTATGTATAGTGTATGTGTTTGTGCTAGGTTTCAAGCTCAACCTAAAGAGTCTCACTTGAATGCTATTAAAAGAATTTTTAAATATTTAAATGGAACTACTACTCTTGGTTTATTTTATCTCATCACAAATGCATTTGATCTTGTTGGGTATAGTGATGCAGATTATGCAGGTTGTCAAACTGATCGAAAGAGTACAAGTGGTGTTTGTGCATTTATAGGACAGAGTTTAGTATCTTGGCAAAGCAAGAAGCAAACTTCTGTTGCATTATCCACAGCTGAAGGGGAATATTTAGCAGCAGGAAGTTGTTGCTCTCAAATGCTATGGATGATTCAAACACTACGAGATTTTGGAATTAAATGTGGCAAAGTCCCCATTTATTGTGATAATACAAGCACTATCAACATATCAAAGAATCCAGTGAATCACTCAAGAACAAAGCATATCGACGTTCGACATCATTTCTTGAGAGAAAATGTTGCAAAAGGAAAAATTGAGTTAATCTTTGTAAGTACAGAGTACCAGCTAGCTGACATCTTCACAAAGTCATTAGCCGAGGAGCGTTTCACTGTGTTGCGTCGCGAATTAGGCATGTGTAATGTCTAGCCAGCTAGCTGCCATGGGAGATTGGAAACTTTCATGTCTAGCCAGCTAACTGCTATGGAAGTTTGGTACACTCTCATATGACTTTATTTCTCATTCAGATTTAATATTGATTATTGTGTAAAATCTAGTCCACTTACTTGTTTTATTTGCTAAATGTTGTTTTATTTTTTTAAGTGGTTAATTTAATTCATTATATGTTAACTTGATAATCCATGCTTACTTGAATTTGTATATTAAATGATTGCATGTGAATTTGTCACTAACGGATTTATTCAAGAACAAAAGGCTTTGTTCTCATCTCTCTCCACTGAATATATTTTGTATCTTCAGTTTTATATATATCAAACCTGCAGGTGAACGTTAGTAGGGCATTTAATTTGAACAAAGCCACACGTGAGAAGATTTCTTCAAGACCGTTGCAAGATTGTTCAAGATTTCATCTCCTACACTTCACTATAAAGGGCTGCGTGGTTCTTCATTGAAAGGAACACCAGAAATTAAGAGCCTTCAAGCTATATTCAGAATACACAAAATACAACTCTGCACTTCATTTCATATTCAACAAACGAGCTCAAGCGTTATATTCTATATCGAGATATTAGAGTTCATAGTTTTGAGTTGTAAATCTTCATATCCATTTGTATTGTTCAACTTGTAAAGTTGGTAGTTGCTGGATTGTCAAGCTTGTGGAACAAGGGTTCAAGGAGCATTAGACTAGAGAAGTTTATACTTGGTATAATATAGAACTTAGAGAGCTGTGTTCAGGAAACAAGGGGTTCCAGCTAGCTGCAATCAGTAACTGGGGATTGGTTTCACTGCATAACAGCAAGGGGGTCTCGGTTATCACGGAGTATTGTGCTCAAGGGGAGCTCATTGGTCTATACAACAGGTTGTTCAAGGAACTAGAGGAATTCACGAAGTGGGACTTCAAGGAATTCAGTGTTCAAGGGAGCAAGGCTGTTAGAGAGGCATTGAGGTTCAAGGGAGCTGCTTTACTCAGGGTAAAAGTTCATTCCAGCAAGCTGTTATCAGTGAATTGGGTGATATATTATTGGATCTTGTAATTGGATTTCATTGTGATCAATAATATATTCTCTTACCAAGTTGGTAAGGGACTAGGACGTAGACCATAGAAGATTAGGGGTCGAACCTAGCTAAAACTCTTGGTGTTCTTTACTTACTGCACCTTTTATCTTTCTGCATTGCATATCACAGCTAGCTGCCTATTCATTAATCTGTCGAATCTGGTTAACTCAGCTAGCTGCTTATTCACTAATTTGTCGCATCCAGCTAGCTGCCAGAATAACTTTTCAGGGAGAATTTTTATTAGGTCATTGTTAGTCATAACACCTATTCACCCCCCTCTAGGTGTGTATTTTCATATTTGTATAAATATAAGAGCATGTCACTATCCCATAGATTAACATGACGCACAAATGCCGTAATTAGAAATACCATCAAAACTGATTAATTACAATATCAAAAATAAAAATTTAAAGCAAATTTAAAATTAATTCTTAAATTTATAAAAATTGTTTAGTTTAAAAAAAAAATTAAAAACTTAAAATCAAAATTAAAAATGAAAGAAATGGTGAATAAAAATAAATAAAATAAAATAAAGGAAAACAAAAGAACTAACTAATTAATAATAAATCAAAAATCAAAATAAAGTAAATTTAAATTCATTTCTGAATTTATAAAAAAAAATTAAGTTTAGAAAACTAAAATTGAAAATCAAAATCAAAATTAAAAAAAAAATTGAATAAAAAGAAATAAAACAAAAAAAATACAAAAAATACAAAACAAAAAAAACTAAAAACTAAAAAACTAAACTAAAAAAGAAAAACTAGGTACGGGGGTTGTGAAAAAAAAGGGGGGGGAATGAAGTGAGGGGGAAGTGAAGTGGTCACAGGAGGTTGTTGCGGGAGGTTAGGAAGTGGAGAATGGTGTGGAGCGCAGCGGTGGGTATGGGATGTTAATGGGTGGGCGGAGTTGAAAATGGAGGATGAAGAGTTGGAGTGGCAACGGTAGAAATTGGTGGTGAAAGGAGATGATGGGTTCGGGGAAGGGAGGTCGTGGTGGAGTAAGGAGGAGGCGGAATGGTGGGCTGAATTTGACCGGGGGAGAGGGAAATGGATGGGAGATTGTGGAGGCGCGATGTTGGTGCTACGGGAGGGATGAACTGGGTTGGAGAGAAGAGTGGTGGGCTATGTTGCAGGGAGGGAGAGAGTGGTGGTATTGAATTTTTGTGGTGAAGTGAAGGGAAAGAGAGGAGAAAGGAATGTGACGTTTGATTCCCTTTTTTGTTTTTGTTTTTAAGAGTAGCACGGCTGTACAAACAAGTGGGTAGTGGTTGAAAAATTTCACTCATTTTGAACTACAACTTGGACAGAAGCTGAGAAAAATTGCACGGTCTGCTGCACGGCTTGTTGCACGGTCTGCACCCCGTACAACAGCCCGTGCAGCCCTGAAATTTCACAAAAACTATATTTTTTTATTTTTTTTTTACAAAAAATTCCCACAAATCCTTGAATACTTGAATAACATATTAATTCCTGAAAACATGAACAAACACATCAAGGCACGAGTGGAACAAATATAAAAAATCATAAAAATTAGGATTAATGATACTAAATATTATTGAGCGGGGAATTATTATTACATTTTTTTTTTTGAAAACCTATTATAAAATTCATTAATCAAACCACAAAAATACATAATAATATTTTTTTTTTCTTGATATTTTCTTAGAATTAAAATGGATGAACAATGGAATCCCCACTCACTAATATTTACATCAATTTTCAAACCCACAATATACATAACGCCATACATAAATGCAAGCGAGGAACAAAATCTAACACACGCATAAAAATATATAAATACATACGTACCTTGGGTTGCCTCCCAAAAAGCGCTTTGTTTATTGTCGTTGGCTCGACTTATTTATAAAAGTATTATAACTAATGAGGTGAAAAAGCAAATAAATGCACATACCTACGAATCAATAATAAGAATAAGGTGTGCAAATATACCTTTGATCCATAAAAATATAAAAATATTTTTAGGACCTTCACATCTTCAAGAGACTTTGAAAAAGAAAATTAGTTAGAAAAATCGTCAGAATAATCATTATAACTACGACTCAAAACTTGTTCCCAAATTGGATCCTTATATACCCAAGAAAAAATTTCAACCTCATCAATCTTAAGCTCAAATTCCTTCTCACTTTTCATTGGACATTCATCAATTTTTATCTCATCTACCAATTCATTAAGCACAAAGGAATTTTCTAAATTTGGTAGATCCTCAACTACATCCAATTTATCATTGTCAAGCTTAGGGCAATCGTCAACTAAACAAGCAAATTCATCATGCACAACATTTTCATCAATAACAAAACAAGAATCATGATCAGTAGGAGAATTGACCTCCTCTAATCGACTCACGGATTCGGCTAGTTGACTCATTTGCTCTTCCAAGTTGGATATGCTTTGAGAAGTGATGTTTTCCAAGTTGGATATACTTTGAAAAGTGGCGTTTTGAAATTGGAGGTTGTTTGCCGCCATTTGTTTCATCAGTTCTTCAAGTGATGACAATGTAGATGAAGAAGACCCTTGATGGTCTTGGAAATTATATTGCGGATCATAACATTGATTTTTAAAAGCAAGTTGGAGGTTGTTTGCCGCCATTTGGTTTATCATCTCCTCTAATGATGATAAGGAAGATGAAAAAGACCCTTGATGGTCTTGGAAATTATATCGCGGATCATAACATTGATTTTCACAAGCATATGAATAATCGATGTTATGAGGGTAAGGAGCATAGCATGAGTTTGTAGAATATAAAGAATTCACCTGATACGCATTAAAATTCTAAAAAGAATTAAAATCTTGATATCGTTCTTGATCATAGGTGAAATCTTGAGCGTTATTCCAACCACAATAATTATACATCGTCTCCTGAAAGAGTTAGTTCATGTCTATATACAATAAACATGAAGACACACCAATAAAAAAAACAAAGAAAGAAAGAAGAGATTATATACAAAAATAAAATCTAAAATATAAGAAACAATTAACTCAAAATTAATATTGTTGCCTTCCCCGGCAGCGGCGCCAATTTGGTGGTAGTGTTTTTCGTAGTTCGTTCACAGGGAATGACTATCAATATTGATTTCGAGTAGACTATCTCTTACAATCTAGAAGTGTGTAAATGGAGGGGTTTGGATTTGGTTGAGGTGTTTTATCAAACACCTTGCATACGATAAATAAATTGCTACAAAAACACAACTAAGTTAATGGCTAATATCCAAATTTGCCAACACAACAACACAATGAGCAAATTAACAAGACAAGATATATTTGACCCAAGGATTATGGATATTCAAGCACTTCAACCCAACAACAAGCAAATATATCCAACTCTACCTAACCAAGATAATTGGTGAAGCACACAATCACTTATTTCTCTTCTATTATAAACACTAATTTAGTGAAGGACATAAATTAGTTCTCTTGATACTAGCAACCAATAGTGAAGCACTACCAATTTAACCAAATCAAGGAATCAATCAAAGAGAGGCTAGGACAAATCCAAGGATGAGGAGCTCAACCTAGGTATTTGCACTTGAATTTTGAGAATTTAGGTACACTAAACTTGTGCTACTATAATGAATGTACTAACAATTACGGATTAGCACAAACAATTAGCAATTGATATTACAAGAAGAGCAAATTGAAGCAACTTACAATTCTCCAAGCAAAATCATAAACAATACAACTCAAGAATTCAAAATAGAGTGAAATAGATCTTACTTAAATTGAAATGGGTTTTGTACAAGAAATCCTTCCTTGAGCCAAATAAATGAAGTTAGTTACTCATAATCAATGCTAGATTACAAGTAACCAATGTTCTTCCTCCTACTCTAATTATATTTACAAGATGAGACTACAAGATAAGGTTAGGTTTTGATGAAGATTAGAGGTAGGTTAAGTTATGAGATGTGTTTGGATTCTTTTTTTTATTAATACACAGCAGGTTCTGTACGGCCTGCTAAACGGCCGTACAGCTGCCCTTACAGAAAATCTGCTCCCTTGAACGGCCTGTCGAACGGCCGTACATCAGCCCGTACGAGATAAAATCTTCAAGATAATACATTAAACACCTCCCGACATCGCGAGCTTTCATCTTCTAACTTCCCTCTTGAATAATCTTCGCTTTCATGCCCAAATTAAGCCATCTTTTCAACAATTAAGCACGAGGCACTGAAAGATGAAAAACATAACAAATATTAATAAAACAACATTCGAAACTAACAAAAATGCAGAAGAATAAAAGACAAAACGTGTATAAAATACATGTTATCACGCACTAACTCTAGATCGGGACCATAATAATACATCCACTTACCATGCCACCCGGAATTGGACGACTTAACATCAACAATTTTTTAGTAACCTTCTCGCTTACAAAAATAAACTAATCCATCTTGATACTTTGCACTAAAAATAGAGAAAAACATATTTAAAGAAGGCACACGGCCCCTTTCAGCACAAGAGCTATGAAACCACTAACCTGCACCACTGAATTAGGTGATTACTGAGCTATGCCACAACCGATGAACTCATAAATAGATAAATGAAAGGGATGCATAGGCAATCGAAGACCATACTCGAAATGGCACATCGGAATACCATGCATCCAAATTCAGGCATCTCCCATATCTTATCATTCAACCTAGGACTGACACATCTATAACCATTATCCAATTGAACCCAGGACCTAATGTTAACGTCTAAAGGACGATTAGAATATACAATCGGATACCACAAATTAGAATCTTTAAACTCTTTACGTCCCTCAATGGCGGCCTTGACTAGAATTCATACGTACGTACAAACATACATACATACATACATACATATATACATACATACATTTATGTTGTATAATCAATTAATATTTCATTATTTGTAATCAATTAATTGTTGTATAATTAATGAGAAAAGGGATCCTGAGATTGATCTCAGAAAACTTTTCCTAAGATATGAACAAAATATATTCTAAATATGAATGGGCCCGCAGGGCTAATTAAAAATGTTTGATTTTACAAAATTGCCCATCTTATTTTTACATATAAATTCCATATATCTCAGGTAATTTACCTGAGATACATCTCAGGTTCC
Source organism: Saposhnikovia divaricata (assembly GCA_036435485.1). NCBI lineage: Eukaryota > Viridiplantae > Streptophyta > Magnoliopsida > Apiales > Apiaceae > Saposhnikovia > Saposhnikovia divaricata. The sequence continues at coordinate 77,970,957 of CM071599.1, forward strand.
CTATCCTCATAATTAATATGCATATTTATACATACATACATATGTTCAAACATAAATACATACATATATAAATTTCTATGGATATATAATAATATACTATAATATTCACTAAAATATACCATATCTCATTAATCATTTTAGAACTACTGCAAATATGTGCGAATTAAATACTATAAAAAATATCACAATACAAAAAAAGAACCTTCATACGTATATAAATATAATACAAACTTGTATTAACATTAACTATCGTAAAATTCATCAATCACATCTTTAATACGTAAAGACAAAAAAAAATATAACAAACATATATATATCTAGTAGAGCAAATGGGGGGTTCCAAGAACAAATTTATTCATATAAAAAATCATATTTACCATTACTAATTATATCTATGTTATATTTTCGGGGGCTATTTAGGTATTGCAACACTAACATATTTACATAATAACCGATATAAACTAATATGCATTTATTATTATTATTATGTAATTAATACTTGTATGTATCTCTGTATCCATCTATGTTAACTCTATATATTTATATTTCGAAGTACGGTTTTGATCTTAACATTGACCTATTTATTACATATCGTTTAAGTTTGCTTTAAAAATTATGCATCAAAATAAAGCATAGCGTAAAATATAAAACAAATTTAATTTAATCAGAATTATAGGAGGTTCCATGAGCAAATTTATTTATATAGAAAGTCATATTTACCCCTGCTAATTCTATTTATGTTATATTTCCGGGGACTATTTAGGTATTACAACATTAACATATTTATTACATAATAATAACTGATATTAACTAATATGCATTTATTATTATGTAATTAATATTTGTATGTATCTCTGTATACATCCATGTTATCTCTATTTATTTATATTTTGAAGTACGGTATTGATCTTAACATTGACCTATTTATTATATACGGTTCAAGTTTAATTTAACAAAACAAAGCATGGCGTAAAATATAAAATAGATTTAATTTAATTAGAATTAGAATTTGCATGTCACGATCGGATATTGCATAAATTCTGTTTTCTCACAATAATTGTTGCGAAGATATAAACAATCGAAGATATCAACAATCCAACCCTACGTGATCACGTGTAATTCATAAATATTTGTAATCTAGAGCATGCTCGTGCCTTACACGGGCTACAAAACTAGTTTGCTATAAAATCATAACATTCTTTTAAAGAAATTCATCTTTTCACATTAAAAAAATTGTAAATGCAAATGCTGAAAACTAAAAAGCCAATAACATATTGTTTAGTATACAATTTAAGAAAATTAAGGAAACATTTTGAACAAATAAGCAAGAATATTTGGAAGAGATTTCAAGTAAAGATCGCTGTCATGACCATAAAAACATTGGAGTGCACCTATATTTTGTTGTTTAAAAAAATAGAAACGTAACTACTCTCTTGGAGACGAGTGTAAATGACATTTAAGATGTTCAGATTAGGTGTATATTAGAAATAGATTGACATGTTTCTCGTGTTCCCTTCATTTATCACGAAACGGTTGTTAGAAATTTTAGTAAACCTTTTTATTTATTTACTTTTTTTTTAATTTCTTTTTATTTATATAAATAGTTTGAAGTAGCGCCATAATTAAAGTTCAAATTTATCAGTACGTCTATAAAGACTTTTTATTTATTTAGATAGTTTGGCAGGATTTGTATCACACTTGCATCAAGGAAAATAATTTGTTGGCCATATGCAGTAGATACCCTTCATGGGAAGCCCCGACACGAAAAGTTGAAAGCCAGCTTGAAATCACTATTTCAAGTAAAATAATGGCACCAGTTCTGAAGTCATTCAGCAAAAAATCATCGTTACATAGATCACTAACCATCTCTAATTTGCAAATCACTGTGAGCAGTGCTACTTCGAAGATCACTAAACAACATTATTCCATAGCAATCTGCAATTCGAACTTTCTGAACATTAATACAAATAAGACATTGAAAATTGTCTCTGCATATAATACACCCCTGCTGCCTCCAAGTGGCCATATATATAAATTAGAGAGATTTATATTTCTTGACTTAATTCTGGGGAAGTTGGAATATCCAGTAGCCTAAACTGGTGCAGAGTACCCAATCGACTGTTATTTATGAAAGGAAGAAGTTTTCCTGCATATAAACTTTGAATGATCCAGGTCTCAGGCATCAAGGGTATATTCCTTTCTAAGGCACAGTGTTTTAGATGACGTGAGAGCCCACGTTCATCATCAGTAACTATAGCCCCTACTGATATCTTATCATCATCGATACCCTGGACCAGCACGTGGAGGGTTTTGAATATATAACCGCCTCCATGTTTGATCACTTTCGCAATTTTGTTACAGAAATTAGGCTTTCCATGAAGCATGATGCCTACACGGTCAAATATATATTTGTCGCATAGTGTTGCCTTTCCTACTCTGGAGCACTTTTCACCCCAAAGATTGGGTAGAATCATGTACTTTTTAGTTGGTAATACGGAACCAGCACATATTGAATCTTTCAACCAATCGACTGTAACCAAGCACGCCTTGATGGCACAGCCATACAAGAACTTGACAGTTTGTAGCTTTCTGGAACATAAAATAACAGGAAGCAGCTGGCATTTAAATCTTGAGCTCCTCAGTGCTCTTGAAGTTGGTGGAGAAGGAATATCAGAGAGAACTATGCCACCATATGATCTAATTAGACCCTCAATTTCCATTTCTTTCTTACTAGAAAATCCTGTTAGCAAGAATTTAATATTTTGGAAAATACGCCTCTTCAATCTTTTGTCAAGAATTTTGCTTGGTCGCCTTCTTTTACCTTTAAATTCAGGCTCAGTATTGGTGTTAGAAGTCATCAAACTAAACTTTCTCCTGGTCGACCGATTTGAATATGTTGCATCCATCATTTGAGTCCTCCTTTTTTGGGGAAAACTAGTGTTAGCTTCAGCAAAGCGGACACGCTTTCTTCCTGGAACCGTACCATTATGCACTTCTGCCATTCGCAGGTTGTTGATCTGCAACACCTCGTCATCCTCATTTTGGATTGCTGACTGATCTAGATCTTCTTTCTTATCGATATCTAATAAAGAAGACTTAGAAGCAGGGAATGACTTTGAACCACAGTTTAAATTAATAGCCGCGCATGTTTCTTTCTGCTCATGGAGAACTAACTCAGATGTTTCCTTAGCAGACTCATTCAAGTTTCGAGTGCTATCATTTGTTTTTGCTATTGAACTTTGAAAAGAAGAGTATAATTTATCGGATTTGCATTGTGAAGGGACTGACTTATTGCATTTTCCTTCATCCAAATACACACCATTGCTAGGCAGTAACATGCTGTAACTTTTAAGTGAGGTTACTTGCCTGCGAACGAGTTGAGAAACAACAGAATCAGTTACCTGTGCAGTTGGCTCCTGGCCACAAATTAAGTTGTTAACATATGAAGACCTTTCTAGTTTGTTCCCATTGTGTTTCTGTATGGGGACAAAGTTGCTTGTCTCAGCTTGGCCTTCGTGGTTTTGAGCTAGATTAGAACATGTGTTTTCCAAAGAAATGCTGCACGGAACGACAGAACAAAGAGGGTCCACCGTAGATGGAGTTGATGAATTCATGACATCTTCATCAAGATATGTGGTTTCAATATTTTCATTTCCTGGCTTAGAAGGAATACTTGATTGAGAAGCTAGGCTGGAAGCCTTATGCTCTTTATGCACAAAAGAGTTCTCATCTGGAGCAATGTCAGCAGATTCAGAAAGGATGCTTGTTTCACCAATGACAAATGCAGGGACAGACTGTGCACTGTTATGTTCCATGGCTACAACTGCATTTACTTCAGCCTGTCGAACACACACATACAAAAAGAATAACAATAATAAAAATAAATCAAAAGGGATATGGTGTATATAAATCTCATTCATAAAAGTATCAAGAAAACTATATTATATCATAATGTTTTTTGATACTGAAACAAATAAAAGAAGCTAACTAGTTAGTAGCAAACATAATATTAACTCCATCCAGGCATGTCATGAGTTCACTCATTCGTAGGAATGTACCAAAAAACCTTAAACAAAATCAATTAAAGAATCTGACTGCCTGTAAAAACGTATTACTTTCGTTAGCTAATTGTCACATTTATTTTTCACCATTTCAGTGTCAAACTCTTTGCTCAGGATACCCTCACCCATCAAAATATTTTTTAGAATGTCTTACCAAGCAGTAGTATTAAAAGTGAAGCACTAACCTTATGTGTCCAACCACCAAACCAGCGGCTTTGGAATTTTTCTTGAGCTTTTTTCGTTAAATCATTTGTTTCTGTACAAACTAAATGAAAGAAAGAACTTACTAGATGGATTTACAAAAAAATGTGTGTGTGTGTGTCAGTTTGTGTGTGTGTTTTGGTCGAGGAAACAGGGGTGTGGGGTAGAGGAGAAAGCTGGAGGAGTGACTCACCATTTTCTTCTGAAAAAATAGCCTGATGGGAAGTGTTCCCCGTAGCTTGCAATGAGGTGATATCCTCCATGTGAATCCCGGCCTTCTGCAAGTCAAGCTATAACTATCCATCAACAATTTTAACTTAAAAGACACAGTAAGACTACCATAAAATAATAAGTGAGCTCACGTTATGTTGCTTGCATTAAGCTTAATCACTACAAGATATAACTGAAATATCTGTAAATTCTAAGGAGGGTAGAAGAACCTTCCATCTTCATGAAATAGACAAACATAATAAAAAATTAAAGAGTAGCTTATAATAAATTAGCAAATTCAGCATGGAAAAAGAAGGAAGTCCAAAAATAAAAAATGTATCTCTTGCTACCTTTGTTGTTGATACGTTTTCAGGCGTTTCCAGGACGATCATATCACAAGCTATTTCATACACTTCTGGGCCTGGTGAAAGATTTTTACTTAAATTCGTTTGCTTCACATTGTCAGAAGGCTCAAATGCATCATTCCCTTTCAGTGTTATACCAAAACATTTAGAATCTTCTGGCTGTCGTTTTGTACTGGCATCAGCAGAATTAACTCCAAGATATTCAGGATCTTCACGACTTAGTTTTTCTGCACCTTCATATTCTCCAAGAGAATATGTATCTTGAACTTGTGATATGTTTAAGTCAGAACTAGGCAGATGAAAAGCACAGAGAGTTAGGCCAACCTCTTCATATGCATCTTTCATCATGGAGTCATCTAAATCTGATAAATAATCAACATCACTAGTTTCCTCATGCATAATATTTGAGGCCTCTATATACTCCTCCACTCTGGCTTGCTTTACCCGAAGGGCAACTTCAAGTATAGCTGAAGCAGACAAAGAGCTTGTAGTTTGACCGCTGTCTATTATTTCATGTATTAACAATGCTTCTGATGCTGCAACAGAGAGCTCTACTGCAGTAGTAATATCATCAACTTCTACAGGTTTGACATGATCTTCATGCTTAGTAGCATTATCCAGGTTATTACCGGTAAATTGAAGATTCACGTTGTCATATTCTTTTGGTAGACCTGAAGGAAGATTAGTTGAACCAGCATACTGGGACGTTTTATGCTTATAATTATTAGCCTTCTCTTCGAGGAGAAGCGATGTCAGACAATGATCAGTTTCAGAGATCTCAGATTGAGATATCTCCAGAAATTGACTTCGTTTGTTTTTGGAATCATCATCGGTTGACAGATGCAGATGAAATTTCGGAACCTGCCAAATATTGAAAACAGAAAGAACATTTCAGAATTTTCAGTATAATATAGGAGTATACTGTACATAATCATGATGCGGGTTTTTTTTTTTTTTTTTTTTTGCACAAAAATATGTCAAATTGAATATTTCAAAAGGAGTAATGTTTCCACACGGCACCACAACCTGTAGAAACAGACATCATTTGTGATCATTAAGCCACACTTAGTAATTCTAGACACATAAGGCCACAGAAATAATATAGGAGTTAGAATAAAAGACGCTAACTATTAAAAAACTTACATTTCCAGAAGATGAAACACAAGTAAGTGGGGAATTGTCTTCCGCGGATAGGAACAAATGGAAACTCTTGTGTCTGCCCTCCTCGCTAGATAACAAATTGGCACCTTCTCTCGTCACAGTATTTAGACAAGGCAATTCCTATCCATGGTAATTAATTAACATACAGTTTTTGAAGAAAATAAAAATATTCAGTAAATGTCATCATCATAGTCTGTGATTCAGAACAAACATAATCTTAGCAGTAAATATCAAAGCAAACGGAAGAAACAACTAATCTACAGAGCAGTCTCCAACAATTCCCACTTAACAAAATCTATATAACATACTTTCATATATATTCTAAAAATAATTCCCTGCTTCCGTGCATCGTATAGTCCATTTTTCTAACTATAAGTGTTCGTTAAAGGCATACCGATACATTTTTTAGTACGACATTATCAAATAGTTGAGTCATTGCATATCACTAACAGGTTTAGAATCAGAAGGAAACCACCAACCTCAAATGTTGATGTGAATTGAGAGTTTCCGTGTCCATTGGATTCGCACGGTTGAAGCCAAGCCGGAAGCCAATTTACATCCTGTCACACATAAACATTTCATCATCTGAAGAATTATAAATTCACTAAAACACATTCTAATTAAAATGTCATATATAAATTCTCAAATATTAGTCTTAATTAAAAGACTGACTTAATAATTTACTAATTGCTTCTACTATATCTAACAGTGAACCCTAAAATTACTACTACATCCAATAACAATTACAATAATTACGGTGACGGAACTAGGATTTCGAAACAGTGGGGACATATTTACCTCAGAAAATTGAGGAGGCCGAAATCCAGCTATGTTTGCCATTGAGAGAGAGAGAGAGAGAGAGAGAGAGAGAGAGAGAGAGAGAGAGATTGGAGCGGGAGAGAGTAAGTGAACTTGGCGCCAATAGAACCAATGTGGATCTATTATTGTTGGTTTTGATTTAACTAAAATGCCCAGAATTATGATGGACTTTTAATGATCCAATAAGCACTCTCGTTGTACTTGTACCCGACGGGGTTACAAATCAAATACTTAATTCCAGAAAGATGGTCCCAACTATTTCTTTTTTGCACAAAAATGGCCCAAGTATTATTTTAAGCAGATAATTGCATTCCGTCTAAATTAATCTAAAAAATGTTGTTTATTTTTATTTTTGGGCCATTTTTGTGTTAAAAAAAACATTGTTCGGCCATCTTGCTGCAATTAAGTCACAAATTGAATACATTCATCTGTCAAAAAAAAATAATTTGGTCATCACACTGTCTATTTTTATACTTGGGCCATTTTTGTGCAAAAAAAAAATAGTTGAGGCCATCCTCGTGCAATTAAGTCTAAATTTTAAGATAACTATTCAAACGGTCAAAATTGTTACTAGCTTATCTAAATATTACTTATATTTTATTTAGTATCATAATCCCTAACAATCAATTGTTAGTATTGATTTACCTAACAATCATTTTCTTAACTGATATATCGAGTTTTCAACGATTAGAATTAAAAGAATTTTTTTAATCTATACTTTAGTTATCTTTTATAAATTATCGCGAATTTTCAACTACACTCAATAAATTCTGTGTTTTTTTTTTTTGCGAATGGACTACTTCATATAATTTCAAAAGGATGTTGTCAATATTCACTTAAACAGTTGCAACTAAATTCAATTTCTATCATTATTTAATGTAATTGTCGATCGAATTCTAAAAATGTTCGGAAACAAGTGACTGACTTAGCATAACTTCATGAAGTTTTATAATATCTTATTTATTTCATATTATTAATTGACTTGGACAACAAATTTTACGCACTTGATCATATTGTTTAAGAAAATTGAGATTCGTATACAATTTTTTTCAATCACTCGATTAATTTTGGAATAATTCTTGTCATTTACTTATAATTGTGAAACACAATTATCATATTTTTTGTAAGCTTCCAGTTCTTAAATCATTTATAAAAATTGTTTTGGAATAATATTAGTGTCTTTGCATAATCACACTAAATTTTAAGATCAAAATTTAAAAACATCAATTTACATATATATAAAATTGATCAAAAAAAATTCTTTTATATCACTAAAGAAAATAGGATAGCTAATTATGGGTAAACAATTAAGAAACGTTAAATTAATCCTAAAACTTTTTAGGAAAGAAAAAATAAAATCATTGAAAGTAAAGATATTAAAAATTTAATAGACTTGCCTAAGTCATCCAGCTTGACCCAAGCTCTCAAAGGTCCGGTGCAGCTGTTTCGCTTCATATTCGTATCTTTTGAGATTTAACTTTTGAAATTATATGAAGCAGCTCATCCGCGAAAAAGTCTTCGCAGAAAAGTATAGCAAATAAATTTAAACAATTATTTTTAATTCTAATTATTGAAAACTCGATCCAACGATCAAGAAATTGATTGTTGGGTAAACCGTTCCTAACAATTGATTGTTAAGTATCCTTACATTGAATAATAATAGGAATTGAATTTAGTTGCAACACTCCAAGTGAATACTGACAGCATCCTTTTGAAATTATATGAAGCAGCCCATCCGAAAAAAAAAAAACACGAAAAATTATAGCGGATAGGCTAAAAAAATTATTTTAATCCTGATCATTGTCAACGGCTAAGAAGGTAATTGTTAGACAAATCCCTAACAATTGATTATTGGGGACCAAGACCCTTTTATTTATCATCAATCTTCTTTATAAGCTATCAACTGCTCCCTCCGTCCCAAAATAAGTGTCGCTTTGACTTTCAGCACGTATTTTAAGGTGCGAAAAAAAGTGACTTCCACATTGTTTTTTTAATTTTCTTTTTCTAAATAAAAGTTTAAATGTTATAGTTTTATTCGGAAAAAGAAAATTTTAAAAATATTATGTGGAAGTCACTTTTTTTTACACTTTAAAATACATGTAGAAAATCAAAACGACACTTATTTTGGGACGGAGGGAGTAATCAGTAGCCTGGTAACATTTAGTCCCACAAACATCCCAAATATTGCATCCTTTTGGCATCTTTCCAATTTCAATAGATAGTTAACACTGCGTTTGATGCCACATAACACTTTGACATTTGGCAGCAACCAATTTTAACAGATTCATTTTGACGCTTGAGTCTCTTATTTTGCTTTTTACATTTGAGCCTTTCACAAAGGAGTTGCAGATTTTGTAAGCATGCTGAAGGTCCTATACACCATACAGGATCAGAAGTCCAGAACTAAGCACGCAAATGCATACGTGACGCGGGATAAAAAATTGACACCCAGATGCATTTAACAATGTCACAAATAGTAACTAAAACATTTTACATGTGCATTTAGCCATTCCGGACCCTAAAGCAATGCTCTACCATTTGGGCTCAGTTTGAAGAGACAAATAGTTCTGCTGGCAACTAGTTCTGGTTCTTGGGTTCATGGTCTATATGCAGAACTGCCTGGAGTCGGAATCTTTTGTTTATCTTTGTCTAGTCTTGCTTTCTGCAGCAAGTGTCCTGCTTATCAGGTCTTCTCCCTCATTTAGCATCGCCTTCTCCCTCATTTAGCATCACCTTTTATACTCGTGGTGCATTTAAAATGAATATTAGGGACATCGACATAGTAGAAGGAAAGTTTATTTGCACAAAACAACTCCATCAATGTCGATGTCAATGCACAATTAGACAATAATGTTTTCATAGCAATCATCATCTAGGACATGTATAATTCACAGTTAACAAAATATAACTAGCAGAAGCATTATACAAAATGTTTTGAAAAGAGAATTTAAAACTAATATACTATGCCTAACAAATGTTAAACTAAAATCACCTACCTTACACTAAGCCATACAGTCGGTGCAATAAAATGCAAGAGCAGCCAAATTAGCCTGTGCGACACACTGAAAAAATTCAAGGTCGGAATGACTAAAATATTTGGCAACCAATTTAGCCTGTGCGACACATAAAACTTTCAAGGTCGGGAAGGACTATATCTATCTCCTTTCATGGTTCCTCCTTGAACCTGACTGATGTTTTCCTGCATCAACAGCTGGATGGTTTTTTGATTCAAGGGAATGCTTCTCTGTCTGTTCGTTAAGAGATAATTTTAACCTCCTCTGCATATCATCAACATGTCTGCGCCATAATGATTCCCTTTCTTTCCTTGGCATTTTTGCATACCTAACATCCGTCTTTAAAAGGTGTTTTGCTGTTGACCATGACGTAAACACTGTTTTGCCATCATCCCTTTCTTTCAGAGCTGCTTCAGCTGTTATGACCTCTGCTAGCAAGGCCCTGAAGTCACGCGTACAACGCTACCAAGTAAAAGACAGTGGATTACTTTCAGTTCAATTGTGAGATACCAACCAATGGCTTCATAATTAGTTTGTACTTGCATAGACACCATCCACAGTGTAGATTCATTCCCAGATGTTTCATAGCACAATTAGGGCTTACAAATTTTGCAACCACAAAGTGAATAGGAAAGTACTAGATTCACAATATTTTTATATTAATGTCACTATAGCTTTAAAACAAAGAACAGCGACCTAGCTTTGTCATAGTTACTGCATACATTACTTGCTCCAGGAAAGACTTGTTTCTCACGGTTTTAAAATTATTTCACTCTTCAGACAAATTTTAATTTAATGAACACGAACATCAATTATTTAAGAATATTGTTCTGCAAAAGGATTGGGTTAAGTTCTCACAATATTTATTATAGTACCATCCAAATATAAAAATTAGAGAATTATCAAAAATACATTTCAGAGGCTGAAATGCTAAATAGATTCAGTTCACATTGTAAGTGAGAACCCAAACAATGAACCATATTCATATATATATATATATATATATATATATATATATATATATATATATATATATATATATGGGGTAAAGAGTTTCTACCTGACACTGTAGGAAACTTTTCTACAGTGTCGCCTTAAAATCACGATTTTGATGCACATATGATATGCAAACTGATCGTTGAGAGATGGAAAAAAATACAGTGAAGTCAGATTTCAAAAAAAATTCACTAATTGACGGGAAAAATCAAATTAAAAATGGAGGAAATTAGGTGGGATTGTGTGTGTGAGGGTGTATTCGATTTGTGTGTGGTGCCCCTAGCGGGGCCATTGGATTAGATTAATCTATGGCCCAGATTTAATTTAAGGCGGTACTGTAGAAAAGTTTCCTACAGTGTCAGGTAGAAACTCTTTTTCCATATATATAAATCGAACTGGAAAGCTACAGTAAAATTAGGAAATTATTAGACTCAAATGAGATGCAAAGAATATGAAAAAGAATCGAGTCCAAAGAAGCACCCACAATGCAGTCACCAACGGCCATGTGGTTGCAGTAGCTACGGCAATTTGGGCTGAGAGGATGGTTATCACAAAAACAGCTAGTCGGCGACTAGTCTTCTCAAGAGTACTCGGGCTTCTAGTGCCCTGAGGCTCGACTTGCTTTGTGGAGATGAACGAGATATTGGTATAGGTGACTTTGCTTGATTTGAGTCATCCTTATGTTTTAATTTGCCTGGAGAAGTTTAATATTTTGGTATTTGAATGTTACTACGTAATAAGGATGCTTAATTTGAACTTATCTATTACTACTTTTGATTTTAATTATGAAATTGATGTGTTTAAAATTTAAATATATTATATATTAAATCTAGTAAATATATATGAATGACTTGTCAATTTTTTACGACTAGTTGGGTAATTTGTCGAAGGAACTCGGGCATCAAGGCTCGACTTGGTACCGTGATAACCATGGCACAGAGAACATCTAATGATGGTTGTTCCATACCCTCAGTACAAGTTGGTTCGATTAGTTTAGGCACACAGAAAAGAAAAGGAAGAATTCAAGTTCAACAGATCCAGTAACGCTCATTTGTGATTGTGTCATCCGCATGTTGCTGCAGTTTGCTAGTCTAATTAGTTATTTCCTTATTCCATACACAATCTTGATAATAAAAGTCTGTTAAGTTCAGGAGCTTGAAGAATGAAGAAGAAAATCAGCGTATTTTCTCTTTTTCATTAAGTCGGATCCAGGATGTCTGGAAGATACACAAGGCCTGCAGAGGCAGCCAAACTTTTGGATTCCGTGTACTTCCTGTCCATAATACTTCAACTTTATATTGTAGTTTATATATTGTAGTTTATGTCCATGCCTTTTCTCTACTTTGGCACATGGCAAATACATTGTCAACCTTTTTATATGGTAAAATTAAATGATATAGAGTCAGCTTTAATATGAACTATTAAATCAAAGCAGCACTAAGTCCGGAAGGGAGATAAAATTGCCCCCTAAATTTATGGAGAAAAAAGGTGGATGCAAGGAGAAATATACCAAAATCATGGTTTGCATTTTTTGCTAGGGAGGTTGGCAGCCCATTAAGGTTATTGACTCAGCTGAGGTCTAGGGAACATGAGCACTCCGGCTTCATTTAAAACGTAAGGCAAATGGGATGGACTGTCTACAGCCCATTAAGGGTATGACGGTGGTGCCTGATTGTGAATGAGCCTCAGGAATCTCCAGATGAAGCTCGAACTTGCTTTACCAGGACATGATATGTGCCAAGGTCTCGTGCATTTTGGGGTTATCACATACTAGTTAGTAACTGACGTCCCTCATATTTATAAGAATCAAAATGCTCCACTAGATACATATAAGAAATCTATCATAAATTTGGAAAAAGATATTAAGTCCGCATTTAATAAAGGATACAAAAACTAATTCTACAACAATTTAAGCAACTGGTCCTGACAGCTTGGTTAAATTGATCATCACTACGATAGAAAAACATACGTAGTAGAAAGCTAGAGAGAGGGGGAGAGAGGGAGGGAGGGAGCAAGAGAGAGAGATAGAGAGATAAAGATATATATATATATATATATATATATATATATATATATATATATATATATATATAGGCCATTATTCTAGAGAGGACCTCCTTATATGGAGAATATGAGAGAACTACCAATTTTATGATTTTATAATAGAATCAAAGTTCTAATTTTTTGGTTCTACAAAAAAAATACCAATTTTTTTTGGTTCAATAATTAAAAAAAGACCAATTTGCTGATTCTGTAAAAGAACCAAAAAAAATTTAAAAAAATTTAATTTTTAAAAAAAAAATTTATAAAAAAATCTGCTGACGTGGCAATGCCACGTCACTGCTGACGTGTCACTGCCACGTCAGCAGTGCCGTCAGCAGTGCTGGCGTGACACTGCCACGTCATCAGTGACGCCAGCAGTGATGATGTGGCAGTGACACGTGGCAGGTCAGAATTTTTTTTATTTGAAATTTAAAAAAAAAATTGCAATAAAAAATTAAAGAAAAAATTTGGTTTTTCTGTAGAATCAGAAAAAATTATATGGTTCTCTCCAATTCTCTATCTAACAATTTCTCTCTAGAAGGGGACTCTATATATATATATATATATAGAGAGAGAGAGAGAGAGAGAGAGAGAGAGAGTCCTACTACAACTTAAGTAATTGTTTCTGACGGTGTAGTTTAATTGATCATCACTACCACAGAAAAACATATGTAATAGCAAATTAGAGAGAGGGAGAGATACAGAGAGCATCAAATCAACTCAATATGGTAGTTAACTCCCAATTGTGATAAAAAAAATTACCTCATTCAACATTTTAACATGTTCACGGAAAAGCTTTTCCAAATCAGATTGATCCAGATGATACTTTGTAGCGCGTCCTTGAGGATCCTTTTCAAGCTTGGCCTTTGATTCCGTCCATGATGCCTAAGTCAAGAAATAATATACAACCATGTGATGAAAAAGAGGTAAGTCTCTAGACTATCCAGATCCTTGGGTGGAAAATCTACACAGAACCTGGATGACTTTGTAAATGAAAGAACACAACATAAATGTGATGCAATTAGATATAAATTACTCAGATGGCATTCACTAAATTTCCGGTATGTCCCAATCATCTACCAGTCAGTTTTAGCTTAGTGTACTAAATTCAGAAACTGAAGACAAAATCAGCTTTTGTTCCAACTTAACTGATAATTTAGTAGAATCTATTAATGCACTGCTGGATGCATATACTAGTTGCATGCATGTATTAGTAGCACTAAAACTTTGTAGGTACCTGAGCATCTTTGATTGTTTCGACAAGTAAAGCTTGATAAGATTCGACAGCCTCTTTTCTTCTAGCTTTTGCTCGCACCCACTCAACTTCTTGCTCTTCTCTTTCTTTTCGCTTACGAGTTTGTCTCTCTATTTCTTTTAATTTCTCCTGCAAACACACCAAGACCATACGAGTTTATTTGATGAAACAATATTCCATACTGGCAACAATATAATATTAGATAGAATATGACTAACAAAATTTCATGCTAGAAATATCTACAACTAGTGATTTTTGTCACCAAATGAAACACAAAGGAACAAATATTGACACCCGCCTCCCCGCCCAACACACACTGGCACACACAACGGATGCATACACATAATAAGGACTTATGATACATTTACAGTATCCCTTTGCTCCAATAAGTATACAGCCCTCCTCCCTCCAAGTTCCTCAATGTTTCAAGATATAATTTTCAAGTTACTTAATGTTGTGATATACTAGTTTCATAGACATTCATATCAAGTTTATTTCCATACATTTACTACCTTGCTTCAACAAATATGTAATATTACAAAATTTAAAAAAAAAAACGTATTTTTTCCAGCAGACAGAAGTACATAATAATAACTACTAACACCTGTCAACATTCAATGATACAAGCTATGTTACTCGGACTCTTTGGTTTGGACTGCCATACCCGTGTGGGACCTGGACACACGGACATGAAACTTAATCTGATCCCTGGCTGACATTTAGATACTTTGACCAAATGAAAAAAACCACACGAGAAAAATTTAGGAATACAAAAAGAAGAAGAGGTTAAGGGGACAAAAAGTTAAAAGTAGAAAAAGAAGAAGACACCACCTTGGTTTAAATTTATAGACATGTATTGATCCTGGAAACTCGGTATATAAGATTTAAGAAAAAATTATGTGGACTTTGCAAAGTCCTTGTAAATCACGTTTGACTTGAGTACTAGGTTTAATTTTGTTAAGATGTCTTATCCAATATAAACATTTTCTATTACTAATAGTGTGTCGTGTCCCCTTACCTGTGTCAAAAAGTAGGACAGGGTCCCGTATCACCAATTTTCGGAAAATCTGAGTCCGGCACTCGGAGATGTGTCAGGTTGGACACTCCGTACCCGAGTCAGAGAAAAAAGGAAGTAGGATAGGTGTGTTGCCAGCATTACTGCGCATTGCCTGCATGCCGTGACAATTTGCAATGCTTACATCAAGCAATCACAGTACTGTTCAAAAGGTATTTGCATGATGCAAACCATGCATGACTAGACTAAAAAATTCTTTGGTTTTTAAAGTTATCACTAATGTTGAGCAACTCTCTTAATAAGCTCATTAGTAGATGAGCAATCCATTTATATTTGAAATCTTATTTTATAGGAAAAAGAAAACGAAATACAAGCAATCACTATCAACAAAAAGTAATGTTTATACTGAGTATCCTGTGGACGTGCTAAGAAAGTTAAAATGTAATAAAACATCAAGTCCTCAACTAACACAACTCATATAGCACGACAGATCATCTGATAAACACATAAAATATATTACCATGAATGCAAGGAGGCAAGATCGATACTTAAAAAAAGAGAGTTAGTTAAAACGGAAGCCTTCTACATAAATCATTTAATAATTGTTCAAGTAAAAAAGAGGATAGATATTGAATTACCTCCTCTTCCCGTTTGGCCTTCACAATTCTTTCTGCTTCTTGTTCAGCTGATTTTAACTCGGATATGAATTCATTAAATAGAGATTCCCTGTCTTCATGCTTGACTGATTTGTAACATGGTTCATTTCGTATAATATCTTTAACCTATGATAGCCAAAGGATGAGATATTACTTTCAGAGCCACATCTAAAAACATCAGTACATCCAATTCATTACGTTTTAAACCTCGCATTATTTAAAAGTAAATTATTCAACACTTAATCATTTTGACGTTAATCTCAAAGTTTTTTATGTTCTAATTTTGTTGTTTTGTTAGAAACAACAAAATTAGAATACAAGGCATAAGACACGTCTAAAAACATCAGTACATCCAATTCATTAAGTTTTAAACCTCGTATTATTTAAAAGTAAATAATTCAACACTTAATCATTTTGACGTTAATCTCAAAAAAAAAATTATATTCTAATTTTGTTGTTTTGTTAAAAAAGATGTATAATATGCTCAAAACTGCTTCGAGCCCGATTCTTGCAATAATAGGTTTGTCTTAATCATGAAAAAGGATTTAGGAAAGAGAAGATCAAAAATAATTGAATTCACTAGACCACCTCTTGATATTAATTTAGTCTTATCACCAAGTTTTGATCCTTTCTTAGTAGCAGATACCATAGTCAACAAGGCGTCATCTAGACAGAAAGGCGACAACAAACACATAGGCATCCACCCACCTAGATTGTTTTTGGTAGGCGACGCGTAGGGTTGCCTAGGCGGCACCTAAATCCACCTAATCTGGTTAATCCGGCCCAACTCGCTTTTGACCTAATTCGGCCCCTACGTTAATAAAGGAAACACGTCGTTATATAAAGAAAACAGCCATAACACCCTAATCTCCAAACTGCTAGGCCTGCATTTCAGGATTCAATAATTCTAACTTAAATCTGGAGCCTTGTAACAACACAATTTGCAATTACAGCCATGCACTCAAGTCGCTAGGAATGATGACAGCATTTCAAGTTAATAACCTAATTATCCGTAGCACTGTAGCCTCTTCTCTTGGTAACCGAGGTCACAGATTCGAGCCTCGTTAGACGTGTTGGTTTTGTGGACTTAGTTTGCCTTAAGAAGTGTGGGTAGCACAATTTGTTTGTTTTTCGAACTTTTTCTTTCGATATTAATTATCCCTACCTCTCTCTTTTTTGCTTGCTATATACTTTCTCTTTATCAAGCCCTTTGTTCGATGGTCTGTACAGGATCTCACAACTTTAGGTATTTCCCAACATATAAATCATATCTTAATGCCAGTTCAGCAAGATATAATACAACATATAATTATAAGAACCTACTTTGGACCAACGAGAACTTGCAGTAATGTCTCCTCTATCGCGGAGCATGGACTTAAAGTTCGATGCAGCAGCTGCACGCATGGCCTGATCCTTTTCTTGAGCTTCCTTCTTCAAAGGCAGGACTCTGCAAGTGTTACAGAACTATAGTTCAAGCACTATAATATATTATGTTAAAAAAAATATAGCATATTAACAGTAGACATCCAAAGGATAAAAGTGCAAGGACCGACCCAAGTAAATGCGATTCTGGATCACAATGCTAGTACTTGTTTCCTGCTGCCGTAAACAGTTGTTATGAATATATATTTCTGCTTGAGAAAATAATAGAAATTGGACCATCTATTCAAGTCAAAGAAAATTAAGCATGGCTGTAATTAAAAGGTAGATATCTGCTGTATGCAACTGGTAAATTATTGTACAGTATAGTACTATCAAACTATGATACAAAATCAGATGAGATATTTAATTTACTAACTTTGATCGAATACGGTGGTGTGCTAAACCTTCTGAAAATGCATGAGATGAAAGTATATATATACTGCTACATAACTTTACATATGTTAATTAATTGCTAAAACCAAAGTACCAAACTTAAACCTAAACTCTACCCTTCAAGTTTGCTGGAGAGATAGGCCAAATTAAACCTTAAATCCCCCCTTGCACCTTAATCTACCAAGGACGAGGCGCAGATAAGATTTTTTACACGTAACCAGACACTATCCAAACAATACCTTTCATTTAACAAAGTTTCCCGCTCTTTCCGGTCCAAGGCCTCGAAACGTGGATCATGACCCCATTTCTTTTTGAACGTGTGATGATCAGTATTATGATCGATATCCTGTATATATATCTATATCAGAGAAATGAACACATTTATAATACACATAGTTCAAATCCATCAATTTCATAACATTTAACAGACGAGAAGATAAGAAAACATCCTCGACAAACCTTATTTGCCTCTTCCAGTAACTGCTTAAAAGCCTCAACCGCAGCCTTCTGTGCTGCTCGTTTTTCCTTGCGTTCTTCTTCTGCACGTGTCCGAACGTAGTGTTCAAACAAAGATCTCCGAGCATTGTAGCCTGCGATAGCCTGCACAAGTATGAAAAAACTTCCAATTAATTATAAAATACTTCCAGGTAAAGTACACTAGAAGACCAAAACATACCTATCTATCTAGAGTGAATGCAGAAATCAATTACTCAGGGACAATATCTTATAAGGTACATTACTGAGGAACATGACGCAGATAAAGCAGTCTGGGGCCATTCACCACTTGAACCTCGTCAACAAACCCTATGAACTTCAAGCAATGGCTTTCATAGTTATTTATATTTGGCAAACAATTTTTTTTACAAATAAGAATATAATACCAATAAAAGTACACTAGGTACAAAGTATGAATATAAGGTATATCATGTAGTTTGTTAGTATATACAATTTAATTAAAGTAAGATGAAAAACATTAAGCATTAATACCATAAACTAAAGTCATGAAATTCTTTCTCACCATGCTCGTGAAAACTAAAACCAAATAGGAACGAATTGCATCCGTTCAATGTCTAAAAAAATCTGTCGAGGAACCCTTCTAAATACCCACAATGGATTTACAATTTACGTTGTAGTACCATATGATATTCTGAAGTATATGTTACTTATTTTAGTGTAGGGTTGGATAAGAAAATTCAAAATGTAGGATAAATATTCCTATTTTACAAATGCTATAAGGTGATGCTTGTACAGAAATAATCATGGAAAATGATAAAAGATACAATAGAATACTAATATTTGGTTTCTCCCTATCTTTGCCACTTCAGCATGATTCTCACAACTATACAACTCAATGTAAGTACTGAACAATGCTTTAATTAATAAATATAAATTTTTAGTTTTCTGCTTTACAATCAATAGTCTTGCACATGCGAGTCTAGAACCTACATGGAAAATTTTAAGGTGGAAAAAGGCAATACGTACACATTACGACTACCTAACTGTCAACAACATACCATTTGTCGCCCAGAAAAGAACTTCTAAGCACCATCAAGCTAGCTGACAAGCTACAGCCCACTTTCTTGTTCAAGTAACAAGAGTAAAGAAGGCATACCAGTATTGAAAAAAAAAAACACGTACTCCAGACGGAAGAACTCTGCTTTAGCTTCTTTACATTAATAATGTATGCAAAAATGTCCCTAGATGAACTCTTTCCGTCGGTTGCACTCTCAACTCTAATTAGCAACCAGACCTAAGACCTCCCCTCTGTTTTCACCTATCAGATCTCATCAACTATAAAAAAAATATACTGCAATAGAGCGACTGATCCCCAACGCAACAACAGTCCTAAAGGCAAAAAACCCAACCCTGCTATTACTTTGCAAATTAAGAGGCCCAAATAGAATTACAACCCATAAAACTAACCATTCAATTAATAAGAGACACAAATCTACACATAGTAACTAGACCAGACCACACACTGAAGTTCATCCTACCAATGCAACAAACCTGCCTTATGGAGTTCCAAACTTTCAATTGTAGAAAAGGCTACAATATTTAGACTGAACAAACCTTAAAGCGCGGATCAAAGACGATCTTCGGAAGTTCCTTTTCCCACTTCGAGAAAGGTGCCACTCCACGTTCCTTCAGCATCGCCTACAAAGTACAAACCCACTAGTTTATATAATGGCAAAAACCATTATATGCCCAAAAAATACATATGAACAGAAACCATTACAAGCCTATAGTAAATAAGATAAATTTACAAATTAGCAGCAGCCAAAGTACATAAGAAACAAGGTCAGGATGCACATATAGGCTAAAACACTGGCCAAGAAGCTGAGACAGTTGCTAACTAATTTCACAGACAGTTTAGCACTATCTGATAAGCTTTTAGTCTCAACAATTATAGCATTGAGTTTTGCTAATTTGACTTGGGACATTAAGTAGCCCATAGTCTATCACTAGTTCAAGCCTTGTCATTTGACCAGCATTTTTTCCAATTTGCTCAGGAGCTTAGGGTCCACCAGCATTTTTTCCAATTTGCTCAGGAGCTTATGGTCCACGTCTCCACAAGCAATCCACGCCACGTTGAGTTACACTATGATTTGTTAGAACACCTCCGACCCACACCCAAAAATGGTGCAAGTTCTACACTAGCTTGTACATGTTACAATATCTTTGAAACCAACTTCAACGACCAATCGTTTAACCAAAGCTTACATTATAAAGGAAAATTCCTGATCATTTTCTAACTTAACACCTATAATAAAGATAGCATTTCTATAACTATAATAATCTAGGGGTCGTTTGGTTCAGAAAGCGGTATGGGTTTGAATCAGGAATCGGGTTATGCTCGTATGAAATTGAGGTATCATTCTTGATATCATGTGTTTGGTTCAGTGGAATGAGTCTGTTTAATTTAACATATAATTGAAAACTCATTTTTTGTTAATATTTTTGTGTGCAAGAACTTAGGTTAT
Source organism: Saposhnikovia divaricata (assembly GCA_036435485.1). Lineage (NCBI taxonomy): Eukaryota > Viridiplantae > Streptophyta > Magnoliopsida > Apiales > Apiaceae > Saposhnikovia > Saposhnikovia divaricata. Next base: position 77,991,549 of record CM071599.1, read on the forward strand.
TATACAATTTAGAAACCAAAAAATTAATATCAAAAAATATGTTATTCGTAAATTATAATTTGACTAACTAAATAGTAATTTAATAATTTTTTAAAATAAAATGATACTACTAATTAGTATTAAATTTAAATAACTAAAATATATTTAAGATTGAACAATATCATATTTAAAATATTTGTATTGAGATTGTATTTAATTTTATAAAGAAATATGATATAATAAAATTTAATTTGATACCCATACCCCTTTCTCAAACCCACCTCCCCCCTAAGGTATCAAATCTCATTCCTGATGGGTTTCAGGTATAGGTTTCAAATTACAAATTATCAACAAAACACCAAGTATGGGTTTAAAATGAACGAAACCCATACCTGATACCAGAATCAGCCGAACCAAACGACCCCCCCTATATTCCTACATGTTAAGCCAATAAGTTAAATCATTAAAAAGCATACAAATTTTACAAAAATACTCCCTCTGGCCCACAATGCAAGGCACCGCACGCAACTTTAGGTTGTAATAAATGAGTTCAACTTAATTTTTTTTTTGTTCTAACTAAAAGTCTTTTAATTTATCTTCATCCGAAAAAAAGAGTGGTACCTTAAATTGGATGATACACTCCTCCTTGGATGGCCTAGTATCAACATCCTCTGAATCTGAGGAGGAATCAGACATGGGATCATCACCATTGTCATCCTTGTTCTTATCTTTGTTCTCAACTTGAGTGCCATTCCCTGCATTCTCAAGTGTTTTCGATCCATTCAATTCTGAGACCACTGCTCCCTGAAATGATGAAACAGACGGTGTAGCAGGTGCTCCAGAATCTTGTAACTTCCTTTTTATCATATCCAGTGCAGATGATGATCCAAGCACACTTGGAGATCTAAGGGGTGTGGCATCCCGTCCACCTGTATTAACAGCAGGGGCACTCAAAATAATCGGCGCAGATCCTTTTTCAGTTACAGCAACAGCATTTGGCACTGATATTGACTGTTCCTTGGTAGACTCAAGATCCTGCTTCTTTTTCAACTCTGTGACTTCAGTTGGGACTTGCCAGCTGCTCAACTGTTAACAAATTTAACAAGGAAGCTACTCAGGAGTTTAATGAGGACGCAAGACTTTGCAAATCATTTTGAACTAGATTGCGTGAAGTTGAAGTGTCCGGCTTTCATATGAAGGATCCGACTCAGATCCTGGACACATATATGAGGGCAAAATTGAAGAGTCCGGGTAAAGGAGCACACACATACAAAGATCAAAAAAACTTTTAAAAGTCAGTGTGCCATTAGAATAATCATGGCGCACATTGGTAAGGGTAGTCAGGTACGCCATACACAAAGTTTTAATGACCAGTTCATGGTAGTCTTAAATATAGTTCAGTACATCGAGCCGCGCAACGAAGGACTTGACTATCATGATTAAATAATATTCTTCGGATGTTAAAATCTACTATCTTCCCAATTAGAGAAAATTCAATTGTTGGTTATTCACGTGACACATCAATTTCCACAAACATTTTATTAAGTAAATACCAGATACAGCAACACATTTGATTAATGTTAAACCCAGTCCAGGACGTATATCCCACCAGTTCCCGATAAAAAAATATAAACCATTGCTCCAAATTTCATCTTTTGGAAAGCATGAGAATTCTAGCCTGGGAAAATCGGGAGCTACAATTGTTTTGAAATGTTTGCTGCCCACAATACAGACTTTAGTAGCAAAGGCCAAAGGCTAGTAAACTATTAAACAAAAAAAAGGAGTGACAAAAAACAACATTAAAGCATACCTTGGTTTTAGTGTTGTAGTAATATCTTTTGCCATCATTTGTTGTAACTAGTGTCCAATCGGTGGTACCCAATCTCTCCCTGATCAAAAGATGACACTAATTTGTAATTCAGAAACTTATAAAATAGCAATAACTGCTCCCACTTCCTTATAACTATATTAAAATTAAAAACTTTCAGTATGATAACTCAAGAATGAAATTATGCTCCCTCCATCCCATTTATATTGTCCACGAATAAAATTCCACAATTTATTCCATTAAATGAAATGAACTTATACTTGCTATAAAAGTGTATTGGTTTTCAGATGAAATAGGAAACATAACCAAAATTACCACTTAGTTTAGCATGTATAATAGATGTGGACAAACAGAATAGGAAATGCAATCATTATAAACAGGACGGAAAACCGTTTTTATTATTCAATTTTAAATAAATTCGGTGTTTCACGAGAACTAGGGTGGCATTTACGGTAATCTAGAGAAGAATCTAGTGGAAGAAGCAGATGCGTTCAGATAAAAATAACATGGAGAGTGGTCAAGACTCAAAATACTTCCAGTCATTGATAAAAATCTGCCTATGGTTATATACGTTATATTACAACAAAGCATAATTCAACAAAGAAAAAGAGACAACTAAACATTTAAGCTGATTGATTCTCCACAACTACCTTGATACTAAACTTCTCTACAGTGCTGATCCCAGACATGATTAGCCCTTGCAAAAATGATTCGAAGGAAAAAAAACGGACAAATCAACCAGGACAAGGTTTTAAAGAGTATTAATTATCCTAGCTGCTGCTTACAGCAAAAGGAAAAAATGACCAAAAAAAAAGCCCGGCATCCTTCCACGAGAGATTTTAACAGGTTAAACGGGTGAAATGTATCCGGACCTACACTATATGGGACAGCAGCTTAGGTGTTACAGGTAATAAAAATTCCAGTGGCACCCCAATACAATGAATTTTAGCAAAGATGCGGGTTTTTTCTTTAACCTACGTAACACTATCTTTGGCCATATTATCGAAAGAATAAGGCTCTATACCATTTGATTAAGGAAATCTTTAAATGGAGGTTAGACAAGTAACAGCAGATTCATAATTATATTACTAAGATACGAGTAACTTTAGTCTATCTTATATTATGCTCCTTTGACGACAGATGATAAGTTTAAGAAGCATCCAGAACTAGTACAAATGACTCACCATGATGTAGGAGTTGGCTGTGTAGCTACTCTCTCTGGCTGCAGTTACATAAAAATAGAGGTCAGGCAATGTATGGGAATAAAAAACAAAAAGCACCCTGGCTGCAGTAACGATGATGTTATTTTGCTAGTGTGGCTGACCTTAAAACTTGTGCAGGACGAAGAAATATAAGAGATAAATGATACGATTCTCAATTCAATTTATCTCTTAAAAACATTATAATTATACGACTTAATAAATGTAAATGAAGTCCAAGCCTGTGCTCGTTACTTGTGAACTACAAAACAGAATAGATTTATCATCACCTATTAGCCTATACGGAAACAACTGATATTCCCTACACCAATACTTTTAAAGGACAATCCCATGCTAGCTATCAAACCACTTTGTATATTCATGACATCGAAACACATTGGGAACGTATAATATTGCTGAAATACAGTTGGATTTATAACAATTTTAATAGGTCTCTGAAACAATTAATTTGATTACCGGACACAGGTGAATTTATTTTAAGGAAAGAAATTCTACATGGACCGAAAAACTTGAAACTATCCCCATGATTCTAAAGGCCAGCTTACCCCTGTGTATCTAAGCGGCGAGGATATGAGTTCAAAAATAACAGTGCAGGGTGCAGGAATTTGCTTAAAAACATAAACAATAAACTATAAATGTTCAACTGCGGCAGGGATACAGCACACAAGAAGTGAATGCACCCACACAGCCATACCCACGGCACACGTGCACCAATTCAAAGAAGCGCGACGACTTTTTTGTCCCACTAAGTAGTATTTTTATCTTAAGGCCCCCCTAGATAGATTAGTAAACACTTCTCAAGCAATTGGGGGACCAAAACTACTATGGCTACATGCAGTTAGATTTTATCAAATGGTAAATGGCAGTAGCAATACAGGCGCATATAACAAGTAATAACTTACAGATTAAGCACTTATAGTTTGTACCTCTCCTTTGAACCCAGCAGGTTTCTCATAAGTAGATTCTCCTGTGACAGCACTATAATAGTATACAGCTCCTGTTTCAGTCTTGTGTGCTGTCCATGCATCTAACTGTTCACCAGTAGTAGGTCCTACTTTAACACTGACATCAAGGACAGGCTTTTCATTACCTGAAGAAAGAAATGTAACAGTGAATGTTATGTAGCAAAATCAACATCCTGAAAGGTGGGTACTGATGTAACTTCTTTGAGCTTACCCGTGCCCGGAGGTAATTCAGGCTCTGTTACGGAACTGACCGCCAATTGCGTACCAGATACTGTAGGATTTACAAAGGAACCAGCTGGAGGTCCCACAGGAGTTACACCAGGAGGTTGAGAATCAGGCAATGGAACATAAGGAAGTTGCATGCCTTGCCCTGACAAAGGAAATGGACCAGATACAGCTGGAGGACGTTGTAAAAGAGGTGGTCTTGGCAACCCACCCATTGTTTGTGGCTGAAACCACAACCCCTGAGGCGTAGCAACCATAGGAGGACCTGACTGATAGGCAGGATATGGTCGCAGTTGAATAGCTGGAATGGATGCAATAGAAGCAGTTGGCCCCATAGGTGTTGGATACGGAGAAGAAGAATTGACAAATGGAGATGGGACAGTCATATTGGACGACGATACAGGAGCTAGGCCAGGTGGGCCAGGAAGCCTAGGAGGGCCAGGTAATCCTTGTGGCACTTGGAAAGATGGGATGGAGGGAACCCAGTATCCCGGGCCAAAGTTGGCCAAAGATGTGGAAGTTTGAGGGGGCTGTAAAACAGAGTGAGGTATGGACGGTGCAGGTGATGCCATAACTGTTTCCTGTGTACCATCAGCTTTATTCTGGTCACCAGAGGAACAACGAAACTTGAACTCAGTTTGATTATATTTAATAGCCTTGCAGTACTTTAAAATCAAATCATATTCAAACTACAACATCATTATCGTTCAAAACCAAAATAATCAACTTTTCATACGGAAGATAATCCGCATTGTATCATAACTTGGTAACAAACAAATTAAATAAGGAACGCCTACTGCTTTTTTAATTTCCATATAAAATGCTAAACCCTCGTGTTCCACAAATAACACATCTATGTATGTTCTAAGATCACTGTACTCGTCCCATCTTCTTCATTATGTACATCCTCTACTGCCAACACTAAATCAATGACTTCCATACAGCTACACAGTTAATTTTCACTACGACATTAAGTCTTAAAACATTACGGGATTTTACGAGACCTGTTTGGAAAAACAGCTATACTGCACTTCTGGAAACCGGTATCGTCCTGATTACATCATTTAGCTCCATTTATGCCGTCATAACAAATTTACTAAATTACTATTTTTGCAAAAGATTAAAATAGCTCCGGCAATTACCAAAGACATATATTAAAATGACAATGTCCACTTGTTAGTAGCATCAAACATAAAAATTTCCGTGTCCATATCATAATCTCACAACTAATCAAGACATAAATTCAACCAAAAGGCACACAATGTTTACCGATAAACAAACTAACATCTTTACAATTAGCAGCTCTCAACGCGGAACAAATAATCAGTTACACAAAAACATATAAACATAAATTATAAACACAGACAATGATAAACTATTCAATTACACATACCTAACTGTGCTGTATTAAAACAAATAATCGGCATTCGGAGTTGAAATTAATCTGAAAATACATACGAATTAAAATTATAAACAGGCCTTACAGATTGATCTTTCGACATAGATGAAGAATTAAAATTCGACGGAGCCGAAACCCTAGCGCACGAATATCGAGGCGGGTCGGATCTTCTACTCTACCCGCTGTTTCTCAAATTCACGGAAATAAACTCACGGCAGAGGATTTGAATTAAACCCCTTTGTAAGTAAAAAATCATATAGGTTATGAGCTAGCGCCGAGGCCGATACAGCAATATATGTGCGCATAAATTTCACTGGAGTGTGTGTATTATGTAGTTTATTTTACTGGCCCAATTTCGGTGCGTGCAGTGAAAGTGTTTCTCTGATACATCTAATTTTACTTTTTCATAAATTAAAAAAAAAAAAGTAGAAAACATGTAGGAAGGTGGAAAGTGTTTCTCTAATACAGTAAAACAAAAAATGTTATAATAAATTATAGGGAAATTATGAATGGTACCCCTCTGTTTTTGGCTTTTACGAATGGTACCACTACTTGTTTTTGACTTACAAACAGTACCACCTTGTATTTGTTTGTCAACTAAAAATAGCATTCTCTCATCCAAATGTTAAGCAAACTTAAAAAAAAAAAAAAAGCAGTACCAATGTAAAACTTCAAATTTTCTGGGTAAATAACAACTGCCATAGTACCAAAATATAATCAGTCACATGTCTGAACAAAATAACTTATCCGGGAACATTTACCATAGTCAAAAACATTTACCATTTACCATACATGAGAGGACCAGGGAATTGTTTGTTAAAATTATTACTCAAGTATCTGCAACAGTACCTCCTTTTTACAGTTGGCCAAACCTTTGGCAAGATCAATTCCCTAAAGGCAGATTGCATTATAATGTTAGAATGCATTATTTAAAGCAAGATTGCATCGTAATGTTAGAATGCATTATTTAAAGCAACAAACCATACCTTCTGTCTATCTGAAATTATAGTTCGGTCCTTTCTACTAGACTCCTTGATGATGTTGTAGAGGTTCCACAAGAAAAAAGACCAGTTGTCCTTATCCTCAACACTCACAATGGCATAAGCTAAAGGAAATATTTCATTATTTCCATCTAAAGCTACAGCTGACAGCAAGATCCCCCCATAATTCCCCTTCAAATGAGTCCCATCAATCCCTATTAAAGGTCTACAACCCTGCAGAAATCCCTTCCACGTAGCAGCAAATGATAGGAAGAATGTACTAAAAAGTAAAGTCCTAAGAATGCTTTCAGATTCTACATAAGAACAAAATCCCTTTGACTCAACATTAGTGTCACATATCACCCTGGCATATGCAGGCAACAAAGCATATGACTAATCATGCCCCCCCCAAAATCTTATCAATGTCATGTTTCTTGGTCAAATAAAGTGAAGCTTGCTTCAAGTAAACACCATACCTTTGAAATAGCAACTCATTTAGAGCATTGCCTGGAATGTTAGGATTTGCTCTAATGTCCTCCATGAGCTTGCCATGAAAATATAGTTTCTTTATTGCACATAAACGCTCTCTACTCAAGTCTCAGATAAGTAGCCGTTATCGGTTGTCCCCGTCCAGATTGGAACCACTGGTCGCATATCGCTGGAACAAAAATCAAATATTGCAGTTCAACCTTTTATTTCTTCCTGCTTTGATCCCATCCATTTTCTTCTTCTTTTTTCTTCGTTTTCCTCTATTGTTTTCTGTTGTGTGCAACTTCCCCCTCCCTCCCCTGTTTGCTCCTATAACTTCTCTCCCCTGCTTTGTATTCTCTCCTTCAACCCCCCTTTCTTCGTCCATCCCCTCCATTTTCTAGTCAATCTGCATCCCCCCGTCCAAATCCAACACCACCGTTCATCCGCCATCATTTTCATCAACCACCACTACCAACCATCTTCTTCATCTACCCCATACCACCGACCCTTTTCAATCTCCCAACTTCGCCACTCTTCACCACCGTTCCCCCGCTCGCTTTCCTTTTCCTTTCCTTTCCTTTCTCCTCAACTCCGACCAACAGCAATCCTTTCTCCACCCACCTCATCAGCCGCACCTCCTTCACCCACCATCCCCACTCTTCTCCTTCACAGCGCCGACCATTCCCTCAACCGTTCCCTTCGTCCGCCTACATCCCACTGCCACCAACTCTCACACACCCCACCTCCACCTAACTCGCCTCTCTCTCAACCCATTGTGTTTTGTTTGTATTTTTTTTCGTTGTATTTTGTTTTGTTTTTTTTATCTGTTTTTTTTTGTTTTTTTTTGTTTTTCGTTGTATTTTGTTTTTGTTTTGTTTTTTTGGAAAAAAAAAATCTTTACTTCTCGTTTGCTGTTTCCGGTTCTTTGTTTGCGCTGGTTAAATTGGTTTGTCGATGTTGCGTAATTTGCGTGTTGGGAGTTTGAATTTAGGTACCTTGACGGGCAAATTTCTGGAGCTAGTGGACGTGTTGAAGAAGCGAAGAGTGGATGTGGCGTGTATCCAAGAGACGAGGTGGAAGGGGGCGCGGTCTAGAGAAGCGAACGGGTATAAATTGTGGTATTCAGGTCTTGCCAGCTCGAGGAACGGAGTGGGTATTCTTTTGGCGGAAGACCTAAAAGACAACGTCGTGGAAGTGAATAGATGCAATGACAGGATCATGGCCGTCAAGGTGGTGGTGGGGGAGATTGTGGTGAACGTGGTGTGTGCGTACGCCCCGCAAGGCGGTTTGGGTGACTCTGAGAAGGAGGCTTTTTGGGTCTGTTTAGACGGGCTGGTAGGAAGTTTTCCTACAAACCAATTTTTAGCGTTGGGTGGCGATGTAAGAACCCCAAATTTTGGATATAATTAAAACTTTTTATTAAGTAAGGATAAAACGAGGAACAATGATTCCGACAACAAGGTCACCAGCTCTAATGAATGGTGGTTTCAAAGAACAATGATTGTAATGAATGGATATTGCTTTGGACAATGATCCTGATGCATTGGTATATTGTCAGAATAGAGTAATTCGATGGTTGAGGACCTAGATAAGAATAATCTACCATCCAGGAAGGAGCTAATGGATCCTTGAAGGGAAATGAGTACGTGCATAGTGTTTCCCGTACGTGCATAGTGTTTCCTGTACGTGCATAGTAATTTGGTGGATGAATAGTGATTTTGTAAGTTGGAAAACTTTTCACGCCACCCTATGTACGGGACGTGATATGGATGTTTCGAAGTCATATTAGTAATACACGGAGGAAATAAGTGAATGCAGACACGATCGGAATTCAGAAATTCCAAATTCTTTTTCGGTATAATATTTGACCGGACAGTGGATTAAATATTATTATAATCCAAGAATTGAGATATTAACTTTGAGGATTTGATATTTTGGGATGTTATTATATTTGATTTAAGAATGAAGGTAGGAAACCACTGAGGAGTGGTTATGGCTACAATGTAATAATGGGTATTTGGAAAGAATGAATGGAATTCGACTTTATTATTTCTATGTCTTGAAGAATGCTAAAGGGTAACAACATAGGTAAGAATAATCTATCTTCTAAGGGAATAAGATATGGCACTTTCAAGCAGGAGAATATTCTCATGTCATCCAGATCGGTAACGATTAATCCAGTAGTTCCGTAAAAAGGATAAGGAACGATCGAAAGAGAATACGGACAATTGTACCACCCTAAGAGAACAAGTAAAGAATACAGAATGAATAGTGTTTTGGTGGGAGTATATAATAATATGAGACGACACTATATAGAAGCATTCGGGACGGATTTCCGAGTTCGTATTAGTGATCCAGGGGGAAAATAAGTGTATGTAAAAGCTGTCGGATTCTGAAAACCGCACTTTTATTTTCTCCGAGAGTTCCCTGGACACTGATAGCCTTAAGTATTTAACGAATGAATTTAAGGAATATAAATTGGAAAGTTAGAATGAAAGATGGAGAATGAAAGTATTGATATTAAAAAGGATTACCGGTAAACCCTAATTAGAAATCCGTGAAATATTCCTACGAACGATCAATCGAAACGGGCAATAACCGGACACAGAAACAAGCAGAGGAAGCAAGAGTCTTGTGTAAGCTACTAGAATAAATATCTAGCAACCAAGTGGCTTAAAGTAACTAGCATACTTGGAGATGGAAGTAGTACTTAGATATTAAACCAATACTTAGCATGAAAACCATTCAAAATGCAACACATGTCTCTTGATTGCATCATGGATGACCTAGGCACTTTAATAAAGCTACTTTAGCAAGATATTATCCAAGGCAACACAATAATACAAGGAAAAGATCAAGAACAAGCAAGCAACTCTCTCCCCCTCCAAAACATTCCATTCGACTTCCTCCCTAAATTCCAAATCCAAAGTCCAAGCTTCCACCATTGTTTGATCTCCAAATTTTTATGGTAAGTCCTATAATTCATAAAAGTGATACCCTAGAAATCTTGGCTTCAAACTCCATGTTTTCCATTTTCAAATAAATCATCCAAGCCTAGGGTGAATAGTGATTTTAAGAAACTAACTTTGATTTCTTGTTTTGTTTGGATGATCCAAGCTTTGTTAAGGTAATCTAAGGACTAGACAAGGCTTACCAAGTGTTATTCACTCTCCAAGGAAGGTAACAAGCTCCAAAAAAACCCTTGGTACCATTTTGAGATTTTATGAGTTTTATGGATGATTTAGTGTTAGTATGCTATGTTATGCTTAGATCTATGTTATTAGTTGATTATGGTTGTTGTTTGGATTGTGATCCATGAGATGGTTGAGATGAGTTGTTGATAGACTAGTCATGATGATTATCATGCGTTTGTGTGGTTGGATTGATCTTTGTTAGATCGAGATAAAGTGTAAAAACTTTGGAAAACGCGTAAACATAGCCGTTATAATGCCCGATTTTACAATATCATGTTTTGTATGCCATTTTTCACAACAAGACCCTACTGACCAGAAACTTTTCTGCCATTTTAGGATATCTTATGTTATAAGCTTCGTTTTGATATAAAGATCACGTGAAACGGACTTACGGTTTAGGAGTTACGGCCGGTTTACTAAAAGTATTTCGAAACCGTAACCGAGAATTCGTAACTGAATTTGAACCCTCGTAAAATATGTAAAGTCACGGCGAATCTTGGAAAATAAATACTAGAGGTAAAAAGGAAGGTGTGAAAGAAAACGTATGTCAAAAGGATCATTTTTCGATTTATTAAAAATGTTCGAGTCGAGGTTAAACGCGAACGAACCCCTAAAAGACGACTCTTTTATAACTTCGGTAAAACACTTAGAAAACGGGCGATAAAACTCGGAGTATAGTATTGGTTCGTAACGATCGACTTTAGAACTCATATGACTTAAGTATGTCCCAAGTATAAGTACAATGACATGTCGTATTAACGAACGAATGTCGGGTCGGATCAGTGATAAAAGTAATCCACTAAAAGGGGGTATAACGAGATAACTCGAGAACGTGTTTCGATTTAAGTATAACTTAACTTTTAATATGTTAAGTGATTAATCTCGAATGCCTTGGCTATTTATAGATCACCAAGCTGAACCGGGACCCGCTACCACTACCCCTTACCGTACTCGACTACCAGGCAAGTTTCAATTCCCTTCTTTTAGGCTGTTGTTGTGATTGAATAAATATATATATATGATTGCTGATATACAAATGACATTGCATGCATGCCTACTTTCAAGTTGAATTGATATACTTGTTCCCTGAATGTTATTGTTGGCTTATAAGCTAGATAGTTATATATCAGTTATAAGCCGGTTATTGTAAGACCCTCATAGAAGGGCGTATACATCTTATTAATCAAATATAGACCGGGAGTCAATATTCCTTGATATATCGAGATTACCTCGGAGGAAAATATTTAAGTAAATATTTTCTATTATTCAGGCGACGAATATTATTTGAATATTCGTTCGAGATTATTTATTTTAATGATCCTTACTTCAAATAATTATTCGAACGTAATCATTCGACGAATAATATTTCTCAATATTCATTCAGAGTCGAATTGATTATCGCTTATTATTTCGAATATTCTTCTAAAGATGAGACTACTGAATGAATATTATTTGGATATTCTTTTAGAATATTATTTTATTAAATAAATATTACTTTTGAATATTCATTTAAGATATTAAGTACTTGATGAATATTATTTTAATATTCATCTGAAACTTGATTTAATTATCGAATATTATCTCGAATATTCCTTAAGGCTTGGATTACTAAATGAATATTACTTGATATTCATTTAGGATATTATTCATTAAATGAATATTACTTTTGAATATTCATTTACATTCCTAATTAATTATGAACATTACCTTAAATATTCTTTTCAGGTCTTATTAATTAATGAATATTATTTTGAATATTCATTTAAATATTTATTTATTCAATAAATATTCTCCTGATATTTCTGCAGGGATTATTTTGAGAAATACTCTGATTAAAGATATTCTTTCATATTCCCAAATATTCTTTAAATATTTTAACTCAATAAATATTCTCTGAATATTTATTCCATACTTAGAATAATCTCGATAAGGTTTATCTTCTTCGATTACTACAGAAAATATCTCGGAGTCTTATTATTATTAATCTTATATCAAGAAAGGTTCTCAGACATCATTTTTCTTTGAGTCTACCTCCTTAATAATAAGGGAACCTTACTTGGAAAATGTTATTTATCTTGTCGACTTCCCGGTCATAAAGTATTCCCTTCACCCGCAACTCGGGTGCTGTTGACTTATTAAGTCGTTGCTTACCTTCTCATCTTTCGAGGGGTAAGATTACTGGAACAAGTTGATATCCGTTACCAAGTAATAGCTTGGGAGTTATTGGTAAATTTTCCTTTCCAACTAGATACGACTACTTTGTGGAGTCTTATCAACAAGTGTTACACTTGGGGAAAGGGGGACGAACGTTACATTCAGAATCATGAATTCTATTTGAACTAGGAGTCGTGTAAGAGGCCGAGTAGCGCCGGTCCATCCCCTTTGGCCCAACCGTTGGCCGGGGAGAGCTAGTAAGGCGGTATACAAGTAAAGCCGTCAGTTCTTCCTTCTACCGGTAGTAAATCTAAATTGAGCTGTACGATCTCGACTGATCATCAAGATTGGAACAGCGGGCGCGGTGAATACTCCATCATTGGTTCATCATCCAAATTTATTTATTTCCTGCAACATGATTACTGTTGGCAGAGTTGGAAAAGGGTCATAACTGGAATTGTAACCTTTTCTTGCAAGTTCATCTTCTTAATAACAATAAGAATATCTCGCTTACTTTGATGTAGCAGATATTTCTACAAACAAATACTTCAAGTTACCTTGTAACTTCATCGTTCATATTATACTGGCATCATTTCCGTAAATGCATGGCATATGGTTTGAAAGATACTTTTGAACTGTTATACCTTATCATTCAGTTATATATTATTGTTGGTGGGCTATTGCTCACCCTTGCTTTATTATTATATCACAACAACAGCTAGACCAGATGACTCGCACAAGGCGCACTCGACGCGGGCGAGGACGATGAGACTACCAGAGCTGAAGAAGAAGCTATTGGTAGGGTATATTTATTCTTTCAGTACCAAGAATATGGTCTAGTATGACTTATGTAAATGGATGGCAAAGAGTATGTATTTATATTGAAATTCTTTTGGATTGTAAGAACTCATAATGTGATTAATAAAAATTTGATTGTTACTCTGATTTCATCTCTGGGACTATAACGGGTGTGTTTTATATTGTTGTGTTGGGTTATAGAGACGTAATTTATTTTATGTTAAGGAAAGTTCAATTGTTGTGGACAGAATTGGAAACCGTAACCACCGGATCCCGGACCCCGGATCTGGGGCTGTTACAGAAGTGGTATCAGAGCGTACGTTATAAACCCCAGAGATGAGGTGACGTTAAAACAATAAATTCAATAAGATAATAAGAACTCTTGCCAAGTTCATAGTCGGACTACTTAATGTAGTGATGACATATAAAACCCTTATGGGAACTCGTAAGTATAATGATAGTAACTTAGCTCGATATCGTATCGACGAGTAAGGTGACTGACCTTGAGGCATACGAGCAACAACGCGATGATACTTTATATGCTGAAGATCAGCGGGTAATTCGATGGAGTACCCTACTGGAGACCCGGAAGAGGTTCCAGCAGATAAGGAAAATCCTGTTAGGATAAGGAACTTACCCATGGGTAATGAGGGTCGCAGCCAGAATGACTGTGATGATTAAGATATGGTGCTCAGAAAAGTGAGTATAAAGAACCGAGATATTATTAAGAGATCTGAAGATGCATATTGAAGTCATAGCCGGACTACCAGATGTAGTACCAGCAAGAAAGAAGGATTGGAAGAATTACTTGAGATCTTATACGGAAATAGATGAGAATCCTTAGAGATTTTCATCTTAACAAAGAAAGAGCTAGAGGGATGTATGATTATCAAAGACATCGATTTAGGGCGAGGAACAGAGTCCCTAGGAATAGTTGAGAAGGAGGCAGTAAGTGCCATATCATTTGATAAATGAATTAGTATGAATATGGTCAGTAATAATTCGCCATGAGAAGGCAGGTGTCGTAGGTTGTAAATTATGGAACCAAATTGAGGTTAATAAGGTGGTTTTATTAAGGAAAATGTTCATTTTATGAAGGAATCATTTAGAAAGTAAAGACATTGGGAAGTGATAGCATGATTGGGTAAAGTTATATAAGGAAGTAGTAAGCAAGACAATGATCTCAGAACCTACCGGAAGATAAGACCAGTGAGTCAAGATGAACTCGTAATGAGACTACTGCCAGAGACTGAGTATAGAGTTAATTCAACTCAGTTAAATGATGAACCAGAAACGTTAGATGCATGTGATTCAGAGGAATATTAAATTCCTTCTTCTCTTTGAATGGATTATAGTAGTTACCTTAAGTTTACTCCGACACGGAATTATAATAGATCAAGTAATACGATCAGCAGTAAAGAGAAAAATGTGAGAAAATCTTCCTGGAGCTAAAAGGTGAAATTGGTAATGACCAAGAGCTGGCATTGCTTAATGGAAAAAGGAGACTTTGTGCTTCCAATGACGCTTCGCATAAAGGGTTAGGTAGACCGACATTTGGTAATATTGAATATCAGGACGTTGTGACAGGTTTCAGTTTGAAACTTTTAATTCCCTTCTAAGGGATGGATATAATTGATTCCTCTCCAGCGGGTAAACTTCCAATCCGATGATGATTATTTCGTTAACTATGACTTCTTATGATTCCACCTGCTTGGAGGTTCATAGAACTATTCTTCAGGTTTCGAAACTGGTCTCCTTAATGTTACCAGTAGGTGGGTAGATTGATCAAAATTTCCCTGAGTCTGGAAAGGAATTCGGTGAATTTTGGCAAACCTTGTCTTTCTGATTATCAGAGAATGTCATGGAAGAGAGTAAAAATTGGAGCAAACCCTGTGATTTGGGTAAGGATGCTGTAAAATGGGTTAGTAAACGGACCCTGAGCATTACAATCGACGGTAGTGATAAAATGATGAAGTGAGACGAAAATAGGAAATGTAAGTAAGAAACCAGCCGGACTGAGAAATTCCAGGATTGACTTAAATGAAAAGGCTGTTATGCCAGGAATGGTAAGCTTGTGTGGCACGCAGGATTGATAAGAATAGTGAAAAGATAAAAGTGGAGGAAAGGTGACCGGAGACGGTGCCGAGTAGTCGATTAAGACTTATATGGAGTAAAGTTTTGGAAAGGTAGAAAGGTATCAAAGAAGAAGGCACTATGCCGGTAATTGCTAGAAAAGTAATGCTATTAGCCAACCCTTAAAATCATATATTTTTATTTTAGTATGGCCAGTTGAGGCCAAGTCACAACGGACTATAAAGTGACTAGACGAGCAATGAAAAGACAAAGCAGGGTTGCTTATAAGTAAGCACCGACTGCAAGGGCTTCTGATATAAAGGAAATAGTAATGAGATCGTAGGAATCTTCTACTAAACCCTTTGCAACCCATGTTTTGATGGGGAATTTACTAGACCTTTTTGGGATGGGGTAACCCGTGCTAAAGTGACTCATGTGTATATGGTTGTCCAAGATTACGAGAAAAATGGAAGTATATGTATGATGTTAGGGTATCATGAATACCATGAACATATTACGACTAAGGGAAGTAAACAACGAAGGTTTATGAAGAGAGTATGGAAATGGTCAAAGATGGATCAGTATGCTGTAGAAATTTTGTCTAAGGCAAGTACATTTGAGAAGAACGATAAGTACTAAGAGATTCACGTTGAACTCGACCAATGTCTTCCAAAACATCCTTGCTACCATTACCAAGTTCTGTAAGAGAGCAGATAGGCATACGTTGCCTTTTGGAAGGCCAAATAGGCTGACAACTATCTGAAAGAAGAGGGTGGCATTAAGCCACCGATCGATTATCAAATGAGAATGATTGAAAAGAGACCTTTATTAAGGGTACATGATCTGATTGCCAATTATAAGATGCAAGAATTCCTTGGCAGTTGAATTAAGGATAGGATATCCTTAAATTAAGACAAACCCTGGGGAATGCACAAGGGGTGGCATTAACCCTAATAACGACATTATGACTTCAGATGATATGAGCTGGACTTGCTAAGGCAACAATGACCGGTAAGGATTATTAAAAAGAGTTCTGGAAAGAACATAGATAGAATTATTAGAGTATTGATCAATGACATTTTGATATACCCGGTACCCAGAAAATACCGGAGGAATGATAAGGATGGCCTACGAAACCTTACAAGGAAAAAGGGCAATATTCCGAACTTCAAAAATGGAAGTTTGGTAAGGAATGTATGACATCGTAACAATAATGCCAGATGAGGCATGTATGAAACCCTGAGGAAGTATGGGTTGAACCTATAAAGGTTGAGATTATCCTAAGATAAAGAAAGAACTAAGAAAAGAAGCATCCTAAGTAGGATTGGGAATAAACGTGATAAAGTTCCCACGGGTAGGTGGAAGCAATGACTTATGGAAATGACTGATAGTTATATTTTCTCCTTCAGCAGAGCTTAAGGGAGAATGCTTTAACCCAACAGTGATGGGAATGAGGTAGAAAAACTTGAGCTGGAATGTACCCAGAAAACATGGGTTACAAGAAATCATTATCATCAAGAAAGGCCAATGAGGTGGCCGACAATCTAAGTATAAAGGAATAATTACAAATGTTCATACCGAAGAAACAGGATGATATTTGGAAGGACCTTGAAGGTCATATCGGAATGGAGGAATTTACATTCCTTTTGATGACTGTGCAAGAATTAACAGTAATAATAGTTTAAGTAAAGATTCAATTCCTGATGGAGTCTTAAGCATATTACGTACCTTAGAAGGTTCCGTTTTGAGGCAAACCAGGACCATGGTACAAAATTGATGAAGTAAACCGTTAAGTTTCCAGTCTTTATTGGAAGATGCATAAGTGATAGTTTCATCAACCGGACCTAGCTGCGATGCTTGAAACTCTTCTGCAATTCTATCTGCTTCACGTTATATCTACATCAAGTTCAGGAAGTGTTCCTTATGGATAAGGAATAATGATTACTTTGTCTCCCTAAGGGATTTGAAACCCGTAGGGTTAGCTATTAACGCACTACGTAAACAACAAGCGATGGTGATTCTTCTAAGAAAGGAGATGACAACGTAAAGATAAAGAAAGTGCTGCTATTGATAAGCTAAATGGCATGTTGATGAATGACAAGCAAGTTTGTGTTAGTGTACTTCTGCACAAACAAGATAGAGAATATGAGGTTGATAATTCGTGATGCTAAACGTATTCCCGTAGAAAGAATTAATGAGACTTGGAGGGAAGGGCAGTTGAGCCCAAGACTTATTGGGCCACTTGAGAGTTTAAAGTGTTCGGACGGCGGTATTCGAGCCAGCCTTACCCCCAAAATTATAGCACGGTCATAACGGGTTTTCATGTGGCCAGGCTACGCCAGTAAAATGCAAATGTTCAACAGATGATAGGAGTACGAGCATGTAGATATACGACCTGGTCTGACTTACGAAAGACAACCTGTGGAAAACCACGGATAGAAAAGAACCAGTGATGAGAAACAAGGTTGGCAGAAGTAGATTATATGAATCTAAGTTAAAGGAATCGGGCCAGATTCATTTCGGAAAGTTTAAATTGAAATAACATGATGATTATAGAATAAATGAGACGGAATGCCGATAAGGAGGTACCAAGTGCAAAAAGGTGTCTCAATAAAGAGGTGAAGGTGAAAGTAAATAATAGAAATGAGTAAAAATCAGCTAATAAGAAGGATGTGATTGATAAAGAAAAGGCTGGGGAAGCAACTGTGGAATGAGAAGCAAGGAATGTTATGAATGGGTTTTCTAATGAATTCTCAGGATGACAACCTGATAGTGTCAATATTATAGTTATGAAAAAGCTAGTAACATGATATGGGATGTCAGTAATAATGATGTCAAGTGAGAAATCTAAGATTTAACCTGAAAGGTTGAAGGATTTCCCGAATGTGAGTATCGCTAAGATTGAACAAGAGTATTTGTCCATAGAATAATGGACAAAGCAGCAAGATATGTTGACACGTGAGATTGCGATCAAATAGTATTAGATATCATTATGATTAATTTCTTCTTTGATAAACCTCTATAGTTCAGAGGTAAGTTCTGAGTATGATATTCTACAATCATGAAAGCTTTCTATAATCCTTTAAAACTCTTTTCTCTTCTTCTCTCTTATTCATCTTCTTTATGAATTGAGAAGAACAACCCTTTTAGGAGGGGAGGTACTGCTACGTGACTATCTGTCTATGTGATAGAAGTCTAATTGGAATGCCATGACTTGTTTAATTGCTTGTCAAGTACTAAAGGCTGGCCCCCTTCTGTACTAACTATGCAATATAACAAATGTTCAATTGATCATAGTGATCTCTCAATCAATCTTTCCACTTCTCTATATTGATCGAGATTGCGAAGATTAAAGCAATCAGGAAATGCACAGTACGAGCGAGGTTACCTCCGAATTCGTAGGGTGATAGTGATACCAATGTTACTGCAGGTATCAATAAGGATAAGACTGAGTAAGAGTATAACCCGGATAGTGAGTTGTACGAAAAGTAGCAACGTTGATGGAAAAAAGGATACAGTATGGATTGTAGCACTAGAAGATGTGCTGAGGAAGGGTAGAATGACTAAGAATTGACCGGGAAGCTAAAAAGGGAACGACAGGCAAACGACTCTTTGCTTCCTACCTGATTCCGGGACGGAATCCTTTTAAGGAGGGGAGACTGTAAGAACCCCAAATTTTGGATATAATTAAAACTTTTTATTAAGTAAGGATAAAACGAGGAACAATGATTCCGACAACAAGGTCACCAGCTCTAATGAATGGTGGTTTCAAAGAACAATGATTGTAATGAATGGATATTGCTTTGGACAATGATCCTGATGCATTGGTATATTGTCAGAATAGAGTAATTCAATGGTTGAGGACCTAGATAAGAATAATCTACCATCCAGGAAGGAGCTAATGGATCCTTGAAGGGAAATGAGTACGTGCATAGTGTTTCCCGTACGTGCATAGTGTTTCCTGTACGTGCATAGTAATTTGGTGGATGAATAGTGATTTTGTAAGTTGGAAAACTTTTCACGCCACCCTATGTACGGGACGTGATATGGATGTTTCGAAGTCATATTAGTAATACACGGAGGAAATAAGTGAATGCAGACACGATCGGAATTCAGAAATTCCAAATTCTTTTTCGGTATAATATTTGACTGGACAGTGGATTAAATATTATTATAATCCAAGAATTGAGATATTAACTTTGAGGATTTGATATTTTGGGATGTTATTATATTTGATTTAAGAATGAAGGTAGGAAACCACTGAGGAGTGGTTATGGCTACAATGTAATAATGGATATTTGGAAAGAATGAATGGAATTCGACTTTATTATTTCTATGTCTTGAAGAATGCTAAAGGGTAACAACATAGGTAAGAATAATCTATCTTCTAAGGGAATAAGATATGGCACTTTCAAGCAGGAGAATATTCTCATGTCATCCAGATCGGTAACGATTAATCCAGTAGTTTCGTAAAAAGGATAAGGAACGATCGAAAGAGAATACGGACAATTGTACCACCCTAAGAGAACAAGTAAAGAATACAGAATGAATAGTGTTTTGGTGGGAGTATATAATAATATGAGACGACACTATATAGAAGCATTCGGGACGGATTTCCGAGTTCGTATTAGTGTTCCAGGGGGAAAATAAGTGTATGTAAAAGCTGTCGGATTCTGAAAACCGCACTTTTATTTTCTCCGAGAGTTCCCTGGACACTGATAGCCTTAAGTATTTAACGAATGAATTTAAGGAATATAAATTGGAAAGTTAGAATGAAAGATGGAGAATGAAAGTATTGATATTAAAAAGGATTACCGGTAAACCCTAATTAGAAATCCGTGAAATATTCCTACGAACGATCAATCGAAACGGGCAATAACCGGACACAGAAACAAGCAGAGGAAGCAAGAGTCTTGTGTAAGCTACTAGAATAAATATCTAGCAACCAAGTGGCTTAAAGTAACTAGCATACTTGGAGATGGAAGTAGTACTTAGATATTAAACCAATACTTAGCATGAAAACCATTCAAAATGCAACACATGTCTCTTGATTGCATCATGGATGACCTAGGCACTTTAATAAAGCTACTTTAGCAAGATATTATCCAAGGCAACACAATAATACAAGGAAAAGATCAAGAACAAGCAAGCAACTCTCTCCCCCTCCAAAACATTCCATTCGACTTCCTCCCTAAATTCCAAATCCAAAGTCCAAGCTTCCACCATTGTTTGATCTCCAAATTTTTATGGTAAGTCCTATAATTCATAAAAGTGATACCCTAGAAATCTTGGCTTCAAACTCCATGTTTTCCATTTTCAAATAAATCATCCAAGCCTAGGGTGAATAGTGATTTTAAGAAACTAACTTTGATTTCTTGTTTTGTTTGGATGATCCAAGCTTTGTTAAGGTAATCTAAGGACTAGACAAGGCTTACCAAGTGTTATTCACTCTCCAAGGAAGGTAACAAGCTCCAAAAAAACCCTTGGTACCATTTTGAGATTTTATGAGTTTTATGGATGATTTAGTGTTAGTATGCTATGTTATGCTTAGATCTATGTTATTAGTTGATTATGGTTGTTGTTTGGATTGTGATCCATGAGATGGTTGAGATGAGTTGTTGATAGACTAGTCATGATGATTATCATGCGTTTGTGTGGTTGGATTGATCTTTGTTAGATCGAGATAAAGTGTAAAAACTTTGGAAAACGCGTAAACATAGCCGTTATAATGCCCGATTTTACAATATCATGTTTTGTATGCCATTTTTCACAACAAGACCCTACTGACCAGAAACTTTTCTGCCATTTTAGGATATCTTATGTTATAAGCTTCGTTTTGATATAAAGATCACGTGAAACGGACTTACGGTTTAGGAGTTACGGCCGGTTTACTAAAAGTATTTCGAAACCGTAACCGAGAATTCGTAACTGAATTTGAACCCTCGTAAAATATGTAAAGTCATGGAGAATCTTGGAAAATAAATACTAGAGGTAAAAAGGAAGGTGTGAAAGAAAACCGTATGTCAAAAGGATCATTTTTCGATTTATTAAAAATGTTCGAGTCGAGGTTAAACGCGAACGAACCCCTAAAAGACGACTCTTTTATAACTTCGGTAAAACACTTAGAAAACGGGCGATAAAACTCGGAGTATAGTATTGGTTCGTAACGATCGACTTTAGAACTCATATGACTTAAGTATGTCCCAAGTATAAGTACAATGACATGTCGTATTAACGAACGAATGTCGGGTCGGATCAGTGATAAAAGTAATCCACTAAAAGGGGGTATAACGAGATAACTCAAGAACGTGTTTCGATTTAAGTATAACTTAACTTTTAATATGTTAAGTGATTAATCCCGAATGCCTTGGCTATTTATAGATCACCAAGCTGAACCGGGACCCGCTACCACTACCCCTTACCGTACTCGACTACCAGGCAAGTTTCAATTCCCTTCTTTTAGGCTGTTGTTGTGATTGAATAAATATATATATATGATTGCTGATATACATATGCCATTGCATGCATGCCTACTTTCAAGTTGAATTGATATACTTGTTCCCTGAATGTTATTGTTGGCTTATAAGCTAGATAGTTATATATCAGTTATAAGCCGGTTATTGTAAGACCCTCATAGAAGGGCGTATACATCTTATTAATCAAATATAGACCGGGAGTCAATATTCCTTGATATATCGAGATTACCTCGGAGGAAAATATTTAAGTAAATATTTTCTATTATTCAGGCGACGAATATTATTTGAATATTCGTTCGAGATTATTTATTTTAATGATCCTTACTTCAAATAATTATTCGAACGTAATCATTCGACGAATAATATTTCTCAATATTCATTCAGAGTCGAATTGATTATCGCTTATTATTTCGAATATTCTTCTAAAGATGAGACTACTGAATGAATATTATTTGGATATTCTTTTAGAATATTATTTTATTAAATAAATATTACTTTTGAATATTCATTTAAGATATTAAGTACTTGATGAATATTATTTTAATATTCATCTGAAACTTGATTTAATTATCGAATATTATCTCGAATATTCCTTAAGGCTTGGATTAATAAATGAATATTACTTGATATTCATTTAGGATATTATTCATTAAATGAATATTACTTTTGAATATTCATTTACATTCCTAATTAATTATGAACATTACCTTAAATATTCTTTTCAGGTCTTATTAATTAATGAATATTATTTTGAATATTCATTTAAATATTTATTTATTCAATAAATATTCTCCTGATATTTCTTCAGGGATTATTTTGAGAAATACTCTGATTAAAGATATTCTTTCATATTCCCAAATATTCTTTAAATATTTTAACTCAATAAATATTCTCTGAATATTTATTCCGTACTTAGAATAATCTCAATAAGGTTTATCTTCTTCGATTACTACAGAAAATATCTCGGAGTCTTATTATTATTAATCTTATATCAAGAAAGGTTCTCAGACATCATTTTTCTTTGAGTCTACCTCCTTAATAATAAGGGAACCTTACTTGGAAAATGTTATTTATCTTGTCGACTTCCCGGTCATAAAGTATTCCCTTCACCCGCAACTCGGGTGCTGTTGACTTATTAAGTCGTTGCTTACCTTCTCATCTTTCGAGGGGTAAGATTACTGGAACAAGTTGATATCCGTTACCAAGTAATAGCTTGGGAGTTATTGGTAAATTTTCCTTTCCAACTAGATACGACTACTTTGTGGAGTCTTATCAACAAGTGTTACACTTGGGGAAAGGGGGACGAACGTTACATTCAGAATCATGAATTCTATTTGAACTAGGAGTCGTGTAAGAGGCCGAGTAGCGCCGGTCCATCCCCTTTGGCCCAACCGTTGGCCGGGGAGAGCTAGTAAGGCGGTATACAAGTAAAGCCGTCAGTTCTTCCTTCTACCGGTAGTAAATCTAAATTGAGCTGTACGATCTCGACTGATCATCAAGATTGGAACAGCGGGCGCGGTGAATACTCCATCATTGGTTCATCATCCAAATTTATTTATTTCCTGCAACATGATTACTGTTGGCAGAGTTGGAAAAGGGTCATAACTGGAATTGCAACCTTTTCTTGCAAGTTCCTCTTCTTAATAACAATAAGAATATCTCGCTTACTTTGATGTAGCAGATATTTCTACAAACAAATACTTCAAGTTACCTTGTAACTTCATCGTTCATATTATACTGGCATCATTTCCGTAAATGCATGGCATATGGTTTGAAAGATACTTTTGAACTGTTATACCTTATCATTCAGTTATATATTATTGTTGGTGGGCTATTGCTCACCCTTGCTTTATTATTATATCACAACAACAGCTAGACCAGATGACTCGCACAAGGCGCACTCGACGCGGGCGAGGACGATGAGACTACCAGAGCTGAAGAAGAAGCTATTGGTAGGGTATATTTATTCTTGCAGTACCAAGAATATGGTCTAGTATGACTTATGTAAATGGATGGCAAAGAGTATGTATTTATATTGAAATTCTTTTGGATTGTAAGAACTCATAATGTGATTAATAAAAATTTGATTGTTACTCTGATTTCATCTCTGGGACTATAACGGGTGTGTTTTATATTGTTGTGTTGGGTTATAGAGACGTAATTTATTTTATGTTAAGGAAAGTTCAATTGTTGTGGACAGAATTGGAAACCGTAACCACCGGATCCCGGACCCCGGATCTGGGGCTGTTACAGGCGATTTCAACGGTCACATTGGCGAGAGGTCTGATGGTTTTCCCATTGCGCATGGGGGTTTTGGCTTCGGGTCCAGGAATGTCGGTGGGTCCGCATTGTTGGAGTTTGCTACGGCCCAGGAGTTGGTAATTGTGAATTCTGTTTTTCAGAAGAGGGCTGAGCACCTCATCACCTATAGTAGTGGGGGACGCAACACTCAAATCGATTACTTACTTGTGCGCAGCCGGGACGCTAGAGCATGCGTGGACTGCAAGGTGTTCAGGAGTGAGGCGTGAGCATCCCAGCACCGGCCGTTGGGCATGGATCTATCCATGGGGGGTCGAGTTGTTCGCAGGAAGAGAGAGTTTAGACCTAGAATCCTTTGGAAAGACTTGAAGGGCAAGAAGGCGGCGGAATTCAGGGAGGCTATGCTCAACGAAGGTTGTTTTGCGAGTGGTGGAGATGCTAACTTCAGGTGGACCAACATGGCAAAGGCCATTCGGAGTGTGGGCGAGAAGGTGGTGGGGGTTTCCTCAGGTAAGTTCAGTGGTCATAAGGAGTCGTGGCGGTGGAACGAGGAGGTTCAAAAGAAGGTTAAGGCTAAACTTGCGCTCTTTAAAAAGCTTTTATCGATCTGCGCAGGGCCGGAGAGGATTCGGAAGATGGAAGCATACAAGGTGGCGAGACGAGAGGCAAAAAAGGCAGTGGCGAAAGCTAAAGAGGAGGCTTATGAAAGGCTGTACAAATGCCTAGATACCAAGGAAGGAGCGAATGCCATCTTTAAGCTAGCTAAAGCTAGGGAGAGAGGGAGGCGCGATCTGGGTTCTGTTAAGTTTGTTAAAGATGATTCAGGCCAAGTGTTATTGAATGAAGATGCTATTAAGGAGAGGTGGAGTTCGTATTTTCATAATCTTTTCAACGAGGCTAGGAGGAGTGGTGCCGCTGTGGAACAAGAGGTCTCTCTTTCGCCTGTGATTTCCTTTGATTCCTGTGAGCGCATCAGCAAGGATGAAGTCAAGGGTGCCTTGCAAAAGATGGCTAGAGGGAAGGCGGTTGGTTCGGATCTTATCCCAATCGAGGTTTGGCTTTGTCTTGGTGAGGTTGGCGTCCAATGGCTAGCAGTTCTCTTGGGTGCTAAGATGCCAGCTGAATGGAGGCGTAGTGTTGTGGTCCCTTTTTTCAAGAATAAAGGCGATGCTCAAAGTTGTAGTAACTACCGGGGTATTAAATTACTCAGTCATACTATGAAACTTTGGGAGAGAGTGGTTGATAGTCGGATTAGAAGAGAAGTTGAAATCTCAGAGAATCAATTTGGATTTATGCCTGGAAGATCGACGACCGAGGCCATTCATCTCGTTAGATGCCTTATGGAGAAGTTCAGGGAACGTCGCAAAGACCTCCATATGGCGTTCATTGATCTTGAGAAGGCTTATGATAGCATCCCCCGTGAAGCTATTTGGAAGAGCCGTGAGGAGAGGGGAGTGTCGTCGGCGTTCGTTAGGGTGATTCAAGACATGTACTCCCAAGCTAGTTCTTGCGTTCGGACCCCAGTGGGGGACTCCCGTTTCTTCCCTGTTGAGATGGGGCTACATCAGGGGTCGGCCCTAAGTCCTTTTCTATTCGCCCTTATCCTTGATGTCATGTCGCGGGGGATTCAAGATGCTGTCCCTTGGTGCATGCTCTTCGCGGATGATATCGTGCTAGTGGCGGAATCGAGGAGGGAGGTGAACGAGAAATTGGAGCTTTGGAGATCTACTTTGGAGTCCCAAGGGTTACGTATGAGCCGTTCTAAAACCGAGTATCTCTGGTGTAACTTCAGTGGTGAGGCCAACGAAGAAGGGGTGGAGGTTAGGATTGAAGACCAGATCGTCCCGCAGACGGATAAATTCAAGTATTTGGGTTCGATCATCCAGAAGGAAGGTGAGATTGAAGCCGATGTCACGCATCGTATCAAGGCTGGGTGGCTAAGGTGGAGGGCAGCGTCAGGGGTAATGTGCGATAAGAAGGTCCCTTTAAAGTTGAAAGGGAAATTCTATAGAGCGGCTATCCGTCTTGCGATGTTATATGGTTCTGAGTGTTGGGCGGAGAAGAAGGCCCTCGTAAGCAAGTTGGAAAGGGCTGAAATGAGGATGTTGCGGTGGTCTTGTGGGCGAACGATGTTGGACAGAATCCCGAACTCGGTGTTTAGGAGCGAGCTTGAAGTGGCGCCTTTCTCTGCGAAAGTTAGGGAAGGAAGGTTGAGATGGTTCGGCCACGTCTGTAGGAGGCTGGCTGAAGCCCCAGTTAGGAGGGTCGAAAGTCTTGCGGTTGTTGGGTCGAGGAGGAAAGGCAGGCCGAGGAGGTCGTGGGAAGAGCAGCTCAGGATGGATTTGAAGGCCTTAGACTTAAATGAGACCATGCTCGCGGATAGGTGTTCTTGGAGGCGGCGTATCAGAGTGGTGGATACCCTTTTAGGATGTGGCTCTGTTGTCGAGAGCCTCAGAGTTGCATTGGCTCGGTTAGCGATTTTTTAGAAGTTCGGCCTTAGCGTTCTCACTTTTCGTTCGTAGTGTTTTCTGTTTTTTGGTTTTGCAGTTGCAGGGACCTTGGTTCGATTTTTCGTGTGGTTGGAGCCCTTCAAGCCAGGAGTATCATAAATCCTCGCAGGTATGTATGCCCCATGTGGAGAACGCCATGGGCCTCAGGTATGTCATTATCCATTTCCGTATCATTTCAGTTGTATTTACCACACTCTTTGTATGTCGTGCACTTAGCCGAGGGTCTCCACGGAAACAGCCTCCCTGCTCTAAAAGTGGGGGTATGGTCTGCGTACAACCTACCCTCCCCAGACCCTGCTCTGAGCGGGATATACTGGGTATGTTTGGTTTGGTTTGGTTTGGTCCTCCATGAGCTTGCCAGCAGCCCACTTCATATTGCAGATTGGATTGTATGCTTCCAAACCCCTGCAAGTATGCCTGTTTGGTTCAATTTTTTTGATGGCCCAAGTGATTCCATCAGGTAGCCTACTAGCATGTAACCTCCAGTTACACACCTTTGCAGAGCAAGTGCATCTGTATCTTCTATTATCAGCAGCCATCACAGTTATAACAAAGCCTTCTTGAATGCAAAAGTCTTTCAATACACTTTTGAAGTGTTATTTATCCATAAATATCATCCATGGTCTTAACTCTATCTTCCCAAAATCTTTGTTGTCATACATCTCTCCATTTTTATACAATCTCTGATAATACTCATCATCATCATCCTGATCTAAGAAGTCATGCCACTTTTCAGGCTTCCACATGTCTTTTACTTTGGGCATTGAGCTGACATTATCTTCATCATCAAGCACAGGCACATCATCAGGTAAATCTTCGCTGTCACTATCATCAAATTCTACATTTCTTTTGACATTCTTTATTCTGTCACTTGGTTCCCCCAACTCATCTATTTTTGCATTCTCTGTGGCATTCCCTTCCTCTGTTTTTGCATTCTTTATGGCATTCCCTTCCTCTTTTTTTTGCTTCAGTACCATTCCCTTATTTTTCAGAACAACTATACAGCAACCCCTTTCTTTTGGTTGTGGTCTTTGGAATTTTTCTACTGAATAAACCCTGGTCTAGAACTGTTATGGTTGACTCAGTTTGAGAAGTGTTTGTTACAGAAGCAAATCTGGGACTCCTCCTAACACTTAAGGATTTGAAAGTTGTTTTTGGTGAAATGGGTGGTGGTAGGATGCTTTTCATCACTGCCTTCTTGGGTGGCTTTTTTACTTTCTTTCCCCCGGTTTTAGCAGGCTCAGTGTCACACATAGGGTCAGTGTCAAATACTTCAGTTACATTCCCTTCATTTTCTAGCAACTCATCACCCATATTTTCTACTTCACCTGTCATCTCATCACCCCATTCCCTTTTTCACCTGTCAGCTCATCAACCCCCTTGTTAGCTTCAGCCCTACTCCTAAAGTTCAACACTGTCTTGTACAATTCATTAGGTTTAAAATAGTCCCAATCCATATAAATATCACTTCCTTAGCCGATAATCTTTCAAACATCTTCATAAGATCACTATCTTTTACCAACTTATGATGCTCTATCTCATACACATAACTAAAAGTGGGAAAGTGGTTATCCATCTTAGTACCCTGCTGCTTAACTTCATCTTCAAAAATTCAAACTACACTTATCAACATCAAACCTAATATTAACTTCCTCATTTCTCCAAACAAATCTTAAAACCTTACTATTATCACTCATTTCTGCAAAAAATGGAACTAATTTACATACATAATCACAACAAAAAATGGAACTAATTTACATACATAATCACAACAAAACGATTTTTCGTATACACATATATACTGTATATATAAATGCGAAAAAGGTAATACATAATCCAAATTCACTATCGAATACAGATGAATACATATATTTTGAAGGAGAACAATGGGCGAAGATGATGGTTTCGATCGATCGGTAAAGAAGGAGAATCGTCGCTGCCTCTCAAACCCTCAGAACCGTAATGACCCGTAATGACCCCATAATAACCCCGTAATGACCCGTTAAGATGTTTTTCTGAAATATTTATCTAATATCATTTACCAAAAACCGTATTTAGAGTGTATTTTTTTTAATAAAGTAAAATACGTGTTTAATCAGGATTAGGTAACGTTTAATTAACGTTTGATGGACGGAGTGGTTGGTTTAATAGCAAATCATTTACACAGTGGTACCGTTTGTAAGTCAAAAACAAGTAGTTGTACCATTCGTAAAAGCTAAAAATAGAGAGGTACCATTCATAATTTCCCTAAATTATAAAGAAGTTATTCCCATATAACGGTAATTTTTATATTGATTACAAAGTATTGAAATCGTAACTTTTTGTTAAAAAAAATTATTCTTGTAAAAATCTATCTATCTATACTATCATATTAAAGGTGAAATACTGGTGTTTGGTCATCGACACGGTTATCCTAGTTATTAAAAGAGTTATTAACGAGAAAAACCAAATAACTTTCAAGATTTTTGCACTTTAATCATTGAACAATTTTTTCAGCATATAAAACCAACTAACTACTAAATACAATTGAAAATTTTAACCATGATTAAAATTCAATGACATGGAAATGTATATGCCTAATTAATTTTTTAAATATTTTTATATATTAAATAAAAGAATTGAACAATTGATTTGAAATTGGAAGCATGTAAAAATTTTTCCTTTTATCATTTGAATTCTAAATAATTTGTAATAAATTTACAAATGGATATGTAACATTTTGTGAAATTGTTTAGTAAACTAATTTAAAATTATCATTAACTGAAAAAGTTCGACATAAATTATAAAAAATGACCCGCTAATTAAGTTGATTGTTTGTGCAACTCATTACATATAATATTTAGTTTATAAGAATTTTATCATTTTAGATTTATTTGTTAATTTCAATACAAATTAACTTTTTGTTTCCAAAAAAAATTACAAAGTAACTTTTACTCTGATAAAAATAAATCCAATTTTATTAATTGTTAGCGATAAATTTTGGTAATAATAGTAAAATTAGCAATTATTTATAGTCTCATTACTAAAGAAGTTGAAAAATATCAAAGCAAATTTTCAAATTTATTTTATTAAATAATTTTAGTTTCAAGATGTAAGATAAAAATTACTATTAAATTTTCTAACAATGTTGATAAATGTTGAATTAAATTTAATTACTTGAAAAATTCACACCATCTTTCTCAACTGCGAATAGATTTTTCTCAAGTACGGTTAGAATTTAATTAATTGTTAGCCGGTGATTTTTGTTGGTGGTGGGGGCAGCGTGGTGGTCGGAGGTGGCGGCAGCGTGGTGATTTTCTGTTTACAGGCGGTGATTTTTAGGGTTGGCTGGAATTGGTCTCCGGAGATGGTGGTCGGAGTTGGTGATCTGAGTAGGGTGGAAGATGATTCTGACGCCCCCAAATCCGGGGTCAGGATTTGGTGCCACAAACCATTAATATCAAATATATAACTTGATTATACAACGACCCCTCACCGAGGATCGATCTCAGGTTATGGTATGAAACAAGAATCTAAATAACAACAATTATTACAACCACTATACCTCTTATCCATAGCGCAGTCCATTACCGTATGCGTCCATGCTGACTCTGAAATCATTTTTTTATAAAAAGCCTCATTGCTCTCATTCGAATTGTAATACTTAGGTAGCCATTCCTTAACCCTAACTGAAAGGGGAGGTAAACAAAGCAAGAGTGAGCCAAAAATGCTCAACAAGTGTATAGTATAGTGAAACAACAATTTTTTAAGAATTCATTGATGAACAATATCAATGATCAATTTATCTAAGGGGTACAATCCAAATTTCATCATAGAATAAAACTTTCCATTTTCTTCAAAACATAACTTTCATAAAAAAGTTCCTTTTCTTAAAACCATTCCATCACTAAAACATACTTTTCATAAAACCTTTTAAAAACATTCAAGTTGATTAGAGTTTTTTTCACAACTACGGACAATACGGGTGATCAGCCACGTAAAGTCCCCATACCAGACACGAAGTCCCTCTGCACATGATCCTTTCATTAGGATAACTTGGGTTCCCAAGAGGCAACACATTGCCTATAAAAGGTGCTGGACTGGTCCCACCAGAACTACATCACAAAATAAAACATGCTGGACCGGCGTCACCCGGCCTCTTACGCCTCCAATCTGAACGAATCCGTAGAAAACATTTTGACGGAATCCCCCAAAATAAAATCTTTAAAACATTTCACTTTTAAGTCCTTTATACTCACTAATAACAGATCAGCCCAGTATAAGGAATTTTTTTTTAAAAAACATCTTTAATTCATTAAACCATTTTTAAGGAGCAACATTAAAAGATTAATGGAGAGAGAAGCATTCTATATAAGGAATTATAAAAACAAGGCAATACGCTTAAACGAAGTATGATATGGTATAGCAAAACAGAATCATATATCAACAAGGGAAACATTAATAATTTAAGGACCCAAGCAATTTGTCAAAATTTTATAAATTCACCGCAATTTATAAGGAATCATGGAATAGAGAAAATCTGAAGTTCAAAAGAAGATTTAAGAAATTCTCAATTACACAAAGTCTCACTCTTGTCTGCTAAGTGAAAAACAACACCTAGAGGGGGGGTGAATAGGTGTTTATGGTTAATAATGTGAATTTATGAACTGTTTTGAAAATAACTGAAAACATCTTGCTGTTTGTAATAACACAGTTCACAAACAGCACGCTGTTTGTATCTAAAATGCAATGCAGAAAGAATATAAACAGTAAGTACAAGAGACACACAATCTTTTAGCCAGGTTCGACCCCTAATCCCCTATGGTCTACGTCCTGGTCCCTTACCAAACTTGGTAAGAGAATATATTATTGATCAACTATAATCCAATTACAAGATACAACAATATATCTCCCTTAACCCTTGTTGCTTACAAACGGCTTGCTGTTTACCTGTGCTGAACCAACCCTCTAAGTACTACTTCCCAAGTATACTCCTCTAGTCTAGTTCGACTCACCCTAAAACCTGAAGCCAATCTTGTACAGCAACAAAACAATACACTTTGAACAATACAAATGTTTTGAAAGAATACAACTCAACCTATAAATCCTCAAAATAATGAATATGCGTGTATGAAGAGATTTGAAGGTTTGGAAGGGTTTAGCAATGTAAGCTCGGAAGTTGTTTGAGTATTTCTTGTTTTATGCACGTTGTATTCTAGTCCCAAGAACTGGTAATACTCATTTCTTATATAGGTGAACAAGAAAGGTTTTGAATTTGCTTGATAAAAAATTTCCAACGGTATGAATTTAATCCGTTAGAGAGAAGCAATGCTTTTGAGCTTGAAGAAATACTTTGATAATATGCAAATCTGAAATCTGGAGCGTGTATGGAGATAAGAATATGCAGGGAACAAGGTTATGATGAGTCCCATGTGACATATTTTGAGTGGAGATAAGGTGGTGTATTAAATAAGGTAAAGTAACCTTATTTAACCAAAAGGAATATTTGCTTCTCTCCAAAAGCTTGAGAGGTGGGAATGTTCATCATATATTCTGAGGACCTTTACATATAATCTATATATCATTTCCTCTTGATGTCCTTTGAATTTCCCGAATGGATCTTTAATTCCATCAGACACAATCAGCTTGCTGATTGTACAATTGGCATGCTGTTTGTGACAATTGGCTTGCTGTTTGAGGTATACTGATTATGAAATCAGTAAGCTGTTTTGTCCTGCAGAAACAAGTTAGAGCACACACAAATGGCATGCTGTTTTGTCCTGCAAAACCAAAGTTAGAACTAACACAATGGCATGCTGTTTTATATCTGTAAGCGCCAAATAGCTTACTGTTTGTCATCATCAAAACCTAGGAGTTTCAATCTCCCCCTTTTTGATGATTACAAAACTTTTTAGGAGAATTTTGAAACTCCCCCTAAATTCCTGCATCTCAGCATTAGATATAAAACAATAATTATCCGAAGGTTATGAGTATTAATATAGCATATTCAGGATAAACTTAAACTTAGCAACATATGCCACATAACCATTTCAACAGAAATAAAATCAAGTACCATAACAAGTTCAATACCACAACATACCACAACAGACATAGCAAGTTCAATAAACCGAGTTCAAACACAAAACACATTGAATTCTCCTAAATTTTCTCCCCCTTAATTCATCAAAAACTTAGGATCACTGGTTTGAGCATTTGACTTGGTAGCCTCTGTATCTGTGTCATCTCCAGGAGCATCCTTTGCAGCAGCTTTGGCTAAGTTGTCCAACCCTTGACCATGTTCAATTTCTGAGTGAGCAGTAGATGTGTTCCCAACTGTTTTGAGCATTAATTCCTTCATTGTGGTGACTTGAGAGATAAGATCCTTCATAGCACCCTTAATGGCTTGGAATTCAGCCTTGAGGTCCTGCACATCAGTTCTGATTGCTTGAGTATCATTTCGAAGGGAAATGATCTCACTAGTCATGATTGTCATATCAGCTTGTAGAGATTGAGACACCAAGTTCTGAGTTGCAGTTTGAGGAGCTGTAGAGGTAGTAGGATCATCATGTGGGGGATCATCTTGAGGAACCACAATTCTAGATAACACACCATCTTCAATTTGCAGATTGTTCAAAGATAAAAACTTTTGGTCCATGCAATCCTTAACAACAACCTTAGTCATACCCTTGACATTGACATTGAACAGCTTAAACACTTTGGATAGCCAAGAAGCATAAGGCAGCCCACTAACAGATTTCTCCACTGTAGCTTGCATCTTTTTCAAAATAAAAGAGGATAAATCAAAGGACCTTCCAGTTAAAATCATGGCCACAATCACCACATCTTGGCAAGTGAAATTTGATTTGTTTCCCACTCGAGGACAGATATGTGACCTAGCTATCTTAAAAACCAGGTGAGCTAAAGGAGTTACTATGGTGGTAGGAGGAGGGTTTGTGTCTAAGAGGTTGACATTACCCATTAAGACTTGTAACTGATCCTCAACACTAAAATCAGGAAGGGACACATACCCCTGAGCAGTATACACATCAGTAGAACTATCCATTTCAATTTTAAGGAGTGAACTTAGGATTGGAGGATTCAATTGAATCTTCGTACCTCTAACCGTGGATATAGCATTCCCAAACTTATCAGTTTGCAAAATAGCATAATACTCTCTTACTAAATCAGGATAAAAGTAATTTGGCATATCAGATACGAACGACTCTAGACCAATATCTTGAAATAGTTTCATTACACCACACTCATCGAAGAAAGGAGTAATCTTACTTGATAGAGGCTGGCCTTTGATGATACCCCGATTCTCCAAATCCAGGTCCTTGTACCGGTCTTCACACGCAGGAAAAACAAACACTGGCGACATGGTCATTTTTAGCTTCTTCGATTCTGGAGTTGGAGTGATTTCATCACCACTTTCTAGCATAATAGTTTCCTCTTTCTTTGAAACAGATGGAGACAGTTCCCTACGAGCCCTAGTCTTTCGAACCATGGTAGGAGATGGATAAACCCTAATTTTCGCTTAATCGCCGCTGAGAAAACCCTAATCGCCGCTTAGAGAAAGAGAGGGTGTGTTTGAGTTGAAGTGAACCGGCTAAACCGTGTCTCTCTAGTTTTGATTGATTTTAGGGGAGAATTTAGGTTTAATTAATAAAGCTAAATTCTAATTAAATATACAATTGATAAGCACATTACTATTGTTAAAACAGGCAAATTTCTCAAATTTTAATTTTAACCATGATTTCTTAAATTATGAATTTAAATAAGCATTTATCTAAATTTTAGCAATTTTCTAAGCACATAATCATTTAGCATGTTATAGCAATAATCAGAATATATTCATGGCTATTTTCACAGGTAGAAAACCAGAGGAGACAAACAGCATGCTGTTTGTAACAAGAGTTAGGACAAATGGTAAGCTGACCTGTTCAGTAACTGTCAATCAGCACGCTGTTTACATAGAGCACATACCAAGTTGCATTCGAATGACTGAGAATCTTTCTTCAGCAAGGGGCTTTGTGAAAATATCAGCTAGTTGATATTCAGTTGGAACAAAGACCAACTCTATCTTGCCCTTAGCAACATTGTCTCTCAAGAAATGGTGTCGAACATCAATATGCTTCGTTCTTGAGTGATTCACCGGATTCTTAGAAATGCTAATGGTGCTAGTGTTGTCACAGTTGATTGGAACTTTTCTACACTTGATATCAAAGTCCTTTAGAGTTTGAATCATCCATAGAAGTTGAGAACAACAGCTCCCAGCTGCTAGGTACTCCCCTTCTGCAGTGGATAAAGCAACCGAAGTTTGTTTCTTGTATTGCCAAGAAACTAGGCTTTGTCCAAGGAATGTACAAACACCACTAGTACTTTTTCTATCAATTAAGCATCCTGCATAATCTGCATCACTATACCCAACAAGATCAAAAGTATTTGTGATAGGATAAAACAAACCAAGAGAAATGGTACCACTTAAATATCGAAATATTCTTTTAATAGCATTTAAGTGAGATTCTTTGGGGTTTGATTGAAACCTTGCACAAATACATACACTGTACATTATGTCAGGTCTAGAAGCAGTTAAATACAGTAGACTTCCAATCATACCTCGATATCTTTTAATATCAACAGCCTTACCATTTTCATCTACAATCAGCTTGCTGTTTTACACCATTGGAGTTGATTTTGGTTTTACATCTTCAAAACCGAATCTCTTCAACAGACTTTGTGTATATTTGGATTGGTGCACAAAAATTCCATCTTTAGATTGCTTGATTTGAAGACCCAAGAAGTAATTGAGTTCGCCCATCATGCTCATTTCGAACTCACTATGCATACACTTGGAAAACCACTTACACATAGATTCATTAGTAGCACCAAAAATAATATCATCCACTGTTGTGGAATAAAAACTAGGTTGAAAATATTGCGGCTAGGGTTTATGTATTTAATGCTAAGGTTCGTGAGCTTCGTGCTTTAATGGCTGCTTCTGCGTTCGAGACTTAAACGGTCCTCACAGAATGCCTACGTATCTCTGTAAATTAGAGAATCAAGCCAATAAAACGTAGTTCTGAGAATGAGGGGTCAGGCCCTTTATATAGGCTGAGAAGCCTTAGAATTATGGTAGGATTCGGAGACTTGATGGACAAGTCTTTGAGGAATGTTCTAGATCTATTCCTTGTAGGAATCAGTTTCCATATTGAATTGGATGCCTTATTGGATAAGTTTGAAAGGGATATTATCCTTATCCAACTCTTATTTGCTGAGCTGTTTATTAATTACGAAATTAATATTATATTTAGGGTTTTGGGCCCAGCTGGTGGGCCCCACGTTTGGACTATTCTCGGCCTAATTAATGCCACATTAAATGTGTCTTTAGGGCTTATTTTCAGCCCATATCATTTGCCCCCCAACTTCTTAGGAAAACTGATCAGGTTTTCGTAGAAGTTATATTTGCCTTAATCGAGACTCGGGGTCGTTTTTATCCCTTACCTGGGACTTCTTAACTTTCCTACCCTTATATGGGAGTTTTGGTTTACACTAGTGTTTCACGAGTATCGTCTTGCTTGTAAAGTGTGGAGCGACCTACACATTTACGACGATTTGCCTTATTCGAGGCTTTAATTTGTACTTGCTTTTAGCAATTTCGGCACTTTCATAGAGTTTTTATGCATTATTAGCATATATTATTGCTCAACTTGTCAAGAAAATATTTCTATAATTTTCCTCGTATTTTTCTGTACTTTTCCTAATATTTTAGGATTTTTTATGTACCAACAGGTATTTTTTGTAATTTTTCCTAATAATTTAGGAATTTTTATGTACCAACAGGTATTTTTTGTAATTTTTCCTAATAATTTAGGAATTTTTATGTACCAACAGGTATTTTTTGGGAATTATTTTTTAATTTCCCAACATTATTTAAAAATTTTTTAAAGTATTAACTTTTAAAAAAGTCACCTTGGCAAGAAATGCCTCCTGGGCGTGGGTACCCCCGCCAAGGAGACACCCTCCTTAGGCACGCCTAGGGGGTTTGGTCTCCTGGGCGTGGGTGACCTTTGTCCCTGGAAATGCTTTCTGGGCGTGGGTACCCCCGCCAAGGAGACACCCTCCTTAGGCACGCCTAGGGGGTTTGGTCTCCTGGGCGTGGGTGACCTTTGTGCCTGGAAATGCTTCCTGGGCGTGGGTACCCCCGCCAAGAAGACACCCTCCTTAGGCACGCCTAGGGGGTTTGGTCTCCTGGGCGTGGGTATAGCCTTCTTTAGAGAAAATCGAGCTAGGCGTGGGTACCCCCGCCAAGGAGACACCTTCCTTAGGCACGCCTAGGAGGTTTGGTCTCCTGGGCGTGGGTATACCCTTCTTTAGAGAAAATCAAGCTAGGCGTGGGTACCCCCGCCAAGGAGACACCTTCCTTAGGCACGCCTAGGGGGTTTGGTCTCCTGGGCGTGGGTATAGCCTTCTTTAGAGAAAATCAAGCTAGGCGTGGGTACCCCCGCCAAGGAGACACCTTCCTTAGGCACGCCTAGGGGGTTTGGTCTCCTGGGCGTGGGTATAGCCTTCTTTAGAGAAAATCAAGCTAGGCGTGGGTACCCCCGCCAAGGAGACACCTTCCTTAGGCACGCCTAGGGGGTTTGGTCTCCTGGGCGTGGGTATAGCCTTCTTTAGAGAAAATCAAGCTAGGCGTGGGTACCCCCGCCAAGGAGACACCTTCCTTAGGCACGCCTAGGAGGTTTGGTCTCCTGGGCGTGGGTATAGCCTTTTAATTGGGCTTCCTGCCTTTAAATTCTAACGGGATTTTATCCTATTTTCTAAAAATGTCGTAGAACATTCTAGAATTATTTCAAAATTTGAATTTCATGGGCTTCCCGCCTATTCAAAGGCCCAGTCACCTGTTGGCAGCCCATTTACTGGATATAACCGGTTGAATGATCAACCATGAACTCTATAAAAGAGTAGTGTGCATCCCTCATTTCTCATTTCACTATTCAGCAAAAACTATCATTCCCTTATCACAAATATTTTTCAAAAAAGCTCTGCTAGGGTTCTGTCGTGAGGCGATTTCCGGCGTTTTTACTCCGCCTTACTTTCCAGTTTCCGTTTGAAGATCGTTGAATCTTCATCTTCTTCAACCTCTTTTTTCAACTTTTCTGGGTTTCAAGCCTTCAAGGGAAGCATACCAATGGAGGATTCTAGCTCTTCAGGCCAGTCACAGCTCGCTAACACTTCCACCACCGCTCCACGGCTTTCAAGGGGTAAGAACCCTAAAACATCTCTTGTCCATGCCAGTGTTTTTTCCCTTAGGGATCTTTTAAATGAGTTTGGTCAAGCTTTTCCAAACATGCTTCATTTAGATGCTTATGAATATAAATCGAAATATAAACAACATAGGGTAGACATTCTAGCCCAACTTTTTCATATTAATGGGCCTTATAGGGCCGTTGCTCCGGCCTCAAACGAAAGGGCTTGTCACCCAAAGCCTGGGGCCATTAGGATTTATAAAGAAACTTTTTATGCTGGTTTTCGCCTACCTCCTCCTCCTTTCGTTTACCGTCTTTTGGCTGAAGCCCGGGTTTGTCCAACCCAACTTATGCCAAATGCATGGCGTTTTATCTATTGTTTCTTGGTCCAATGTAAGAAACATGGGCTTGAGCCCAGCATCTCTGTTTTTCGATATCTATTCAAATTTGTCAATTCTTCTGATAATTCGGGCTGGGTCAAAATCCAACACCGTTCCTTGGCCCGTTCTTGTTTTGTTTCGGATTCCGCTCCTGATTCCCTTCCTAATTGGAAAAGGGAATGGTTTTATATCTTTTTGGATGGGGATGACTGGGACAACTATTTTCGGCCCACCTTCTGCAGAGCCGTTGATGGGCCTGTTAGGAGTTTAAAATTGGGCGTGGAAGAAGAGGCCGCCATAAATTTATTAACATCGGATAATTTGCATCAATGTGCAAATTTGATTTCTGAAGATTCGTTGCAGGCCTATGGGCTAAGCGATTTGGGCCCTGAGGGTAATTCTCACCTCTTACTTTGTTAATATTTCATGCTAGATATAATTATCTAACTCTCTTGTAATCATTTTGCAGCCAAAACTGCCCTGGGAGCAATTTTTAAACAGAGGGAGACTGCTGCCACTGCTAGGGTGGTAACAGAGAACCCTAGGGCCAAAAGGGCCAGAACAGATGAGGCCTCTGCCGCGGTGGAGCGTGTTCCTGCTTTTCTTCAGGAAAAGCCAGTTCCTATTGAGGAAGACCTCACTCCCTTTACAGTGGGATGGGGTTTATGCAATAGGGACACAGCTGTAGGTGACTCCAGGGCTGCAGCTGAGTGGTCCAGGAGCGTGGTTACTCCACGGGACAGGGTCCACATTGTGGAGTCCTCTGATGACTTGCAGATTGAGCTTCTCGGGGCTCAAGCTGTTGCTTCGGTAATTTCTTATTCAACTTCTTTAATTTAATTGCATTTACTTTTCCCTTATTTACTTGTTTCCTTTGCAGATGAACGCCTACCTTCAGGCCGCTGTTCATAACCTGAAGGAGGTGCGTGCTGAAAAGACCATTGCTGAGAGGGATAGAGACAGATACTTTGATGCCTCCGAGGCAAACTTTGCTCGTTTTAGGGAGGTGGAGAAGGAGCTGGCTGCTGAGAAGGAGAAGAACAGGAAGCTTCAGCTGGAGGTGCAGCAGAACAGGGAACACATCATTGCTGATTACAAGGCTTCTAAGGACTTTCAAGATGTCCTGAATGCCGAGTATGATGCAAACTTTCCTGGCACCTTCAAGGAGTGTTGGGAGGGGATCATCGAGGAGCTGAGTGGGAAGATCGAGGGGGTATCCTTGGAGAAGTTCCCGGTACCTGCTATCCCTGGATTGACAGATACCTTGGAGATCGCTACAGAGACAGCAGTGGATGGGGACTCTCAGCCCACTCAGGATCCACCTTCTTCTCCTGGGGTAGAGACAGCAGATCCTTCTTCCACTCAGGGAGATGTAGTTATTGAGGACTTAGATGAGTAGATGGCCCTGCGTGGCTTATTTCTGTTTATCTTCATTTATTCTGAACTTTTGCCCTTCGGGGCTTATGACTTAACTTTATTTATGCAGTAGTTCCTTTTGTTTCCATGTTCTTATTTTTTGCTTATTGTTCGTTAAACTTTAGAATTTCTCAAGTACTTGGCCTCCTGGCTGGTACTAAACTCACAAGTTAGTTCAACGTTTGCCTTTCGTGTTTATTTTAACAAAGAGAAGTAACTCATAAAGAAAACAATATAAATTCCATTATGCTGTCAATGGATATCAATAGAATGGGTTCAACCCTTACATAAATACTCTATCTTCTACTGGGAGCAACATGCTCTGAAATGGTTTCATTCGAACCTTATTCCTAATAAATAGATAAAAGTCCAAGCCTTTGTCAAAAGAACTTAGATATAATAAACTTTGAGGTTCACAGCATGCCAAGTTCGGGGCACCTCAACCCCATCCAAGGTTTCTAACTTGTAGGATCCTTGCCCTAACACCTTTCTGACTAGATATGGTCCTTCCCAGTGGTGCTAACTTTCCTTTCTGGCCAACTCCTGAGGCTTCAATCTTCCTTAAAACCATGTCACCTTGTCGAAAGAATCTTTCTTTAACTCTCTGGTTGTAGTGAAAAGATGCTCTCTTCTGATATTCAGCATTCTTCGCATTAGCTCCATCTCTAACCTCATCAATTAAGTCAAGGGCGAGTCTCATTCCTTCGTCATTAGTTTCTGGCTCATATGCCTCAACTCGAGGTGATGCTTGCATGATCTCTAAAGGCACAACTGCCTCGGCTCCATAAGCCAGCAAAAATGGGGTTGCTCCAGTCGTTACCTTACAAGTGGTACGATATGCCCAAAGTATGGGCAACAACTCATCTACCCATGTATTCCTAGAGCGTTCGACCCTCTTTTTCAGTCCATCAAGGATAATTCGATTAGCTACCTCAGCTTGCCCATTGGCCTGAGGGTGTGCCACCGAGGTAAAACGGAGCTCAATTGCATTCTCTTCACAATACTTCTTAAACTCCTCATTGTTGAATTGTGTCCCATTGTCTGTCACAAGGATTCGTGGGATTCCGTATCTGCAGATGATGTTCTCCCAAAAGAACTGGGAAACTTGCTTGGTGGTTATCTTGGCCAGGGGTTTAGCCTCAATCCACTTAGTGAAATAATCAATTGCTACTATTAGGAATTTCCTCTGTGCTGAAGCCATGGGAAAGGGTCCAAGTATATCCATCCCCCACATTGCAAATGGAATGGGAGAGTTAATCGAGGTCAACATCTCAGGCGGTTGCCTCACAATTGGGGCATGCTTCTGGCATCTCTCACATCTCTTGACATAGTTTTGTGCATCAGCCAACATCTCCGGCCAATAAAACCCTAAACGAATTATCTTGTGAGCTAGGGCTCTGCCCCCCAAGTGTTGCCCACAGATCCCTTCATGAACTTCTTCCAATGCTTCTCTTGCCTCTTGAGGCCTTAAACATTTCAAGTATGGAATGACAAACGACCTCTTATACAAGATGCCTTCAATCAAAGTGTATCTCAACGCTCTTACTGAGAGTTTTCGTGCCTCCATGGCATTGTCTGGGAGCCAACCGGTCTCCAGGTGTGCCTTAATAGGATCTATCCAAGAGCCTCCTATATCAATCGGTGCCACTAACTTTGCATTAACAGTCGGGGCCTTCAAGACCTGAAAGTAGACACTCCCGGCATAATTTTCTATTTCAGAAGAAGCAAACTTAGATAGGGCATCGGCCTTAATGTTTTCCTCTCTTGGAATGTGCTCAACATAGCACTCCTCAAACTGGGACATAACAGCCTTTACTACTCTTAAGTATTTTGCCATAGTCTCATCTTTAGCCTCGAATTCACCATTTACTTGTGCTACCACAAGCCTTGAATCTCCACAAACTTTGAGATTCTTGACCCTCATGATTCTGGCCAAGCCCAAACCAGCTATCAATGCCTCATACTCCGCCTCGTTGTTGGTAGTAGGGAAATCCAACTTTAAAGCGTACTCAACTGTGAACCCATCGGGGCTTTGCAAAACCAAACCTGCACCACTAGATTTTGTTTTTGATGCTCCATCAAAATAGAGCACCCAATATTCCTTCAGATCGGGTGTAAGTTTCTCTTCTTTATCCTCTTGCCCAGGGGTAGTCATTATCTCTTGCCCCCCGACTTCTTGGTTGTTAATAATACATTCAACCACGAAGTCAGCTAATGCCTGAGCTTTGATAGCTGTCCGAGGCTTGTATGTGATGTCAAACTCTCCTAACTCAATCGCCCATTTGATTAGCCTTCCACTGGCCTTAGGGCTATGCAATATGTTCCTCAATTGCTAGTTTGTCAGAACTTGAATCTTATGTGCCTGAAAGTAAGGCCGCAGCTTTCTTGAGGCAGTTACTAATGCCAAAGCAAACTTTTCTATGGGTGAGTAATTCAACTCAGCCCCATGCAACACTTTACTCACATAGTAGATAGGTTTCTGGACCTTCTCCTCTTCCCGAATAAGGACGGCACTCAGGGCTTGTTCGGATACCGCCAGGTATAAACTAAGAATCTCCCCAGGACTTGGTTTAGTCAACAACGGGGCTTCAACCATGTACTTCTTCAGTTGCTCAAAGGCCTCTTGGCTTTCAGGTGTCCACTCAAAATTTTTCACCTTTTTTAACGCTTGGAAGAAAGGCAAGCATTTGTCTCCAGACTTGGAGATGAATCTTCCTAAGGCTGCAACTCGACCTGTCAACCTCTGCACTTCTCTTATAGAGCGTGGTGGCTCCATGTCTAAAATCGCATTGATCTTGTCAGGATTGGCCTCAATGCCTCTTTTTGAAACCATCAGCCCTAAAAACTTCCCCGATCCAACGCCAAAGGCACACTTGGCGGGATTCAACATCATCTTGTGGTGCCTCAGCACTTCAAATGCCTCTCCAAGGTGCTTGATATGATCAGCCTTAAGTAGGCTCTTGACTAACATGTCATCAACATATACCTCCATGGTTCTTCCAATCAGATGGGCGAATATCTTATTCACCAATCGTTGGTAAGTAGCTCCTGCATTCTTTAGACCAAAAGCCATGACAAGATAACAGAAGACACCAAAGTCAGTTATGAAAGATACCTTAGGTATGTCATCCTTGTGCATCTTAATCTGATTATAGCCGCTGAATCCATCCATGAAGCTTAACATCTCATGTCCAGCTGTAGCATCTATCAACATATCAATCCTCGGCAGGGGAAAACAATCTTTTGGGCATGCATCATTCAGGTCAGTGAAGTCTATACACATTCTCCACTTCCCATTTGCTTTCTTGACCATGACTGGGTTCGCTAACCATTCAGGAAACTGAATCTCTTCAATAAAACCAGCTTCCAAGAGCTTATTCACTTCTTGCCTAATGGCCTCTTGCCTCTCCGGAGCAAAGTTTCTCTTCTTCTGCTTTATTGTCTTTCTTTTGGGATCAACATTTAACCTATGAGTTATGAGTCGGGGGTCAATCCCTGGCATATCAGCTGCTGTCCACGCGAACACGTCGCTATTCTTCTGTAAGAATTCTATTAACTTGCCCTTCAGGGGTTCTTTCAGAGATGCTCCAACATAAGTAACTTTTTCAGGGTCATTAGGTTCTAGAGGTATGGGAATCAAATCCTCTGCTGGCTTCCCTCTATGCTCTTCATCATCACGGACATCCATGTCTTCAATCGGAAGGACCTGCCCCCCGGCTCCATCGGCCCTCAGTGCGGCCACATAGCAACTTCTTGCCATCTTCTGATCACCCTTTTGTTCTCCGACACCATTCCGTGTCGGAAACTTAATTTTCATATGGTAGGAAGAGGCCACAGCCTTAAACGCATGAAGTCCAGTCCTTCCAAGGATTGCGTTGTATGTTGATGCTGCCTTGATCACCAAGAAATTCAACATCTGAGTCGCCTCTTTAGGCTCCTGCCCAATAGTCACGGGTAGCTGAATAGTCCCTTCAACGTTGGACTCCACTCCGTTAAACCCATATATAGGCATGTTTGTAGGA
This sequence comes from Saposhnikovia divaricata, assembly GCA_036435485.1. Classification (NCBI taxonomy): domain Eukaryota; kingdom Viridiplantae; phylum Streptophyta; class Magnoliopsida; order Apiales; family Apiaceae; genus Saposhnikovia; species Saposhnikovia divaricata. The sequence goes on from CM071599.1 coordinate 78,035,126, forward strand.
GTCAGTTGAGAGTCGTTGTAACCCATCTTTACAAATGCATCATGAAATAAAATATCCACAGAAGCCCCATTGTCTATCAAGACTCGTTTTACTTCGGAGTTTCCAATCACGGGAGTTATGACCAGCGGGTCGTCATGGGGGAATTTCACCCCTTCCAAGTCTGAATCATCGAAACCAATAACCATCTCGGTTTTAGCACGCTTCGGGGCTTCTCCCACAATGTGCATTACTTCTCTAGCATAAGCTTTTCGAGAATTCTTAGTCGTGCCGGCTGCTGTCGGGCCTCCCCAGATCATATTGATAACTGCCCTTCGGGGCTGGGGATTGCGATCATGGTTGTCCTCCCTCCTATTATTATCTCTCCTTTCATTGTCTCTTCTGTCATTGTCCCTTCTCTGGTTCCCACGGTCATCACCCTTGGTGAACTGACTTAGTTTTCCTCTTCGTATCAAGAACTCAATCTCATCCTTGAGTTGCCTACAATCGTCGGTGTCATGTCCCACATCTTTGTGGAACCTGCAGTATTGCTCCTTATTTCGCTTAGCTGGGTCTCCTCTAAGTGGCTTCGGCCATCGGAAATCCTTTTCCTTTTCAATGTCCAACAGGATCTGGCTTCTTGGAGCATTAAGTCTGGCATACTCTGAAAACCTTGGACCCGAGCTCTTTTTTGGAGCAGATTCAGAGTCTCTGCTAGCTCGGGGATACTTGTCCCTAGCATCGTACTCTTGTTCTTGCTTCCGCTTGTTCCCTCCATTGCCCAACGTGGCTTCTTTCTTGATGCTGTCCTCAGCTTTTATATACTTGTCCGCCCTTCGTTGAAGTTCATCCATGCTTTCAGGGGGGTGTTTTGCCAACGACCTCTTAAAAAAGAGATCCGTGGTTCCATGCTGCAAGGCTACCATGGCCACCTTATTTTCCAAATCGGTTATATTCAGAGTTTCCTTAGTGAATCGCTTGATGTAATCTCTTAAGTTCTCATTCTTTCCCTGTGTCACATACATAAGGGATGCAGAGCTTTTCTCATGAATTCTTCCGCTAATGAATTGACTGACAAAAGCGGTACTCAACTCCTTGAAAGAGCTAATAGAGTTTGGAGGTAAACGACTATACCAACGTTGCGCCATGCCCGACAGGGTTTGGGGAAACGCCCTACACTTAAGGGCATCGTTGGCAGGCTGCAGTAACAAGGCGCTCGTAAACGTTCTCACATGAGTTGCGGGATCCCCCGTTCCATCGTAAGCTTTGATCGTGGGCATCTTAAACTTTCGGGAAATATGTGCATTCATTACCTCCTCAGTGAATGGAGGGGTCGGATCATCCAGATCTCCTTGTAGCATCAAATCTCTAGGATTATTCTTGGGGGGTTCCACCCTGATAGTTCCTCTGGTTGGGACTTCAGCCCTTCGGTGTCTCCTTGAAGACCTCTCCAGATCTATGAAGGGAATCCCTCCTGAAATCGGAGGAGGTCGAGTCTGATTAGGGTTCTGTCTCTCTAGTTCCCTTGCTTGGTCGTCCTTCAGCTTCTGAATCTCGGCTTCATAAGCCTTAATTTTCTCTGCGATTGTTAAAGGACCATCTCGGTTCGATGGATTCCTCCCTAGAGGTTCCTTACTAGCGCGTCGCCTCCTTGGGGCTTCGTCTCGATCATCGTCTTCAGACGACGAGTCTCCGGTATAAGGACCAGAGTAATCATAGTATCCTGGTTCAGGAGGAGCCGGGCCTCTAAGATAAGGAGATTGTTGTTGCCCATGGATCAACCGAGCATGACCGCTTGGTCCTGGATCCCTTGGATCTTGGGGGTAATTAGGTAGCCCATACATTGGGTTAGTGTTGACAGGGAGCGAAGAAGTGGAGAGACTGTGAAGCGGCGGGCGGCTACTCAGAGGGAGAGGAGAGACCACCATCTGGAGCGGGTTAGTCTCCTGTCCTAGAGGGACGATTTCAGGTTGAGGTCTTTCAGCGGGGGGATCCGTCCCTTGTGGTTGAGAGGCCTGACTACGAGGGTTTGTTTCCGTCAATGGGGGTACAGACCCTGGCCCTGTACCAACAGGAGGAGCAGTGATTGGTGGAACGATGGTTCCGGAGGTAGCCTCGGTTGAGATCGGTGTTGTTCTTCGAGTGGTAACCATGGTTGATGTCTTCTTCCCACAGACGGCGCCAAATGTTGTGGAATAAAAACTAGGTTGAAAATATTGCGGCTAGGGTTTATGTATTTAATGCTAAGGTTCGTGAGCTTCGTGCTTTAATGGCTGCTTCTGCGTTCGAGACTTAAACGGTCCTCACAGAATGCCTACGTATCTCTGTAAATTAGAGAATCAAGCCAATAAAACGTAGTTCTGAGAATGAGGGGTCAGGCCCTTTATATAGGCTGAGAAGCCTTAGAATTATGGTAGGATTCGGAGACTTGATGGACAAGTCTTTGAGGAATGTTCTAGATCTATTCCTTGTAGGAATCAGTTTCCATATTGAATTGGATGCCTTATTGGATAAGTTTGAAAGGGATATTATCCTTATCCAACTCTTATTTGCTGAGCTGTTTATTAATTACGAAATTAATATTATATTTAGGGTTTTGGGCCCAGCTGGTGGGCCCCACGTTTGGACTATTCTCGGCCTAATTAATGCCACATTAAATGTGTCTTTAGGGCTTATTTTCAGCCCATATCATCCACATATATTTGTACAATTAAAATGTCTTTACCATTTTGCATAATAAATAATGTGGGATCGATTTTACCTCGAATGAATCCATTTTGGATTAGATACTTACTAAGCCTCTTGTACCAAGCTCTAGGGGCCTGCTTTAAACCATAAAAAGCCTTCTTTAGCTTGAATGCATAGTTTGGATATTGTTCATTTTCGAATCCGGGAGGTTGTTTAACATAGACTTCCTCTTCTAGCACACCATTTAGGAATGCACTCTTCACATCCATTTGATATAGCTTGATCTTCTTGTAACATGCATAAGCCAGAAGCATCCTTATTGATTCCAAACGAGCAACAGGAGCATAGGTTTGATCAAAATCAATGCCTTCTTGTTGGTTGTAGCCTTGAGCTACAAGTCTTGCTTTATTTCGAGTAATGGTGCCAAATTCATCAACTTTGTTTTTGAACACCCATTTAGTTCCTATAAGTGAAGCATCCTTTGGTGGCTTGACAAGTTCCCAAACATTACATCTTTCAAATTGATTTAATTCTTATTGCATGGCCATGATCCAATTCTCATCTTTTAATGCATCATCTATATTTTTAGGTTCTTCTTGAGCTAGGAAGGCTGCATGAGCACAATAATTTGCCTTCCCTCTTCTTGTAGTAATTCCATCAGTAATATCACCAATGACTAACTCAGGTGGATGATTTTTAACCGTTCTTGTTGCCCTTGGTAAAGAATGTTGAGCTATTTATTCATGAGTTGTCTTTCTCATCTTTGATGGTGGTGACTGTTCTTCTCCATCATATAGAGGCAATTTTGCAGTAGCCCTTGATCCTCTAGGACCTTCCAAAGTCATTTTTGCTATTTTTGAAATTGAGTCTTCCACTTCAGCTTGCTGTTTTGAACTTTCAGCTTGCTGATTTTCAGTGTCTGCATCCTCTTTGGCTTGCTGACTTTCAGTGTCACTTTCTTCTTCAGCTTGCTGATTTGAACTGCCATTTTGCTGATTTTCACTTCCAGCTTGCTGATTGTCAGTGACTTGAGGTTGCACATTTTCTTCTTCACCTGCAAATCCTTCCTCAACTCTTGGTAGATCATTGTTAGGTTCTTGAAAAGTAACATCAATAGATTCTTCAACAATATGCTTATTAATATTATAAATTCTATAAGCTCTACTTGTTAAAGAATAACCAAGAAATATGGCTTCATAGGATTTAGCATCAAATTTACCATCTTTACCAATTGTTTTGAGGAAAAAAATCTTGAAGTAACTGATATTTGGCTTCTTGTTTCTCAACAATTGATAAGGAGTTTTGTCCAATAATGGCCTGATTATGATTCGATTCAACAAATAGCACGCTGTATTCACAGCTTCGGCCCAAAAACTTCTAGGTAGCTTGCTTTCTTGCAGTAGAGTCCTTGCAGTTTCTTGAAAAGACCTATTCTTTCTTTCCACCACTCCATTTTGTTGTGGAGTCCTCGGAGCAGAAAATTCATGAGAGATTTCCTTTTGATCACAAAAAGTGATAAATTTGTCATTGACAAATTCACCTCCTCTATCACTTCTTATACCTACAAGTCTTGTATCATGCTTGTTCTCAAGAAGTTTAATCAGTTTCTCAAATTCATCAAAAGCACAATCTTTAGTACTAAGAAACAATACCCAAGTAAATCTAGAATAATCATCTACAATTACAAAACCATATTGTTTACCTCCAATACTTTTATAAGATTCTGGACCAAATAAATCTAAGTGCAGAAGCTCTAAAGGTTTAGAAGTAGATACCATTTTCTTAGCTTTGTGAGTACTTCGAATTTGTTTACCCAATTGGCATGCTGAACATACTTCAACCTTAGTATATTTCAGTTTTGGTAGTCCTCTGACCAGATTCTTACTTGAAAGTTTATTGATCAGGTCCATGTGTGCATGTCCCAATCTTCTATGCCATATATATGGATCATTGTCTATTGCAGCCAAACAGCATGCTGTTTCCTGCATTTCGAAGTCTAATACATATATATTTCCTTCCCTTCTAGCAACTAGTGGGATTTTGTTAGCACCAATAGTAATAATAGTTTTATCTATGCCAAACTGAACAAAATGTCCATCATCAAATAATTGAGTGACACTAAGTAAATTATATGAAAGACCCTTGACATATTGAACTTTATCGATTGAAATATTACTATTACCAATAGAACCAATACCAAGGATTCGAAGAGTTTTGCTATTGCCAATTGTAACCCTTCCTCCTTTCTTCATGTTGAGACTTATGAACTGAGACTTGTCTCCACACATATGTCTAGTGCAACCGCTATCCAAGATCCATTGTTTCGACTTTATTTTGGCGGCAAGACATATCTACAAAACAAACAAACACAAACTTAATGTTTTGGTACCCATATAGGTTTGGGTCCAAACTGGTTAGTAGCAAGAACATATAACACATTTAATTCAGCTTTCTTGATCCATTTTTGGATCACTTTTGGTGACTGTTGGCGTGCTGTTTGTCTTCTGTCAGGAGCATTCTGGTATGCTGTTTGTCGCCTGGCTGGTCCATTCTGGTAAGCTGTTTTCCCTTTACCATTGATTTTAACCACACAATGAATTTCCAGATGGCCTTTTCCACCACATTTGTTGCATGTTTTCCAAGGCATGGCATAATCATAAGGTATGCCATTTTTACCATCATATTTGAGGACTCCAAGCTTCTTGTGTATGTCCATGCCAACTCCTTCTCTTACTACAGGGACTTTTGCCTTCTTCATCATTGTCTTTAAGGTGTCTTCTCCTTGTACAAAATTTTCCATCCCTATCTGGAGGTCCTTGACCTCTTTTTCCAAAAGAGAGATCAAATCAGCTTGCTGATTGATAAGTTCAGCTTGCTGTTTTCTCTTTTCCACAGATTTTGAGGATTCGGCTTGGTTTGACTCTGTGTTCTTGAATGATTGTATGCATTCATTCCTTTCTTCAATCTCTGACTTCAATCTCCTAAGTTCTTTCATAAGAACTTCATTTCTTTGTAGAATCACTTTGTTGACTCCTTCGAATTGAACTAATTTCTCCTTTAAATCAGTAATAAGATCATTGTGATTTGTTTCTGGATTCTTTTCAGCCATTAAATCAGCAATCATTTTCTTCAACTGATTGTTGTTCTTTTCCAGCTTGCTATTCTTATGTTTTAGTTCCATAAACTCAATTATGGATACATGATTTGGTACCTGCACGGTTAGTTCTTCTAGCATATCTTGAGATGAATTTAAATCAGAATATATTGAATTTACCTCACTTGCATCATCTTCTGAATTCGAATAATCACTATCCACACAATCTTCTTTTATGGATCCTAGTGATCTTTCTTCATCATGTAGACCTACAAGGGCCAAATTCACCATGTCTTCGCTTGAGTCATCACTGGAGTCTGAATCATCATCACTCCAAGTCAGTAGAGCCTTTGCTTTTCTCTTGTCCTTGAAAGCAGCTTGCTGTTTGGACTTTAGCTTAAAACAGTCCTTCTTAAAATGGCCTGGTTTACCACATTCGAAACAAGTTTGTTCATTGGCTTTCCTTTTGGAGTATTCACCTCTTTCCTTTTTCATTCTATTTTTCTTTTCAATCAGCCTCTTGATCTTTTGTGAGATGAGTGCCATTTCTTCGTCAGATTCTTCATCAGATTCAAACAGCTTGCTGTTTGCAGACTCTGGCTTGCTGTTTGTAGAGTGAAGAGCCAAATTCCTCATTTTGGCTATGGGAACCCGAACATCTTCAGCCTGACCTTTACTTATCTTGCTTTCAAATTGTTCTAGCTTTGCAAACACAGCTAGGTGATCCATGGTGTCGATTGTTGAGGATGATTCCAAAGCTGTGACCTTGGCTTCATAAATAAATGGTACCGCACTTAACACTTTCATGTTAATTTCATCTTGTGGAATGTCTTTTCCAAGTCTCTTTAGTGAGTTTATAGTAACTTGGAACCTTGCTTGACCTTCTTTGATAGTTTCACCATCCTTGAGCTTGAAATTTGCAAAATCATTCATTAGTTTGCTAAGCTTCACTTTCCTCAAGGTTTTTGATCCTTCATGATAGGTTTCCAAAGCATCCCACATTTCTTTTGCTGTTTTTAGGGAGGAGACTTTGTCATACTCAGCTTGATCTAGAGCATTCATTATGGAGTTTCTAGCTTCTCCATTAAAACCACATTTGATTATTTCATCCATAGTGAGATCATCAACATCTTTCGGTTGATTCTTTTCATCTAAGAATTGATAATCTCCTTTCTGTACAACTCTTAACACCAGTGGCCTCTTGGATAAGAATGTTTCCATTCTACATTTCCACCAATTGTAATTTTCTGATCCAGTGAGGAGAGGAGCCCTATAATCGGCTTTTGCTTCAAGATAATGTTCTGCCATGATCGATACTTTCCTGTTACAGAATTGTTAGTATACCAATGCTCTGATACAAATTGAAAAACAACACCTAGAGGGGGGGTGAATAGGTGTTTATGGTTAATAATGTGAATTTATGAACTGTTTTGAAAATAACTGAAAACAGCTTGCTGTTTGTAATAACACAGTTCACAAACAGCACGCTGTTTGTATCTAAAATGCAATGCAGAAAGAATATAAACAGTAAGTACAAGAGACACACAATCTTTTAGCCAGGTTCGACCCCTAATCCCCTATGGTCTACGTCCTGGTCCCTTACCAAACTTGGTAAGAGAATATATTATTGATCAACTATAATCCAATTACAAGATAAAACAATATATCTCCCTTAACCCTTGTTGCTTACAAACGGCTTGCTGTTTACCTGTGCTGAACCAACCCTCTAAGTACTACTTCCCAAGTATACTCCTCTAGTCTAGTTCGACTCACCCTAAAACCTGAAGCCAATCTTGTACAACAACAAAACAATACACTTTGAACAATACAAATGTTTTGAAAGAATACAACTCAACCTATAAATCCTCAAAATAATGAATATGCGTGTATGAAGAGATTTGAAGGTTTGGAAGGGTTTAGCAATGTAAGCTCAGAAGTTGTTTGAGTATTTCTTGTTTTATGCACGTTGTATTCCAGTCCCAGGAACTGGTAATACTCAGTTCTTATATAGGTGAACAAGAAAGGTTTTGAATTTGCTTGATAAAAAATTTCCAACGGTATGAATTTAATCCGTTAGAGAGAAGCAATGCTTTTGAGCTTGAAGAAATACTTTGATAATATGCAAATCTGAAATCTGGAGCGTGTATGGAGATAAGAATATGCAGGGAACAAGGTTATGATGAGTCCCATGTGACATATTTTGAGTGGAGATAAGGTGGTGTATTAAATAAGGTAAAGTAACCTTATTTAACCAAAAGGAATATTTGCTTGTCTCCAAAAGCTTGAGAGGTGGGAATGTTCATCATATATTCTGAGGACCTTTACATATAATCTATATATCATTTCCTCTTGATGTCCTTTGAATTTCCCGAATGGATCTTTAATTCCATCAGACACAATCAGCATGCTGATTGTACAATTGGCATGCTGTTTGTGACAATTGGCTTGCTGTTTGAGGTATACTGATTATGAAATCAGTAAGCTGTTTTGTCCTGCAGAAACAAGTTAGAGCACACACAAATGGCATGCTGTTTTGTCCTGCAAAACCAAAGTTAGAACTAACACAATGGCATGCTGTTTTATATCTGTAAGCGCCAAATAGCTTACTGTTTGTCATCATCAAAACCTAGGAGTTTCACTAAGCACTCATAGGCTTTAGCTGCCAGAACCGGCCTAATAATAATGAGTTGAATAATTAAGAAGATCTTGATTCATTCTCGGTTTTAACCGTCACTACGCAACACATTCCCCAATGACAGTCTAAACCTCGAATTAGTTTACAATATTTTGAAGAAAAACGTTCTCTGAAGAACATTAGTAAAGACGAGGAATATAGAGATAAAATAATTTTAAAAGAAATCATCACCTGAACGATAGGTGAGGAGCATAAACAATAATAGAATAATTTGAGAATGTATGTTTATGAATTAATAGAAGAAGAATGTCATGGAAATAAAAATGAAAGGTACAGACACTAGAAAAATAATTTGAAAAGAATAACATATAATTAACGGATCAGGTTCACATTATTTAGACTAGAAACGAAAGGTAAAGATGCTTGTAAGAAAGAATTTGAGAGAACATATAACCAACACAGGAGAATTTCACTTCACTTGAATAATAAGTGAGGGATAGAATACTTGCCTCAATACATGAAGTTTCCATTTTCATCACACTGATTCGTGATTCACTTTACATCAATATCTACTTCTATATACATTGGCCTCTACTCGATCGTACATCCATCTTTCTTTTATCACGGTCTGCTTCTACACGAACATACTGGTCAACTCCGAACTTATCTTTCTTCTCCAAATTACCCCTTTATACTTGTACTGGGTTTTAGCCGGCCTCCTATTCGTACCTTTACACAGGTAAAGTACTACTTCAATACGCTTATAACCTTAACCGTCTAACTTTATTCTACCCATTCGTGTCCTATACGCTTTAAAATTTATCACATATAGCTCATACAGATCATATTCTCAAAATAATAATATATACCCACATAAATCACATAACACTTAGCACGTATTATTAATTTACACTTACACCTTTTAACATGTATATCATATCCATTTACAAATAATCCTTATCAATTTACTATACAAATCACATAATAATTCTAACAAAATTTGGACAACACCTCCTTTATAATATCGTCTAACCTGTCGGAAATAAAATCGACAAAATCAGCAATCAAAGCATTCTTTGCTTCAGAACAACATACAATCATCTCCGACCAAACTAATATACATCATTTATAATCCTCTTAACTATCCGCACACTTACCACTTAATATACATCCTTGTACCAATCACAATCCAATTCACAGTAGGTACATTTCACTTTAATATTCAGAATCCAGCTATTACCCTGAATGACAATTATACTTATTATTGTAAACATAATGTGCAAATTGCTAATCATATAACATAATTATTACTCACCAACAGTTATCAATTCATGTAAATCGAATACTGTACATTACACTCAAGAATATAAAATAAAGTTTTTTTAGAAAATTTTGACAACATTCCCTTGGTACGGGTACACTTCCCGCCGGATCCATCCGATAAATAAATAACATTATTCAAATAAAAATACAATTCCAACCGATCACATACTAAACAATTCGAACTACACTTATTTCAATCTTAATAATCCATTACAATATCAATAATTCATATCAACCGAAAATACAGTTTGAAACTTAAAATCACGAAATTAAAATTATCACGTAATTGTTAAAATTAATTTTTGGCTCAAGTATCATCATTGCCAATTTGCATCGACTCAAATAAAATCATTATCGATGGGCAAAATTTCGAGGGTACCCTAATTTGGGTTTTCGACCCGAAATTCCGCTCAATTATTATACGAACAATTTAACAAAATACATTCTCAGAACTAATTACATTGAACCTCGATGGACACAAACCCACTACACACAACAAGCACAACTAAATGATAACGAATAAGGGAGATGGAGGAGATTAAACTCATAACAATAATCGTTAAGTACTAGCTTCGAATCGCAGTCAGAATTCAATAACACATACAACATAGCCAGGAACATGCACAAAAAAAAAATAGATAATGAACACACCCCAGCAGCTACACACGCACACATCGAACCCTCACCCACATCGAACCCACACACACATGCACACAGCTCGTCTCCACCACACACCCATACCATGTAGACACACAATCACAGGTTCACACACACAAACACTAGTTCTGAATACCCAAACTCGAAACTTACAGACTCATACAACCGAACTAGAGGGAGAGAGGAGTGATTTGAGCGAGATTGTATAGAGAACAGCAAGAGAGAAATATGGGAAAGATTAGAAAGAAATTTTGAGGGAGGGAGATAAAAAATGAAGAAGGTTTGAGTGTTTTCAAGAACAGAGCCCAGCAGAAAATGGGGAATTAGGGATTTGAGGTTAAAAATGGGGGGGAAAATAGGGGTATGTTGGTAATTGTACTTTACTGAAAAAAATAATTAAAAACACTTAAAAATCGAAATTAAATAGAAAAATGGGTGGAACATTAAATATTGAAATTTTAAAATGAAGAGTATAAAATTACGATCACCCACATATATTTAAAATATTTTTAGGATCAATAATGAATTAAATATGGATTTTGCAAGTTTTAATCCTTTAAATACAATAAAACTCTTAAAATTATTTTAAAATACTTAAACACCCAAATTAATTTACCCGAAAATTTTAAAAACTAAATAATATCATAAAGGTAATAATACAAAGGATTTCATGATTTTTAATAACTCCGATGATTTTATAAAATTCTAAAAAGATCAATAATGCATATTTAAATAGATTCTAATTCACAAAAATTCAAATAAAAACACACGGACTCACATTCCACACATAAATCATCATATAAACATGTAAACACGATATCACATATAATTGACCTTCTCAACAAAAAAAAAAATGCTCACGCTGACGTCACTGCCACGTCAGCATGGTGAACAGTAACTTCTTTTTTTTTTTTTTGCTGAATAGAGGGTAGTATTATGCGTTTTTTGTATTGGGGTACCCCTAGTTTGGTCATTAGATTGACTTCAATTTTTTATTTAGGTTTGGTTTCTAATTTCTATTCTAATTTAGTTTCTATTAGAACAAGACCCTATATATATACATATATATATATATATATGTATATATATATATATATATATATATATATATATATATTCAGAATAAATATAAATATATTATAGAGAGAGAGAGAGAGATAGTGATAGAGAGAGAAAACTAGCTCTGAGGATGACCTCAGGGAGTTGCCCGAGTTTATATCAATTCTAGTACAAATTCTTAATGGCATATTTGTAATTTTAAAATTTATTCTCCTTGTTTTACATAGATACCCTGCGTTTATATTAGATTTCTTTTAACCTCAGGGTAGTAGCTTGAGAACAACCTTTGGCACATTAAAGCTGATATATATATATATATATACATATATATATATATATATATATATATATATATATATATATATGTATGTATGTATGTATGTATGTATGTATGTATGTATGTATGTATATGGGGTTTGGTCCACAACCACTGTTGGTTGGAAAATGTTACACAACCATCAAATCTGGGTTGTCTAGCATATATTGTTGCAACCCTTCATTGTTGTAGTAAAATATGCTGCCGCAGCCCTTCATTGCGGCAATAAAATATACTACCGCAACCTTTCATTGCGGTAGTGAATTTTTTTTTTTTAATTTGAAACTACCCTTTGCAATGGTTGAGACTCAAACATTTGACTTTTTCCAAACAAAACAACAATTTTGCCACTACACCAACTAGTACTATGGATACATTTAGGCAAAAAAAATCTTACATATCATTTTAAATTATTATAATTTTGTATTTATTAATTATTAAAATTAATTAAAAATAGTAAATTAGTTAATAAAAAAATATAAAAATGTTTATAGATGAGTTAATGAACCCGGGAATGGATTCCAAACACGACACCTTTAAATTATTAAATAATTAATTTTTAACAAATTTAGGAAAAGTAGTAATGTAAAGTAAAATAATTGAAAATATTGAAAATATGTATTATTATATTATTAGAAATGAACAAATAGCATAAACAGTAATGTAAGTTAAAATAAATGAAAGCGTTAATAAGAACAATTAAAATATTTTAAATAGAAAAAATAGCATAAAAACGTTATTACACTCATTTATTTTTCAACGGTTAGCCTGTTTAGGATCACGTCTCAAAGAAACAACAAAGCCTAATTTTGTTTAATTTTAAATTGAATATTGCTCCTGCTAGCCCACTCTAAAGTCAACAATAATATATTGCAGATATTTCCTTACTTCTTTTCCTTTTTATTGTTGAAATATATCTAGAAATCATGTTCATAAGGTTGAGTGAATTTCTCAACACAAGCTTTTGAAAAAGGCAACATGTGTCATAGAAAATCATAGATGAATTCTGGTACCAATCTAAAAATTAAGTCACATATAAACTGGGAGTTTGGGACTAATCTAAACATTATATCCATTCCACGGACTCCCATTTCTACCATAACTAATATGTTTTAACTATTTCACCTAACCAATGATATATTTGCCAGGGATTTTCAAGTTTCAAGAAAATTACTAAGTTAATATGATATTACTAATTAACCAAATTATCCGAATAAATTTGTTCTTTTTTTTGGTAAGCAGGAATATATTCATAATAACCAACCAAAATATCCACAATCTAGCCCTTACACCAACCTGGGCCTAGATTCCCCTTCCACAGTTACTACTCATGAATAATATAGCTAGTCATCAAAAGAACTGTTCAGAAAAACTAATTAAAACTAGACTAAATTAACTTAATTAAAGTGCTAGCTGCGGAACCCTTCGATCAACCCTCCTGCATGACAGACTCTTCTCCTCCAGCTTCTGCTTGAACACCAGTACCAGGAGCCCCTTCCATATTGACAGCATCACCAGACTGATCATTCTCCACATTCACAACATGAACCTCTAAACCCATCAAACCCTCACTTACAGCTGGAAGACCAATCACCACTTGAACATTGTTATTTCTCCCCATATCTGGCATATTCATATCATGAGCTAACCAAGCACCTTTTTCATCATCAGAACCGTCTGCAAAGCCTACACCCATCTCTCCATCTTCATTCAGAATCTCATGCTCTTGCATGTTAAAATACTCCTATTTCGAAAACTCATCAAACACTCCAACAGCCGAGCCTAGCCCTATATCAAGCCTCCACAACTCTCTTACACGACCAAAAGATCTCCTAAAGACCACCAACCTATTCTTGTTCCTTGCACCATCCATTGCTAAATACTGAGCCAACCTATTCTGACTTTCCTCACATACTTTAGTCACTAGCTTCAACTTCTTATCCTTCTTCCTCTGTTCTAGCTGTTGAGTAACCCTTGAGTGATTCGGGTCCAAGAACTAATGCCAGTCCTCCCACTCCTTTAAATTCAATTAATTAGCTGTTAACAGTTTTTAGCAAAATAAATAAGATAGATTTTAAATACAAACCATAGACGAGTTCCTGCACCTAACACGTAGCTCGTAAAAACATAACCTCCCTCACTTACCATTCCCTTTTTACCATATTTAAATTTTAAGCGATTTATCTACGTGAATAGTGTTATGTTGATGCGGCTTTTGAGTTTCGGGCACTTTACCTTTTATGTCAAAATTTCCTTCCTTTCTCAAAAATTCAAATTAATAATTCAAAAAATGGAATCAACTAAATATCCCTAATTAGAGCTTAAACCCAACCTAGTTAACCCTAATTCAAACCCATGACCCCTAAATCGAACCTATAAACTATAATTTAAATCTAATTGAAACCAAAAATAGATAATTTGAACTATAAACCACAATAGTTCAATTTAATTCATGATTTTACCATATATACTAACTAAAATGAAGCAAATCACCACCATCCACAGTTAAAAATAAATCAAACCATGCATATATAATTGTAAGTAGCAGTGTATATAGTAGTGTGTTTATGTTCTCGTATGTATAACTGTGTATGCATGTGTATGTGTATTTACAAACTAAATTTATACGTGCAAATCAAGGAAAAATGCGATGAAGATGATGAGATTCGAGAAGAGAGTTGAAATCGCTCAAAAATTGCCTCTATCCCTTAAGTATATGAGAGATTGGTGTTTTACAAAAAAAGTAAGTGAAAGGGGATAAAACGAGTTTAATCGGGTTTAACCAGGTCAGGGCTGCCGTAATTGGTCAATGCGGCTTTTGTAATGCCTCATTCTGGCAGTGGTAAGGGTAAAAATGTAATTTCACATTTTCCCTCCTTTCGCAATACTTCATTGTGGTAGCCACATTAACCAATTGCTACAATGTTTAATATATTTGAAATGAACGGCTATGATTTCAAAATCATAGCACTTAATTTCAAAATTAAATGGACAAGATTAAACACTACAATAATTGGTCATTGCAGTACGCAATGAGGTATTGCGGAAGTAGGTATGTGAAACGACTCTTTCATTCTTTCATTCCGTTCTTCTTGTGGAAATGTGTTTTTCACGTTACACTTCTCTCGCTCAATCACGTTCATCACGTAATTGAAACGTGGGACGGAACAACTACCAATAGCACCTAAACTTTGAAAACATTTGCACAATGAACTATACCTTGATGCTTGTGATGCACCAACATTAGCAAGAATGAGAGGGGTATAAGGTAGAGGTCCGGCAATTTTGTTGCCATTTATTGTCCACCTAGGCCTGATGTAATTGTTCGGTATACGAATTTTTTGTTTCATGTCTAGGTAACGGATCATGTGTTTACAAATCATCCCGTAATGTTCAAATTTCTACAAACACATTCAATCGTTCCATCCTTGAAACCGTCAACCAATAACTTCTTCTACGATCCTCCGGCACGATAGACTTCTCAACCAAGTACCTCTTAAATAAATAACATCCACTATCTTTACCCTTCATCACGACATAAGATGTACTTTTTAGAAGCTCCTTTGAAAATGCCTAAACATCTCTTTCGTGTAAATTTCGGATGCAGGAATTTCCAAGGATGATTGTAATACTAGTCCTATTTCCCTTTCTTCGCTCTCGTGGTCGCCTTTAAGCTTCCTAAGATATTGTGCCTCCAAAGCCTTTTATGAGTTCTCAACGAATTCTTTCAAACCTAAAGATGCTTGCACATATTCATCAAAAAATGCACTCATGGATTCGCTCCTAGTGGTAGTGGTCATACCGGCGTTAAAAAACGGTTTCGTGTAAGCAATAATCCATTGACCTCTAATAACATACATTTTATTTAACCAAACTTGATTCTCAAGGTTGTACTTCTCGACCAATTCCTCCCATCTACCTTCAAATTTTGTGGGTGACAACCACTTGTACACACATGCATTAAAATTCGTTTTGAATTCCGGATAGTTGGTGTACAAACTAGATAACTTCTAGAAAAATTTACTACTTTTATGCCATGTACAATATGTATGTTTTTGGCATAACCGCGATAATAGCATTTCCTAAAGCAATGTCTTGATCGGTAATAATTGAAGTGGGAGGTTTTTTGTTAACGGCTTCCAACCATGTTTATAAAACCCATTTATAAGATGTCTCGGTCTCATCTCTCATAAGTGCAAATCCAAACAAAATATTTTGGTAATGAGGGTTTACCCCTATAATAGGTATGAAAGGCATACATCTATTCGTTCTATAAGTTGAGTCGAACGTAACCACATCACCAAAATTCTTGTAAGCGTTCAAGGATTGAGGATCAATCCACACCAAATAAACACGATTCTTATTATCCACATCCATTCGATAGAAGAAATTACCAAAGGTATTCTCTTGTTGTAATTCTCGTAACAAGACCAAACCACACTCTGCATCACCAGAATCAAACACTCACCGTTGAATGTCCTGTGTGACATTGTGTACGTCTTGATGAGAAAAACCTAAATTTTCAATGCCTCAACATGTCTCACTAAGATATTTCATCATTTTATTCGTCTCGATCCCCGATTTGTTAAACAACTCAACTAATGATCGGGTGACCAGATATATGTTGCGTGATCTTTGAAAAAATTGTCTCTCATTCGATGTTACCATAACATGATTGTGTTTCAAATCAACCAAAGTTACCTTCTATTTGTTTATATTCACTAGACGACCGACGTACATTCGAGCACGATAATTCTTTCGTGGATTTACATCTTTGATACATGTTCCTTTATCATGATCTTCTGATTCTGGTGCTACTCTTCCACTTTTATTACCAATAAACATACGGGACGATGGATCATGACTTCGTTTTTATCTATGAGTTTTCTAATTATTATCTCGAACCTGACATTTCGAATATAATCGCTAAGAAAATTTTCCGTCTCATCTAATGTATCGAAAATCATTCCAATACAAGGCACAAATTATTAACATCCACAAATGTAATCTCACAATTTTCGTTTTCGATGTCACCATCATCATTTTTTCCATCCTAATATTCTCATCTTTTTTATCATCATTTTTTCCCATCCTAATATCCTAATCATTTTCATCACTAATAATCACCTTCTTTTTAACATTTTGACCATCATTTTCTTCCCACCAACATCATCAACATTAATAACTTTCAATCTATAACAACATCAACAAATAATTTACAAGAAATAATTTTTTTTCTAACGGACGGTGTAACATAATCATAACCATTATGTTCACTAGATAAACTAGAATCACTAATAAAAATGAAGCCATAGGAACTAGAGGACTAACCTTAATTTTTTTGAATTTTTGAGCTCCAAAATCACGAGAAACCTAACCAAGTAAAATATGAGAATGAAGATGAAATAATGGGGCAAAAGAAAACGTTACACCAATTTTGGTGAATCTTCCAATCATACCTATTTTCTTTTCTAATTAAAACACGTTATCTTTTGATTAAAACATATTACCATTCATATATACACCTAAAAATACAAATTATATTAGTATCTTTTAACCATTAATATACATTAAAAAAATATACACTATATTTTTCAATCAGTAACAAAAATACACCTACAAATATCAATTATATTGTATATTCCAAGTAGTAAAAATACACATAAAAATACCTTAAATCTAGTAGTCGATCAATCATTCAATACCTCTTTTTTGTACTTGAACTTTATTATTTAATATTTACTACTTAGACTCAAACAGAATATAAACACATTGTTAGAATCAGTTTATTCTAATTTTTTTAGGACCTTGGTATTTAAAATCAACTATAATGGAACTACCTATTTTATAAAATTTTTTTATTAAAACACATGGAACTATTAAATTTAAACAAATTCTTCTTTTAAAGAATTTAAACACATCTTTAACACATAATAATTTTAAAACCTATTTTAATATGTTACATTATTTTAAAAAATCTATTATAATATAATATTTATAACAATAATAAATTTGAAATATAATAAAAATAAAATATTAATAAATATTAAATAAACATGTGAATAATTGTTTGTTTTTTAATCCAACAGTTCAACCATAATTTGAATAATATAATGACACTTAGATTTTTAGTAATAAATAAGAACTGTTAGATCTAATTATAACGCATGTCATATGATTAAATTACTTTACTAAAATTTCAAGATTCGAATCCAGTCAACGATATATTTAAATTTAAATTTTATAATTTAAATTTTAAATCATGCATATCATTAATTAAATTAATACTAAATTATATTAAATTTAACTTTAAATATTTATTAATTCAAAAAAAATAAAAAATTAGTAAAAATAATTATTATATAAAAACATAATTGTAAAATAAAATAAAATTTATAACATATCAAAAGAAACCCATGAATCGCACAGGTTATAAGCTAGTATTCTTATAAAGAGGTTTACTGTAAATTTTATTCCAATTTGATGCTCATGTATAAAACAGATTATATATACCTATATTTATTTTTATATATTTAATTGAGTCAAAATTTAAATTAAATTTGTATCCAAATTTTTGTAATATGTAACAAGCCCAAATTCTTGAGTTGAATTTTGAACTTGATACTTAGAATTCCATTGAATTCGAATGTATCGTATTTTGTCAAATCGAGTTTTGAATTATGTGAAATTCGAACTGGAGCTCAAAATTTATAACCACGTTCAGTTTTGAACCTCTTATCATTTTAACATTTATTTACTTAGACTTTACTAATATTTATCAGGAGATATTTTGAAGTTTATTGAAGGTCAATTTTCATATTTTACATCAACTTAATTTGGCTACTTTTAGTCAAATGGTACCACTCAAAATTTTCTATTGTATCTTTCCTAAATTTCTTTACTTTAATTTCATTTTTACTCAAACTTTAAACAAAATTTTGGCCACTAATATGAGGTGTCCCACTCGGATTAGATTCCACTTGAAATTTTAAATTTAAATTCTTTTTAAATGATTATTCTTTCGAATTTTAGCTAATTTTGATCGTTCAATTAGAGATTTCCAACAAGAATTATTTTTTTAAAAAATAAGACCATTTCTAACCTTCATTCCAAAGTGTCCTGCTCGAATTTGAGAACCACTCGGATGCAAAAGTAGCAATTTTTTTAATTATGTTCTAACTAACCTTTATCTATATATTCAAATAAATTAATCATTCATTTTGAGTGGTTTCATTTGAATGGACCTCCGTTTAAATTTTAGACAAACTAACTACATTTAAGCATGTGCAAACATCACATCAACACAAATTTCTAAGCCTATACTAGCATTGAGTAGTATAATCATAATTTCCACTTTTATTGTGTGATATTGATAGTAAATATAATGTTCTCTTCAAACTTGGGTGAAGGCCCTAAATAATCAGAAACAAATAGTGTTGGCCCAAAGTACTGAAAGGCGGAATAGTGGCCTTTTTTACCAACTTGATACGCTTTTGTGTGTTGAGTATTAGCTTGACACGCAGTTTCGTGTTGCGTATTAGCTTGATACTCTTTTATGTGTTGAGTATTAGCTCGATACGTTATCTCATGCTCAGCAATAACAGCTATTATGAAACAAGGAAGAGCATATCATCTATTACTACACAGAGAATAGCGTGATATGCATAACCAGTCTCTCTCGATTTCAGGTCTCTCTCTCGATTGAATAACTGGAATGACGACTCTCTCTCGATTTCAGGGCTCAACAACAAGTATTAAGCTTTTACTACTTCATGGAATCTGAGTCCCCTGCGGGGCCGTTAGTGTCATCTGAGAGATGGAGAAGATGCTCACCCCTGTAAGTGTCGATTATCACAACTCAGAACACTCATATACAATCAACCCTCCTCATCTCTCACACACTCGCCATCTCTCTCTTTCATATCAACACCTCCTAAATTTTCTAATCTATTAACTTCAATTACCCCTTCTCCCACTCCACATCCCCTATCATCGCAGCTAAACATAATATTCTTTAATTTAAGAATTATTCTTTTATTGATGAATTAGTTTCAAAACACCCATATATTTGGGATTTGCAACTTCAAGAAACATCAACATCTTGTTCTTCCACATATCATAATTATCCTTGTCATAGATGGGTATCTTCACGGTGCCAACTTTTGAAGACATGATGAATTTTTAAGTGAGTTAAAAATTTGGTCTCGATTTTTAATTGAGTAAAAATAGGGCCTTGATTTTTACTTCAATCAACGGCTCGGATACCAATTGTTAGGTCCAATAAGATTGTAGAAGGGGGGGTTGAATACAATCTATACATTTTCTTCAAAATTTGTCCTTAAGATTTAAATTCAATTTAGACAAATTTGTGCGGAATTAAATGAAACAAAGTTCAAGTTAAATATAATGATATATTAAACTTGAGGGTTGTTACAAAATCAGTACAAAGTAATATCAAGTTGTTAAAAACAAATTAGAAAATTCGACATGAACTTTTCTTATTTTGTTAATAAAAATCGAGATATAGATTAGGATTAAAAACTCGATAATAGTACAAGAACGATAAATAAACAAGTTCCAGTGGATACAATATTTTTTTTTTCAATCCCAGCCGCCTTGTCTTTAAAATATCTACTACCTCCTTGTTGAATAAAACAGTACTGATAAGACAGTCACAAAGACAATCTATGTTCAACAAGACAGTCGGTATGACATTTTTTGTCTTGGCAGCTTCAATTTTTGACTTAGCAAGACAATCAACAAGACAGTCGGGTATGATAAGAATTGTCTTGGCACCTTTAGTTCCATCAAGACAGTCGGCAAGACATTCTGTGTCTTGATAGTATTTTTCTTCAACTTTGAACTGTCAAGACAAACTAACAAGATAATCCATTTCCTTCTATCATGACAATCGATTGTCTTGTTAATTCATTTTTTTCAGATTTAATTGATTTTGAATAAATCATTTAATAAATTGAATTAATTTCACTTAATTAATTATTCTGATTTAATTAATCTAATAATTAATTTAATAAACAAATTAATTCTTTGATTAATTAATTTATCAATTAAATCAACTACTTGATTTAATTAATTAAAAAGGAATAATTAATTCTCCTAATGTCTTAATTGCTTTCAGAACCACCGAGTATACAAAAAGAAGTACAACTGAATTTTCTGTTGACGTTTAATGTACTGTCTGGTTCATGAACGACTAACTTCAATGATAATTCTTCATTTCTGACTTTAAAATATGGTTCCCATTTCCTTTTCTCTTCTCTCTTCAACTATTCTGTACTCTGACTGTTCTTCAACTGTCACTAGAGAAATCTCTGTCTTCTAAATAAATCCACTTATTGTTGAATACTTCATTGAGGCTTGATCAGACGTCTGAACTTCTTTCAATGCAGTAAATCTTCAAGTCTGTAGATTGACTTTAATCTTTTTCTTCTGACAGATCAAATATTCTGAGATTCCTGGACAGTTCATAATTATTATTTACTGTTACATACTAATTTAAGTTGAGTTGTATCCTCGAACTACAAATAAGCTGTCATATGCCTTTCAATCTCCCCTTATTTGTTTGTTAGAAAATAACAATCAAATTCCTAAAGGATAACTCAACTAACTCAACTTAAACAAGTAAATGATAAAACATTAAGTGCAAGTAAATAATGAAAAAAGTTCTGGTTTATATTAACATTTTCCATATTCAAACATAAAAGATAAATACAAGATAGATGATCCTCTAGACTGATCATATTTGAAATTATCCTATCTTGATCTACCTAAGCTCTAAAAATCTAACAAGTAGAGCTGATCTTCATTTAGATGTGCTTTGATCCTTAATCTCTCCTTCTTCAGGTTCTTCATTTAATGGCTTCAGCTTTGAGGTCAAATCAACATAAAAAATACGTTCTTGTTCAGATGCTATACCTTTAGGTCTGACTGGTTGAGTTGGAAATCCCTTTTATCTGTTCACCTTTTGTTGATATCTTGGATCTCTTGTACTAATGTAAGATTTAATAACATCAGCAGCCTTCTCCTTGTCTATGGTATGAAATCCAGTGGTCCTTAGTCTTTTCAACCCACACCAAATGCCTAGTATCATAGTTGTACATGTGCTCAGATTTAAAAGTAACAGACTGAAGTATATCACCCTTCAAGAATTTGACTTGATATGGAAGATGGATAACTTCTAGACTAGCTCTTCGAGCAAACTCCTTGAGTTTTTCATACAACATTACATTCAGCTCAGTAGATGTCGATACCTTTTGCATCATGACCCATAACTCAGACAAAGTTCTTATTTCCAGACAGTTTAGGAATACATAAAACGAACCTTCATTACGACAGGAGACAACGATTACCAATTCCTTTTTGAAAGAGTCAAATCCAACATTTATTCTGTTGATTTCATTTTTCAATGCATTTATGTAATCATGGTGTTCTGCATTAGCCTCTTGATACTTTCGAAGAATTTCAAGAAATTGATTATCGTTGTTCGTGGTAAGTTATGGAAGATTCAATATCTTTCTAGCTTCATCCCATTTCAGACCACTCTTGTATAGAACATCAATTTTCCTTGCCTCAAGATCCAAATGATGTTGACGTTGTTTTTCAGCTTGTTCCTTCTTACGAACTTCTTCTAATTTGTCCAACATCTGAGATGTCTTAGCTAATCTTTCTTCTTTCAGCTTCAAACTAGCTTCCTGCTTTCGCATCTTCTTATCAAAATCTGGTATTGGTGCCTGTTGAGTCCATTCACTAAGATCAATTTATGGTTCAAATTCAGCTTCAGGTTCACCAATTATACCCATTGGCTCAAAGGCATCAAAGTCATCTACTTCTCCAACATAGTAAGCACTATTTGATAACTCTACAGCTACACCTTTTCCACTTGCACTCAACTTCTCCCCCTTAAATTCTTTAGATTGCTCCCCCTTACCACTTGTCTGCTTCTCCCCCTTAGTTGGGTTATCATCTACAGATTTGGATTTGTCAGCTCCAGAATTTCCACCAGCTTCACCATCACCATTACTCCACTGCCTTCAAAGTATTCCCTTTGTTCAGGTGTGATATTGTGAGTGGGTTTAACAATGCATACAAATGATCCAGACCTTCATAGAGATAGTCATATTTTTCTTCTAGATATGTAAAGTTACGGTCATAGAGATCAGCATTTGCATGCACTTCCTTGTGAAGTTCATCCACTTGGTAGAGAGATTATCAATAGCAAGTAATATATCTGACCTTTTAGAGGCTGCCTGGGTGTTTGAATGTAGTAAGGTGTTCAGGGTTGGAGTGACTGTGGTATTTATATTCTGAATTTCATCCTTGATTACATTGAGTTGATTGCTGACAGAGGTGGAAGAAGAAGATCGTTCATCCACTTGTGCTTTAAGGAGTTGTTTCTTAGCTTCACTTTCTTCAAGTTCCTTATGTAGTGTCTAAATCTGTGCCAGTAATGAAAAAGCATTTGTGCTAGTGTGTGCACTCACCTGAAATCCACTCAAATGTGTTTCACTCACCTCACGTGTAATTGTTTCGCTCATATTTGTGGTGGTCCTCACATCACTCAACACAATCTCCTTTCCTTTCGATGTACCTATAGAAGAAATCAACCTAGCCTCTTCAAGAGGTCAGTGGTGGTGCAATGGGAGTTCGCAAATCCCGATCCTTAATCATATCTACCTTGTCATTTAGATTTGAAAACTGAATTGCTTCAGTGGTAGATAGATTAAGTTGCCTTCCACTTTCTCCAGCTGAAAACGAGTGAAAAATCCCTTGAGGGAGCCAGGAATGTTCCTTCTAGGAAGGGAGATGATGACTCTATTATTGGTGGTAAAGAGTAAAGATTTCCCTCTGAAACCTGTGAAGGTTCTTCTACCATAACTATGGTAGGCACTGTTTCAGTAACAATCCTATTGTGCACTCCTTGCTCAGTGTCCCTGGCAACATCAAATTCTAAAGTTATGTTTTCCCCCATTGTGAGTAACAGGGGTGTGCTTGACTCTGTACAAGGTGCCATGGCCGACTGGCGAAGTTCAATGGACTCATCCTGTTGAGATAATGGTTCCAGTACCGGTTCATATGCCATTTCAAAGTCCATATCCTATTGGGAGGATATGGATGGGCTTACAGTTGCCTCAAGTAATAAATTTCTTCTCTTCTTTAGTGAAGGCAGAGCTGTGGGTTCACTCAGCACTAAACTACTTCTGTCAATTCTTTTCACTGGCAATTTCTTTCTGGATTTAGGTTTAGAGATTTGAGTAGACACTGTGTTTGGCTCTAAGACCTGGGTTAAAGATTGTGGTTCTACAATCTCTTGGTCTACCCTATCAACCACTTGGTATTCAGCACCAGAAATAGATAAGGATTGAGTAGTTTCAGAGATAGAAGGTAATACCTGATCAGCAGTTATTGCAGAAATCCCAGTTGAAGTGGGTTGAGCCGCTGGAGGTTGAATTGGTTGCTCATGGACAGGTACAGGTGGCTCAAGACCTGGTTCAGGTTGCTGAGGTACTGGTTCAGGTATGATTGACAAATCTATGAATTGGGCCAGGTATGGTGTAAAGACCACGGGGATGTTTCGAAATTTTCTGCCAGTGTTTATGTTGGTAAATGCTTTCTTGGTTTGTCTACCAGACACCAAGGGTCGATCATTTCGAAAGGGTACTTGAAGTGCATAAGGAATAAGATGATTAAAAATCAGACTAAAAAATCTAGGGTAATAACAAGAAACCTTTTTACCCTCATTAAAATCCTTTCTAGACTTGGATATCCGGTGAACCAGCACATTCTAAAGCAAGTTACCAATATTTAATCTGCGCTTGTGAGCAACTGCAAATCCAATATATTGTAACGTAGAAGTAATGAGATGAAAGTTACCTCTTTGAGAGTTGGTAAACACTTTAGAGATTGTGTCAAAGAAAGCATCCCATTCTTGAACGAGGTTCTTTTTGGACAAATTCGCAAGATATATCATTCCTTGATAGTGAATGTCCGTGAAGAATTTTGTCAATTTAGCATTGGATGGTAGAGCTTCAAAGTTATCCGTTGGAAGATTTAAGACATCACAGAGGATTGATTCATTTACCACGTGTTGTGTGTCATTAAAGGTGAAGGTGAATGAACTTGAGTCCTCAGATACCACAGCAGTTGTACACATCACCCTTAGGGGTCCAACTTTTAATGAAGCTTCTAATGTTATGGCAGCGCTAATGATTGAGTGCTCGTTTAAAAATCGGATTCATGGTTTAAATCTATCATAGGGACAACTCTCCGGATTGAAATATCCTACCAAATTATTCTTAACTATCTCAAAATTATCAGCCATTTTTAATAAAATACACACACAATTTTTAACACACCAGAATTTAAGAAAATAAGCTAAATTTGAATTTTTCAGAATTAATAATTAATTAAAATTAATTAAAAATTTGAAATAATTCAAAGTTAACAGAAAAATTCCAAATTTTAATATATTGTTCCCCTTAACACAGTGATCACCAATCTATTTTTAGATTTTAAAGAAAAAATTTCTAAGTTCAAGAACTCTAAAGAAGTCGATTGGTTTTTTTTTTGAAAATCACTTTTGCAAAACTAGATCAAATCGTGAGTTGTTTGGATCAATGTAAAGAGAATCTAACGATCTGTGTTAATATGGTCTTAGATCGAAAAGAGGCTGGAGAAATTTTGGCAGAGGTTCGATCCAAGAATGTGTGTATATGTATGTGTATGTATCGACTCGGTGTAAAAACACGCGAGTAAAGGAGAGACAGTCTGTTTTGATAAGAATTAGACCAACAAGACAGCTTTTGTATTTGACTGTTAAAAAAGACTTGGCAAGAGAATCGATGGATTGTCTTGCCGATTGTCTTGTTGGTTTTAAACTGAACAAGACAATCTAAACTACCAAAATTGTTTTGATATTTAAAATTGAACCAAAAATTTTCTTGATATAAAAATTGTCTTGATAGTTTGTAAGACAATTGATAAAATAATAAAAATAAAAATAAAAATAAAAATAAAAATAATAAAATAATAAATAATAAATAAATAAAAATAAAAATAGAAAAATAGAGATACAAAAATACTAGTAATGCATTAGTAGTATATTTACAGAATAACTGTCAAGACAATCACCAAGACATTCAAAAATTGTCTTGCCGATTGTCTTGGCAATACAAAATATGGGGGACTTAATTGAAAGAAATATAAATTAAGTGACTAATTCGAAAATTTCGAAGTTAATTTCAGAAAATTTGAATAAGTTACATAAAATTTACACAGTTAATAATAAAAAAAAAGATAAATAATTTACAAAATTACTAAAATGACCATATGTTGTCCTTTAAGCGGAAATGAAGCATTAATACTAAAAGGACAAACACTACAAATTATTAAATAAAATATTACCTATTTTCATAAATATTTAAAGTAAGATAATAAATCTATATATTTTCAAATAAAATAACTTTCTGAATAGAAAATTATTTAGAGAGAAAATATGATTTACTAAAATACCAAAAATATAAAAAAGTTGTTTAAAATAATTAAATTTTCAATAAAAATAAATTCTCAAATATTTAAACTTGTAAAATTTGAGAAAAATATTTTCAGAGAAAATAAATTATTCTGAAATGAGAGAAGTATGTAGAAAGATATTAAGAAGATTATGGCAATGGTTTGAGAATAAACAAGCAAGAAGATAAGTTGATAAAATAATTATACAAGTGATTTTAATAAAAGTAAAATATTAACAAAGTAATCACTTGTAAATTATTAAAGAACAAACCTCAGATATTAATTAGTTTAATTACTAGGACTGTTTAACATACCCAATTCACCAACAATTCTGGTGAATGTGGATTCGTCAAGAGACATAGTAAAAATATATGTTGTTGTTCTTCCGTGGGTACAAAATGTAATTCCACGGTACCATTCATGACAGGCTCTTGAATAAAATGATACCTGATATCGATGTGCTTGGTCCTCGTGTGTTGTATAGGATTGTTGGAGATAGCTATGGCACTTGTATTGTCACATAAGATTGGAATCTTGTCAAGTACAAAGCCATAGTCACGTAGCTGATTCCTAATCCACAAGATCTGAGCATAACAGCTTCCAGCAGCTATGTATTCAACTTCGGCTGTTGAGTTGGAAATGGTTTGTTGTTTCTTGCTATACCAGGAAACCAGTCTTCCACCAAGGAATTGACAACTCCCGGATGTACTTTTTCTATCTACCACACTTCCTGCATAATCTGAATCTGTATATCCAACAAGGTTAAAACCAGATTCTTTAGGGTACCAAATACCTAAGTTAGGTGTACCCTTAAGATATCTCAAGATTCGTTTAACAGCAACGAGATGCACATCTCTAGGATCCACTTGGAACCTTGCACACAAGCATGTAGCACACATAATATCTGGTCTGCTTGCAGTAAGATAAAGTAATGAACCTATCATACCTCTATAGCTTGTGACATCTACCTTTGCAGAATTTTCACATGCTCCAAATTTGACAGCTGTAGATGATGGTGTCCTAGCTGAAGATGAGTCCTCCATTTGATATTTCTTGAGGAGCTCTTTGATATACTTGGATTGACAAATAAGGATTCCATCTGATCTTTGACTTACTTGTAATCCAAGAAAGAACTTCAGCTCACCCATCAGGCTCATCTCAAATTTACCCTGCATTAACTTAGCAAATTTCTTGCACGGAAGATCATTAGTAGACCCAAATATTGTATCGTCCACATAGACTTGGACTAGTATAGTAGCATTCATATGTTTCTTTGTAAAGAGAGTTTTGTCTATGACACCTCTAACAAAACCATTTTCAAGTAAGAATTCAGAAAGAATGTCATACCATTTTCTTGGTGCTTGCTTAAGGCCGTAGATATCCTTGAAGAGAAAGTAAACATAGTCCAACAAATATGGATCTTCAAAGCTAGGGGGCTATTCTACATAAACCTCTTCATCTAGCTTACCATTCAGAAGAGCACTCTTGACATCCATTTGATAAACCTTAAAGTTTGAGAATGCTGCAAATGCCAAGAATATTCTGATAGCCTCAAGTCTAGCCACTGGTGCATAGGTTTCATCATAATCAATTCCTTCAGCTTGGGAATAACCTTTAGCAACTAGTCTTGCTTTGTTTCTAGTCACGGTGCCATCTTCATCTAGTTTATTTCTGAATACCCACCTTTTGTCAAACACTTTCTTGTCCTTAGGTCTGGGTACCATCTTCCATACTTCTTGTTGTTTAAATTGATTGAGTTCATCTTGCATAGAAATCACCCAATCAGGATCAGAAAGAGCTTCCCCAGTCTTCTTAGGTTTCATTTCAGACAGAAACCCTGAATAATTACATTAATTCTGATAAGCTCTTCTAGTTCTCACGCCAACATCTGGATCACCAAGGATTAGCTCAAAGGGGTGAGCTCTATTCCAAACAGTATGTCTGGGAAGATTAGATCTTGATGATTCACCTTGTTCTTCATTATGATGTTGAGTATGACTAGATGATCCTTCATTGTCTCCCCCTGAGTACAGGTTGACTTGATGATTGTTCAGGAGTGTTAGGGGTATCTCCAATATTATCATTGTTTCCACCACCACCACCCTGATCATCATCATCATCATTATTGTTATCATCATCAACAACATCAGGTGGATTGTCATCATCTGAATCTGAATCTAACATGTCATCAAAAGATAACTTTTCAGATGGATCTTCTGTTTGGATACTGAGGAGTTTAATGTCATCAAATGTTACATTTACACTTTCAAGCATTTTCTGTTGATCAATTACATACACCTTATAAGCTCTTCTTGTATAACCAATAAAAATTTCTTCATGTGCTTTGGCCTCAAATTTTCCACCACGATCATCTCCTTTTTTAAGCACAAAACATTTTTCTCCAAATACATTAAAGTATTTGAGTGTTGGTTTCTTTTCAAACATTATTTCATAAGGTGTCTTCATTAAATCTTTATTGATAAGAGTTCGATTCTGGGTATAACATGCAGTGTTGATAGCTTCAGCCCAAAAATATAAAGGAACCCTTGATTCACTCAATATTGTACGTGCAGCTTCAATCAAGGTTCTATTCTTTCTTTCTACTACCCCATTTTGCTGAGGAGTTCTTGGAGCTGAATATTGTTTTGTTATCCCCTTGTCAGCACAAAAGTCATTTAGAACTGCATTCTTGAATTCAGTTCCGTTGTCTGACCTTATTGCTCTTACTGGATGCTTAGAATCTAGCTCAATCAACTTGATGTGATCAATCACCAATTGTGGAGTTTCATCTTTGGAATTTAGAAAAAGAACCCAAGTGTATTTTGAGAAGTCATCAACAATCACGAGAGCATACCTTTTCTTTGACATAGACATCACATTAACCGGACCAAAAAGATCCATGTGCAGTAATTGCATAGGTTCAGTTATTGATGATGTGTCAGTGCTCCTGTGAGTTGCTATTTTCAATTTCCCTTCTTAACAAGCATCACAGAGTCCTTCCTGAGTAAATTCCATAAAAGGCAAACCTCTCACTAATTCTCTTTTAACTAGAGAATTCATTGTCTTGAAGTTAAGGTGAGAAAGTTTCTTGTGCCATAGCCAACTCTCATCTGTAGATGCTTTAGAATAGAAGCAAGTGATTTCTTCAGTGCTTCCAGAGTTCATGTTGGCTACATACATATTGCCTTTTCTAACTCCAACCAGTGTAGACTATTTATGTCTCTTGTGTGAGATCAGACAATTCTTCTTGTTAGAAAAGGCTTCATATCCCTTGTCACAGAATTGATTAATACTTAGCAGATTATGTTCAAGTCCTTTCACAAAAGACACTTTATCAATGATAATATTTCCAGCTTCCAATCTACTATATCCATCAGTTTTACCTTTGCTGTTATCTCCAAAGGTAACCACTGGGCGGGCTTTCTCCACCACATTTATCAGCAGGGCTCTATCTCCGGTCATATGCCTTGAACATCCACTGTCCAAAATGAACATAACACGATCAACCTATTCCACACCATGCATTGACAAATCGGTTAAACTTTCTTCGAAACCCAAATTTGATTGGGTCCAGAGTACTTGAAGAATTGGTCTTTATCAGGCAAAACAACATTCTTAATCTTTACAACAACATCTTCAATAGAGACTGGACATTTAACCCTGTAAATAGCTTTAACATTCTTTGGTTTCAGCTTAAGTATCCATGTCTTCACCATAACCTTAGGAGGACTTGAGGTCCTTGACCTAGGATTAGGTGGGGTGATAGTCCTGGATCTAACATGCTTATTTCTACTCATATGTTGTCGAGGGGCAGTCTTATTAGAACATGCATGATTACTATTAAAGTAAGCAAACATAGCATTAAAGACACACGACATGCAATTCACAGAACCACATGCTTTATGAGAAGTATCAATAATAGAAATAGCAGGCATGGTAGACATGTTGTTATTTATCATATTCTTGCAATTTAATTCAGTCTTCAAAGAACTAGTTGAATTAACAACCTTAACTGGCACCTTAGGTATATCTTGTCTAGAATAGACATTTGTATTTACAATGTCCTCAGTTCTCAATTCTTCATGAATAATTAAAGAAGTGGTATCTAAAGGTTTTGCAATAGACTTCTTAAAGAGAGGGTTCTTGACACCCTTAAGCACATGTGGTATTCCCCTTTCTTTAGCACTAACAGGATCATGGAAATTTATGTCTAACATTCCAACAGCCTCATTGTAACAAAACCCAGTTCCTACGGTTTGATCAACAGCTTGTTGTTGAAAATCTCTTTAGCCACTTTAAAAGAATTATAGTAAGCTCTAACCTTGGTTTCAAGTTCACTGATTTTAGCAAGTTGTTTAGACACTACTTCAACTAAGGACTTTTCCCTTTTATTAAGTAGTTCTATTTCCTCTTTTTGCTTATCCTAACACTTGTGCACATTTTGTAGTTCCAACACTTGATTTTCAAGATTAGTGTTAAACAAATTTATTCTTGCATTTTCTCTTTTAGCACAATCCAAAGTACTACCAAGATGACGTATTATTTCATCGTCAGTAAATATTACCTGTGAGGTAGAACCATTAGAACTATTGGAATTGTCAGAATTTGCCATCAGCATTAGATTACCAACTTCTTCATCTTCACTGTCTGTGTCATCCCAGCTTTTACCAGCAGCCACATAGGCTTTTCCAGTCTTTTTCTTTTTAGGAACATAATCCATCCTTTGACAAGTTTGGGTCTTTGACACTCAGTGGCAAAATGTCCAAGTTCATTACAATTGAAGCACCTAATCTTGCTTCTATCAATAGTTCCAGTTTTATAGCCACTCTTGCTACCAGAGGATGAAGAACCTCCTTTCTGGAATCTATTGTTGTTAGATCTAAATCTGAACTTGGGATTCCTTCTGAATCTGAAGTTACTGAACTGTCTCACCATCATAGCCATAGATTCATCCTCGAATTGATCCAGTTCTTCTAAAGAATAAAACTCTCCACCATCCTGAGTAACAGGTGTCTGACCAACTTCAACTTCAAATTGTTCCCTGTCAGTGCTGTAAGGTCGAACAACCTTAGCTTCCATTTCCCGTGGAGTCTCAACAACTAAAGCTGTAGATGTGTTTATAACTCTACATTTACCATAAATTTCTTTCTGTTGAGCTTGCTCCAATTCATAGGTTTTTAGAACACCGAAGATTTTTTCGAGAGTAGTTTCATTCAAATCCCTGGATTCCCTAATGGCAGTAATCCTATGTTCCAGATGAGTAGGCATTGATAGAGGAAACTTCTTGTTAATCTCTTTCTGTGTATAGTACTTGCCATGCACCTGCAAGTTGTTGATCAGTTTATTATACTTTTGAAACACTTCTTGTATACTTTCATTAGGGCCTGATCTAAAGTGTACATACTCAGAGGTTAGGATCTCTAGTCTGTTCTCTCTAACTTCATCCGTTCCTTCATTTACAGTTTTAATAGTTTCCCACATGTGTTTGACATTTTTACAATTAATCACATGATTGTACATTACTGAGTCCAGGGAATCTATTAAAATAAGTCTTAAATTTATGTCAAGTGCATCATCCTCTTTTTCATCAGGAGTGAAGGAAGCAGGATCTTTTTGATAAGCCCTTGCAGGAGTAACAACTCATTCCACAACAACTTGTTGTTCAAAGACCATCGGTACTTTTGGTCCTTTTTTTAAAACACCCATATATTTGGGATTTGCAACTTCAAGAAACATCAACATCTTGTTCTTTCACATATCATAATTATCCTTGTCATAGTTGTCAAAGATGGGTATCTTCACGGTGCCAACTTTTGAAGACATGATGAATTTTTAAGTGAGTTAAAAATTCAGTCTCGATTTTTAATTGAGTAAAAATAGGATCTTGATTTGTACTTCAATCAAACTGCTCAGATATCAATTGTTAGGTCCAATAAGATTGTAGAAGGGGGGGTTGAATACAATCTATACCTTTTCTTCAAAATTTGTCCTTAAGATTTAAATTCGATTTAGACAAATTTGTGCGGAATTAAATGAAACAAAGTTCAAGTTAAATATAACGATATATTAAACTTGAGGGTTGTTACAAAATCAGTACAGAGTAATATCAAGTTGTTAAAAACAAATTAGAAAATTCGACATGAACTTTTCTTAATTTGTTAATAAAAATCGAGATATAGATTAGGAGTAAAAACTCGCTAATAGTATAAGAACGATAAATAAACAAGTTCCAGTGGATACAATATTACAAACAAGGAACCTATGAATTTATTGTGAATTTATTGTACTGGCAGTTGATGAGTAAAGAAGAGAGAGTTTTGGTCTGATGCTTTTCTGTTCTTGATGATATGTTTCTGTCTTTCTTTTTCAATCCCAGCTGCCTTGTCTTTATAATATCTACTGCCTCCTTGTTGTATAAAACAATACTTGTAAGACAATCACAAAGACAATCTATCTTCAACAAGACAGTCGGTATGACATCTTTTGTCTTGGCAGCTTCAATTTTTGACTTAGCAAGACAATGAACAAGACAGTCGGTATGATAAGAATTGTCTTGGCAGCTTTAGTTCCATCAAGATAGTCGGCAAGACATTCTGTGTCTTGATAGTATTTTTCTTCAACTTTGAACTGTCAAGACAAACTAACAAGACAATCCATTTCCTTCTATCAAGACAATCTTGGGATTGTCTTGTTAATTCAATTTTTTCAGATTTAAATGATTTTGAATAAATCATTTAATAAATTGAATTAATTTCACTTAATTAATTATTCTGATTTAATTAATCTAATAATTAATTTAATAAACAAAATAATTCTTTGATGAATTAATTTATCAATTAAATCAACTACTTGATTTAATTAATTAAAAAGGTATAATTAATTCTCCTAATGTCTTAATTGCTTTCAGAACCACTGAGTATACATAAAGAATTACCACTGAATTTTCTGTTGACGCTCAATGTACTTCTGGTTCATGAACGACTAACTTCAATGATAATTCTTCATTTTTGACTTTAAAATATGGTTTCCATTTCATTTTCTCTTCTCTCTTTAACTATTCTGTACTCTAACTGTTCTTTAACTGTCACTAGAGAAATCTCCGTCTTCTAAATAAATCCACTTATTGTTGAATACTTCACTGAGGCTTGATCAGACATCTGAACTTCTTTCAATGCAGTAAATCTTCAAGTCTGTAGATTGACTTTAATCTTTTTCTTCTGACAGATCAAATATTCTGAGATTCCTGGACAATTCATACTTATTATTTACTATTACATACTAATTTAAGTTGAGTTGTATCCTCGAACTACAAATAGGTTGTCATATGCCTTTCATCATTTGCACATTATTCAAAGATGATGAAAAAAATCGATGAAGAAATGGCATCAATTGATGAAGGAATAATTTAAAAGGGAGATACGAAAGATGATCCTCCGTATTCAGTCAGTAAAAAGGGCCATAAATTCGCTTTTCAGTATTTTGGGCAACTTTGTCTCAAAATTGAGTATTTTGGTAATTTTCTCTTCAAACTTTGGTGTAGGAAGCGTCAAACCACGTCTGTGTATCTCTATGTAATTAATCATTGTTTATTATTTTTTATTTATTGTTAATGACGTATTTTTTATTTTTTAAACAATTTAACACGTTGACGGTGAAATGCCTAAAGAGTAGATAATTTTCACTACTTTACTTTATATATTTTAAAACCTATCTTCTTTAACTGCAAATTTTTTCAAAAATTAATGAAAGGCAACCACTGATTTTGATTAATAAGTGGAGCATGTTAACATATAAAATCAATTATTATATTTGGAACAGGGCCACTCAAATAACTGAGAAATGTCTGATGGACATCCATTCGTATTCCTCTATCACTAAAACAACTACCTTGACAATAGTAGGATTAGGTAACATTATTTTTCATGTTATCACAACAATCCATAGAGGTGAAACCATACTATATTCATGAACATAAACAAATCCAAGCATGCAAAATTCTTTTAGTATTTTAAAAAATATTTTTTAGTTCAAGATTCTCCCAAATATCAAAGGCATGCTTTTAATACATCAGAAAGGGATTTTGTCTTTCATAAATTAGCCAATATAGTTCAAATAAGCTTAGAATTGACTAGAAAATGTAGAGAAGGGTTTATTTTAGCATTTTCATTTGATAAAGTGTTGAGACCATTGTTAAACCTTAGCTTATCTTCTGTATTAATAAATATATATTCAATATCTTCATTAGATTGGTTCAAATCATTTTCTTGTAGTCATTGTTATCGATTTCCTGCTACATCTGCTATGAAAATAAAGTAATCTTTATCATCAAGCTCTTTATAAATTATTGAATTTGGTATATAACTATATCTCAAATAGACTTTGTAGAGGCAAAGTTAACTTAGTTTTAAATATGTTTGAAAGACATTTGTATATTGATTTTTAACAACATACGAGGAAGTTACTCGTAGAGGATAAACTATTGATATCCATCTTTATCCAAATAATCGTACAATTTTTGGTTAGAGATTGTTGAAAGATCTTGTCTTAAGAATATATCGTTGGAGTTAAAATTCAAAAGGACACCATTATCATTAATGTATATATCATGAGGCAATCTTAGCTAGAGTGTGAGCTCTACTGATCGTATATTAATTTATATTTATGACATTCTCAGTGTGTGGTATACTAAGCCAACGCTTCCATGAGAAGCTACAAATAATGGAAGGGTGAAAGCATATACCGAAATACCGGATCCCTGTAAGAATCGGTAATAACAGGTGAAGAATGTGAGAAACTGTGCGAAAAGGACATGGTGAAAGTACAAGGAAGAAATAAAGTGTCTGAGAATTTAAAATAAGTGTTTAAAACTTTAGGATTAATGATAAGAAAGAATTGATAAGAGAGGAAGGAGAAAGATTCTCTTTCTCAAGTTCAAGTAAAATTTAATTGAATTAAAGATGAAATAAGTATCTCCAGTTCAAACTTTAAGTTCTTCTTGTTTGGTTTTTTTTCTCAAACTCTTAAATTTTTTAGCAACCATTTTATAAGATTAATAATTTCTAATGCATACATGTATGGAGTTGATTGCATATCATTTTTTTAATACATAATTGAAATGTTACTAGTTTTCATAAGCTTTTTATGAAGTGTCACATCTCGTTAACACGAATATGAAATTTCTTGTACATTTAAGGTTGTTGCAGACATATTTTTTGTTATAATTCTATGTTCTCCCTTAGTATTACACTTCAATTTATGTCCATTCTTCTTAAAATTGTAGAAATGAGTTTTGCATAGTTAAACCTTGAAAAACAAATACCCTTAGAATTGAAATTTTTTACTTTTTTACCGCGATTATGCATTTATCATGTTTAAAAGAAAGGGTAAAATAACTAATTAGTCACTGAAGTCATTAGTAACTTGAAAGTGGGTCACGAAGTTAAAAAAACCTTCAATCGCATCATGAAATTACAATTAGCTTGCAATCACAGTACTAAACATAAAAAAAATTTGCACGACCGTTAAATTATGTCGACTTTTAACGGTTCTCCGTTAAAAGACAACACATTTACGGTTAAGTCACTGAACTATGTGCTAATTTTCAGTTAGGTCACTGACTGAAAAAAATTAAATATTCAAAAAAATATCTAACGAATTTTTTTTTAAAAGATTATGTTTTTTAAATTTAAATTGTACTCATTCAAAAAAATTAACTAAAAAAAAATTTACACTTTTGGTATCACTTATTAATATCGAAAAAGATGGATCGGAAACTTGATATTTTTTTTAAAATATTTTTATGCTTTTACCGATTTACTAGCATATAAAATAAATGGATATGTTCAATTCTGAATTTAATTAAATTATAAATTAAATAAATGGAAAAAGGGAAATCTAAATATTTGTTGTATCGATTTACAAGCATATGGGTTAAAGAGGTATATACAAATTAAATTTAATTAAAGTGTAATTATTTGGAAAAAATGTAAACATTCGATTTTTTTTTTACATTTTATCATTATAAAAAAAAACTTGTTATCTTTTCGTTCACATGTATTTATTAATAAGCATATGTATTGAATTGGTATGCATAATTTTAAATGTTATTAAAGAAAAATCATTCAGATTTTTTTTAAAAATTTAATCAGTTAAAATTAAATTTCGTTAATGACCTAATTGAAAATTGTTATCAAGTTCAGTGACCTACTTGCAAGTTTCATTGTGCCATCTCAGCATCTACGTCATCTTTTCGTTAGAAATTGTAACGGAACTGACGATAATTACCAATTTGCAAGTTTTTAAGTACTTCATTAGTTGACTGAAAGCTTTTTTAACTTTGTGACCTACTTGCAAGTTACTAGTGACTTCAGTGACCAATTAGCTATTTTACCCTTAAAAGAAATCTTTATTGAGATTCAACTGTGTAGAGTGGGTGTCAACCCAAATACCACATCGTCAAGATAAAGAAGATTAATCCTGCATATAAGCAACCAAAATAACTCCACTAATATGAGGACTTTTGGGATGTGCCCAAAAACAAATCAGTGTAGGCTCGACCCAAAACGGACAATATCATATTATTGTGGAGTTAGGGCTTGCTCGTGGCCTTA
Organism: Saposhnikovia divaricata; assembly: GCA_036435485.1. NCBI lineage: Eukaryota > Viridiplantae > Streptophyta > Magnoliopsida > Apiales > Apiaceae > Saposhnikovia > Saposhnikovia divaricata. Next base: position 78,072,013 of record CM071599.1, read on the forward strand.
AAGAGAAGGCAATCACGAAGTAATTACGAAAATTAGACGGAATTTTCTAGTATGCACATCTGTTGAAGAATTGGCGATTGCGGGGTCATCTTTGGTTGGATCGTCCTAATTTTTGGACAGTAGCTTCGTTACATCAATATCTAAAATCTGACGGTGAAGATCGGATTTTGAGTTCGAAAATGTGTGATTTCTGGTGTCTGAAGCAGGCTGTTTGCGCGTTATTGGTTGCTCTTGAGTTGATTTTTTCTTGGCTTGATGGAGGATCTAAAGTCATTGAGTATTGATCCACCAAAGTACGTTGAGAAGACATATTTTACTATGTGGTAGTTAACCGTCAAGGATTGTTAATTCAATAAGGACTTGATGACGCCTTGGAGAAGGAGAAGCCAAAAAAGATGTGTGATGCAGATTGGGTGAAAATCCAGAAGAAAGCGGTGAGTACAATCAGACTGGCACTTGCACTCGAGGTGAGGTATAATGTGTTGAAAGAGTCAACACCAAAGGAGATATGGGATAAGTTAGCAAGCATCTATGCATCGAAGTCGTTGACCAACCGACTTAATTTGAAGATGAAGTTGTACTCTTTAAAATTGGATTAGGCAGGTCATCTCCATGATCACATTAGTTATTTTAATCAGTTAGTGTGTCATCTGGCTAATGTTGATGAGTCGATGAAAATCGAGGAACAAGCTCTGTTGCTGTTGTCATCACTACTGAAATCCTTCAAGTATTTTAAACAGACGCTGTTAGTAGGGAGTACAACTCTTACGCTTGATGATGTGTTTTAGGTGTTAAGAGATAATGAGAGGATGATAAAGGATGTTGTTTCTCAAAGTGGTGAGATAGTTTCAGCTGTCCGAAGTGCTGAAAGAGGGAGGAGTCGCAGTCGTAGTGACCTACAAGGAAGAAGTAAATCTCTACCGAGTAAGAAGGATATGAGCACTGTTGAGTACTATTATTATGGTGAAACAGGTCATATGCAAATGTTATGTCCAAGCTTTAAAGAATATCTAAAGTCCTTTAAGCAAATGAAGGGAAAGAACAAAGTTGATGATGCAAAATCTACACATGTGATCGAGGATGGAGAATCCGCTATTAATCTGTGGCTCTTCATCTTGCGACATGCTGCCCAACCACCTCAGTGTCAGGAATACTTTCGACACAAGCCGACCAAGATCTCCAATTGCAGTTTTGGAGAGCCTCCCACACCATACAACTTGGCTTGCTCGCGGCCCAACAAGTGGTATCGAAGCTGATGGTTAAGAAGTTGATCCCGAGACTGCGGGCTGCAAGTTGTGTGGTGTGGGAGGCTCTCCAAAACTTTGATTGGAGATGTTGGATGGCTGGTGTCGAAAGCCTTCCTAACACTGAGGTGGTTGGGTGGTGTGTCTCGTAAGATAAGGAGCCATAGATGAATAGCGACGGTATAAGGGTCACAACATTGGTAGTTCTTGGATTGAGGGGAGATTATAGAGTGGGTGTCAACCCAAATTCCACACCGTCAAGATAAAGAAGAATTATCCTAAATATAAGCAACCAAAATAACTCCATTAATATTAGACCTTTTGGGATGTGTCCAAAAACAAATTTGTGTAGTCTCGGCCCAAAACGGACAATTGATAAGTGGATTTTATATCCACTTATTTTGCACTAATTGGACCTAGATTGTTGGTTTATCCTTAAATATGTTGTGTCTTTTAATTCGTTTTTTGTTGATTAATTATTTGTTGTGCAGAACTCGCAACTTTAGGTATTGTGGCAATAAAAGGCTAAAAAACGGTGGATTTCTATCTCAATTTTATCAAGAAAACTGGCTACGAATTGTCATAAAGAAATTCTGAGTGATATATTCTTAATGCTGAAACCCCGGTTGGAATTGTTATATTTTTCGTTAAGCGAAAGGGGTCCGGTTTCAGATCCTCAATAAATCGCAGCTCAGAACTTAAGGATTCATTTATATTAACAAATATTTTATTTAATTAGAAAATTATATTTATAAATATCTAATAATATTAGATATTTATTTGTGTAATTTTTGATTTAAATTAAATATTTATTAATTAAAGATTATAAGTTATTTATAAAAAAAAATTAAAAAATTGAATTATGCACGAATTGTTATAGCAGGTCACCAAGCACTCTGGTAAACGCACAAGTAATAAAAAAAACAAAAACAAAAGATCATGTACTCAAGCTGCACAAGCCATTGTCGGGTGTTTGTTTTTGAAGATCCACACGCGCCTGGGGAGCGCGTGTTGTACACGCGCCAGCATTTAAAAGAACATCAGCCGCGCGTGCACGGCACGCGCTAGTTCCGCGACTGGGTTTTGCAGATGGCTGGGAGTGGTTGGCTTAATTGCAGATGGCTTTCGGTTGCTTTTATTTGTGCTGATTTCTTTTAAATTCTTTTAATTTCTTTTTCTTTTCTTTTTATTTTTTTTATTATTATTGGTGTGCTAATTATTGCTATAAATAGGGGTAGTCTCAAGCTTGTAAACACACCAATTTTGAGAGAAAAAATTCTCCCTTGTAATCTCTCTAGTTTTTTTTTATAATTTTAAGTTTTGTTTTTATACACTTTAAGTTTTGCAAATTTAGTATAAGTGTTATTTCGGTTGAAGAAATTACGGGGTTTATTCGGAGTGCTCTTTTCTTTCATTGGAAGCTATTTCGGTTCTACTTTCTAACTCTCGTAATTTTCATATTTAATTTATCGCAATTTTTAATTCAATTATTATTATTATTATTATTATTATTATTATTATTATTATTATTATTATTATTATTATTATTATTATTATTATTATTATTATTATTATTATTATTATTATTATTATTATTATTATGTTTTCATTTAATCCCATGATGACGATCCGTTCGATTATGAACTAATCGCCGTCATGGGATTCTAATGGATTTATTTACGTAATTTAGTAATTCGATGCCTTAATAATTTGTATTATGATAAAAATTCAGATTGCCTAATGTGGTTGCACTTAATTTATTAGATGCGTAGCTAACGTCTAAATTATTAATTCCTAATGAATGCGAAAGTGGATTTAGGAATTTAGAATTTGCCATGTTAGCATAGGTTCGTAATTGTCATGTACATTTACGATAAGTGGTAGGATTTTGGATCACATCACCCTATGTAGTCATAATAAAGGAATTTATTCGTAAACATATTATGTTTTCAAATCTTATAGACATATAGGGTCTAAGCATAAAAGGTGTCCACGCGACTTCTATCTTTTTAAGTGGATGTTCGTATGGTTTGATATAAGTTAAGGCTGAAAGGCGCTTATGTTAGTTTCGTGTTCCCGACTAGCTTTCGTAAATTATCAAAATTACTTTGAAATTAAGGCATCAATTCTAAATGAAATAAATAATGAAATTAGAACCCCATGTTTTTCTCATATATAAAATCTTGTTTAATTAAATCAAATAATTTAAATAATTTAAATTATTATTTTAAATCAATCAGAATTATTGAATATTATTAATTTAAATAATCAATTAGAAAAATACAAAAATACCTCCTTTTGATATTTATTCAAGCAGTTTGTTGTTTAATCATACGTCGTTGCTTAAATATTATTTCTGAACAAACACCAAGTCTTTGTGGGAACGGATTTATTATATTACTTGTGACCGCGTACACTTGCGCAGTTAGTTTTCGAACCAACAAGTTTTTGGCGCCGCTGCCGGGGACTTCGGTGTTATTTTCAGAATTTGTGTTTAACATCAACGGAGGTTAAACTTAACTGACTTGGATATTTTTTTGTTTTTAACGTCGTGTTTTCGTGCTCTGCCAGTATAAGGATCTTGAGTTGTTTATGCTAACGCGTGCCCAAGCTATTAAATCAAGAGCCGTAAGAAAGCTGGAAGAAGCATTAGAAATGGCGGATGATGTGCCCAAGACATTGATGGACTATTCTCAACTGAAAATCAATGACATTCAGTCAAGCATCGTCAGGCCAGCCATTGCAGCCAACACATTTGAAATCAAACATGGCACAATCCAGATGGTACAAAACTCTGTCCAGTTCGGGGGAACGCCAACGGAAAATCCAAATATGCATATCCGAAACTTCATAGAGATTTGTGACACATTCAAATTCAACAACGTGTCAGATGATGCTGTAAGGTTGAGACTCTTTCCATTTTCTCTGCGGGACAAAGCTAAAGGATGGTTGCACTCTCTCCCAGCTGGCTCGATAACAACATGGGAGGAACTCGCTCAAAAATTTCTCACTAAATTCTATCCCATGGCAAAAACAACTGCCATAAGGAATGCTATTGCTCAGTTCACACAACAGGCGGGGGAATCTTTATGTGAAGCTTGGGAACGCTACAAGGAGATGCTAAGAAAATGCCCTCATCATGGCATGCCCAACTGGATGGTCATAAATTGTTTCTATAATGGATTGGGATGGCAATCAAGACCTATTGTGGATGCAGCTTCAGGAGGAACATTATGGGCTAAAAGTTATGAAGCTGCCTATGAGCTAATTGAAATGATGGCGGCTAATGAGTATCAGATTCCGACACAGAGGATGCCTCAGCACAAGGTGGCAGGAATCCTCGAGGTTGATGCAGTCACATCCCTATCAGCTCAGCTTGAAGCTCTAAACATGAAGGTGGATTCTTTGACAAACTATGGGGTACAACAAGTAGCAAGTGTTTATGAGCTATGTGCCGGTAGACATGAAACGAATCAATGTGCAATTTCCAATGAATCAGTGCACTTTGTGAACAATTTTCAAAAGCAGCAGCATCCGGTCCCAAACACTTACCAACCCAACAACAGAAATCATCCTAACTTCAGCTGGAGCAACAATAACAATGGATTGCAACCACCACCGCAACCATATCAAGCCCAACCACCATATCAACCACACCCATATCAACAACAACCATACCATCAAACCCAAAAGCAACAATATGGGGCCAGACCATACAATCCCTCAGGACTATATCAACAGCAGGGGCATCAACTTCAGAATCAGTACGCGTACGCCCCGAAACAATCTCAACCTCCGGGATTTAATCAGCAATATTTTGCAGGTCCAGGCCAACAGTCTGCTGAGAAATCAGAATTGGAAGAACTAAGATTGATGTGTAAGAGTCAGGTTGTATCTCTTAAAACTCTGGAAAACCAAATTGGCCAAATAGCAAACGCCTTACTCAACAGGCCGCAAGGAGTTCTACCTAGCGACACAGAAACAAACCCTGGAAAAAGGGACGGCAAAGAGCAAGTCAAAGCTATCACCTTCAGAAGTTGAAGAGGTAGAGGCACAGGGCAACCACTTCGCGACTGAGGAGCAAACGAAGATTTTGAAGCCGGACATCAGCATCAGCGAACCGGAGGAGGTCAACAGGCCATCTGAGAAAGCATCCCAGGAGCATAAAACTGCAAACACAGAAATCTACCCACCTCCACCATATCCGCAGAGACTCCAGAAGCAGAAATTGGATAAGCAGTTTGCTAAATTCTTAGAGGTATTCAAGAAACTACATATTAATATACCTTTTGTAGAAGCATTGGAGCAGATGTTGAGTTATGCTAAGTTTATGAAGGGTATTCTATCAAGGAAGCTGAAACTTGAGGAATTAGAAACTGTTGCCTTAACAGAAGAATGCAGCGCCATCCTCCAACAGAAACTGCCTCCGAAGCTCAAAGATCCTGGAAGCTTCACCATACCATGTACTATTGGTAATCTATCTTTTGAAAAGTGCTTGTGTGACTTGGGAGCTAGCATCAATCTGATGCCATTGTCGGTTTTCATGCAACTTGGTCTACCTGATCCAAAACCCACAAATATCTCCTTACAGCTAGCAGACCGGTCAGTTACGTATCCAAGAGGAATAGTGGAAGATGTCTTGGTAAAAGTGGATAAGCTCATCTTCCCAGCTGACTTTGTTATTCTAGATTTCGAGGAGGATAAGAAGATTCCCATTATCTTGGGGAGACCATTCTTAGCTACAGGTCGGACGTTGATTGATGTCCAGAAAGGTGAACTCACAATGAGGGTGCAAGACCAAAACATCACTTTTAATGTGTTCAAAGCAATGAAGCTTCCATCTGAAGAGGAGTGTTTCAAAGTTGACTTGGTAGATTCTACAGTTAGAACGGAGCTTGAGCAGATGTTATTAACAGACCCCTTGGAGAGAGCCTTGATAGGGGATTCTGAGGTGAAAGATGAAGAAGGAGCAGAACAACTTCAGCAATTAAATTCAGCTCCTTGGAAGAGAAGATTTGATATGCCATTTGAGTCTCTTGGATTAGCAGAACTAAAAAATTCCCAGGAGCGTCTAAAGCCATCTATTGAAGAAGCTTCTATACTTGAACTCAAACCATTGCCGGACCACTTGCGGTATGCGTTTCTGGGTGATGCATCTACATTACCTGTTATTATTGCTTCTAATCTATCAGGGAGTGAGGAAGATAAGCTTCTGCGAATTCTGAGAGAATTCAAATCAGCCATTGGATGGACCATAACAGATATCAAGGGAATCAGCCCTTCGTATTGCATGCATAAAATTCTGCTAGAGGAAGGAAGTAAACCTACTGTTGAGCATCAGCGAAGACTTAATCCTATTATGAAGGAGGTGGTGAAGAAAGAGATTCTTAAGTGGTTGGATGCTGGTATCATCTACCCTATTTCAGACAGTTCTTGGGTGAGTCCAGTTCAGTGTGTGCCCAAGAAATGAGGCATGACAGTTGTAACCAATAAGAAAATGAGCTCATTCCTACTCGGACAGTCACAGGATGGAGAATATGCATGGACTATCGCAAGTTGAACAAGGCCACCAGAAAAGATCATTTTCCTCTTCCATTCATCGATCAAATGCTGGATAGGTTGGCTGGCCATGAATATTACTACCTTCTCGATGGTTATTCAGGCTATAATCAGATTTGTATCGCCCCAAAAGATCAGGAGAAGACCACATTCACTTGTCCTTTTGGCACTTTTGCTTTTCGACGAGTTTCTTTCGGGCTCTGTGGTGCACCGGCTACCTTTCAGAGATGCATGATGGCCATATTCTCTGACATGATTGGAATAAATGTGGAGGTTTTCATGGATGACTTTTCAGTTTTTGGAACTTCGTACGATGAGTGCTTGCACAACCTGAGCCTAGTGCTGAAAAGATGTGTTGAGACTAATCTAGTGCTCAATTGGGAGAAATGTCATTTCATGGTGCAAGAGGGAATCATTCTTGGGCACAAGGTATCTAGTAAAGGGCTCGAGGTGGATAAGGCAAAAGTAGAGACTATTGAACGACTGCCTCCTCCAATCTCAGTTAAAGGAATCCGTAGCTTCCTTGGACATGCAGGTTTCTATCGACGATTCATACAAGACTTCTCCAAAATTTCTAAGCCATTGTGAAATTTGCTGGAGAAAGACAAACCTTTCAAGTTCGATGATGATTGCTTGGATGCTTTCGAGCTATTGAAGAAGAAGTTGACATCAGCCCCGATTATTACAGCACCTAATTGGGAAGAGCCATTCGAGCTAATGTGCGATGCTAGCGATTTTGCCGTGGGAGCTGTGCTTGGTCAGCGAAAGAAAAATGTTTTTCATGTGGTTTACTACGCTAGTAAAACCTTTAACGATGCACAGCTAAATTACACCACTACGGAGAAAGAGCTTTTGGCAGTTGTCTATGGTTTTGAGAAATTCAGGTCCTATTTGCTTGGGACGAAGGTGACAGTCTACACTGATCATGCAGCCATTAGGTATCTATTTTCAAAAAAAGAGTCTAAATCGCGATTGATTCGTTGGGTTCTTCTGCTGCAAGAATTTGAGCTTGAAATATAAGACAGGAAGGGAACAGAAAATCAGGTAGCCGATCATCTATCACGGTTGGAGGAGCATGGTAAGGATAAGACGCTAATCAATGAATCATTCCCAGATGAGCAGTTGTTCGTAGTACACGGAGAAGTGCCATGGTTTGCAGATATTGTGAATTATCTGGTGAGCAACGTCATTCCGTCAGAATTCTCTTATGCCCAAAAGAAGAAGTTTTTGCATGATGTGAAGTGGTATCGATGGGATGAACCATTCTTGTTCAGGCAGGGAGCAGATCAGATTATCAGGAGATGCATTCCTTACAATGAAACGGAGGAGATTTTGCGAGATTGCCACTCTACCACATACGGTGGTCATTATGGTGGAGAGAAGACTGTGGCTCGAGTACTTCAGGCAGGATTCTTCTGGCCAACCTTGTTTAAAGATTCTCATCAATTTGTATTGGGTTGTGACCGCTGTCAACGGGTTGGAAATATCTCCAAGAGGAATGAGATGCCTCTCAACATGCTTCTTGAAGTTGAGATTTTCGATGTCTGGGGGATAGATTTCATGGGACCATTTGTCTCATCGTGCAATAACCAGTACATCCTGCTAGCGGTAGACTATGTGTCCAAATGGGTAGAAGTCAAAGCTCTACCTACAAACGATGCTAAAGTGGTGATAAACTTTCTGCACAAGAACATATTTACCCGTTTCGGAACTCCACGAGCAATAATCAGTGATGAGGGGACACATTTTTGCAATCAGAAATTCACTGCATTAATGGCAAGGTACCGTGTGACACATCGGGTTGCAACATCGTATCATCCTCAAACTAATGGTCAGGCAGAAGTCTCCAACAGCGAAATCAAGCGGATTTTGGAAAAGGTGGTGAATCCTTCAAGGAAAGATTGGTCCTTGAAGCTAGACGAAGCTGTTTGGGCATACAGAACCGCATATAAAACACCCCTGGGTATGTCTCCTTATCAGTTGGTGTATGGTAAGGCTTGTCATTTACCTGCTGAGCTTGAGCACAAGGCATACTGGGCTTTGAAGAAATTGAACTTCGACATGAAAGTTGCTGGTGAAAAGAGGATGCTTCAACTGAATGAGCTTGATGAGCTTCGTCTACAGGCTTATGAGAATAACAAGCTGTACAAGGAAAAGGTCAAGAGATGGCATGATAGAAGGTTAGTACATAAGACATTTGTACCGGGTCAAATGGTTCTGCTTTTCAACTCTCGCCTAAGACTTTTTCCTGGAAAGCTCAAGTCAAGGTGGTCAGGTCCGTTCACGGTTAAAACAGTGTTTTTGCATGGTGCAGTGGAAATTTTTGATAAGTCACCTGATAAGTCTTTTAAGGTGAATGGGCAGAGGCTTAAGCATTATCTTGGGGGTACGGTGAACCGTGATGAATTCACCACTTTTCTTGCCCCAGCATGATCGAGTTACAGAAGGAACGTTCGGCTAAATGACGTTAACGACAGCGCTTCATGGGAGGCAACCCATAGGTTTAGTGTTTTTATGTGTGGTTTGATTTTGTGTGATTTTGTTCAGTTTGCAGGCCATTGGCGAGTTGCAGGATTAGCCTTAGTTTGGAGCTCATTTCTACCACCTGATTCACCGCCCGAGGAGGGCGACGATGCCGACAGTAAGGGGAGTTCTCTTTTATCCTTTATCTATACCTTCAATGAGGACATTGAATATTTTAAGTTTGGGGGTGATTTAGGATATTTGATTAATCGAGTCATAGTATTGCATATAGGTTCATGTAGTTCATAATGCACACCATGCTAGTTTTATTTCATATAATTCATATTCTGCAAAAAAAAAAAAAAATTGCATATTCATGATTAGTTGCATATCATATTTTCCTTCATCCCGTAGCACTTGGTAGTTTCGTTTAATAGTCAATGATGAAGTTACTTGTTGGTTCGAAAACTAACTGCGCAAGTGTACGCGGTCACAAGTAATATAATAAATTCGTTCCCACAGAGACTTGGTGTTTGTTCAGAAATAATATTTAAGCAACGACGTATGATTAAACAACAAACTGCTTGAATAAATATCAAAAGGAGGTATTTTTGTATTTTTCTAATTGATTATTTAAATTAATAATATTCAATAATTCTGATTGATTTAAAATAATAATTCTAAATAATTTAAATTATTTGATTTAATTAAACAAGATTTTATATATGAGAAAAACATGGGATTCTAATTTCATTATTTATTTCATTTAGAATTGATGCCTTAATTTCAAAGTAATTTTGATAATTTACGAAAGCTAGTCGGGAACACGAAACTAACATAAGCGCCTTTCAGCCTTAACTTATATCAAACCATACGAACATCCACTTAAAAAGATAGAAGTCGTGTGGACACCTTTTATGCTTAGACCATATATGTCTATAAGATTTGAAAACATAATAGGTTTACGAATAAATTCCTTTATTATGACTACATAGGGTGATGTGATCCAAAATCCTACCACTTATCGTAAATGTACATGACAATTACGAACCTATGCTAACATGGCAAATTCTAAATTCCTAAATCCACTTTCGCATTCAATAAGAATTAATAATTTAGACGTTAGCTACGCATCTAATAAATTAAGCGCAACCACATTAGGCAATCTGAATTTTTATCATAATACAAATTATTAAGGCATCGAATTACTAAATTACGTAAATAAATCCATTAGAATCCCATGACGGCGATTAGTTCATAATCGAACGGATCGTCATCATGGGATTAAATGAAAACATAATAATAATAATAATAATAATAATAATAATAATAATAATAATAATAATAATAACTGAATTAAAAATTGCGATAATTAAATATGAAAATTACGAGAGTTAGAAAGTAGAACCGAAATAGCTTCCAATGAAAGAAAAGAGCACTCCGAATAAACCCCGTAATTTCTTCAACCGAAATAACACTTATACTAAATTTGCAAAACTTAAAGTGTATAAAAACAAAACTTAAAATTATAAAAAAAAACTAGAGAGATTACAAGAGAGAATTTTTTCTCTCAAAATTGGTGTGTTTACAAGCTTGAGACTACCCCTATTTATAGCAAAAATACAAATAATAATAAAAAAAATAAAAAGAAAAGAAAAAGAAAAGAAAAAGAAATTAAAAGAATTTAAAAGAAATCAGCACAAATAAAAGCAGCCGAAAGCCATCTGCAATTAAGCCAACCACTCCCAGCCATCTGCAAAACCCAGTTGCGGAACTGGCGCGTGCCGTGCACGCGCGGCTGCTGTTCTTTTAAATGCTGGCGCGTGTACAACACGCGCTCCCCAGGCGCGTGTGGATCTTCAAAAACAAACACCCGACAATGGCTTGTGCAGCTTGAGTACATGATCTTTTGTTTTTGTTTTTTTATTACTTGTGCGTTTACCAGAGTGCTTGGTGACCTGCTATAACAATTCGTGCATAATTCAATTTTTTATTTTTTTTTATATAACTTATAATCTTTAATTAATAAATATTTAATTTAAATCAAAAATTACACAAATAAATATCTAATATTATTAGATATTTATAAATATAATTTTCTAATTAAATAAAATATTTGTTAATATAAATGAATCCTTAAGTTCTGAGCTGCGGTTTATTGAGGATCTGAAACCGGACCCCTTTCGCTTAACGAAAAATATAACAATTCCAACCGGGGTTTCAGCATTAAGAATATATCACTCAGAATTTCTTTATGATAATTCGTAGCCAGTCCTCTTGATAAAATTGAGATAGAAATCCACCGTTTTTTAGCCTTTTATTGCCACAATACCTAAAGTTGCGAGTTTTGCACAACAAATAATTAATCAACAAAAAACGAATTAAAAGACACAACATATTTAAGGATAAACCAACAATCTAGGTCCAATTAGTGCAAAATAAGAGGATATAAAATCCACTTATCACACCCCCAAACTTAAACCGATGCTTGTCCTCAAGCGAAAACATACTTGACTACCTCTAAATGCATGAATGGAACTGATGCAAGGATCCCATAGGCAAAGCAATAACCAAATTAGCAGAGTGACTCAGAGAATGCGAAAATTCCAAATAGAGATCGACTAAATACCCGCATATTAACATGTACAAATACAGAAACGTGCGCGTGTGCAATGCTCATCAGAATTACTCCTAGCGCTAGATCAAAACCATACTTATTTTTCGCCAAGACAATCACAAGTTTATAAATAGAATGAACGCTAGACACTTAAACACCTCCATCATCATTTGAGTTTAGACAGGAATTCATGCTTTATTACTAACAACTAAGACGTATAATACTATACACAACACACATGCTTATTTGACCGTGCAATGGATGAGACCCCAAAAGGCTTATACAATAATACCCATGTAGCGAGCGTTAGGTTAGTGGATCCCAGACCGGAAAAGTCTTAGGTCACTAGGCTTGAGTCCCCTAGAACTTAATTGCTCGAGTATTAAAGAGCTCATCCTGGCCAATTCTACATACTCACACTATCATAACACTCTTTTTTTTTCTTTTTTTTTTCATTTTTTTTATATATATATTTTTCATTTTTTTTATATGCAATCTGGAATGAGAATTCTCAATTCCAAGCCTAGACTACTCATATAAATATGAGCTGGCTACTAGCCAATTGACACCTATCCATTATTAACAATTACACACAAACTAGCACGAACCCTGGTTTCCCCCAAACTTATATTTAGTGATTCTACGCTATCAAGGGAATAAAGAAAATTCCAAATATAATCAGGTGATTAAATTTCAACAACCAAACAAGCATGACCTTAACCTAGCCCAAAAGCAACCGATGAGTTGTGTAAGATTGTGTTTCTGTAACATGCACGTCAATTCATAAGTATTTAAATCAGCCCTCTATCTATCAACAATATCATATTATTGTGGAGTTAGGGCTTGCTCGCGGCCCAACAAATTATACATATATATATTTCAAGATTATAGATATACTTTTGTGCGATAGATTTTTAAAAGCAAAAGGTGTTGTTTGGCTATATAAACTTCTTGTCTACTCTCAATGTAAATGAGAGAAAATCATAAGTTTCATAAAAATGAAAGTAAATTTATATATGACTGTGAAGACAATCACTTCTTATATTTACACTATCTTATTGAGTGTGAAGACAATCACGCTAATTATTACTTTATGTTATTATTGAGAAGTTAAAATTTTAATTTTCACTTATAGTAATATTATATTTTGGAGATTGGTTAACATTATTTGTCGTAAGTGGTTTCTCGAGTAATATAGTAAATTTATACCGTTATAATATTATGATGTATATATATACAATCTTGTTTTATACGTATGTTTCATAAACATGTTGTACAATAAAGAAAATATATATTTAGGCAAATTAAATACACATGAACAATAAATCATCACAACATGCTTTTTTATTCAAATTTTATTAATAAAACATACATGGCATAAATATACCATTATGAAGCAAGGTATTTAATATATTAAATGTACTTAAAAATGATATCTTAAAACTTTTCTCTAACAAGACTCGATGGAGGAGAATCGGGATCAGGTTCCTCCACAGAAATTAATTTTTTCCCAACAAGACTTGGAGGAGGAGAATCTGGGTCAGGTTCTTCTACAGAAATTAATTTTTTCCCAACAAGACTTGATGGAGGAGAATCTGGGTCAGGTTCTTCCACGAAAATTATTTTTTTGCTTACCAAATTTGGTGGAGGAGAATCTGGGTCAGGTTCTTCCAAATAAAATAATCTTTCCCTAACAAGACTTGGTGCAGGAGAATCTGGATCAGGTTCTTCCACAAAAATTAATTTCTCTGTTACAAAATTTGGTGAAGGAGAATCTGGATCAGGTTCTTCAACGTAAATTATTCTCTCCCTAACAAGATTTGGTGGAGGAGAATCTGGGTCCGGTTCCTCTACAGATATTAAATTTTCCATAAAAAGATTTGGTGGAGGAGAATCTGGGTCCGGTTCCTCCACGGAAATTAATTTCTTGCTTACAAAATTTGATGGTGGAGAATCTGGATCAAGTTCCTCCACGGAAAATAATTTCTCCCTGACAAGACTTGGTGGAGGAGAATCTGGATCAGGCTCTTCCACGGGAAATTTGGAAGAAAGTTCATTGCCAAAGAGGCTTATCGGAGGTTCATTACTATTGATGCCGATAGAAGATTTCTCGTTAAAGTGACTAATAGGAGGTTCAATGTTAGTGATGCTGGGAGAAGGTTCTTCTTTAGAGATGTGTGAATGTTCATTGACTACTAAACGAACGTTTTTTTGAGGGACAAGACGAGCGTTCGTTGCTAATACCGAAAAGTTGATCAGCACGATTATAAGTAACAAACAAGTGATTCTTACTTGTGAATCACACATTTTTGATATACTAGTAGGGATATTTGGTTTTTGGAGTTGGACAATATGGAATGTTGATGGGTGTGTGGCCATTCTGTGAATTTATAACGAATATTTAACAGGTTCATTAGCGTAACCGATATTGCAAACGTTTTACTTTTTATCTTATGCAAAAGAATATAAGATTCAAATATTTTTCTATAGTTTAAAAAAGTAATAGGTACATTTTCAGATTTTAAATACATGAATCTTTTGAAAAAAATAACTTAAATGCATGAATTTAGACGGTCCTTTTATAAATATACATTGAATTCAATTATTCCAGAATCTTACTATTTTAATTTTAAAGATACTATTCTTCAAATCGAATTGATAAGAATCGTCAAATATAATCCTAAAAGTTATTATATACAATGTTCCAAGGTTCAAATTCCACTTACAATACATGTTAAAATTTATAATTTGTAATATTAATTACAAAAATATAAATAAAGGTAAAATTTCCTTGCACATGTATTACTATAATTTTTTCCTTGAAAAATTAAAATTAAAAATAAAATATTAAGATTTAAATAATAAAACATTTAAAAGTAATACATGTTTTTACACATGATATAAATTAGTATATATTTAATTATATATTGCCTTTATATTATAAACTATCATTACATATTTATGACCAATTGTCTTTATATGCAAGAAAAATAATAAGGTTGATATAAGTAGCATAATTTCAGAAATATACGGTGTGTTTGACAATGTTGTTGGAATAGCAACAACAGTTTTTTTTTCTGAAAAATAGCTAAAAAAGTGTTCAATAAAATTTAAAAATTGTTTTCCCAAAAAGTGTTTTTTACCTAAAAACTGGTTTTAGAGAAAGCAGGTGCCCTATGTTGCTTTTCAGCTTTTGCCGGAAGCAGCCGCTGGTTTCACTTTCAAACCTCAGCGAAAATATTGTTTTTATAAGTTTTTAATTAAAACATGTCCATATAAAAAATATTACCAATAGTCGTCAATTTTCTATTGACAACACTTTTCTAACCAACATTTTTTTTAACAACACAGCAATTTTTAACAGCAATTGCAAACAGAAGCATAATTTGTTTCAAAATAACATCATATAAAATTTACATGGAAAGTATTTAATCAACGATATTACCATCAACACAATCAATTGTACCAATTGCATTATCTAACAAGGAAATAAGACCAATTTACCTCAATTTTCATACAGTATGTTGTGGCCCAATATGCCCAGATGCGTGGGATATTGGTCCAATTCATCTGTAAGTTACTTTAGTCATATTAACATATAGCTACCGTATAAGTCGCAAGATATTGCGTAGTTCAGTTTAATGGGTTAACACTTAATAGGTCAAAGAACTCCTTACGGGAATAGTCGGTTTGATTCCTAATTTTGTTTTTTCTCTGCAAAAAGTATGTGTCTTTAAATAATGCAATTCCAGAAATGAAGTGGCTCAAGTTGTGGTCTTTGCCAACTCCTCCAAAGATTAAGAATTTCATATGGAAAACTCTTCGGAACTGCGTCCCTGCTATTTACAATCTAAGAGAGAAATGGGTGGATGTGGACTTATTATGTCCAGTATGTCGATCGGCTGAGGAATCTCTGGATCATATGCTCTTCGCATGTCCATTTGCATAAAGATGCTGGGAGTTGGCAAAAATGAACAAACATTTTAATATTGATATTCTTTTTCTGTCCAGGATGTGTGAGCTATTTTCTGATAAGTCGACATCTGTGTTGGAAATGTTTTGCTCTATAGCTTGGAAGCTGTGGGATCACTGAAATCTGGTGGTTTGGAATTGTAGATATCATACCCTGAGGCGGTTGTAAATGGAGCTAGTAGTTTTTTATTCATATGGCAACAAGCTCAGATATCTAAGAAGTTTCTTGTGGGTTTTAACAGTCGAGAGGGGGTTTTGGTGTGGAAGAAGCCAATTGCAGGATGGGTCACTTGAAATGTTGATGCAGCAGTTTTTGCAGATCAACATCTCAGCACGTATGGGTGTCTGGTAAGAGATGCTGATGGTAATGTGTTGGCGGGGTGTAATGGAAAGTTTTTCGGAAATGTTGATCCAAAGTTTGCGGAGGCTTTGGCATTCAGGGAAGCCTTGTCTTGGCTGAAGAAGTTAAAAATGTCCAATGTGTTTATAGAGCTTGATTCACTGGGAGTGGTGCAGGCTTTCCACCAGAAATCTTCTGATGATTCTTACTTTGGTTTTATCATTCTTGATTGTGTTGCCATTATTGAGAACTTAAGTTCTATGAAGTTTATTTTGTTCGTCGATCATCGAATTTAGCGGCTCATTCTATAGCTAGAGAAGCTAGTTCAGGGCCTGATCGAGAGGAATGGTCTTGTGTTCCTCATTTTCTTATCGATGTAATTTCTTCTGATAATCAATAAAATATCTTTCTTTTTTGGTGTAAAAAAAATTCATTAAAACCAAGCCAGAGAATTCGCTAATATCAACATTGCAAAAAGTGATACGTCAGCTACTCTTGCACGTCTTGAATGGAAGTTTTAAAAAATATTAAAATTGATTTGGGATGTGCTTCTCGATGTTGAGTACTTAGTGATGCACTTGACGACATTTTGCATTTAATTTAAATGGATAAATAAAACCCTCCTTTTATGTTTAGATGTTTTGGTTTATTTTCTTCCTACTGGGATAAAATTGTAAATAGACTTTGATAAGTCCCAATAACACCACAAGATTGTAGAAGGGGGGTTGAATACAATCTTGACAACTTTTTAGAATTACCAGAGGTTGAACTGTTGGATAAAAACAGATGAAAGAAACAAGTAAATAAAATGTAAAGCAAATACACAACACTTACAAAATTTCAGGTGGGTTTTATGATCCACCTGAGATTTATATTTCGAAGAAATAATTTGTGTAGAAGATTACACAGCTACGGTTACAAAGCTTAGAATACAAGAAGAAACCTAACAATTCTCTCGTATTTCTTGTATGTGTTTGCTCTCAAATAGCTCATACAATGTTTGTTCTACTCACACACTTATCTAAGCAATGCTGCACTTGGGTTATAAATACCCCAAGGCTACAGCTCTACAAACAAAATGAATATTACAAAGTCAAATATGTTTGCAGGTCTGCTACCACTCCTTTTCTCCATGTGACACAACTTTATCCGATTATCTTGGACAGATATTTCTAGATTTCATCGTCCAAAGTGTTTCCTAAGAAAAGGAATATTTCTTTTTCTTCTTCGTTTCCAAAGACTGGCTTCCATGCCATTTTTAAGTCTACCAACCCATGTGATCTGTTAGCTATGTCCCATCTCTGTCAACTACTAGGATCGAGACATTATTGATAAACATTTGTTGTAGCTGATTATCCATTGATGAGTTGTATGTTACCCGTTGATAGTACTATCCGTTGATGTAGCTCCCGTATCCATTGTTGGATCATTTCACTTAAACAGAATTATGAAGCACATCTTATATACAATTAGCTAACCTATCCTTTTTATCCATTGATAGTTAACATGACTTAGGATGCTGTCAACTAGTACTACAATCGATAACTGTCTGTGGAAACTTCTTGACATGATACTAACTTATCGATTGATAAGCTTCCTCATCAACGGATATTTATAAGTTGGATATACGTTGATAAGTTACAAAAACGTTAACTTATACAAATATGTTTTTAAAGTGTTTTATGTATATCATCAAGGACAACATAATTCCTAACAATCTCCCCTAATTTATGACTGATGGAATAACAACCATAAAATAAGAGCCTTGATGGTAACAAGGCACTTTGACATAATTACAGAGTTTAACAAAAACATGTGTATTGTAATAAGCTTCAAAAGATGTGAAAATGAGCTGTGTACAGAGCCAAGTTGAAAATACATACTCTTACAAAGGGCTGCTCCTTTAGACTGAGCAAGTTATTTCTTTCTGCTCCTTGCACTCTCCATACCATGAATCCTTTCTTTGTTCACCTGAAGCTGCTTCTCTAGAGCATTGTAGATGATCTTTTCTTCCCCATGATTTGGATCCATCATAGACATCAAGTAATGCAAGTACTCATTGCTAGCTTTCTCTAATTGATCTTCTAGTTTGAAAAACCTTCTACAATTGTCTTTATCTCTGAATTCCACTATCCAGAATGAATAAAAATGAACCTTCCTTCCAGGAACATATGGAATGTTCAGCTTCTTAGGCAAACCCTCATTTGTATTCCAGCTTTCTCTTATCTCATTGATCTTGTTGAAGATTATGGTCTGTGCTTCTGGAGTGAATCCACCAGTTCTCTTCATTAGAGACCATATCTTCACCAATTTGCTGAAACCTTCATCTAGTACTTGATGTAGGGGCCAGGTCTTGCTGTTTCCTCCCTTATAGGTGAATATTAACCTATCTGGCAGCCTGACTGTCCTACTTGCAGCACTCACATCACTTACCTCATCCAAGAAAAGATTGAAACTTGAATATTCTTACTGTCAGCAGTGTAGAGTTCTGTATCTTTATTGGTAGCCACCTTTGCAACATGTAGAACCTCGGTAATTTGAATTGGTCTAGCTGAAGGTGGTTTCCAGGTTTTTGTTCTCCTCCTTTCTGGTGGGACTCTAACCTTTGGAAATACCAAACTATTAATATCAAAGTCAAATTCCAATGGTTCTGGCTTTATGGCAAAGGGGCTAGGAATTTGGGTAGGTTGATGTATGGTTTATGTTGGAGGTATAGTAGGTTGAGGTTGTGTTGAATCAACTTGTACTTCTAGTTCTAGGCTCAAAGTCCTTTTAGCTTTTGTCTTGACCATACTTTTCCTTTTCTTGCACGCAGACTTTGTCTTCATTTTCTTTTTCTTAATTTTGGCCTCTTCTTCTACAGCCTCTTGTTCCATCTCTTCTTCCAACTCTCTAACTAATTCATCAGCCATCTTAGCTTCTTTCTCAATGAGTTCAGCAGGTGACTTTTCAATTTGACCAGCTTGCAGTAACCATGAAGTTTCTTCAGCCTTGGCTACTACAAAATTTGGATGACCTGTAGGTACACATATCTCCACTCCATCTCTGTAGATAAATGCTAGATTATCTTTCAGTCCCACATCAATTGCAGCCTTCAGTTTTAGTTCAGCTAGATGCTTCCTCAATAGTTTGAATTCATCTGGTTTTGGCAATGGGAAATCAACTCTCATGATGTTCTTACCATTCTTCTTCACGGGTGACTTCTCACTTTTGAGCATAGGCTTGAATTCAGACAAATATGAGGGCTCCCCTATGGCTAGAGATTTTGGAAGCACAAAATCTGGAATTAATACTTGCCTGATTAATGTGCTTATGGAGGGAATTTGTACTTGAGAAACTTGAGGATTGGCAGCTAGCCTTGCAGCAATAGAATCTTCATGATTCGAAGCTGACTCCCCCTCACTAGATGGTATTCTTGAAGCTTTTGGAGTTGATGAAGTAGATAGATGTTGCTGCTCCCCCTTACTAATTGGCTTCTCTAAACTAATCTTCTCCCCCTTTTTGTTAGCATCAAGGGTTTGAGTAGTAGGTAGATTGAACAGTTATTGAAGGAGGGCAATTTGGTGATTGTGAGTCTCAAGAATTAACTTTTGATCTGCAATCACATTGCACATTTGAGACTCCAATCGATCCAATTTTGCAGATAGAGCATCAATCTTTCTGTCAGTATCTGCATCCTTTTTCAGCTTTGACTTAAGCTGCTGCAATGTATGGGGAGGAAGGATTATTTTTAAGTCCTTTTTCTGAGACTCCAAGGCATCTTTAATTGCAGTCTTGAATTCAACCTTGTCCACAACCCTTTGATTAAGAAGACACTTGTGCAATTTGAGAGTAGCCAGAAAGTTCTCTTGCACTAGCTTTAGAGCAGGTTCAACATCCTGTAAAATAGATAAAGTCTTCTTGTACTGTACTACTAGCTCTGTATGAGTATCTCTGGAAATATAGGCATTTGACAATAACCATTCTGGTAAATCTTCAGATTGTTGTGAAGGCCCTTCATCTTCACCTTCACTTTCTAATTCAGAATCATACTGAAATTCGTCACCAGCAGTTGGAGGCAGCTTGGTAATGGCATCTTTGGCCCTTTACATATATTCAGTTGTGTGTACCTAGTTCATCAGTTGCTCAGCCTCCATATTGCCCTGTTTGGCCAGATAATCATAGTTAGAGACAAGGTTAGTAAGGGTTTTTGCTCCAAGTAACTTACTATCAAAGGCATGAAGATTGGCCTGTTGATAGGTACTAGACTTGGTGGCATCATTAACCCCCATTGACTCACTTGCAATGGCTCCATCCACCTATATGTCCCCAGTACCTGCTTTTCTCTCATGATCTCTCTCTCTTTTTGCATCAGGGGCTCCCCCTGGCTCACACCTCTCACACCCTCACCTTCACCTACTAAGGTGGTACTCTCTTTCTCTTATTTTGCCTGACAGGAAGAAATTGCCAGCCCCTCACTCACATACTCTCCTCTTGCCTGCTCATAAAGCAACCTCTCACTCTCATTAATTTTACTCCCTTCCCTTAATCCTAAGAGTGTTTGTGTTACTGAGGATTCTTCTGCTGAAGTTGCAATAGGCTCAGAGATAGGAGCAAACTGAATTCAAGTAGATGTAGTAGAAGTAATATCCTTTATCAATGGATGTAGAGTAGCCATTGCTGCTACAAACGAATGATTGCTGTTAGGCACATCTATTGGTGAACAAACACTTGTCAACGGATGAGAAATATCCATCGATGAGGTAGAAGAAATAGTAGTTGATAGATAGACTATGGTTGAATCTGTGCAAATTGATTTTAATGTAAGAGGCACAGTTTAAGCCACAGTTTCAGAAAAGGTAGGCTGTTGGTCCAACAAATCATCTAATAGATGATGACCAGTGGCTTCTGAGTGGGGTTCTTCCCTTAGAGTTAAAGAGGGAGAATCTGTTTGTGATGTGGTAATCATGTCCACATCCATAGAAAGATTTGGTGAGTTTGGAGTTTGTGGTGTGTTTATTGAGAGAGATCGGGGTTGTGATTCCACATTTATTGGAAACACATCTGTTAGGAATATGTTGTACTTGATGATAACTTCACAATCAATCAAATTGTATAAGGTTTTGTAGCTGTCAACGGATGAGGATTTATAACTCTATCCGTTGACAGGTAGCTCATCAACGGATGAGGTTTGTAGCATACTGCAGTATCTCTATGTTATCAGTTGATAGTGTTTTTATCCACAGTCATGTTGACCATCAACGGATAGGCAGAATAGGGTAGCCAATTGTAAATAAGCTATGCTATGTAATTCTGTCTAAGTGAAAGTGTATCAACAGATGAAGACAAAACTCTATCAACGGATACAACTCAAATCCACTCTATCAACGGATACAGCTCAAGTCTCAATATCAACGGATACAATTCAATACATCATCAACAGATGTCAGTGTACAATATCAACGGATAATCATTGACACTGTCTTCTATGCTAAGCTGGGGATTAGCAGTTGATAAGGACATGTTTGACTGACAGATCACATGGGTTGATAGTAGATACAAAAAGTAGTATGGCAGCCATACTTTGGAAATACAGAAGAAAGAAGCATTCCGTTTAGACTATGAATACAAGAAAGGTGCAGGAGACATGTCTGTTCACAAGGACAACCTTTCGGCTACATGTGTGTTTGGAGTGTAGTAGCAAGTCAACTAGAATTAGATTAATATTATCTTATTCCAGTAGTACTTGTAAAACTTGGGATTTATAACCAAGAGTAGCAACTCTTTGTATGCTAAGAAAACAGATACATTTGCTTAGGGTTTTATTGAATATCCTTAGAAAGCAAAGAGTTGTAAAACAGAAACTGTGTACTTTTGTATCACAGATTTTCTTCGAATAAAAGCTTCAGGTGGTGCATTTAACCACCTGATTCTTATGTGTTTGTGCATTAATCTTTCTACAGCAATTATCTAAGTATAGATTTCTGGAGTTCTTATCAGAAATTTATAAATATCAAGAATTGTATTCAACCCCCCCTTCTACAATTATACAAGTGTGTAATCTGGGAATAACAATTGGTATCAAAGCAAGCTTCTAACATATTTGAAGTTTAAAGATCAACACACTTCCAGCATGTCTAAGAAGGATTATGGAGTAAAGATTCCAGTTCTTGATAGAGAGAATTACTTTCACTGGAAAGTAAAAATGCGTCTACATCTCTCGTCTATTGATGAGGGTTTTGTGGATTGCATTGATAAGGGTCCTCACATTCCAATGAAGACTGCAACAAGAGTTCGCCTGGCTGAAGGTGTGCCTGACACTCTCATTCCCAAACCTGTTTCTAAGTGGAGTCTTGAAGATATTGCAGAAGTCCACAAAGACAAAAAGACCATGAATATACTGTTCAATGGTCTAGAAACAGACATGGTTGACAATGTTATTAACTGTACTACCTCCAAGGAAGTATGGGACACAGTTCAAACCCTTTGTGAAGGAACAGAACAGGTGAAGGAAAACAAGATGCAACTACTAATCCAACAGTATGAACATTTCCACTTTAAGAGTGGAGAAACATTGAATGATACATTTAGTAGATTTCAAAATCTACTAAATGGTTTGAAACTGTATGGAAGAATCTATTAAGTTAAAGATTCTAATCTCAAATTTCTGAGATCACTGCCCAAGGAATGGAAGCCAATGACTGTTTTTCTAAGAAACACTCAAGAGTACAAGACATTTACTCTTGAAAGGCTCTATGGAACTTTAAAGACATATGAGCTGGAAATAGAGCAGGATGAAGAGATTGAGAAGTCTCAAAAGAAAAGTGGGTCAGTTGCACTTGTTGCCAACTTGGAGCAAAAGGAGGAAAGGACAGAAGCTGCTAGTTCTACACCAAACAGGGAGGTTTGTAAAGGTAGAGCAGAATCAAGCAGGAGCAAGGAAAAGGTGTCTGAGGAATTGAATGTCCTTCAGCAGGATGAATTGGATGAGATAGATGAGCACTTAGCTTTTCTATCTAGGAGATTCTCTAAGCTGAAATTCAAGAGAAACTCTGGGGTGGCCAAGCCATTTAACAAGGATTTTTCCACAAGCAACTATGTGGATAAATCCAAAATTAAATGCTACAATTGAGGAATTGCTGGTCACATCATAAGTGAATGCAGGATACCTAGATCTGAGAACAAGGGAAAGTCAACTGAGGCTGTTGACTATAAGAAGAAATATTTTGATCTTCTCAGGCAGAAAGGAAAGGCATTCTTGACCCAAGAGTATGACTGGGCTGTTGATGACAATCATTCTGATGATAATGTTGAGTTTGCCAACCTTGCTTTAATGGCTGATTCTGGAGAGCAGGAAGCAAGTTCAGCTAACAATCAGGTATTTTCTACTAATCTCTCTGAGCTCACCAAAGAGAAATGCAATAGTGTTATAGATGAAATGTCTACTTAACAATATCACTTAAGTGTTACTCTTAAATCACTTACTAAAGAGAACAATAGGATTAAAGAGTCTAATCTGTTTTTAAGTGATAGAAATGCTGCTCTAGAAGCTCAATTTCTTGAATTTGAGAAAATGAGAGTTGATTGAAATAATGATAAATGTGAACTTGAAGCTGTGTTAAAAAGAGAACTGATTTTAAAAGACCAGCTTGAAAAAGAACAAGGGATAATTGCTAAATTTCAAAGTTGTAGGAATATTTCTCAAAACATAATAGAAGTCCAGGGAATAGAATCGTTTGTGAAGGATACCTGGGCTCAAAAGAAAAAGGAGCTAGAACCTGGCCATGAGGATCTAGAGACTATTTGTGAATCAACGGATAGTGATCATCCGTTGACAGATGAACCATCAACGGATGAGAGGTATCCGTCGACTAACAAAAAGTTTGTTAGTAAGAAGGAACTCAGGAAACTGGATATCAAGTATGGTCCAGTCAACAAGAATTTTGTTAGTGGTGAGTGTAGCAAAACCAAATCCAGTGGGAAGGCTAAGGCAGGTGACTTACATAACAAAAAGGCTGTTGGTAAATCAGATAATGAAAAGGTAGAAATTGAGGGTAAAAAGAAAAAGAACAGAAATGGTAAGATAGGTATCAACAAGAAAAACAATTATTCTCCTGACAAGTTTGCTCCTAGGAAAACTTGTAGTAATTGTAATAGTGTCAATCACCTATCTTCTAATTGCAAGATTGTCAACAAGGCTCCTGTTCATATACCTCAAACAATGCCATGTATGCCTGCAATGCCTGGTTTGTATCAAAATGCTAGTTTTTCAAATCCATATGTGAACATGCCATATGTGTCTAATCCTTATTTTCAATCTGTGAATGTGCCACAAATGTCATAGAACATTCCTAGCATGAATAATATGTATGCCAATTTTCCACAAATGCATGCATCAAATATTCATGCAAATGAGCATTTGTCAAACCCCATCACTCAAGCATCTTCACCTAAGTTGAAGAATGCTAAGAATGCAAAGTCAAAGGCTAACAACAAAGGACCCAAGGAAGCTTGGGTACCAAAATCAACTTGATTTGTTTTTGAAATGTGTGTAGGGAAACAGAAGGAATCTATGGTACCTAGACAGTGGATGTTCTAGGCACATGACAGGAGATTCAACCCTGCTCACAGAGTTCAAGGAAGGAGCTGGCCCTAGAATTACCTTTGGAGATGACAGCAAAGGATATACTAAGGGATATGGCCTGATTTCAAAAGACAATGTCATCATTGAAGAAGTGGCTTTAGTTGAAGGTTTGAAGCACAATTTGCTGAGTGTCAGTCAGATTTGTGACAAAGACTATGAAGTAAAGTTCACAAAAGAAGCATGTGTTGTTTCTGCCAAGGAAGACAACAATGTGGTATTGACAGGCTTTAGAAAAGGAAATGTTTACATAGCAGACTTTAATTCAGCATGCTCAGAATCCATTACTTGTCTCTTCAGCAAAGCAAGTAAGGATGAGAGTTGGCTATGGCATAAGAAGCTGTCACATTTGAATTTTAAAGTTATGAATGATTTGGTAAGAAAGGATCTTGCTAGAGGAATCCCTCAATTGGAGTTTGTCAGAGATGGACTGTGTGATGCCTGCCAATTAGGGAAACAAAAGAAATCATCCTTCAAAAGCAAGACAGAGTCATCCATTGTTAAGGCTCTTCAATTGCTGCATATGGACTTATTTGGTCCATTAAATGTCATGTCTATTTCAAAGAAGAAATACTGTCTGGAAGAGAATCATCCACAATGAAGATTTTTTGAGAAGAGAATGGAATTGTCCATGAGTTTTCTGCTGCCAGAACACCTCAACAAAATAGGGTTGTTGAAAGGAAAAACAGAACTCTCATTGAAGCAGCTAGAACAATGTTAAGTGAATCAAGGTTACCAACATATTTCTGGGCTGAAGCTGTCAACACTGCATGCTTTACTCAGAATATTTCTTTGGTCAATCAAGCTAGAGGAATGACTCCTTATCAGTTGTTAACCAACAAGAAACCAACTTTAGCTTTCCTTCATGTCTTTGGATGTAAGTGTTTTGGGCTAAGGAATCATGGAGATAACTTGGGCAAATTTGAAGCAAAGGCAGATGAAGCTATTTTCGTTGGATATGCAGCAGGGAAAGCCTACAAGGTCTACAATCTAAGAACCAACATTGTTATGGAATCTGTACATGTTGTGTTTGATGATCAAAAGATTCTAGGCCTAAATGATGAAGGCTCCCATGAAAAGTTGGAATTTGAGAATGAAGGTGAAGGGAGAATGTACTATGATGATGATGAGGAAGATGAAGATCATGACCACAGAGACCCACCAAGAGTTGTTGTACCAACTAGAAGTGATGCTTACACTGGAAATGAAGCATCCGTTGACAGTCATTCTGGAGCATCCGTTGACATTATTAGAGATGCATCCGTTGACAGAGATTCTCAAGCATCCGTCGACAGGCAAAATGATGCATTTATTGACAGTCAACTTCATAATTCAGCAAGGACAACAAACTCAGGGGGAGTTTCTCAAGGTCAAAATTCAATGCTAAATCAACATGATCATGCTCATGGAAATGAAGCAACCTCATCAAGATCAAACCGTCCACCTGCAAGAAAATGGACTAGAGATCATCCATTTGAGTTAATCATTGGTGAATCAAATTCAAGAGTCCAAACTAGAAGGGCCACTCAAGCAGAATGTCTATACAGTAGCTTCCTGTCTCAAGAGGAACCTAAGAAAGTGGAAGATGCCCTTCTAGATCCAGATTGGGTCATAGCAATGCAAGAAGAGCTAAACCAATTTGAAAGAAATTAAGTATGGAAACTTGTGCCCAAACCTGATAATAGAAGTGTCATAGGTACTAAATGGGTTCTCAAGAATAAGACAAATGAAAATGGCATAATTGTGAGGAATAAAGCTAGATTAGTGGCAAAAGGCTACTCTCAAGAAGAAGGAATAGATTTTGATGAAACTTTTGCTCCAGTGGCAAGACTTGAGGCAATAAGAATCTTTCTAGCTTATGCAGCACATGCCAATTTCAAAGTCTATCAGATGGATGTCAAAAGTGCCTTTCTAAATGGGGAACTGGAAGAAGAGGCTTATGTCCATCAACCTCCTGGCTTTGAGGATCCAGAATTTCCAGAATATGTATATCTTCTCATGAAAGACTTTATGGTTTGAAGCAAGCACCAAGAGCCTGGTATGACACTTTATCTCAATTTCTTTTGGAGAACCACTTCACTAGAGGTACAGTAGATAAAACCTTATTTCATAGGAATATTAATGGCTCTTCAATACTTGTTCAAATCTATGTAGATGATATTATTTTTGGGTCTATAGATGAGAAGCTTTGCAAAAGGTTTGCCAAACTTATGCAAAGTAGGTATGAAATGAGCATGATGGGTGAATTAACTTACTTTCTTGGCCTACAAGTAAAGCAAGTTAATGAGGGCATTTTCATAAGTCAAACAAAATATATTTATGATCTCTTAAAGAAATTTGACTTAATGGATTGTACCTCTGCAAAAACACCTATGGCCACTACAACTAAGCTTGAGTTGAATACTAAGGAAAAGTCTGTGGACATCTCAAGCTATAGAGGCATGGTAGGTTCACTTCTATACCTAACAGCTAGTAGACCTGATATAATGTTTTCTACTTGTCTTTGTGCTAGATTTCAACCTGACCCTAGAGAGTCTCACTTAATAAC
The DNA here is from genome assembly GCA_036435485.1 of Saposhnikovia divaricata. Lineage (NCBI taxonomy): Eukaryota > Viridiplantae > Streptophyta > Magnoliopsida > Apiales > Apiaceae > Saposhnikovia > Saposhnikovia divaricata. The sequence continues at coordinate 78,099,376 of CM071599.1, forward strand.
TATTAAAAGAATTTTCAGGTATCTCAAGGGAACACCAAACCTTGGCATTTGGTACCCAAGAGAATCTGGTTTTGATCTAACTGGCTATTCAGATGCAGATTATGCAGGTTGCAGAGTTGACAGGAAAAGTACTACAGGTTCCTGTCAATTTCTAGGAAACAGGCTTGTTTCATGGTTCAGTAAGAAACAGAGCTCAGTCTCCACTTCTACAGCTGAAGCTGAGTACATTGCTACTGGAAGCTGTTGTACACAGATTCTATGGATGAGAAATCAACTCATTGACTATGGTCTAAAAGTTGAGAAGATTCCAATTTTCTGTGACAACACAAGTGCTATTGCCATCACAAGGAATCCAGTGCAACATTCGAGAACCAAGCACATTGACATCAAATACCACTTCATTAGAGAACATGTGATGAATGGTACAGTAGAAATGCACTTTGTGCCAAGTGAAATGAAGCTTGCAGATATCTTCACCAAGCCTCTTGATGAATCCACATTCACAAGATTGGTAGGTGAGCTAGGTATGCTTAACTTGTCATAATTCCTAGTGATATTTGATTTCACTGCATTGCAGCTAGGAATGTGTTTTGATTTACTTGAGAATTAAAAACTCTCAGAAAATTTTTCTTTAGAAATTTTGTCCAAGGCAAAATTATCTTATCAACGGATATCCTTTTACCCGTTGATAGCATAAACACATTCCTAGATTTTTGTATATCAACGGATAACAGCTTATCCACGTCATCAACGGATAAACTGTTTCTCAACCGTTCATTCCATATCCGTTGATATACATATTTTCTTTTAAATATAACCGTTGGTAAACGTGTATCTATATAGGACTGGTTATATTTATTTTCTTTTATTATTTGACAGTTACTTTTGACCAATGGGTAATTACTTTTAATTATTTCATTTTCAATTCTTGAAAAGTATAAAAGGCTGTCTTGTGCTCTCACATCTCACTTTTATCGACTTTCAAGATTCTCTTAAGTAAACTGCATCTTCTTCACAAAAACTCTCTGCAACAAAAGTTCAAACTCTTCAATGGCGCCTATTGTTAAGATGATGTCTTCCACTGGGTTCACCTATGAGAAGAACAATTTCGCTGCCTATGTCGATACAGTGAATGCCCCAGAAGCTTATCACACCATGATGAATTTTGTGAAGAACTGTAAACTTTCGTATGCTATGACTGCCACCACTCCTCTAATCCACGAAGTAATCGAAGAAGTGTGGGCATCTGCTGAGTACAATGACACAGACGGTACAATTGCTTTTTCTCTAAAGGGTAAAAACTATGTAGTTAACTCTGATGTGATAACTGCTTGTTTAAAATTGCCTGAGAATAACTGTCTGAAAGTACCCAGTGATGCTGAAATAGTTGCCATGCTTAATTCCATAAATTATGCCCTTAGTACTGATAATTTAGGAAAAATTGCTAGGAAAGGGATGGTTAAAGAATGGAGTTATTTTTGTGATGCCTTCATTAAAACTTTTTCAGGCAAAATTAGTAACTTTGATGCTGTTATCCATTCCATGCTAGTTATGCTGTGCATGCTTCTGACTGATAAATTCTATAACTTTGGCACACTAGTCATGTATGAGATAGCAGCAAAATTAGGTAAAAAGGAAACTAGGGGCAAGAACATCTATTTTGCTAGATTTTTGATGCTCTTAGCACTGCATGTATCTGAGAATAAGCTATCCATTGCTAACCCGGATAGCAAGTTCACATGTTTTGTTCAGGAGAAGAGAGTCTTAAGTGATTTAATTCGAATGAACTCCAATGCAGAAGTACAATTGGTATATCTACCAATTGTTCAGGTAACTCTTTCTAACCTTGAAACTCCTATCTCTAACCCCCAAATTTCTTTGCCTTCCTCGGTCACAATGGAGTCTGTAGTAGTTACCACACAGGCTCCTACCCAAGTGACTAAAACAAAAGTTTCCAAACCAAAATCTAAGAGACAAACCTCAGGTGTTTCTCAAAAAGCACCTGTTGCAAAAACTACCACAACTCTTGAGGGGAGTGTGAAGGAGGTAGTGAGTGGTGAGGGACAGGGTGCAAGCCCTAAGAATAAGGTGGGTGAGGAAAGTGCACCAAATAGCCAAGCCCAAGTTACATCCTCTCAACAGGGTGTGACTACTAGTTCTATAGCAACTCTGCACAAAAGGGTAAGGGACAATAGCTCTCCCTCAAAAACCTATGGAAGAAGAGTAAAATCTAAAACCATAGGGGAAGCATAGGGTGCACACACAGTACAGCAAACTGTACCTTCTCAAATTCAGTTTGATGTGACTTCAATAAATGTGGAGTCACAGCCCCTTGATCTTAACCTTCAAATCGATACACATTACAATCTACCATCACCAACTCCATCTCTGGATGTGGATATGATATCTACATCAATTACTGATTCTCCATCTTTAAGATTCTTGGAGAAGCCCCACTCTGCAATTGGTGGTCATCATCTTTTAGATGATTTGTTGGGCCATCAACCTTCCATTCCTGAATTCAGAACAACATCTGTGGCCTCATCTTTAAAATCAATCTCCACAGATTCAGTGTTGGTTTTCACTTCAACGGATATTATTATTCCTTCATCAACGAATATCCTTCATCCGTTGACAAGTGTTTCTCCATCAACGGATGCGCCTCTGTCTAGCCATCCGTTGACAGCTATAACTACTCCATCAACGGATATCCCTTATCCGTTGATACACTACGCCATAGATGGCTTTATACAACACTTAAGGGGGGGGTGTTACCTTCTCGAGTGTTACCATAGCTATGAAATTTTGGACCTACCACAACGCTTTAGTTTTGGTGTTACCATATCTTTAAAGGTATGTTACCATAGCCGTGGAAGGTGTTAAACTTAGTAACACCAAGGGCCGTGTTACCTTAGAGTATACTTAACATATTTTTGAATTTTATTTATAATTAACAATTTAATAATTATTAAATTTTAAAATTAAATAATTTTAATCAAGTCATTGAATTTATTATTATAAAAATAATATTCTATCAAATACTTGAATTATTTATATTTTACAATACCAATATATTTTTTAATAATTTTATTTAAAATATCTTAAAATAAAGTAATATTCAAAAAAAAATAAAATTTGATTAAATTCATCAATAAAATTATTGGAAAAAATAACAGGGTATAATAAATTTAAACTATTATTCAATAATTAAAATGATAAAATTTATTTCATACATTTTTTATAATAAAATTAATAAATTTTGTAATATTAAAAAATGAAAAAAAAGTAACGAATGAAAAATTGAAAAGAAAATCGGAATAAGCTGGGGCGGCAAAAGAAAATCAAAGCGGGCAAATCAAAATTGGTCAAAATTGCTTAAGGTGGAGAAAGCGGGCAAAACAAAATTGGGGAAAACACAGTTAGGTCACTCACTATCTCTCAAAGCTCACTCACCTCTCTCTCTCACCTCACTCACTCACCAAAACTGGTTGAGGCTTTGGTACACTTTTGGTGTTACAATAGGTACAAAGTGTGTTGCAATAGGTTACTATTTTTATCATTTTATGTGTTACAGTAGGTAACATTAGGTGTTACAATAGGCCTTGCACATTGAGAAGGTGGGCCCCACAGTAGGCACAAAAACTACCCAGATGTCGGCCCCACATGTGGGACTCACGTGTGTGCCCCACATGTGGACCCCACATGTGTGCAAAATTGTAACGTCTATTGTAACACACAAACTATGTTGCTGTAGAGTGTTTAAGATGTTGTTATAGAGGTCTTTAGTAACTGCATTTGCCATGTTACTATAGGTTGTTTTTCACGTTACCTTTGATACCTGTAGTTACTGCTGAGAACCTAACACGGCTGAGGTGTTACCATAGTCCGTTTTTGGCCTATAGCAACTTCAAACAGGGGTCTATGGTAACACAGTTTGGGGGTTGCTATAAGCAATCTATGGCGTAGTGATAACTCACTCTACCACTGCTATATCTGACATTCCTGTGTCAAGTGTGGAGGAGTTCTCAGTAGTTAAAACACTTTTAGGATCGAGGGAAGGGAGTGAGAGGCTGCCTTGTGAGCAGGTAAAAGGAGAGGCAAATAATGAGAGGCTGACCATTTCTTCAGGTCAGGCAAAATGAGAGCAAGAGAGTTCCACCTTAGTAGATGAAGGTGAGGGTATGAGAGGTGTGAGCCAGGGGGAGCCCCTGATGCAAGAAAAGAGAGATGAGAGGAGAGAAGGGACTACAGGAGAAATAAGGCAGGAAGATTCAACCATTGCAAGTGAGTTAATGGAGGTTAATGAAGCTTCTAAAGAGATGGAATTTCGACAAGAATATCAGTCAATCATTGACTCCATCTCTTTGGATCCTGAAACCTTTTCTCACCCTGTTTCTGCCTATCAAGTCATGGCACAACAGGGCAATGTGGAGGCAGAGGAGGCAATGCACCTAGTGCACACCTCACAATCTCTACAAAGAGCAAAGGATGCTTTGACAACTCTCCTTCCAGATGCTGACAGTGAAGAGTTTGGCAGTGATGATAGTGAAAGCACAGCAAATGATGAAGAAGTCAATATGGCTGATACTCCAGACTGGCTATTTTCTACTGCCACTGTGGCTGGTGACTTCAATGTGGAGATTGTGAAGCAATATCAATCTGCTAGGGCTGAGCACCAACATGCAGATCCACAGAGAAAGGCTGTCCTTCAGCAATTAATGGACTCCCTGAAACTTCACAAAATGCACATGGTCATTCAAAGAACACAACAGGAGGAGGTCCAAACTGCAATTAGAGAAATGAAAGTGGAACTAGATGCCAGGATTGAGGCACTTGCCCCTACTACCACTCAGAAGGTGCTGACTAGCAAATTATTGAAGGAAGATAGCCTGGCCAAATCTGTTCAGCATCTCTCCACCAGAGTGGATAGTATGGAATCTCAAATGCAGACACTCATTGCCAATCAAGCCAAACAGACTGAGCTACTGGAAAGGCTACTTGTAGCCTCATCTCCAGCCCTTGATGCTAACAAAAAGGGGGAGAAAAAGGTAGAAGAGGTTGCAGCTACTTCTAGTCATATTCCAGCTTCCAGTAGCAAGATAGCACAAATTGAGGGGGAGCAACAGCCAATGATAGTGGTCAATCCAAAAGAGTTTACTATAGAGGCTTCCCCTGTGAAGAAACAAAAGGCTTTGCCTGTGATTCCTGACCTATCAGAAATCTCAGATGGTGAAAGGCAAGCCAGAATAGAGTCCTTAGAAAAGATCAACAAGGAGGAAAATGAAAGAATGATGAGAACAGAAAGGATGATCAATGAATCAATTGTATCAAATCTGTTCTCTACTCAGTCCTCACCTCCAACAATATCAACTACAATTCTGAAGGTGCTCACTCCAGATATTGTAGCTCCTACATTCTATGATGCTGAACCATCTTATGTCAAAGAATTTGAACCATACATAAAAACCAGAGCCTACTCTCCACCAAAGGCAAATGGGAAGAACAAGTTACAATTGGACTTTCCATTTCCCAAGGATGATGAAGGAAAGCTAATGGGAAAGCAAATTAAAGAGTTCAAGGAAAATGCCAATAGAAGTGTAAGAGAATGGATGGCTGTAATAATAAGGAATGGAAAAGTCTTAAATATATCCAATAGCCATCCTAGATTTGTTGAAGCAAAAAGAGAGGAGACCTCCAAACTTCTCAGGGAAGCTCATCCAAGTGAAGAAAATCAATATGAAAACTCAGATGAGAAGCAAGCCAGGCTAGCTCAAGAGTTAATGGATGAGGTAGAGGATGAAATGAGGGAACCTGAGGAAGTCCCCAAATCCAAAAGAAAAGTGAAATCAGTCCCCAAATCCAAATCTAAGAGAGTGAAATCAAAGGCAAGGAGGCATGTCTCTCCAGAAATTGAAAGCAAGGAAACAGTTGGCTCATCACAATCTATTTCTGTAAAAGTATTCAACCCAGCTGTGAATTTCCATGGTGATCCTATATTACCTAAAGAGGAACCAATGAATCTTGACTCCATTGAGGTTCCTTCATTCTTGCTGAAGCCTCAACAGAAGCCTATACAGAAGAAAAGGATACCAAGGAAGCAACCTTCAAAGGAACCAATTCAAGTTGCTAGGTGTTATGGAACAAAAACTAGGTTACGATTATTGCGGCTAGGGTTTGCGTATTTAATGCTAGGATTCGTGAGCTTCGTGCTTCAATGGCTGCTTCTGTGTTTGAGACTTAAACGGTCCTCACAGAATGCCTACGTATCTCTGTAATTAGAGAATCAAGCCAACAAAACGTAGTTCTGAGGTGAGGGGTCAGGCCCTTTATATAGGCTGAGAAGCCTTAGAATTATAGTAGGAAAGGAGACTTGGTAGACAAGTCTTTGAGGAAGGTTCTAGATCTATTCCTTGTAGGAATCAGTTTCCATATTGAATTAGATGCCTTGGTGGCTAAGTCTGGTGGAAATAATATCCTTATCCAACTCTTATTGCTGAGCTGGTTATTACCCCTAATATTAATTACGAAATTAATACTTAATTAGGGTTTTTGGGCCGCCCGGTGGGCCCCACGTTTGGACCATACTAGGTCTAATTAATGCAACATTAAATGTGTCTTTAGGGCTTATTTTTAGCCCATATCATTTGCCCCCCAACTTCTAGGAAAGCTGATCAGGCTTTCCTTGAAGTTATAACGACCTTTTTCGAGACTTGGGTCAGGGTATATCTTCGTACACTAGTGTTTCACGGGTATCGTCTTTTTTGTAAAGCGTGGAGCGACCGACGCATTTACTACGAATGTTAGACGATGCTAAACGGCACTAAGTAGCCTTAAACGACGCTAAAACAATGTTAAGCGACGCTAAACGGCATTAAACGGCGCCTCAGCGGCACTAAACGGCGCTAAACGGCACTAGACGGCGCTAAACGGCACTTGTTTTGAGAATATTAGATTGTGCATCGAGCATAAAATTATTTTTCCACGTTTCTGGAATTTTCGAGAGATTTTTTTTTTTTAAATTGCAGGCCAAATTCGAGCTCAATTTCGAGCTCAAACTGCCTCCAAGTCGCAGCCATTTTCTTGTTTCCTAAGTCATTTTCGACCTGGAAATTTCGAAGAGAACCCATGTATTTTCGAGCTCAATTTCGAGCTCAAATGGGGGCCAGGTCGTGGCTATTTTTCTTGTTTCCTAGGTCATTTTCGACCTGGAAATTTCGAGGAGAACCCATGTATTTTCGAGCTCAATTTCGAGCTCAAATGGGGGCCCGGTCGTGGCTATTTTTCTTGTTTCCTAGGTCATTTTCGACCTGGAAATTTCGAGGAGAACCCATGTATTTTCGAGCTCAATTTCGAGCTCAAATGGGGGTCAGGTCGTGGCTATTTTTCTTGTTTCCTAGGTCATTTTCGACCTGGAAATTTCGAGGAGAACCCATGTATTTTCGAGCTCAATTTCGAGCTCAAATGGGGGCCAGGTCGTGGATATTTTTCTTGTTTCCTAGGTCATTTTCGACCTGGAAATTTCGAGGAGAACCCATGTATTTTCGAGCTCAATTTCGAGCTCAAATGGGGGCCAGGTCGTGGCTATTTTTCTTGTTTCCTAGTTCAAATTCGACCTGAGATTTGCGATCTCAAGCCACGTTATAAGACCTCAATTTTTCAAGGTTACTTACGACCTCAGATTGATTTCTCCAGGTCGCCTTGTCGAGCTCGTAATTGTACTAAAAAACGAGATCGATTGTCATGACCTCGTGCTTCCTTTTGGTAACTCCAAGTCTTATTATGGACTTTAACGGGCCCTGTCTTTTAATCTTCATGGGCTGGGCCTAGGTTTTCAAATCGTTTGGGCCTACAACACTTTTTTAAGTTTTGGTTGGGCCTTTATCATGGGTCAAAATGACCTTAAATCAAAACCTTAATTAGGTTTATCAATCTTGGTTGGGCCGTGACAGGCCTTGATCCTTTTTAATTATTTTAGCTGGACTTGGGCCTTTGTTGGACCTTTTAGAGTCCAATTTGTGTTGATGGCCCACAAAGGTTTCCAATAGGTTACAGCCGGTTGACATTCTCTCTAACCGGTTGAGATGCCCTAGATTTTTGTCTATATAAAGGCCAAGGCTTTCATTTTCACTTTCATCACAAAAGTTTCTAAAAAACTCTCTCAAAAGTTCCAAAGTTCTTTAAGAACTTTCCTTTGAAGCTTTGAAGACTGCTCAAGGATTTCTGGCAATTTTCCAGAAATTTTCCAGTTGTTGTTGAAGATTCGAAGAATACTCAAGGTATTTTCCAGAATTTCTAGTTTTATAGTTTGAAGATCACCCTTTTTCTGGGTTTGTTCTTCAATTCCTTTGAAGATTTGAAGATTGTTCTAACAATTTCTTCATCCTTTGCAGATTTCCTTTGAAGATCACAACTTTTCTTTAAAGATTTAGAAAAAATGGCTGAACATCGTGCTTCACTTCGCTTCCAGAAAATGCAAGGAGCCTCCAAAAGAGGTATCATTATTCGTTCTCCCTTCATGAGTTTACAGGATATGATTTTAAATCGTAAAGAAGATTTTCCATCCTTGTCACACCTTGATTCCTTTAATCATAGTAACACCTTTCACGATGTAGAGAAAATCACTGATTATAACAAGATGTATAAAATAGAACCACCCTATAGACTTGTCCCAGCTGACCCTGGGGATCGATCTTGCCATTGGCGCCCCAATGCACTTTGTGTTTATAGGGGTGCCATTGTTGCAGGAGTTCGATTCCCCTTTCATGAGTTTATTCCTAGGCTCTTAGCAGATGTAGGAATTAACCCTTGCCAACTTCCCCCCAACTCTTGGAGGGTGATCAATTGCTTCATGGTCCTTTGCCTCAAGAACAATTTCCCTCTTTCTGTAGCTCTCTTTAGGAAAATTTTTCAATTTAAGAATTCTGCTGAGTCTACTCCGGGTTGGGTATACATTAGTCATCGTACTTCCACTCCTCCAATCTTCCACCCCCAATCTATTCCTGACTCCAACCCAAAATGGAAGAAGGAGTTCATGTATTTAATATGGGAAGGTGGAGATTGGGGCAGCATTTTCCGTAGTACCTTTGGTAAGGTCGTAGATGGCAGTGCCAATGATATTGAGCTCAACGAGGAAGAGACCCAGGCCTACAAAGAGCTCATCAAAGATAATTATGCTACTATGGCTTGGGATCTCCTGGATGAGTTCCAGCTTAAGTCTTTGGGACTTTCCCGGGTGGCCAATAAGGGTAAATTTTCTTTCTTTTTGTATTCCTTTACCTGAATATGATTGTCTCATACCCATTATTTGTCTTTTATCTTGTAACTACAGCTGCAGCTTTTATCAACAAGACTAATGAGCCTGAAGATGGAGACACTGCTAGACTGAAGAGGGCTCGTTCAGGGAAGGATCCTCGAGCCCCAACTGCCACGGATGCCTACTTGAGGCCTCATGTAGCCGATGTTGAAGAGGCAGATGGCTCTTCCAGGAGCGCTTGGCGCCCAAACTGGGGTATTAGGAAGAAGGATTCCATCGTTGGAGATAGCAGGCATGCCATAGATTGGTCCTATCATTCCATAACTCCTGGTGACTTCAAAGATTATGTATCCGGCTCCACTCTTGAAGGAGCCGAAAGTGCTGGATCTCAGGCTTTTGCTGCTGTAAGCTCCTCACTTCCTTCTTTCTTATGTACTTGTCTGCTATTTGAATCGTGGTTCTAACTTTACCTTTTGTAGGCTAATGCCAACTTCCAGGGTGCCATATTCCAGGCTAAGACTTGGCGTTCAAACTATGAGACTGAAAAGGCAAAGAATGATAAGTCTGAGGATGAACTGGCCTCTGTCAGAGCTACTTTAGAGAGGAGGGAGAAAGAGCTTTTAGAGTCTCAGGCCGAAAATGTCCTTCTTAGGAAGGGCAAGGACGACCTGATTGATGACTACCTTGCCTCCCAGGAGTATGTGGGCTTCATGGAGAAGCATGACGACTCTCTATTCCCTTATCAGTTTACTCAGGGATGGGACGGAGCTCTTGCTGAGGTTACCAGGAGATTTCCTGGTATCCTTAACATTTCAGATTTCCCTAGCCCTCATGCTCCTATGGCCTTAGCAGTGCAGGATACCCAGGAGGAGGACCAGGAGGATGATGAGAGGATTCCGGAGCCAGAGCCCTCTGCTCATCTTGGCGGAGATGGAGAGGATGAGCACACTGGAGATACTCAGTAGTTGCTCTTTTTATATATCTATTTATGTACTTTGCCTTCGGGCATGACTCTGTTCTTTTGTTAACTTGTCTTGATAAGCTAATTGTTTATGTATTCTGCCTTCGGGCATAACTTTTGAATTCGTAATCCATTGTCCTTGATGTTTCTCAACTTAGTCATGTTTGCATGTGTAGTCTAGCATTTTATGCATATATGTCAGTAAGTAATGCTCATAACTTATGCGAAAATGTAGAATAGTCTTATTAGTACGGAGAAATGGGCACAGCCCTTACATAGATACTCTACTTCTTCTATCTCAAGTTTAAAAACTTGGAATGGTTTCATCGACCTTATTTCTATTTCTATTACATAGGCAAAAAGCTAAGTCCTTTTCAGGAGAGCTTAAACATAGTAAACCTTGAGGTTCAATGCATGCCAAGTCCGGGGCACCTCAACCCCGTCCAGGGTTTCCAGTTTGTAAGACCCTTGCCCTAGCGTCTTCTTGACTCGATACGGCCCTTCCCAATTCGGGGCTAATTTTCCCTTCTGACCAACTCCCGAGGCTTCTACTTTCCTTAGCACCAAGTCACCTTGTCGAAAGAATCTCTCTTTAACCCTTTGATTGTAGTGGAAGGATGCTCTCTTCTGATGTTCTGCGTTCCGGGCGTTTGCTTCATCCCTAACCTCATCAATTAGGTCTAGTGCAAGTCTCATGCCTTCCTCATTGGTTTCTTTCTCAAATGCCTCAACTCGAGGTGACGCCTGCATGATCTCCAGGGGCACAACTGCCTCAGCTCCATAAGCTAGTAAGAATGGGGTCGCTCCTATTGTCACTTTACAAGTGGTACGATATGCCCAAAGTATAGGCAGTAACTCGTCCACCCAATTGTTTCTTGAGCGTTCGACCCTTTTCTTCAGTCCATCAAGGATTATACGATTGGCTACCTCGGCTTGTCCATTAGCTTGAGGATGAGCTACTGAGGTAAAGCGAAGCTCAATAGCATTTTCCTCACAATATTTCTTGAACTCTTCATTGTTAAACTGCGTCCCATTGTCCGTCACAAGGATTCGTGGGATTCCATACCTACAAATTACGTTCTCCCAAAAGAACTGGGCAACTTGTTTGGTGGTTATCTTGGCCAGGGGTTTAACCTCAATCCACTTAGTGAAATAGTCAATAGCCACTATCAGAAACTTCCTTTGTGCCGAGGCTACTGGGAATGGACCAAGGATATCCATCCCCCACATTGCAAATGGAATAGGAGAATTGATTGAGGTTAACATTTCGGGCGGCTGCCTTACAATTGGAGCATGCTTCTGGCATCTCTCACACTTCTTGACATAGTCCTGTGCATCAGCTAGCATCTCTGGCCAGTAGAATCCCAGACGGGTAATCTTGTGAGCTAGGGACCTGCCCCCCAAGTGTTGCCCACAGATTCCTTCGTGAACTTCTTTCAATGCTTCCTTTGCCTCTTGGGGCCTTAAACACTTCAGATATGGGATGACAAACGATCTTTTGTAAAGGAGGCCCTCAATCAAGGCATATCTCAACGCTCTTACAGACAGCTTCCGTGCCTCCAAGGCATTGTCTGGGAGCCATCCAGTTTCTAGGTGAGCTTTAATAGGATCTATCCAACAGCTTCAAACATCGATCGGTGCTATCAACTTAGAGTTGACGGTCGGGGCCTTCAAGACCTGAAAGTAAACACTTCCTGCATAATTCTCTATCTCAGAAGAAGCGAACTTAGAGAGGGCATCGGCCTTAACGTTCTCTTCCCTAGGAATGTGCTCCACATAGCACTCTTCAAACTGAGTCATAACAGCTTTCACGACTCTGAGGTATTTTGCCATAGTTTCATCCTTGGCCTCAAACTCACCATTCACTTGCGAAACTACCAATCTTGAATCTCCACATACTTTGAGATTTTTGACTCTCATGATTTTGGCCAAGCCTAAACCGGCTATCAAGGCTTCATACTCAGCTTCATTGTTGGTTGTTGGAAAGTCCAACTTCAAAGCATATTCAACTGTGAACCCATCGGGGCTTCGCAAAACTAAACCTGGACCACTCGACTTTGTTTTTGATGCTCCATCAAAATAGAGCACCCAATACTCCTTCAGATCAGGTACAAGTTTTTCATCTTTATTCTCACTTCCTTGGTTGGGTATTATCTCTTGCCCCCCGACTTCTTGGTTGCTAATGGTACATTCAACCACGAAGTCAACCAATGCCTGAGCCTTGATGGCTGTCCGAGGCCTGTATGTTATGTCAAATTCTCCGAGCTCAATTGCCCATTTGATCAATCTTCCACTTGCTTTGGGGCTGCGCAAGATGCTTCTCAACTGTTGGTCGGTCAAGACTTCGATCTTATGTGCCTGGAAATATGGTCGCAACTTCCTCGTGGCAGTAACTAATGCCAAAGCAAACTTCTCAATGGGAGAGTAATTCAACTCCGCCCCATGCAATACCTTGCTCACATAGTATACGGGTTTCTGAATCTTTTTCTCTTCTCTAACAAGAACAGCACTCAACACTTGTTCAGATACCGCCAGGTACAAATAAAGAGTCTCCCCAGGACTAGGTTTAGCCAACAACGGGGCTTCAGTCATGTATTTCTCCAATTGCTCAAAGGCCTCTTGGCTTTCTGTGGTCCACTCAAAATTTTTTACCTTCCTCAATGTTTGGAAGAAAGGCAGACACTTGTCTCCGGACTTGGAGATGAATCTTCCTAGAGCCGCAACTCGGCCAGTTAGTTTTTGTACATCTCGTATAGAGCGTGGTGGTTCCATGTCCAAGATTGCTTTGATCTTATCAGGGTTGGCCTCTATGCCCCTCTTCGAGACCATCAACCCCAAAAATTTTCCTGATCCAACACCAAAAGCACACTTGGCTGGATTCAACATCATCTTGTGGTGCCTCAGCACTTCGAATGCCTCTCTGAGGTGCTCGATATGGTCAGCCTTGAGTAAGCTCTTGACTAACATGTCATCAATATAGACCTCCATGGTTTTTCCAATTAGATGAGCGAATATCTTATTCACCAATCGTTGATAGGTAGCTCCTGCATTCTTGAGACCGAAAGCCATAACAAGATAACAGAAAACACCAAAATCAGTAATGAAAGATACCTTTGGGATGTCATCCTTGTGCATCTTAATTTGGTTGTAACCACTGAAACCATCCATAAAACTCAACATCTCGTGTCCGGCTGTGGCATCTATTAGGGTGTCAATCCTTGGTAGAGGGAAACAATCCTTCGGGCATGCATCATTTAGGTCAGTGAAGTCTATACACATCCTCCACTTCCCATTCGCTTTTTTGACCATCACCGGGTTTGCTAACCATTCGGGAAACTGAATCTCTTCAATAAAACCAGCTTCCAAGAGCTTATCTACTTCTTGCTTAATGGCCTCTTGCCTTTCCAGAGCAAAGTTTCTCTTCTTTTGCTTTATTGTCTTCCTATTAGGATCAACATTCAATCTATGAGTTATAAGTTTGGGATCAATCCCTGGCATATCAGCTGTTGTCCAAGCGAAAACGTCGCTATTCCTTTGTAAGAACTCTATCAACTTGCCCTTCAGGGATTCTTTCAAAGAGGCTCCAATATAAGTTACCTTCTCAGGGTCGCCTAGCTCCAGAGGGATAGGTATTAAGTCCTCTGCTGGCTTTCCTCGGTGTTCATCATTACCACGGACATCCATGTCTTCAATCGGGAGTACCTGCCCCCCGGTTCCATCAGCTCTCAAAGCAGCCACGTAGCAACTCCTGGCCATTTTCTGATCTCCTTTTTGTTCCCCAACACCATTCCTGGTTGGAAATTTGACCTTCATGTGATAAGTAGAGGCAACAGCCTTGAATGCATGAAGTCCGGTCCTCCCTAAGATTGCATTGTACGTTGAGGCAGCCTTAATTACTAGAAAGTTCAGCATCTGGGTGGCTTCCTTAGGTTCTTGCCCTATTGTCATGGGCAGCTGAATGGTCCCTTCAACCTTGGACTCAACTCCATTAAATCCGTAGATCGGCATGTTAGTCGGGGTTAGTTGAGAGTCAGTATGCCCCATCCTCACAAAAGCATCATGAAACAAGATATCGACAGAAGCTCCATTGTCTATCAGGACCCGTTTCACTTCCGAGTTTCCAATTACAGGAGTTATGACCAACGGGTCGTCATGGGGGAATTTCACCCCTTCAAGGTCTGAATCATCAAAACCAATCACTGCCTCAGTCTTAGCACGCTTCGGGGCTTCTCCTGTGATGTGCATCACTTCTCTGGCATAAGCCTTTCGAGAGTTTCGGGTAGTGCCGGCTACTGTCGGTCCTCCCCAAATCATATTGATTACCGGCCCTCTAGGCTGTGGGTTACGATCGCGATCGTTATCCCTCCTAGCATTGTCTCTTCTATCATAATCCCTTTTCTGGGTTCCACGGTCTTCACCCTTGGTGAACTTGTTTAACTTTCCCTTCCAGATTAAAAATTCAATTTCATCCTTTAACTGTCTGCAATCATCTGTGTCATGCCCCACATCTTTATGGAATCTACAATACAGATCTTTGTTTCTCTTTTCGGGGTCACCCCTGAGCGGTTTAGGCCAGCGAAAGTCCTTATCCTTCTCAATGTCCAACAAAATTTGGCTCCTAAGAGCGTTCAACCTTGCATAATCAGAAAATCTTGGCCCAAAACCCTTCTTGGGTGATGACTCGGAGTCCTTGCCAGCCCAGGGATACTTGTCCTTAGCGTTGTACTCTTGCTCTGACTTTCTTTTCTTTGAATCATTAGATCCCTTGCCATTACCTCCCGTGGTTTCCTTCTTAATGTTGTCCTCAGCCTTAATATATTTATCGGCTCTTCTCTGGAGCTCGGCCATGTTCTCAGGAGGGTGTTTTGCCAAAGACCTTTTGAAGAAGAGGTCAGTGGTTCCGTGTTCCAGGGCTACCATGGCCACCTTATTTTCCAGATCGGTGATATTCAACGTCTCTTTGGTGAATCGCTTGAGATAATCCCTTAAGTTCTCATTCTTTCCCTGCACCACATACATAAGGGATGCAGAACTTTTCTCATGAATTCTCCCACTGATGAATTGGCTGATAAAGGCAGCACTCAATTCCTTAAAAGAGCCGATCGAGTTTGCAGGTAGACGGCTATACCATCTTTGAGCCATGCCTGACAGAGTTTGAGGGAACGCCCTACACTTTAAGGCATCACTAGCAGGCTGCAGCAGCAGTGCGTTCGAGAATGTTCTGACATGATTTGCGGGATCGCCCGTTCCATCATAGGCCTTAATTGTCGGCATCTTAAACTTCCTAGAAATATTAGCATTCATCATCTCCTCAGTAAACGGGGGTGTTGGATCATCAGGATCTTCAAGTGGCATGAGATCCTTGGGGTTACTCCTGGGGGTTTCCACCCTCATAGATTCTCTCGTTGGGACATCAGCCCTCTTCTGTCTTCTTGAGGACCTCTCCAAATCTATAACGAGAGTCCTTCCTGAGATTGGAGGGGGTCGAGTCAGACTCTGTCTTGCCTGTTCCCTTGCTATATCATCCTTTAGCCTTTGGATCTCAGCCTCATGAGCCTTAATCCTCTCCTCAACCGTTTGTGGAGGTCCATCATGGATTCTTCGTGTTCTTCTTAGAGGTTCCTTGCTAGCACGTCGCCTCCTCGGGGCTTCATCTCGATCATCATCCTCAGATGATGATGAATCATCAGTATAGGGACCAGAGTAATCATCATATTCTCGATCCCGGATCTGTAAGGCGTGTCCGCTTGGTCCAGGTTCCCTTCGTCGAGGGGGGTAGTTAGGCAGCCCATACATAGGGTTGGTGTTCAAAGGGAGATCCGTAGTATGGACCTGTACCCCCGTGCGATCAACGTTACCAAGAGGAGAAACCACCATCTGGAGAGGGTTGGTTTCTTGGCTTTGATGGACAATCACTGAGTGGGTCCCCTCTACATGGGGAGTCGTCCCTGGGGGCTGAGTGGGCAGAGGTTGAACGACCGTCCCTGTTGATGGGAGTATTTGTCCTTCCTCAGTGACGATGAGCGGATCAGAAGTGGCTGGTGCAGCAGAGTTAAGGGGCACGGCCTCGGTTGATGTTGTCCTTCGTGTTTGAACCATGGTTGATGTTGTCGTCCCACAGACGGCGCCAAATGTTATGGAACAAAAACTAGGTTACGATTATTGCGGCTAGGGTTTGCGTATTTAATGCTAGGATTCGTAAGCTTCGTGCTTCAATGGCTGCTTCTGTGTTTGAGACTTAAACGGTCCTCACAGAATGCCTACGTATCTCTGTAATTAGAGAATCAAGCCAACAAAACGTAGTTCTGAGGTGAGGGGTCAGGCCCTTTATATAGGCTGAGAAGCCTTAGAATTATAGTAGGAATAGGAGACTTGGTAGACAAGTCTTTGAGGAAGGTTCTAGATCTATTCCTTGTAGGAATCAGTTTCCATATTGAATTAGATGCCTTGGTGGCTAAGTCTGGTGGAAATAATATCCTTATCCAACTCTTATTCCTGAGCTGGTTATTACCCCTAATATTAATTACGAAATTAATACTTAATTAGGGTTTTTGGGCCGCCCGGTGGGCCCCATGTTTGGACCATACTAGGTCTAATTAATGCAACATTAAATGTGTCTTTAGGGCTTATTTTTAGCCCATATCACTAGGGTACCTGCTATTGTCAGGCAGCCAATCTTGGAAAACAAGGATGATTTTATCTATCAGGCAGATATTGAAGAATACGGCATGAATCTGTATCTTGATGAATTGTCAGAAGTAAGAGGAATTGACAAATATAAACATTTGCCTGAGAGATTGGTCTTTGTATACAAGGGAGGAAAGGAAAGGACATGGCCACTACAGAGGGTTCTTGGAGAAAATTATCTGACTTTAACCAAAGTGTTCTCTGCAATCAAGAGATACACAGGGTTCTCCAAGATAGCAAAAGGGGAGATACTGGACAGAATAGAACAGATAAGGAGGGAATGGAACTCACCATCAAGTCTACCAAGGAAGATGAAGATCCCATACAATGGACAGAAAATCCACCTTCAACCCTTCTGGATGATGGAGTTCAGGGATGAAGATGGTAACAGGAGATTCTTCAGGTTAGAAGACCAACTATCAAAGGCTAGTTCTCAATACCTGAGATGGTTACAACAAAAGCTAAATCCAAAGGTTGATGAAGAAGATGCCTTCTATAGGCAACTCCAAATGCAGATTGAGTCCAACTCTTCCAAAGAAGGAAAATCAAGGGTGATGCCAACAAGAGAAAAGAAACATTCTTAATCTGCTCAGTCTAGAGGAGCACTTCTCTGTAAATTTCTAAAACTTTCAGTTTTTAATTTTTGTAGCTTAATACAATTTTTGAATTGTTCTATATATATATCTTTAGGAATGTTTTGTTATCATCAAGGTCCTGAATTTATGCTTTATTGCCATCAAGTATAAATTGGGGGAGATTGTTAGGAATATGTTGTACTTGATGATAACTTCACAATCAATCAAATTGTATAAGGTTTTGTAGCTGTTAACGGATGAGGATTTATAACTCTATCCATTGACAGGTAGCTCATCAACGGATGAGGTTTGTAGCATACTGCAGTATTTCTATGTTATCAGTTGATAGTGTTTTTATCCACAGTCATGTTGACCATCAACGGATAGGCAGAATAGGGTAGCCAATTGTAAATAAGCTATGCTATGTAATTCTATCTAAGTGAAAGTGTATCAACAGATGAAGACAAAACTCTATCAACGGATACAACTCAAATCCACTCTATCAACGGATACAGCTCAAGTCTCAATATCAACGGATACAGCTCAATACATCATCAACGGATGTCAGTGTACAATATCAACGGATAATCATTGACACCGTCTTCTATGCTAAGCTGGGGATTAGCAGTTGATAAGGACATGTTTGACTGACAGATCACATGGGTTGATAGTAGATACAAAAAGCAGTATGGCAGCCATACTTTGGAAACACAGAAGAAAGAAGCATTCCATTTACACTATGAATACAAGAAAGGTGCAGGAGACATGTCTGTTCACAAGGACAACCTTTCGGCTACATGTGTATTTAGAGTGTAGTAGCAAGTCAACTAGAATTAGATTAATATTATCTTATTCCAGTAGTACTTGTAAAACTTGGGATTTATAACCAAGAGTAGCAACTCTTTGTATGCTAAGAAAACAGATACATTTGCTTAGGGTTTTATTGAATATCCTTAGAAAGCAAAGAGTTGTAAAACAGAAACTGTGTACTTTTGTATCACAGAGTTTTCTTCGAATAAAAGCTTCAGGTGGTGCATTTAACCACCTGATTCTTATGTGTTTGTGCATTAATCTTTCTACAGTAATTATCTAAGTATAGATTTCTGGAGTTCTTATCAGAAATTTATAAATATCAAGAATTGTATTCAACCCCCCCTTCTACAATTATACAAGTGTGTAATCTGGGAATAACAACATCAAGATGAATTTGAGAAGGTTCAATCACTATGGATTGAACAGTGTGTGCTCCCTGTGCACCCAAAGCAGACTTTGGCTTCTTTCTCCTAGTAAAGGTTTTAGATGGTTAATTTTGCTCAGTAGTGTCCCTTAACCTCTTGTTCAATGTTCCTGGATGGGAACTCTTTTCAATAGCAACACCCTGTTGAGAGGATGTCACTAGAGGTATGTTTAAATCCATTTCAATAGTAATAGTCTTTTGGGAGACTGAAGTGTGGCTTGGCTGGGACTCACTCACCTTTCCAACCTTATCCTTAGAGTTTCTTTGATTTCACCCTTTCCCTTACCACTCACTACCACATGTTCACTCCCCTCACTGGTTTTGGTAGTTTTTACAACAAGTGTCTTTTGAGAGACACTTGAGGTTGGTTCTTTTGATTTGGATTTTAATTTATGTTTGTTTGCTTGGGTAGGAGACTGTGGGTTACTGGTTTCAGCCTCCATAGCAACACTCAAAAGCAAAGAACCTTGAGTTTGAGTTAGGGAAATAGAGTTAGAAACTGTTACCTTTAAATTGAGTGAAATGGGCAATTAGATAAAATCTAACTTGCTGTTGAAATACATCCTCTTGAGTTCATTAAGTCAAGAACAAATGAAATTGTTATTGAAATCATGTGATATGCAGTAATGTGAAGATTCATCTTTCTTGAAATTTTCTAAATCATGAACACAATAGAAAAAGTCATGTTAATCATCTTAATTAAACAATTAGCAGTTTCAATTATATAAATGAACATTAACCATAGCATCACATTAGGAAACCTTAAGTAAATAATGAACTTAGAGGATTAAAGCGATAATAAAAAAATAGAGAATCATTTAAAGTCAATATTCAAAAGCATCAACCCCATTAACCATCAAAACAAAAACAGTTTAAAACATTACATAAGCTTGATTAAAAAAAAACATAAACAGAAGCCCTAACTAGCCTAAGAACTAGGGGGTCTTCTGGGTTCTCCTTCTTCTTGGCAGCAGCAGTAGCACGGAGAGAGAAGATCCTCGACATCGTGACAGCGAGGCCAATGGTCCTCTCATGCTCCTCCAGTACACGGAGCCGCTCCAGCTCCCTTTCTTCAGCTTCTCCGGCCATTGCTTTAGTAGCCCTTTCTTCCTCAATGACAAAGTTCAAGAGTAGGAAACTCATCTTCAGCTCTTGATCGTAGGAAAGCTTCTCGACGATGTTAGGAGGAAATTGGTCAACAGGAACTTGGTCAACAGGATAGATATTCCTTCAACTACCATGGAGAAAGAAAGGTAGTCGAAGAGAACTCCATCAATGTATCGATAGAACATGAGAAAATCCATTGTAGAAAAGTGAAGATGAATTTGAAAAGATGGGAGTTTGAAGAAGAGAGATGATAAAATGAGAAAATATTGTAACTGGCTGTTGAATAAATAGAGAGTGTTTTGGAAATACGAAAAGACGCATGGACACGACTATTGATACCAGCCATAGTTGTATGCAAGCCTAGTCTAGACAAGTAATCTCTCTCTTAGATTCCATAGAAAGTGTCATGATTAATCCTAATTTCCCTTTTTAAAAGAAATTAATATATATATATATATATATATATATATATATATATATATATATATATATATATATATATATACACGCAAGATTAATAAGACA
The DNA here is from genome assembly GCA_036435485.1 of Saposhnikovia divaricata. NCBI lineage: Eukaryota > Viridiplantae > Streptophyta > Magnoliopsida > Apiales > Apiaceae > Saposhnikovia > Saposhnikovia divaricata. The sequence goes on from CM071599.1 coordinate 78,119,721, forward strand.
AATTCTAAATAGCCACGTACGTACAGAGATCAATTAGCACATATAACACATAAGCATGCAAGCACAGAAACCAAAAAGATATTCGTTCACGAAAGTGTAAACAAGGTTTGCCAACACAATAGTATTACCTACCCAGCGGTTAAGAAATAAACCAAAAATACCCAGCGGATAATAGGATAAACCCTTAAAGTACAAGATATCCGTTGACATTCATTATTGTACTAATACAGTCAAAGGTAACTTGTTATCCGTCGGAGCATAAAATCCAGATATATGTTGAAACATCAATGGCTAAAGATACCCGTTGACATGTAAATTTTGACTTAGAGAAAATTCTTACTCTTTTCATAGGAAAAGTTCAACATACTCCCGGCTGCGATATAACTAACAAATATCTAGAATAGCTTAGGAAAAATTTATCATACCAAGCTCACTTACCAACCTTGTGAATGTTGATTTATCAAGTGGCTTGGTAAAGATATTCTCAAGTTTTTCTCACTTGGAACAAAATGAAGTTCCACTGTACCTTCCATCACATGTTCTCTGATGAAATAGTATCTGATGTCTATGTGCTTGGTCCTTGAGTGTTGCACTGGATTCTCAGATATGGCAATAGCACTAGTGTTATCACAGAAAATTGGGATTCTTTCAACTCTAAAACCATAGTCAAGCAGTTGGTTTTTCATCCATAAAATCTGTGCATAACAACTTCCAGATGCAATGTACTCAACTTCTACAGTAGAAGTGGAAACTGAATTCTACTTCTTACTAAACCATGATACCAGGTTATTCCCTAAGAATTGACAGGTACCTGTAGTACTTTTCCTATCAATTTTGCAACCTGCATAATCTGCATCTGAATAGCCAGTTAGATCAAAACCAGAATCTCTAGGGTACCAAATCCCAAGGTTTAGTGTTCCCTTAAGATATCTGAAAATCCTCTTAATAGCTACTAAATGAGATTCTCTAGGATCAGCTTGGAATCTAGCACACAAACATGTAGAATGCATGATATCAGGCCTACTTGCTGTTAAATATAAAAGTGAGCCAACCATGCCTCTATAACTTGAAATGTCCACTTTCTTCTCCTTAGTATTCAATTCAAGTTTAGTGGCAGTGGCCATGGGTGTCTTTGCAGAGGCACAATCCAATAGGTTAAATCTTTTCAGAAGATCATTAACATATTTGGATTGGCTCAGAAAGATCCCATCATTAACTTGCTTTACTTGTAAACCAAGAAAGTAAGTTAACTCACCCATCATGCTCATTTCATATTTACTTTGCATAAGTTTGGTAAATCTTTTACAAGGCTTCTCATCAGTAGAGCCAAATATTATATCATCTTTATAAATTTGAACAAGTATCATTGAGCCATTGACATTCCTATAAAAGAGAGTTTTATCAACAGTGCCTCTAGTGAAGTGATTCTCTATGAGGAATTGTGAGAGTGTGTCATACCAGGCTCTTGGTGCTTGCTTCAGGCCATAGAGTGCTTTGAGAAGAAAATAGACATATTCTGAAAAATCTGAATCTTCAAAACCAGGAGGTTGACTAACATATACCTCCTCTTCCAGAATGCCATTTAAAAATGCACTCTTGACATCCATCTGATAGACTTTGAAATTGGCATGGGCTGCATTGGCCAGAAAAATTTTGATTGCTTCTAACCTTGCTACAGGTGCAAAGGTTTCATCAAAATCAATCCCTTCTTCTTAACAATAGCCTTTTGCAACCAATCTAGCTTTATTCCATGTGACTATGCCATTTTCATCCATCTTGTTCTTGAATACCCACTTAGTATCAATCACTGATTTTCCTTTAGGTTTGGGTACAAGCTTCCATACTTTATTCCTTTCAAACTGGTCTAACTCTTCCTATATATCTACAACCCAGTCTGGATATAGAAGAGCTTCCTCAACTCTCTTAGGTTCTTCTTTAGATAAGAAGCTGCTGTATAAGCATTCTTCTTGAGTTGCTCTTCTAGTTTGGACTCTTGCATTTGAATCCACAATGGTGAGTTCAAATGGGTGATCTCTAGTCCATTTCCTCTGTGGTGGCATATTTGATCTGGATGATGTTGCTTCATTCTCCCTTTGGTGATCATTTTGATTAGTTGTTGAATGATGACTCTATGATACTCCCCCTGAGCATGTGGCTCTTGAGTTTGCAGAGAGTGGAGTTCTAACAGAGTGGTCAATGGATATATCCCTTTGGCTCTCAACAGATGCTTCAAAATGATTCCCAATAGATGGAGCTTCCTCAGCATCAATGAATGGAGTGCTCTGTTCTTCAGCAGATGAGTCACCTTGATCATTCAGCCTTCTCACACCAGTTGACACTGCTTCTTCATCATCCTCACTGTCTTCACCACGTACCTCATTCTCAAATGAGAGTGCCTCATGGAAACCTTCATCTACTAAGCCTTGAATCTTCTTATCATCAAAGACAACATGTATGAATTCCATAACAATATTAAGTCTTAGATTGTAGACTCTATATGATTTCCCAGCTGAGTATCCAACAAAGATAGCTTCATCTGGCTTTTTGTCAAATTTTCCTAGGTTTTCACCTTGGTTCCTTAGAACAAAACATTTGCATCCAAAGACATGTAAGAAGTTAATTGTTGGCTTCTTTCCCTTGAATAGTTGATAAGGTGTCATGCCTTTTGCTTGGTTGACCAAAAAGAAATTCTGAGTGTAGCAAGTAGTGTTAATAGCTTCAGCCTAGAAATATATTGGTAACTTTGATTCTTCAAGCATGGTCCTTATAGCTTCGATGAGAGTTCTATTTTTCCTTTCTACTACACCATTTTGACCTTTATCACACGGTTGACTGATACTAAGCAGGTTATGCATAAGACCATCAACCAGTGCTACCTCCTCAATGACAACATTTCCTTGTGAAATCAAGCCATATCCTCTAGTATATCCTTTGTTGTTGTCTCCAAAGGTAATACTATAGCCATCTCTCTTATCGAACTTAGTGAACAGGGTAGAATCTCCAGTCATGTGCCTAGAACAACCGCTATCCAGGTACCAAAGACTCTTTCTGTTTCCCTGCACACATCAAAACCAAATCAAGTTGATATTGGTACCCAAGTTTCCTTGGGTCCTGCCTTGTTAGCCTTTTTCCTGCCCTTCAAATCCTTTTCACCCAAAATTTCAGATTGAGTTAAGTCAATCTTGACTCTAGGAGTAAGCCTTTGAAAGCCAAGATTTGAAATTTGCTCATATGCATTATAAATAGCAGAGTTAGGCACAGTCTGTGCAAGCATGTTATTCATCATCCATGGCATCTGAGGCATATTAAAAGCATTATAATATGGATTATGCATGAATGACATGTTTGCATACTGACTAGATGCATGAGTAGGTTGGACAAACATATTAGGCATAACATTCACAACAGGCATAGACATAGGCAAAGACTTACTAGGTACATAAGCATCTTTCACTATTTTACAGCTAGCATATAGATGACTAACACTACCAAAATTTACACAGATTTTCCTAGGAGCATATTTATCAGGTGTGTAATTATTATGCTTGTGATTACCTACTTTGCCATTTCTGTTCTTTTTCCTACCTTTAGTCTTTGTTTCAACTTTTTCTAACTTATCCTTCAATTGCTTGTGGGACAAGTGACCAATGTTGCCTTTCTTCAATTTCTGAATTTGAAGCTCAACAAGCTGAGAAAGAATCTGAAGAGTTATTTGCTCAAAGGGAAGCTAATTTGCAACTGAGAGAAGAAAAACTTCAAAAATCTTTAGAGCAAATTGCACGAAATGAAGAACTTCAGAAAGCTGAACAGCAAGCATTACAACGACTACATGCTATAAATGTTGAGAAGAGAAAAACATATATCAGACTAAAGAGCGGTGACAAATGGGAACGTGCTCAAAGAGCAATTGATTCACCTCAAAGTTCTGATTATGAAGATCGTCGTCTTGGACAAATTCTCGAAGAATTCAAACTGGCAAATCCAATTCATGAAATGTATATAAAGGCCTTACAGGTAGAAGTCATCAGGATAACTACTGCATTTGAACCCAAATCTGATGAGCTAGTAATATTTGTAGATTGTCATAAAGTTGGAACATTCAGAGTATCTATTCAGTTCTTTTATGACAGATCACTGACAGAGATATGGGTACTTAGGCCTAAGGTAAGAACATCTTCTGAGCTAGGTGTATTGTTACATGAAAAGTTCAAAGAATTTGCTGAAAGAGCTGGACCAGAAGTGATTAAGGAACCTCCATAAGTAAAATTTCTTAAGGGAGAGGTACTTCACACAATCAATCTTCAGACAGATGAGCTATACGAACATCATGCAAAGCACTTGGTATATGCTGAATATGCTCTCAGAAATCATGGATACTTGACTGAAGAAAAGGTAATAGCTGCAGATCACATCCGTTCCTATGCACAAACGAACATAAAAGATTACAAGAAATTTCAAGGTGAACTGAGAAAGAAGCTTGGAATTCCTTTAGTCTTACCTCAAGGATTGTCATCAAGAAGAGAACGTCTTGTTGATTCTGATCTACATATGAAACTTCAAGTCACAGATGAGCCAGAAGAAGGAGAATTCAGAAGGGAAGACAATTGAAGATAAAGAATTGCTCTACATGTTATATCTTTAGAGCTTAGATAAATCTTGATAGGAATTTATATCATATGATCAGTCTAGAGGATCATCTATCTTGTATTTATCTTTCATGTTTGAATCTGGCAAATGTTAAATATAAACCAGAACTTTTTTTTCATATTTACTTAGTATTTAAAATTTTATCTTTCATTTGGTTAAGTTGGATTAGTTGAGGTATCCTCTAGGAATTTGCTTGTTATTGTCTAACAAACAAATAGGGGGAGATTGAAAGGCATATGACTCAGCCTATTTGTAGTTAGAGGATCCTAATCAACTTAAACCAAATTGTAATAAGTAAATATACATATGAACTGTCACAGGAATCTCAAGAAGTATTATCTGTCAGAAGAAAGAAGAAAAGTCAATCTATAGTTTTGATGTCATACACTGGAAGACGATTCAGTTATCTGATCAAGCCCCAGTACAGCATTGAAGTTAATGGATTCATTTGAACAGTGACAGAGATTTTTCGAGTGATAGTTTGAAGATCAGTTACAGTACAAGAGAATTGAGAGAAGAAATAAACCACAACCTAAAGTCAAAAGTGAAGAAGCGTCATTGAAGTTAGTCGTTCATGAACCAGACAGTACATCGAACGTCAACACAAATCAGTGGTAATTCTTTACTACCTTTAGTGGTTTGTAAGAATTAAATTAATTATTTATTGATTTAATTAAATTCATTTATAATTGATATAAATTAATTTAGTTAATTTAATTAAATGAATTAATTCTGGTAGAATTAATTTATTAATTAAATTAATTATTGTATCAATTAAATATGAATTAGTTAAAACATTAACTAATTAATTGGATCAATAAGACTTAAAGAAAGAAAGTTGATTAAGTCTTGGAGGAGATAAAATTCGGTAAGACTTAATTTAAGTCTTACCGACAGAAGCCTTTTCAGGATTAAGTCTTACCGACCTGATTTAAGTCCTACCGACCTCTGCCAGCTGTTATAAGTCTTACCGAAATTCTGGTAAGTCTTACCGACACATTTTAGATCTTAATGGAGGTTTGTGTAAGTCTTAATGAAGGAAAATCAAGTCTTGGAAGCTGTTTAAGTCATGCTGGAGCAATTAAATATCCTACAGAAAGCCAGCAAGACCTGTTGCTGATATAAAAGAACAGAACAGACCAGATTAAGTCATAACGGAGAAAACACAGCAGAAAACATATCATCAAGACCAGAATTCTCTCTCTCAAGAACACCAAGAACACCAAAGCTTAAACAATTCCCAGAAAATCAAGTTCTTCATCTTTGTGATATTCTATCCGATAGAACTTGTTTATTTGTGATTCTTGTACTACTAGCGAATTAAGTTTCCTAGTTCTTATCTTGATTATTATTAACTAAATTAGAAAAGTTCATGTCGAATTTTCTAATTAGTTATTAACATCTTGATAAGTTGTTATACTGATTTTGTAACACCACATCAAGTTAATATACAGTTATATTCAACTTGAAAAATTGTGTTAAATAATTCCGCAAATAAATTTGTCTTTATCAAATTTAATTTAAAGGACAAATTTCGATAAAAAGGTAAAGATTGTATTCAACCCCCCCTTCTACAATCTTATCGGACCTAACAATTGGTATCAGAGCAGATTGATTGATACACAAATCAACGATCCCATCTTACTCGATTAAAAATCATCCCCGAATTTTTTAACTCTCTTAAAAAATTCATCATGTCTTCTAAAGTTGGAACTGTGAAAATACCCATATATGACAAAAATAGTTATGATATGTGGAAGAACAAAATGTTAATGTTCCTCGAGGTTGCAAATCCTAAATACATGAAAGTCTTATCAGAAGGACCAATAATACCTTTTGGAGTAATTCCTGAAGTTGTTACTGATGGAAAAGTTATTTCCCCTGCAAGGTATGTACACAAAGACTCTTCTGATTACACTCTTGCTGAAAGAGAAGAAGCTGCACTTGACATTAATTTGAGACTGATCTTAATAGACTCTCTAGACTTTGTAATGTACAGTCATGTGATTAACTGCAAAACTGCAAAGCAAATGTGGGAAACCATTGAGACTGTGAATGAAGGAACAGAGGAAGTTAGGGAGAATCGACTAGAAATTCTGACTTCTGAGTATGAACACTTTCGATCAGCATACAATGAAAGTATTCAAGATGTGTTTGAAAGATATAACAAACTTGTCAACAATTTACAGATGCATGGCAAGTACTACACTCAGAAAGAGATCAACAGAAAATTTCTATTGTCAATGCCTGTTCATCTAGAACATAGAATTACAGCTATCAGAGAGTCTAGGAATCTAAGTGAAATAACTGTAGAAAGACTCTTTGGTGTTTTAAAAACCTATGAACTGGAACAATCTCAACAAAAGGAGATTTATGGAAAAGGAAGAGCTGCTAATACTTCTACAGCTCTTATTGTTGAGAACAAACAGGAAGTGGAAGATAAGGTTATTCAACCTTGTAATGTTGACAGTGGAAAGCTTGAAGTTGAAGTTGGTCAAACGAATGCTAGTCCAGATGAAGGTGACTTCTATTCGTTAGAAGAGCTAGATCAGTTGGAAGATGAGTCCATGGCTTTGTTGGTAAGGAAATTCAGCAACTTCAGATTCAGGAAGAATCCCAAGTTCAGGTACAAATCTAACAATAACAGGTTCCAGAGAGGAGGTTCTTCATCCTCAAGTAACAGAGGAGGTTACAAAACTGGAACAGTTGAAAGAAGTAAAATTAGATGCTACAACTGTAATGAACTTGGACATTTCGCTACTGAATGTCAGAAGCCAAAACAAAACCAAAGAAAAGACTTTGGATCTGAGAAGAAGAAGACAGGTAGAGCCTATGTGGCTGCTGGAAAGAGTTGGGATGATACAGACTCTGAAGATGAAGAGTATGGCAATCTTGCCCTGATGGCAAAATCTGATAACTCCAGTGGTACTTCATCTGAGGTATCATGTACTGATAGTCAATATATCTATCAACTTAGTGATACACTAGGTAATGCTAATAGAGAGATTGAAAGACTAAATTTGGTAATAACAGATCTTAGTAATCAATTATCAGAATTACATGATGTATAAAATTGCCATGATAAACAAAAATCAGAAATAAGAATTCTAAAAGAACTTGAGAGATCTCTAGCGGTGATAGTGGCTCAACAACGTGATACAATAGCTGAGCTAGAAATAAGGGCTAATGCTACTTCTAATTCATGTAAAGTAGCTAAAGAGTTGTTTAACCAACAAACTATTAATCAAACCGTAGGAATTGGGTTTGACTATAATGAGGCTGTTGGTCGAAAAAGCATTATTACCCCTAATCGTGTCAGTGCTGTAGATAGGGGTATACCATTAGTGCTTAAGAGTGTTAGTAATCCACTCTTTAAGAAATCCATAGCAGAACCTTTGGATACAACATCTTTAATCATTAAGGAAGAGATGCGCATTGAGGATGTAGCTAATGGCGTAGTCTTAGAAAGTAATCAAGTTGTTAAAAATGATAAAGATAGAAAGACCGTGTTTGTAAAAGCAGAAAGAGTTGGTGAGTCTACTAGTTCATTGAAAACTAGTAGCAGAAGTAACAACATGAATAAATGCAATAACAAATCTACCATGCATGCTATTCCTGTTATTGATACTGCTCATAAGAAATGCGATGCTGTTAATTGCATGTCTTGTGATTTTAATATAATGTCTGCTTACTTTAACGGTAATCATGCATGTGTTGATAAGAATGCTCCTAGACAGCATATGAGCAGAAATAAACATGTTAGATCCAGGACTGTAACACCACCTAATTCTAAGATTAAGACTTCAAGTCTTTCTCAGGATATGGTGAAGACATGGTTATCCAAGCTTAAACCAAAACAAGTTAAAGTTGTTTACAGGGTTAAATGTCTAGTACCTGAAGAAAATGTTGTTAAGATAAAAAGTGTTGCTTTACCTAATAAAGGTCAATTCTTTAAGTACTCCGGACCCAATCAAATTTGGGTTCCGAAGAAAGTCTAACCAATTTGTCATTGCAGGGTTTGAAACAGGTTGATCGAGTCATGTGGATTCTGGAAAGTGGATGTTCAAGGCATATGACCGGAGATAAAGCCCTGCTGACAAATGTGGTGGAGAAGGCCGGCCCAGTCGTTACCTTTGGAGATAACAGCAAAGGTAAAACTGATGGATATGGCAGATTAGAAGCTGGAAATGTTATCGTTGAAGATGTCTCTTATGTGAACGGCCTTGAGCACAATTTGCTCAGTATTAGTCAATTCTGTGACAAAGGTTATGAAGTTCATTTCAACAAGAAGAATTGTCTAATATCACACAAGAGAAATGAAAGGCCGCAGTTGACTGGAGTAAGAAAAGGAAACTTGTACATAGCCAATATGAACTCTGGAAGCACAGAAGAAATTAGATGTTTTTATTCAAAGGCATCCACTGATGAAAGTTGGTTATGGCACAAGAGACTTTCTCACCTAAACTTCAAAACAATGAATTCTCTAGTGAAAAGAGCGTTGGTGAGAGGTTTACCTTCGATTGAATTTACTCAGGAAGGTCTATGTGATGCTTGTCAAAAAGGGAAGTTAAAAAGGGCAACTCACAGGAGCACTAACATATCATCAATAACTGAACCATTACAACTTCTCCATATGGATTTGTTTGGTCCAGTTAGTGTGATGTCTATGTCAAGGAAAAGATATGCTCTAGTGATTGTTGATGATTTCTCAAAATTCACATGGGTACTATTTCTGAACTCAAAAGATGAAACTCCAAAACTGGTAGTTGATCACATTAAGTTAATTGAGCTGGATTCTAATCGTCCAGTAAGAGCTATAAGGTCAGACAACGGAACTGAGTTCAAGAATGCAGTTCTGAATGACTTTTGCATTGAAAAGGGTATAACTAGACAGTACTCGGCTCCCAGAACTCCTCAGCAAAATGGGGTAGTTGAAAGAAAGAATAGAACCTTGATTGAAGCTGCACGTACAATGCTAAGTGAATCAAGGCTTCCATTGAGCTTTTGGGCTGAAGCTGTCAACACTGCATGTTATACCCAGAATCGAACACTTATCAATAAAGACTTATTGAAGACACCATATGAAGCTCTACATGACAAGAAACCAACTCTCAAGTACTTCCATGTATTTGGGACAAAATGCTTTGTGCTGAAAGAAGGAGATGATCAAGGTGGTAAATTTGAAGAAAAAGCACATGAAGCAATATTTATTGGTTATACTAGAAGAGCCTACAAGGTGTATCTTATTGATCAACAGAAAACTTTGGAAAGTGTCAATGTTACATTTGATGACACAAAACTCCCAAATATCCAAAATGAAGATCCATCTGAAAAGCTTAAGTTTGATGATATGTCAGACTCAGATTCAGATGATGAAAATCAACCTGACGTTGTTGCTGATAATAATAATCCAAATGTTGGTGGTAATGATCAAGGTGATGCTGGTGAAAACAATGATAATTTTCAAGACACCACTGATACTCTTGAACCATCAACGAATCAAACTGGCAACAACTCAGGGGGAGTTAATGAAGGGTCAACAAGTCATACTCAACATCATACTGAAGATCAAGGCGAATCGTCAAGATCAATTCTTCCCAGACAAACTGTTTGGAATAGAGCTCATCCTTTTGAGCTGATTCTTGGTGATCCAGATGTTGGTGTGAAAACAAGAAGAGCTTATCAGAATCAATGTAATTATTCTGGGTTCCTTTCTGTCATGGAACCTAAGAAAGTAGAAGAAGCTCTATCTGATCCTGATTGGGTGATTGCTATGCAAGATGAACTCAATAAATTTAAGCAACTAGAAGTATGGAAGCTGGTACCCAGACCTAAAGATAGAAAAGTGGTGGACACAAGATGGGTATTCAGAAACAAACTAGATGAAGATGGCACTGTGATAAGAAACAAAGCAAGACTGGTAGCTAAAGGTTATTCTCAAGCTGAAGGCATTGATTATGATGAGACCTATGCTCCAGTGGCAAGACTTGAGGCCATCAGAATATTCTTGGCATATGCATCCTATTCAAGATTCAAAGTTTATCAAATGGATGTCAAGAGTGCCTTTCTGAATGGTAAGCTAGATGAAGAAGTGTATGTAGAACAGCCTCCTGGTTTTGAAGATCAAGATCATCTGGACTATGTTTACTTTCTTTACAAAGCTATCTATGGTCTTAAGCAAGCCCCAAGAAAATGGTATGACACTCTTTCTGAATTTCTATTAGAAAATGGTTTTATAAGAGGTGTCATAGATAAAACGCTCTTCACTAAAAGACATAAGAATGATATAATACTAGTCCAAGTCTATGTCGACGATATTATATTTGGGTCTACTAATGAGCTTCTGTGCAAGAAGTTTTCTAAGTTAATGCAGGGTAGGTTTGAAATGAGCATGATGGGAGAACTAAAATTCTTTCTTGGATTACAAATAAGTCAGAGACAAGATGGAATATTTATTTGTCAATCTAAGTACATCAAGGAGCTCCTCAAGAAATATCACATGGATGAGTGCTCATCAGCAAAGACACCATCAACTATAGCTGTCAAAATTGGTTTATGTGAAAGTTCTGCCAAGGTAGATATCACAGGCTATAGAGGTATGATTGGTTCATTGCTTTTCCTAACTGCTAGTAGACCAGATATAATGTTTGCCACATGCTTGTGTGCAAGGTTCCAAGCGAACCCTAAAGAAATCCATCTCACTGCTGTCAAAAGAATCTTAAGATATCTAAAGGGTACACCTAATTTAGGCATCTGGTACCCTAATGAATCTGGTTTTACTTTAATTGGATATACAGATTCTGACTATGCAGGAAGTGTTGTAGACAGGAAAAGTACATCTGGGAGTTGTCAATACCTAGGTGGAAGGTTGGTATCCTGGTTCAGTAAGAAACAGCAAACAGTTTCCAACTCTACAGCCGAAGATGAATATATAGCTGCTGGAAGCTGTTGTGCTCAGATCTTATGGATAAGGAATCAATTAATGGACTATGGCATTGTATTGGAAAATATTCCTATTTTATGTGATAATACAAGTGCCATAGCAATCGCAAGCAATCCTGTGCAGCACTCAAGGACAAAGCACATTGACATAAGGTATCATTTTATAAGAGAGCATGTAATGAATGGTACAGTGGAACTACTATTTGTAGGATCTGGAGATCAAACTGCAGATATTTTTACTAAGTCGCTTAATGAATCCTCATTCACTAGAATTGTTAGTGAATTGGGTATGTTAAACAGTCCTAGTAATTAATACTGTTAATATCTGAAATTTGATCTTTAATAATTTTACAAGTGATTATTCTGTGAATATTTGTTGTTTGAAATCACTTGTATAATTATTTTACCATCTGATTTTCTTGTTTGTTTAATTATTTTTCACTTTGTTTATTCATATTATTTAATACTTCATACTTCTGTATTTTTAGAATATTTGTAAATATTAGTTTCTATTTTATTAATTAATTTATCATATGTTTTGTAATGTTTGTCCTGTTAATATTGCTTTGTTTTCGTTAATAGGTTAGCATATGGTATGTATAATTATTTTTATTATTTGTTTAATTTTATATAATATTTTTATTATTTTTTATAAGTTAATTGTATATTTTATAGTGTTTTTAATGTTTATTTAAAGTTAATATGACTTAAAAATAGGAAAAACAGTCAATATGACTTAATTTAAAATCGGTATGACTTAAATAGGTTAAGTCTTGCCGAGATTTTAAATCTAAGTCATATTCGCAGGTCAGTATATATTAAGTCTTAATCAATTATTATTTATGTATATAATTCTAAGTCTTAATCGAGTTTCTATAAAGGTTAAGTCATATTCTTAGTCTGTTAATTAAGTCTTAGTGAGTTTTTAGTTTAGTCTTATTTGATTTATTTTTAAGTCTTATTCATAACAGTCAGTTATGTCTTGTTTATATTAAGTCTTATTCGAGTCTTAGTTAAGTCATATTAGTTATGTCTTAATAGTTTTAAATTAAGTCATAATCGAGTTAAGTAGGTATGTATATATATAAATAACAGTTATGTCTTAATGTTAGTTTTAAGTCTTATTCGGTCTACTAGTATATATATAACAGTTAGGTTGTTTTTAAGTCTTATTTCATATTTCTATCAAGTTAAGTCTTATAGAACAAAAAGGATACATACAATATATACACACATATCTGTCGAATCTCTGTCCAATTTTCGACCGATTTCTCTTAACCAAATCACGAATTAACCACATATCTGAATTCCTTGCTTGATTATCTGTGTTTTGAGTGGTTAAAATCGCGATTTTGTTCGATTTTAAAGAACTTTATTTTCGAAAAAATTGGTTCTTAGATCTGTTTTTCTGGAAATCTGGGCTTGATTTTTGAAAAACTAAAAATACACGTGTGTTTGTGTGTGTAAGGAGATCATTGTGTGAATTTTTCAGAATTTTTGAAGAACTTTTAATTATTTCGAATTTTTAATTAATTATTAATTCGAAAAATTAAATTTTAAATTAAAAATTTGTAAAATCTGAATTTTTCAAGGAAATTAAATCTTGATTAAAATGGCTGATCGATTTGAAATTATTAAACATAATTTAATCGGTTATTTTGATCCAGAAAAATGTTCAGTTGAACGTTTTCGACCGTGGATTCGGTTTTTAAATGAAAATTCACTGGTTCGCAATGCTTTGAGATTGGATGCTCCTCTGAAAATTGAACCTTTGCGAATCATGTGTACTACTGCTGTCATTTCTAATGATAACAGATCTTTTGTCTTCTCTGTAGGAGATAATCAGTACACAGTGAATGAAAATACAATAAATACGGACTTAAATTTTCCAACTGATAATTTCGAAGAATTACCATCAGATCAAGAAATGATAAATTTTTTAAATGGTGTATTCTATCAAGACAGTCCTGATCAAACTGTCTGGAATAAAAAGAACTTCGTTCAGGAATGGGATTATCTGTTTGACACACTAGGTAGAGTCTTTGCCAATACTACGAAAGGGAACTTCGGAGTATTACCATCTTTCTTGCAGCATATTGGATATGCAGTTGCACACAACCGAAGGATTAATATTGGCAGACTACTGTGTGTTCCGATGGTTAGAAGAATCATTAATGCAAAGAAGAATTTTGATAATGGACATAAAGTTTCATGTTATTATCCAAGATTCTTATCATTGATTTTTAATCATCTTGTGGAACTAGAAAACCGAGCCCAATTCCTGAATGGAGAGTCCCTGGCGTCAGGTAAACCTACTACCAGGTTGTTCACTGAGTACAGCAACAAGCCAAAATTCACAAACATACCTGTAGTTGTCACACAATACATGTCAAACTATATACAACTACCTGTTATTGAACCTGTACCAGAACCTGAACAATCAGAACAAAACCCTGAACCACCAGTGGAAAACATGCTTGTTGATAATGAAAATCAAGGCAATCAACAAGTTGAACCTGCTCAGCAAATTGTTCCTCAGCCAGCTGCTCTTGCTGTTGAACATCCAGTGCAAGAAACTGCGTCTGTCCCTGAACCTGAATCAAATCAACCCATCTTATCAGAGACTGTTGCGGAATCAGCTGACCAGGTATTGCCTTCTGTTCCTCAAACTACTACTTCTCAATCTATTTCTGGAACCCAAGTGGTTGGTAGGTCTGACCAAGGGGTTGTAGTACCACAACCTCTAACCAAGGTTGTAGAGCCAAACACTCAACCACCAAAACTCATATCTTTTCAGTCCAGAAAGAAATTGCAAGTCAAAAGAAGTCGAATCAGTAGTGGCAGTATGAGTGAACCCACAGCTCTGCCTCTAGAAAAGAAAAGTAGAACTCAAACTGAGGCAACTGTAAGCCCGTCTGTATCCTCCCAACAGGATATGGAAATTGATATGGCCGTTACACAGTTACTAGAATCATCTTCTCAACAGGATGATTCTATTGAAATTCGCCATAGGGCCGTGGCACCTTGTAGTGAGTCAAGCACACCTCCTCTATTACTCACAATGGGGGAAGACATACCTTTAAATGAGTCTCAGGACACACTGCAAGGAGAGCACGTAGAAAATGTGACAGTGCCTACCATAGTTACGGTAGAAGAGTCTTCACAGGCTTTAGAGGGAAATCTTGGTTCTCAGCCAACTTTAATAGAACCATCATCTCCCCTCCCAGGACAAACACTCCTGGCTCCCACAAGGGATTTTCCACTCGCAGTTTCGGCTGGAGAAGGTGGAAGGCAACTTAATCAATCTACTACTGAAGCAATTCAGTCAACAATTTCAAATGTTCAAGTAGATTTGATTAAGAACAGGGATTTGCGAACTCCCATTGCACCACCACTGACCTTCCCAGAGGAGGCTAGGGTGATTTTACATGCAGGTACAAATCTGGAAGCAGCTAAGGAATCTGAGAGGAGTGATGTGAGGAATACCATAAAATTGAGTGAAACACATGCACTTCAGGTGAGTGGATCTCAAAGTGAACGTCAGGTGAGCGCACACACTGACACATACACTCTCTCATTATTAGAAAAGATAACTGCTTTGGAGAAAGAACTTGCAGTCAGCAAGGCTGAAACAGAAATCCTTAGAGCACAAGTGGGTGAGCGATCTTCTACATCCACCTCTGTCAACAGTCAGCTTGCTGTAATGAAGAAGGACATAAACTACTTAAAGACATCATTCACCAAGAAGATAGAATCTCTCGAACTCTCTCATGAAAAGGCACTTGATGAGTCTGGAGATATTACTGTTGCTCAAGACATGTTGATTTCTGAGATTTCCTTGAAAGTTGATAATCTACAGTCAGAGGTACAGCACAATCAAGAATCTACTGATTCTCGTCTGGACCAGATCGAAAAGCAAAATGCACACCAAGCTAAAGGGTTAAGACATTTGTTTAATCTTGTAAGTCAAAGTCGCAAACCTACAAATGAAGAAATTGAATTCTTTACAAGTAAGGGTGGTGATGATGATGAACAGGATCCTGAAGCTGGAGCAACTGATAAGTCTGTAGAGGATTCCTCAACTAAGGGGGAGAAATCAAAGGGGTCACAAGATAAAACTACTAAAGAAGGAGAGGGAGGAGAAGGAAAATCTGGTAAATCTGACCAAGGTGAAGATAAGAGGGAGAAAGTAGTTGAACAAAATGAAGAAGAAATTCAAGACAAGAACACAGGTTATTATTACACGGGTGAACCGGATAACTTTGATGTTTTTGCAGATCTTGAATTCCCTGATCAAGGTGAAGAACTTCCTGAACCTGATCTTAGTCACTGGGAAGATGAAGGACCAGTGATATCTAAATTTGAAGCTCAACAAGCTGAGAAAGAATCTGAAGAGTTATTTGCTCAAAGGGAAGCTAATTTGCAACTGAGAGAAGAAAAACTTCAAAAATCTTTAGAGCAAATTGCACGAAATAAAGAACTTCAGAAAGCTGAACAGCAAGCATTACAACGACTACATGCTATAAATGTTGAGAAGAGAAAAACATATATCAGACTAAAGAGCGGTGACAAATGGGAACGTGCTCAAAGAGCAATTGATTCACCTCAAAGTTCTGATTATGAAGATCGTCGTCTTGGACAAATTCTCGAAGAATTCAAACTGGCAAATCCAATTCATGAAATGTATATAAAGGCCTTACAGGTAGAAGTCATCAGGATAACTACTGCATTTGAACCCAAATCTGATGAGCTAGTAATATTTGTAGATTGTCATAAAGTTAGAACATTCAGAGTATATATTCAGTTCTTTTATGACAGATCACTGACAGAGATATGGGTACTTAGGCCTAAGGTAAGAACATCTTCTGAGCTAGGTGTATTGTTACATGAAAAGTTCAAAGAATTTGCTGAAAGAGCTGGACCAGAAGTGATTAAGGAACCTCCATAAGTAAAATTTCTTAAGGGAGAGGTACTTCACACAATCAATCTTCAGACAGATGAGCTATACGAACATCATGCAAAGCACTTGGTATATGCTGAATATGCTCTCAGAAATCATGGATACTTGACTGAAGAAAAGGTAATAGCTGCAGATCACATCCGTTCCTATGCACAAACGAACATAAAAGATTACAAGAAATTTCAAGGTGAACTGAGAAAGAAGCTTGGAATTCCTTTTGTCTTACCTCAAGGATTGTCATCAAGAAGAGAACGTCTTGTTGATTCTGATCTACATATGAAACTTCAAGTCACAGATGAGCCAGAAGAAGGAGAATTCAGAAGGGAAGACAATTGAAGATAAAGAATTGCTCTACATGTTATATCTTTAGAGCTTAGATAAATCTTGATAGGAATTTATATCATATGATCAGTCTAGAGGATCATCTATCTTGTATTTATCTTTCATGTTTGAATCTGGCAAATGTTAAATATAAACCAGAACTTTTTTTTCATATTTACTTAGTATTTAAAATTTTATCTTTCATTTGGTTAAGTTGGATTAGTTGAGGTATCCTCTAGGAATTTGCTTGTTATTGTCTAACAAACAAATAGGGGGAGATTGAAAGGCATATGACTCAGCCTATTTGTAGTTAGAGGATCCTAATCAACTTAAACCAAATTGTAATAAGTAAATATACATATGAACTGTCACAGGAATCTCAAGAAGTATTATCTGTCAGAAGAAAGAAGAAAAGTCACTCTATAGTTTTGATGTCATACACTGGAAGACGATTCAGTTATCTGATCAAGCCCCAGTACAGCATTGAAGTTAATGGATTCATTTGAACAGTGACAGAGATTTTTCGAGTGATAGTTTGAAGATCAGTTACAGTACAAGAGAATTGAGAGAAGAAATAAACCACAACCTAAAGTCAAAAGTGAAGAAGCGTCATTGAAGTTAGTCGTTCATGAACCAGACAGTACATCGAACGTCAACACAAATCAGTGGTAATTCTTTACTACCTTTAGTGGTTTGTAAGAATTAAATTAATTATTTATTGATTTAATTAAATTCATTTATAATTGATATAAATTAATTTAGTTAATTTAATTAAATGAATTAATTCTGGTAGAATTAATTTATTAATTAAATTAATTATTGTATCAATTAAATATGAATTAGTTAAAACATTAACTAATTAATTGGATCAATAAGACTTAAAGAAAGAAAGTTGATTAAGTCTTGGAGGAGATAAAATTCGGTAAGACTTAATTTAAGTCTTACCGACAGAAGCCTTTTCAGGATTAAGTCTTACCGACCTGATTTAAGTCCTACCGACCTCTGCCAGCTGTTATAAGTCTTACCGAAATTCTGGTAAGTCTTACCGACACATTTTAGATCTTAATGGAGGTTTGTGTAAGTCTTAATGAAGGAAAATCAAGTCTTGGAAGCTGTTTAAGTCATGCTGGAGCAATTAAATATCCTACAGAAAGCCAGCAAGACCTGTTGCTGATATAAAAGAACAGAACAGACCAGATTAAGTCATAACGGAGAAAACACAGCAGAAAACATATCATCAAGACCAGAATTCTCTCTCTCAAGAACACCAAGAACACCAAAGCTTAAACAATTCCCAGAAAATCAAGTTCTTCATCTTTGTGATATTCTATCCGATAGAACTTGTTTATTTGTGATTCTTGTACTACTAGCGAATTAAGTTTCCTAGTTCTTATCTTGATTATTATTAACTAAATTAGAAAAGTTCATGTCGAATTTTCTAATTAGTTATTAACATCTTGATAAGTTGTTATACTGATTTTGTAACACCACATCAAGTTAATATACAGTTATATTCAACTTGAAAAATTGTGTTAAATAATTCCGCAAATAAATTTGTCTTTATCAAATTTAATTTAAAGGACAAATTTCGATAAAAAGGTAAAGATTGTATTCAACCCCCCCTTCTACAATCTTATCGGACCTAACAGTTAAGGAACGCTTGGGAAAGCGCGAGAACATTTTTCTAATTATAAGAATTAAAGAGAAAATGAGCAATGAATAGTGTTTTTGGTTGAAATTGGAATATTATCAGACAACGCTATATAGGAGTATCCGGAACGGATTTCTGAGTTCGCATTAATGATCTATAGACAAAATAAGTGTATGTAAAAGATATCGGATTCTGAAAAACAGCACTTTTATTTTCTCCGAGATTTCCCTAGACACTGAAAGATTTAAGGATTTAATAAAAAGATTTGGAGATGTATTCACAATCTATGGAATATATAAACGTAAGATCGTCTCTTTAGATTGCAGAAATTCAAAAATTATTTTTTTCCTAAACGAATCAGATTTGACCAAAAATTGAGATGGACTAATTATTTATTCCAGAGAAATATTACGAAGGCATATTCTCAATCTAGGATATATATAAACGTAAGTAGGATTCGTCAGAATTCATAAAAGAGCGAATTGGAGAAAACTGATTTAACGATGTAGAAACGATCAAGTGAATGATGGAAAATATCCCGGAATCCGAAAAATCTCAAATTTCAGAGAGAGCTTCATATTAGTAAGTGGTGACTAAGTGCATAATTAGAAAAGTTATTTGAGGAATAGAAATTGAATTTTTTTAAAAGAAAAAGAAGGAAGGAGGACGAGACGCACGGTAGGTTACGGTATACGCTCGCACACGGAACAGAAACTCATTTAGCTGTATTACAACTATACCATAAGTAAATATCTCTTATTTCTCTCATCTTCCTCGCTCTTTTTCTCTCCATGGCCGAGGTTCATGCTTGCCAAAGGAAATCATGGCTAGACTTGTCCGTTTCTTGCGTTATAGTACTCCAATCAAAGCCCTTTCCGAGCTCTACGCATCTACGGTAACCACTCTCTTCACCTCCAACCTTAGCTTGCTCATTTCTCATGATTTATAGGCTGTGCTACAGTATTTTTAATTTTTAAACTTCTTAGAAATTGAAATTGAAAGCATGGATGAGTAATTAAGGTTATCGGTTAGTCGCTTATGCGTTTAGTTTAACGATTGCATGAGTTATCGATATTTTTTTTATAAAAATGAAGAACCCACTGATTACGCACAGTTTGAGGCTGTTGATGGAGTATGTTTGCTATTTATGATAATTGTGAGGCTTGGTTGTGCTTTGGAATGAGATTTAAATAACGGAAATGTTCGATTTATAGCCGTCATAATGCTGAAATTTCGTTAACCCTTAAAATTATTGCATAACAGTAGCCATAATTTTTGAACTTGATGAATATATGACCTACCCTATAGATCTCGAGTAATAGATCATTTTGGCGTGAGAATCGAAGCAAACGGACTTACGGTTTAGGAGTTATGGTCAAATTAGTAAAAGTGGTTCGAAACCGTAAGTGCGAGCTCGTTACTGAAATTGAACCCCCTTAACTTGAATATGTCAGTGATGAATCTTGGTAATTAAATACTAGAGATCATAAGGAAGGTGTGAGAGAAAACCTCATGTCAAATGAATCATTTTTCGATTTTATAAAAATGTTCGAATCGAGGTTAAGTACGAATGAAACCCTTAAAGGAACACTCTGTTATAACTTAGAAAACGGACAATGAATCTCGAGGTATAATCTTTGTTGGTAAACGACCGACCTTAGAACTTATATGGCTTAAGTACCTACCAAGTGTAAGTAAAATGACATGCCTTGATAACGAGCAAGTGTCAGATCATAGCGGTGATAAAAAGAGTACACTTGAGTGTACATAACGAGATAACTCGAAAATGTGTTTTAACCTAAGTAAAGTATATACTTAACCTTTCAAAGCATTAATGACTAATCTCGGATATTTGATTATTTATAGATCACCGGACTGACCCAGGGCACACTATCCCTACCAGATTACCAGGCAAGTTTCCAATACTTTGGAACTATTATTGTGATAATATATATGATTGATTGTTGTTATACATATGTCATAGCATGCATGCCTACTTTCAAATTATAATGTGATACTTGTTCCCTGAATTGATGTTGGCTAGATATGATATATTAGTTATAAGCCGGATTGTTTTGTTAAGACCCTTGGTGAAGGGCATATGATCTTCCTTCATTAAATATAGACCGTGAGTCAGTATTTTGTAATATAGAGATAGTCATGGAAACCCGGAAGGATTCCAGTGACAGATTATTCGAGGAATGTTATTTATGAACATTTTTTATATTTCCATAAGTATTAATTACTTGGAAATTATTCGAGGAATGTTATTTGAATATTCATTCGAGATTATTTATTTAATGAATATAATTTGAATATTCATTTGAGGCTATTGATTTAGATGAATATTATTTTGGAATATTAATTTGAGTTTATTTATTTAATGAATATTATTTTGAATATTCATTTGAGCTTTATTTCTTTAATGAATATTAACTTGAATATTCATTGAATATTTAAGGTTGATTAAACTATCGGATATTATTTGAATATTTATTCGAGGAATTATTTGTTTAATAATATTCTCATATGTTATTCGAGGGTTACTTTGAGCAATATTTTATATTAAAAATATTCTTTAAATATTTACGAGTTAATAAATATTCTTTGAATATTTATATAATTCTTTTAACTAGTTTTAAAATATATTATTTTATTCAAATATTATCCTTGACCTTCAAAAATTATGTAAAACATTTCTGAGTCTTATTATGACTATTTTTATCAAGGGGAGGTTCCCGAAACTCCATTCTTCATTCAAATCTATCTTCCAAATTATAAGGGAACCTTACCTGAGGGCTGTTATTTATTTTTGTTTGACTTCCCGGTCATAAATCTTTTAAAACTATTCTTTTCACTTGCAACTTGGTTGTTATTCATCAAATTGAGTCTTTGTATTACTTCCTCATCATTCGAGGGGTAAGAATGTTGGAACAAGTCGATATCCATTAACAAGCAACTGCTTGGGAAATATTGGTGAATTTTCCTTTCCAACTAGATACGACTACTTTGTGGAGTCCTATCAACAAGTATTACACTTGGGGAAAGGGGGACGAGCTTTACATTTCAGAGTCATGGATTTATTCGAACTAGAAGTATTTGTGTAAGAAGCTGTGGGACAGTCCATCATTGAAACTTTGTGTAAGAGGCTGTAGGACTGTCCATCATTGTAAACTGGTATAAGAAGCTGTGGGACAGTTCATCCTGGAAATAGGGTCCGAGTGGCGCCGGCCCCGACTAAGCCCAAAGATGGCTAGGGAGATTCGGCGTATGGTGGTGTCCATATGTTCTTCCTTCTACATGTAGAGAAACAAATTTTGAGATGCAGGACCTGCGACTGATCATCATAAGGTGGTGTCATCCGGCGCGACATACTCCAGCATTGGTTCATCATCCAAATCTAATTATTTTCTGCAATATGAAGTATCACTCATGCTGACAGGGTTTGAAAATTGTTCAGAACTGAAAGTACTCTGAAATACCTCGTAACTTCATCGTTTATATTATACTGGCACTATGTTCGTTAATGCATGGCATATGGTTTCAAAAATACTTTTGAACTGTTATATATATTATTGTTCAGTATACATTATTGTTGGTGGGCTATTGCTCACCCTTGCTTTATTTATTATATCACAACAACAGCTAGAGTAGATGGCCCGTCCAAGGCGCACTTGGCGCAAGAGCGTGGGAGCCATCAGAGAGTACCCGCTGAGGTAGCTACCATTGCTGAGGAGGAAGATATTGGTAGGCTAGTTTTCAGTTTTTGAGCATCGGATATATTTATCCAAATAATATATGTAAATGGATGGCAAAGAGTATGTAAGTTAAATTGTAATTCTTTTGGGTTGTAATAACTCAAACTTGTGATTAATAATATTTGATAGTTACTCTGATTTAATCTTTGGGACTATAACGGGTGTGTTTTATGTTATTGTTTTGGGTCACAAGGTTGTAATTTAGTTTATGTTGGTTTTGTGGATGGATATTGAGTCCGTAACGACCGGATCCCCGACCCCGGATCTGGGGCTGTTACATTGTCCTTCAATGGATGATCGATATCCGTTGATTCATCACTGTCTGAAGCAACTTTACCATCAATCTCCAACTTTGCTTCCTTTAGCTTGCAGAAAGAATCAATCCCTTGAACACTATAGATTTCTTCAGTAATAGCCTTAGATCCTTTCCACTTAGCTATCAAGTCTTTTTCTTTCTTCAACTGTTCTTTCAACACATTTTCTCTTTTCAGAGCCTCAATTAATTCATTTTTAGCATCCTGGAAATCTCTTCTCATAGTTTCAAATTCAATTAACTGAGTTTCTATTAAAGCATTCCTATCACTTAACTTTTCATTTAGATCTTTAATCCTCTTGTTTTATTTGTTAAGCGATTTCAAGGAAACATGCATGTTATGCAATTCAACAGTCATTTCATCAATTGTGCACACACATTCAGCTTTAAAAAGATCAGTTAATTTTGTAGAGTATACTGGTTGCTTGCTGAACTGGCTTCTTCTTCATTCTCATTAGCCATGAGAGCTGGGTTGACAAACTCTTCTTCTTCATCTGTGTCTCCTCCAGCAGCCCAGTCATTGTCCTTTGACATGAATGCTTTTTCCTTTTGCTTCAGAAGATCAAAATATTTCTTCTTGCAGTCAACAGTTTCAAACTGTCTCTTCTCCTTAGACTTTCTACATTCATTTGCAAAGTGACCAGCAATTCCACAGCTAAAGCATTTTGTCTTTGATTTATCAACCATGTCTTTGTTAGGTTGATAACTTCTTCTGAATTGCTTTGCTGTTGCAGGGTTTTTCTTGAATCTGAGATTAGAGAACCTTTTTGACAAAAAGGCTAAGTACTCATCCAAGTCTTCAGACTCATCACCACTACATGCTTCTAGTTGTTCAACCGTTTTGCTCTTGCCTTTGCTCAGCTTTCCTACACCTTCACAAGTACTAGAACTAGTACTTGGTGTGTCCTTGACATCCTCCATCTTTTCACCATCTTGACCACCGGGCACATTATCCACCAAAGCTACAGCTCCACCCTTTTTCTGATTCTTCTCGATCTCCTCATCTTGTTGCAGTTCAAGCTCATAGGTTTTCAAAATACCATACAGTCTCTCAAGTGTAAAATCTTTGTATTCTTGAGAATTCCTCAATGAGACTGTTATAGGTTTTCATTCCTTAGGAAGAGATCTCAGAAGTTTGAGATTGGAGTTTTTGACAGAGTAAACTCTTCCATACAACTTTAAACCATTTAATAATTTCTGAAATCTAGTAAAGATATCAGTAAGATTTTCACCAGAAACAAAGTGAAAGTGCTCATATTGTTGTATAAGAAGCTGCATCTTGTTTTCTCTTACTGGCTCAGTTCCCTCACAGATTGTTTGGATAGTATCCCACACTTGCTTAGCAGTGGTGAAGTTAATGACATTATCAAACATGTCTTGGTATATACCATTGAACAAGATGTTCATGGTTTTCTTATCCTTATGAATCTCTTCCAAGTCCTCTTCTGCGAATTCAGCCTGAGTCTTTGGTATTGACCTTCCTGCTGCTGTAGTGCCTGCATCTGCTCCAACTCCAGAGTTGGCTTTTATAGGAACATGTGGTCCTTTCTCTATGCAGTCTACATAACCCTCATCGATGGCTGAAAGATGAAGATGGATCTCTACTTTCTAGTGAAAGTAATTGTCTTTGTCAAGTATTGGAATCTTCACTTCGTGTCCTTCTTTCCCATGGTGTTTGATCTTTAAACTTCTTGTTTATTAGAAACTTACTTTGATACCAATTGATAAGTCCCAATAGCACCACAAGATTGTAGAAAGGGGGTTGAATACAATCTTGACAACTTTTTTGAATTACTAGAGGTTGAACAGTTGGATAAAAACAGATGAAAGAAACAAGTAAATGAAATGTAAAGCAAATACACAACACTTACAAAATTTCAGGTGGGTTTTACGATCCACCTGAGATTTATATTTCGAAGAAATAATCTATGTAGAAGATTACACAGTCGCGGTTACAAAGCTTAGAATATAAGAAGAAACCTAACAATTTCTCTCGTATTTCTTGTATGTGTTTGCTCTCAAATAGCTCATACAACGTTTGTTCTACTCACACACTTATCTAAACAATGCTGCACTTGGGTTATAAATACCCCAAGGCTACAGCTCTACAAACAAAACGATTATTACAAAGTAAAATATGTTTGCAGGTCTGCTACCACTCTTTTTCTTCATGTGACACAACTTTGTCCGATTGTCTTGGATAGATATTGCTAGATTTCATCGTCCAAAGTGTTTGCTAAGAAAAGGAATATTTCTTTTTCTTCTTCGTTTCCAAAGACTGGCTTCTATGCCATTTTGAAGTCTACCAACCCATGTGATCTGTCAGCTATGTCCCGTCACTGTCAACTGCTAGTATCGAGACATTATTGATAAATATTTGTTGTAGCTGATTATCCATTGATGAGTTGTATGTTACCCGTTGATGTAGCTGCCGTATCCGTTGCTGGATCACTTCACTTAAACAGAATTACGAAGCACATCTTATATACAATTAGCTAACCTATCATATTTATCCATTGATAGTCAACATGACTTAGGATGCTATCAACTAGTATTACAATCGATAACTGTCTGTGAAAACTTCTTGACATGATACTAACTTCAACGGATATTTATAAGTTGGATATCCGTTGATAAGTTACAAAAATGTTAACTTATACAAATATTTTTTTAAAGTGTTTTATGTATATCATCAAGGACAACATAATTCCTAACAAACTTCATTCTTTATAATCAAGGGTGTGCTTCGATTCGATTTACCGAAAAACGTATTGAATAATCGAAATAATTTCGATTCGAATAATCAAATTATGTATTTCGGTTCAGTTTTGATAGCATTTTGTCCACTATTTGATTAGTCGGCAACTCGATTATTAACCACGAACCACAGTTAACTAAAAACCAGAAAAAATAATTGAAATAACAATATAATACTAATAAATATTAATTTATATCTATATATCTCCTATTATATTTTTATATATAATTTGAGTAAAGTAGTGGCATGATTTGTCGTGATGTCAATCCCAATTCTATATAATTTTAAGAAAATAATTTCCTATAACCTATATGATTGAAGTTTATATCAAAACACTCTAAACAAATATTAAAAATTTACGTCTGATGTTAAAAATTGTAACGTAAAATTTGAAAATATATACATGCACTTGTCACCAAGGTTAAAATAATTTATAACTAAAGAAAAATAACATATTCATGTATATATAAAATGTATATCATATTTTAAATATTCATTTTACAATTTTATAATATCTTAGAAAAAAAAGTAATAAAAAAGAAATAATAACAATTATGTGAAAAAGTTTATTATAATTAATTTTTGAAAAATAAGAATGTTCAAAAAAAAATTAAATTGATAACCAAAAGTTATCTAAATGTTATTTATAAGATTTCCCACATCTCACGGATATAAAACTACATAATTGAAGTAGATAGGTTATGTGATATGACATGATATATCATTCTTGAGAAGTCCTACAATAGCTAAAAACTAGGGGAAAAAATATAGTAATTATAAATATTCTATTTAATATAATTTAAAATAAATATAAAATTGAATAAAATACATTCAATAATAAAATGATTATAAAATATAGCACTATTTTTTCAAATAGTTTCGAATAAAAGTTAAAAATTATATCTTATTGAAAAAATTAATATATGCAACCGTATAATAATTAAAATGTTAAAGAAAATTGTTATATTATTGAAAGCAAAGATGAATAAATTTAAAAAACTAAATAAATTGAAAGAGAACTTTTTAAAAAATAACAAAAATATTAAAATAATTTATAAAATATCCAGTGCATTTTAATTTCATCAA
This sequence comes from Saposhnikovia divaricata, assembly GCA_036435485.1. Taxonomy (NCBI): domain Eukaryota; kingdom Viridiplantae; phylum Streptophyta; class Magnoliopsida; order Apiales; family Apiaceae; genus Saposhnikovia; species Saposhnikovia divaricata. The sequence continues at coordinate 78,146,157 of CM071599.1, forward strand.
AGTATTTCATAAACGAGATTATGGTTGATTGGCTACTGTTCACTAGCCTCCCTCTTGGCTAAAGTCCTGCTTGCTCCAAACTTCAAATCATGAAATTAGCTGTAACATACTATAGTAACATGTTTTAGGGTAGGAAAATAAACAGTGGCCTGTTTAGACTTCACAGAATTAGAATGGAGTCCATCATGACATCATTGTTTTAAGTATTCTGTAATTTACAGGTCTGAAACCTGTAACAGCTTACAAATCATCAAATATTATTCGTATGCAAGTGTAAGTATCAAATTCTGTTAGCTTCAGATCCTTTCCTATTTATTATATTTAATTTTTTTTAAGTTTTTAGATATTGGCCAGGAAAATTATGTTTTCTTTTTATAATTTTCTATATTTTAAATAAATTTCGGTTTTTAATTTTGATTTTTGATAATAATCAAAAAGAAAATATTGGTTTGGTTTGAAATCGACTTAATATTGATTTGGTTTTCCATAACCATTTTGATTTCGGTTAACCGAAATGATTTCTTAAAAAATTTAGTGTCATACAACTACAATCAAAATCAAAGACGACTTGTAAGGCAGATAAACCAAATCAAACTAAACATACTCAGTATATCCCGCTCAGGATGGGTCTAGGGAGGGTAGATTGTACGCAGACCATGCCCCCACTTTTTAGGGTAGGGAGGCTGTTTCCGTGGAGACCCTCGGCATGTGTACGACATATGTAGTGGGTGCTATATACAAAGGAATCGAAAATGGTTATAGGACTGTTCAAAGCAATACCTGAGCCCATGACGTTCTCCACATGGGACTTACCCATCTGCGCGGAATTATTTACTCTGCTCCTCATGTGCTCCACTCTACCCGCTCGCGAGGGTAGCTCCGGTCGCAACCCCTGAAAAGAAGACACCACAAACACAAGCCCCACAGATCATATCAAACTGGCTCAAACGTATCCACGTTGAGGTCCATCACATTATTTACTTAATGAAAAATGCTAGAGATACCAAATTAGGTACCAAAAATTGATACCAAATGACTTAAAATGACTTGGCATTATTGTGATTGGTTATAATTATAATGAGCCATAATCAATTAAAACATCTCAAAATGCCAAGTATTTAGTGTCATGTCATTTGGTAACAAAGCTCTAGCACTATTATTTAATCGGACAATGATAAAAGGACACATGTCATTTTGGATACTTTTTTGGAAATTTTATTTGGTTCCCTAGCATTTTTCATAAAAAAAACAAAAAAAATGCTGATTCCTAAAACAATAAAAAATACATGCGCATAATTAAGTGAAAACGATATTAAGAAGATTTTTATTACTAGCATCAAATAACAGGTGCACAAGCTAGACAACACCTTTTTGGAACTTTTGTTTGATTCCCTGGCATTTTTCATAAAAAAAATAAAAAAGAATTCTGATTCCTAAAACAATAAAAAAGACATGCGCATAATTAACTGAAAGCAATATTAAGAAGATTTTTTATTACTCGCATCAAATAACAGGTGCACAAGCTAGACAACAAATACAGTAGTACTATATCAAGTCACTGCTACATTAGCTTGTCAAGTGAAGCGCAGCCAAGGAGGAAACAAAATATGTGTTCTGATTGATGTATCATTGAAGTTTCACCCACAGAGCAGTACTAGGTATACCTGCATGCACCAGAAACAACATGTAAAAGCCAGGCGGTGCAATCTGAGGTGTCGAGGGACCGAAAACAGATAAGCTTAACGCACCGAAACTGACAACAGGTAAGACCCCGTTAATCTCCTTCAGCACCACCATTCTCTGACTCATTGAAAATGCGTGTGTCGTAAATGATGGTGCCACAATTCGAGCGGTTACGACTCCCATTTTTAGAAATTTTGGTACCTTGAAAATTACAGAAAATGACTGATTGTAGCCAATGACACTGTCAGTGTACAAAATTTGAGGCCGTATAGTATCATATCCTTCTGCCAAGTAAGGGGGCGAAAACGCCTCCAAACTAAGATCGGTTGGGTATTGCACACCGCTGAAATTGTAGAATACGTGGGGATTGCTTCCTCCGACTAAAACTTTTGTATCTGGTAGTAAGATTGCTGCGGAATGGTATAGTCTTGGCCGGCTTGCTGGTTTCATTACCCAAAATCGGGTACTATTTTTCGCTTCATTTGGATGGTAAAGCACTGGCCTTAAAACAGGGTTTCTTGCATTTTCCCAACCAGCTGCTCCGGAACCTGCACCATTAATTATTAAAACATCTCCACTTGGGAGAATTAACATGTCTCCCATAACTCTGCCTAATGGCATTGTTTCCATTTCCCAGGTAGGATTTTGATCACTGATTCTTAATCGTCCACATGTCGTAATTGCTCTGACAAATGTACCATGGACTGCACTAAGATACGCATTACGTGGTGCACCACCACATATCAGGATTTCGCTTACCAGAGGTTGATTTTCATCGAGGGGAAGTAAAACAGAGGAGCCTGAGCTAGGGTAATTTCGAGGTTCGTCTCCAGGGATTGGAGGGAAACTTCGAATGACACGATTTTGTATGTAATTGAAAACTATGGATCTAGTGTTTGCGAAAATGAACAAGTTTCCATCAGGTAATAAGTGGACGAAGGGGTACAAATTGTTTTCGTTTTCATCAGTAGTATTTTTAAGAAAATTGAGGAAATTAATAGGAGTAGAAATTTGTTTGGGAAAAAATTCGTAGTTAAATTGTCTTCTCCCACCAATAATAATAATTCTTCCATCAGGAAGGATTTGATTAGTAGCATACCATCTGCGATGTATAAGATATCTAGGAAATTCATTCCAATCGCAGCCTTCATCTTCTTCGCATGGCACAATCGCACGAATAGCATGTTCACCATCATTATATCCACCAGTTTGAACTAAGGTTCCATTGGGCAGAACAGCTCCAGATGAGCACCATGTATCAGTTTGAACCATCAAAGGCCGGATCGTGTTGGTAAGAGTGTCATACATGACAGAGTGAGCAGAGCAGTCTCTTCTGAGGACGCTGTCATTTGGATCAATCCGACACCGTCCATCGGAAAGAGAAATATTGGAAGAACCAAAATCAGTCCTGTCAAAAATGACCACTTTGTTGTTACTTAAAAGCTGCATGTGCATGGCTGATATGCCTATACTGGTACGCAGAAACTCCCATTCTCCTTGATTGCCGAGTAATCTTGCTAGCCATTGACTTGTTGCAGGAGCGACAAATCGTGTTAACAGGATTGATAGAAGAAAGAAGGTGAAAATTTTGCAGGCCATTGCATTTGGCAAAGGGAAGAGTTGAGTGTGAGTAGGTGTAATATTGTTAGTGAAGTTGGGAGATTGCAGGTACGAACTGTAAATCTATAATTTAATATCTACATGTAACACATAAGTTTAAAGACATCACTAGCTTCTTTAATAACTTCAGTAAAACTAAATAAATTGCGTTGCAAGGGTGAGATTACCAAATAGGCTTAACGAATAAGTGCAAGAATTAAGGCCCTGTTTGGCTAACCATATAAGTTAACTTATATGGCCAAAGTCCGTTTCAATTTATTTTGTAGTGTTTGGCAAAATAAGTGAACGAGGTTATTAACAACTTATATGGGATAAGTTGAATGTTAAGAAATCCTAACATTCAACTTTCAACTTATTCTTATTTCTCGATACACGCAATATTCTAATCCTTTAAATCTTCAAAATCATATATATTTTGAGCCGTTCATTAAAAAACTGATATGTATATATCAAATTTCTCTACTCATCGAGATCTATCCATTGATATCCACTTATATATATTAAAAAACAAATATTTTGAAAATATTTAAAAAAGTTAACTTATAAGTTCTGATTTACCAAACACTCTATTGACTTATAATTTCTGATTTACCAAACACTCTATTGACTTATAAGTTCTGATTTACTTATCACTTATATGACACTTATCACTTTAAGCTATAAGTTACTTATTTTAAGGTAAACCAAACGGGCACTAAGTATGATTAATCATTCAAAGATGAGTGGTTAGTTGGAACTTAAAATGAGATAGAAAGAGAGAAGGAAAGAGCCCGAGATTATATAGCGGGGTAACCTTTACCTGATCGATTAAGTCTCTCTTCTGTTGGCTTTTAACGTTGTGTGAACTTGCTACATGCATTATTACATTACAAAAATGCCAATCTTACAAGAAATTTTTCTCTTCCTCTAAAAGTTTCTATATACAATGCAATCATCACAAACATCAAAATTTACCAATTAATGTATATAAAGTTATATCATCTATGAGACTACGATAAAAGTCCCTTCTGACTTCAGACTTCACACTACTTTAACCTTGGCCTTTTTCATTATAAGATGTATGAAAAAGGCTTTATAACGACAACTTTTTTGATAGACAGACAGAAATCAAGATTTGAATGTACAATACTGCGGTTTTTTGGTCCATGGAAGAAGTTGCATAACCAACCAGCCAAAAATAAAGTTATAACACATGATTACATAATACAGGATTTTCATGCAAATTCTACGATTTCCACTTCATACTACAGTAGTACAGTTTCCAAAACAGCAACTAATGTCATGTGTAGCAAAGAGGATTCTGCATATAAGTATCCTAGAAATAACATGAACAGCAATTCAGTTCTGTGAAAATTACTGTTCTTTCCAAATCCTACCAGTAACCCGGAGTTTCAGTTCCTTCCGATCGCCACCTGAGAAGAAGAGCGCCATGTTACGTTGTATGATGAGACCATCAAAACTGTCACGAACTTTATTATGGCTGTCCCTTATGCTACGTGGCTCTCCTTGCCAGGTTATCTTCCTCCCATTGCCTCCAACCTCAAGACTATAGCTGTACTTCTTTGCGTCATTTTCGTCACCCATGAAACGCAAGAATGCTATGTAGACCGGAGCCATCCCGAGTTGGAAGGCTTCAAAATGCAAACAGAAATACTGCCCAAAGCAACTGAATACCTATATATCGGAAATGATGAAATAAAGTGACATGTTGTAAGATCTCTTGAAAAAGTAGTATAAAATGAGAAGTTGGAATGTTCCGTCCCAAAAGTGATATCTAGTTATCCACACAAAATTATATAACACCATGACAATTTCTATCAAATACGATACAAGTCAGCTGCTTAGGCCAAATATAGAGTATCCACTTCTTTTTTAAAGTTTTCACTAATTTCTACAAGATGCACAAAGCTACTCACAAGTAAAAACACACTTCCCGACATCCCAATGGGATTTTTATATAGCAGAATTACCCAAACTTTACATGTTTTTACAAGTAGCTAAATGGAAGAGAAGACTACGATGGCAAGTAAAGCCACTGTTTTGGTCTATATTACCCTAACTCTTTCTTTGGGTACCCCTGTCACTTGTCAGATAGTCAGCAATTGGAGATGGGCGTAGACAGACGACACTTCATTTTGGGCAAAAAAAAAGTAAAAACAGTGTCATTTTGGGGAAAAAAAATAGTGCTGAGTCTGACGATTAGACACATGTCTATGTTGCACACTTGCAAACAAGTCCGGGTAACACGTGTCCTTTTATAACCTTAAATAAGTTGTAGCTAGCAATAAAGAACTCTTCGCATCAACTAACTGTAAGAACCAAGACAGTATGCATACCGTAAGCATCCAAGTCGCATTCTCAACCTCGTGGGGATTTGATTTGACATACCGATGGTTAAAAGTATTACCGTTATGCATGTCAACTTTGTGATCGTCTTTCAGATGGTCCACCAGATAACTGATGTCACCAATAACAGTGCATTCTGATCCAGCATATGGACAGTTATATGGTCTGAAAGAACATCCCGTTTCATGATTTAGCTTGTTGTAGTACGGAAATATGCCTACACAACCAAAACTCTGATATTGACATGGAAGTTCAAGAGATGCAGCAACTTTCTCAAGTGCAAGACATCTGATATTCCCAAGTTCGTGTCTACATGTTGGGCATCGGTTGTGCACTCGTGGCTTGCATCCAGAGCACAATGTATGGCCATTTGAACACTGCAACGAGAAAAACACAAAAATAAGCATCAGAAAAAATATCCAGTATAAAGCAAAAACTTTGCATCCAGCTATCCACGCAGATTACGGCTACTGCTGAGTGCAGACCTACCAAAAGTCCATCACTGACTTTATTTGCTAGCAATGAATCCTCCTCATACCACCTAAACACAATAACACATGTACAATCTAATATGGATGGAATGTCTTGACATTTTGCACCATAGAGGATATCCTTCTAAGTTGCTAGATACAGTAATTGACTTAACAAACTGTGTACTGGTAGTTCCACAACATACACAGTACTCAAGCATACCAATATGAGACTCACATTCTGAACTATAATAGTTTTAATTTATAGTCACAGGCTCACTATAAAAACATTTTAACTTGTAGCAGCTCACGCATACATAATTTTCACCGATCATGTACCAACTACAAATTTTTTAATAGTCAAAACTGCATTGAACTATCTACACATGATTATAAATATACACACACAGACACACACAGAGTTAATGTTTTAACCTACGAACATCTAAGAATACAACAGTAGTAAATAATAATTTTTTCAAAAAAAATCGTTGGGGTGGACTAACATTAACTACAAACATAGATCATGTAAGCTGGTCACATAATCATTCATTCTCCCATTGGCACTAGGTCCGCAGTTAGTCCTTTATCTTTCAAACCTTAGTGAATTGCTTCTGACCAGGTTATTTATGGTATTGAATAGCATGACCTGCTGGCATGTAAAATACGGTACCAACAAGCATATACGTCATATAATTGCATATGGTACTTCAACCTTCAACGCACTGCATAACTGCATCCTCTCCCTGTATGAAATGTACCATGGACATTTTTGCTACATATATACCAATACAATATAACATATACGCATATACTCTTTCCAATAATAATCATACATTCACACCAATTAGAACATATATGAACAGATGCACAGAGGAACAATGTTAAGATAATTATGCATGCACAATTAACTACCCATCCTGCTGTTTGTAATTGTAATACTGCATAACTACCCATCCTGCTGTTTGTAATTCTAATATGGTACTTCAACCTTCAACGCACTGCATAACTGCATCCTCTCCCTGTATGAAATGTACCATGGACATTTTTGCTACATATATACCAATACAATATAACATATACACATATACTCTTTCCAATAATAATCATACATTCACACCAATTAGAACATATATGAACAGATGCACAGAGGAACAATGTTAAGATAATTATGCATGCACAATTAACTACCCATCCTGCTGTTTGTAATTGTAATACTGCATAAAGAGAAATAGAACGTAAATTCAATTACAAAAAGAGGGGGAGTTGAGGCTTTCAGATTTCAGAAATTACCTGATGGATGGGAGGGTACATAGCATTTAAGCAAACAGGACACTCTAATAGTTCTCGAACACTGCTAGAGACAGCCAGAGTAGGCTTTCTAGTAATGTGGGCAGGGTCATTTACATAATCAATAACATCCCCCATGTCATCACTCTGGGCAGTATCCATGACCTCAGATTTAGTTCGGAAATCGTCAGAGTAAGAGTTTCTGCTAGACATCTAAAGTAGCACCAATCGCTCGCTTCATATCCAAATAAAGCATACCGAAAAATTAACAATGCTATTCAAACTTTACAGCAAAAACAAACCAAAAAAAAAAAAAAAGAAGACAAATTCCACATAAAGAATTACATATCGCACACTGATTATGTAAATTAGCTTTTAGAAAATTATCCCTCTTACATCCCATAAGCCCTTTTCTTGGTACCCCACTACAATTACAGAGTAACTTGTTAAGGTTACAAGTTTCTATCTACCATTTACTTTGTATTAATGAACTCCTTAACAAGTTCACAATAAAAATTGCTCGACTCAAAACCAAAAAATTAAAATTTTATAACCACAAAATTTCCAACACTGTACAATCAAGAAATGAAACACTAACAGCTTCTATATTTTCAGTTTCACAGAGTATACCAAGTTGACTGCTGGCTCTAAAAAAAATTGAAAAAATAGGAGTATTGAACCTTAATATGCTAAAGATCAACCCAACGAGGTCAAAACAACTCAAAGTAAAAAACCCACAAATTAAAACCCAAATTATAGCAAGAAAGTTGAAGCAGAATCTACAGTAATTAAACCAACTGAAACAGAATAAAAGAAAAGTGGGTACCTTGAAGAACTGTCCAATTCAACACAACTGAAGGAAAAGCTTAACACTTGCAGCTACCAGTTAAGTGAAGCAACTTATATAATCTTGGAAAATGAGGAGGTGGGTGTTTATTAATGATGAATACAAATTCAAAATAAAGGGGGGTGTTGAGAGAGAGAGAGAGAGAGAGAGAGAGAGAGAGATTTTGAAAGGGGGGAGAGATAGGAGGTAGTAGAGGAGGAGGAGCGTGTGTACAGTGGAGGAGAGTGGGGTCAGATAAAGAACAAATGTACATTCAAACTAAAGCTCACAGGTCAATGCATTCTTTTGTCTTTTTTTTACAGGAACTGTACACGTCGTTGAATTTCAACTAAAATATTATTTTAATATATAAATAATACTCCCTCTCTCGTGCAATAAAAATCATCCATTTTTTATTTAATCAACTTAAATAAATTAATAACTTTCCTAAAATATATTGAATTTATAAAATTGTCCATTTTTAATATTTAAGTTTTAAGTAATTATTTAAATAACTAGGGATATAAATGAAATTAATTTATCAATTTATCATGATTATTAAATATGGACAATTTTTTTGGAACAAACGAAAATAAAAATAGTGGACAATAAAAATGTAACGGAGCATGTATATTTGAGAAAATGACCAAAATAACATTATTTTGATACATTACTGCCAAAAAAATCAGATGTCGCGCGAGCTGCCCATTTTACCCACGATTATGCGCTTTCAGCATATGCGTATACTCAGTTAAATTGATTCGATAGAAAGCCCAACACCCAACAATCTTTATCATATATTTACTGAATAAAAGACTACCCATATCTGTCTCTCTCTCTCCTTTCATTATACAAACTTTGAACTTCTCTATCTACTCTCATTTTATCCCATCTACAACCTATATAGCCACACATATACGTTTTTATCTTCTTCGTTACAACTTCGATAATACATGTGATTACACAACGAACTTGCCCATAGATTTCTCTACCAAACAAGTAGTGCCTTGACCATTTTTTGTTCAACAAATTTCAGTTACTAATTGGGATTTTGTTTGTTCTATGTTCTTAAATGTAAGAATTAGGTATTGTTATTTTTACTGGTTGTTAAACTAAGATCTGAAATCGGGGTTTGAGGATTTGTAATTAGTGTATGACAATTGGGTTTGTAATTGATCGGTAATTGAGATGTCGGGCGGTGTTGGTCATGACGCCGAATGGATCGATGGTGGCTACAATTGCTGGAGCGGGTGTGTTTACATGTATTGTTTGGCCACGCAGTGGCTGTAGGCGTATACTACATTTCGCATTTCCAGAATGCGTGGAGTTAGAAATGAAGGCAGATTCTCGTATTCCCTGAATGCGTATGTTGCACACGTAAGCATAAAAAGCAGGATACGCGCATTCAGAATATGCGTATATAGTATTCGCATCCGTCATATGCGTAATCAGCTGGGCATTCTGGGCACCTTTTCTGGCGATCGTCATTTTGGGCAGTCTTTTGTGAGAAATTGTGATATTTGGCTTTCACCCTGTATATTTTGAACTTTAAATGGATATATCGGGTATTTGGGTAACAAAATCACCTTATGGAGAGATAAAAAAGAATCCCCGTAAAATTCATATATTTATCTTATTTTGCATGCATTATAATTAAAAGTATTAATTAGAAAATTGTTATTCCCAGATTACACACTTGTATAATTGTAGAAGGGGGGGTTGAATACAATTCTTGATATTTATAAATTTCTGATAAGAACTCCAGAAATTTATGCAGAGATAATTGCAATGTAAGATTTAAACACAAACACATATAAAATCAGGTGGTTAATATGCACCACCTGAAGCTTTTATTTGAAGAAAACTCTGTGATACAAAATGTACACAGCTGCCGTTTTACAACTCTTTGCTTCTAAGGATATTCAAGAAACCCTAAGCAAATATGTCTGTTTTCTTAACCTACAAAGAGTTGCTACACTTGGTTATATATATCCCAAGTTTTACAAGTACTACTGGAATAAGATAATACTAATCTAATTCTAGTTGACTTGCTACTACACTCCAAATACACATGTAGCCGAAAGGTTGTCCTTGTGTTCAGACATGTCTTCTGCACCTTTCTTGTATTCATAGTGTAAATAGAATGCTTCTTTCTTCTGTGTTTCCAAAGTATGGCTGCCATACTACTTTTTGTATCTACTATCAACTCATGTGATCTGTCAGTCAAACATGTCCTTATCAACTGCTAATCCCCAGATAATCATAGAAGACAGTGTCAATGATTATCCGTTGATGTTGTACACTGACATCCGTTGATGATGTATTGAGCGGTATCCGTTGATATTGGGACTTGAGCTGTATCCGTTGATAGAGTGGATTTGAGTTGTATCCGTTGATAGAGTTTTGTCTTCATCTGTTGATACACTTTCACTTAAGACAAAATTACATAGCATAGCTTATTTACAATTGGCTACCCTATTCTGCCTATCCGTTGATAGTCAACATGACTGTGGATAAAAACACTATCATCTGATAACATAGAGATACTTGCAGTATGCTACAAAACCTCATCCGTTGATGAGCTACCTGTCAACGGATAGAGTTATAAATCCTCATCCGTTGACAGCTACAAAACCTTATACAATTTGATTAATTGTGAAGTTATCATCAAGTACAACATATTCTTAACAATCTCCCCCAATTTATACTTGATGGCAATAAAGCATAAATTCAGGACCTTGATGATAACAAAACATTCCTAAAGATATATAAAGAACAATGCATAAATTGTATTAAACTACAAAAATTAAAAACTGAAAGTTTGAGAAATTTACAGAGAAGTGCTCCTCTAGACGGAGCAGATTTAAGACTGTTTCTTTCCTCTTGTTGGCATCACCCTTGATTTTCCTTCTTTGGCAGAGTTGGACTCAATCTGTATTTGGAGTTGCCTATAGAAGGCATCTTCTTCATCTACCTTTGGATTTAGCTTTTGTTGTAGCCATCTCAGGTATTGAGAACTAGCCTTTGGTAGTTGGTCTTCTAACTTGAAGAATCTCCTGTTACCATCTTCATCCCTGAACTCCATCATCCAGAAAGGTTGAAGGTGGATTTTCTGTCCATTGTATGGGATCTTCATTTTCCTTGGTAGACTTGATGGTGAGTTCCATTCCCTCCTTATTTGTTCTATTCTGTCCAGTATCTCCCCTTTTGCTATCTTGGAGAACCCTGTGTATCTCTTGATTGCAGAGAACACTTTGGTTAAGGTATGATAATTTTCTCCAAGAACCCTTTGTAGTGGCCATGTCCTTTCCATTCCTCCCTTGTATACAAAGACCAATCTTTAAGGCAAATGTCTATATTTGTCAATTCCTCTTACTTCTGACAATTCATCCAGATAAAGATTCATGCCAGAGTATTCTTCAATATCTGCCTGATAGATAAAATCATCCTTGTTTTCCAAGATTGGCTGCCTGACAATAGCAGGTACCCTAGCAACTTGAATTGGTTTCTTTGAAGGTTGCTTCCTTGGTTTCCTTTTCTTCTGTATAGGCTTCTGTTGAGACTTCAGCAAGAATGAAGGAACCTCAATGGAGTCAAGATTCATTGGTTCCTCTTTAGGTACTATAGGCTCACCATGGAAATTCACATCTGGGTTGAATACTTTTACATCAATAGGTTGTGATGAACCAACTGTCTCCTTGTTTTCAATTTCTGGAGAGATAGGCCTCATTGCCTTTGATTTTATTCTCTTGGATTTGGGGACTGATTTCCCTTTCTTTTTGAATTTGGGGACTTCCTCATCCAATAACTCTTGAGCCAGCCTTGCTTGCTTCTCATCTGAGTTTTCATATTGATATTCAGTGCTTGGTTGAGATTCTCTTAGCAGCCTTGAAGTCTCTTCTCTCTTGGCTTCAACAAATCTAGGATGGCTGTTGGATATGTTTAGAACTTTTCCATTCCTTATGATTACAGCCATCCATTCTCTTACACAACTGTTAGTCTTCTCCTTGAATTCCTTGATTGCCTTACCCATCAGCTTCTCTTCATCATCCTTGAGAAATGGAAAGTCCAGTTGTAACTTGTTCTTCCCATTTGCTTTTGGTGGTGAGAAGGGTCTTGTTTTGATGTAGGGTTCAAATTCCTTAACATGAGAAGGCTCAGCATCATAGAATGTAGGAGCCACAATTGCTGGAGTGAGCACCTTCAGAATTGTTGTAGATATTGTTGGAGCTGAGGTTTGGCTAGAGAACAGAGTTGATGCAATAGATTGATTGATCAATCTCTCTGTCCTCATTATTCTTTCATAGTTTTCCTCTTTCATCTTTTGTAGAGCTTCAATTTTGGCTAGCTTTTCCTCTTCTGTCAAGTTTGAAAAATAAAACTCTTCAGATAGAGCTACTTGTTCAGGTTTGGATTTGCTGGGGGAAGCTGTGACAATGAATTCTTGTGGATTGACCACTATGGTAGGCTGCTGCTCCCCCTCACTTGCTGCTTCCCTGCTTTCAGAAATTAAGATTTGACTTGTAGTTGCCACAGCCTCTTCCACTTTCTCCCCCTTTTTGTTAGCATCAAGGGTTTGACTAGAAGTTGGGGCTGCAACTAACTTATGTAGCAGTTGGGTTTGCAGTTTCTGATGTTGAAGAAATTGCTCCATCTGGGATTCCATCTTTTCCATTCTTGAATTGAGGAGTTGCACAGACTTAGCCAGGTTGTCTTCTTTGAGGAACCTTTGTTGCAACACCCTCTGAGTGGCTGTAGGAGCTAGTTGCTCTAGCTTGGAATCCACAGAGATCTTCACATCCTTGATTTCTTGTTTGACCTCCTCTAAGTTGGATCTCTGAATCACCATTTGCATCTTTTGTAACTTAAGGGAGTCAATTGCCTGTTGAAGAACAACATTTCTCTGTGGATCTGCTTCTGGGTGCTCAGCCAGGGCAGATTTATATTGCCTTATGATTTGCATATCAAGTTGATGATAGGTGTAGTTGTGAGCAAATGCAAAATCATGAACACTGCTACCACCTTCATCTTCAGGACTCTAGCTGTCTTCATCTTCAGAATCTTCAAATTCTTCACTCTCAGCAGTGGTTGGCAGAGCTGCTATACATTCCTTAGCTCTAAGTAGAGATTGTGAGGTGTGCACTAGGTGCATTGCCTCCTCTGCTTCCACATTGCCCTGTTGTGCCAGAATTTGATAGGCAGGAACAGGGTGAGTAAAGGTTTCAGCATCCAAAGAAATGGAGTCAATCATGGACTGATATTCTCTTTGATATTCCATTTCCTTGGCTGTATCCTCAACCTCCATTGACTCACTAGCAATGGCTGCTTCTTCCATCCTTATTTCTCCTGTAGTCCCTTCTCTCCCCTCATCTCTCTTTTCTTGCATCAAGGGCTCCCCTTGGCTCACACCTCTCACACCCTCACCTTCACCTACTAAGGTGGAACTCTCAAACTCTCCTTTTGCCTGACCGGAAGAAATGGCCAGCCTCTCATTATTTACCTCTCCTTTTGCCTGCTCACAAGGCAGCCTCTCACTCCCTTCCCTCAATCCTAAGAGTGTTTCAACTACTGAGAACTCCTCCACACTTGACACAGGAATGTCAGATATAGCAGTGGTAGAGTGAGTTATCAACGGATAAGGAATATCCGTTGATGGAGTAGTTATAACTGTCAACGGATGGCTAGATAGAGGCGCATCCGTTGATGGAGAAACACTTGTCAACGGATGAAGGATATCCGTTGAGGAAGGAATAATTTTATCCGTTGAAGAGAAAACCAACACTGAATCTGTGGAGATTGATTTTAAGTTTGAGGCCACAGTCTGTGTTGAGAATTCTGGAAGGGAAGATTGATGGTCCAACAAATCATCTAAAAGATGATGACCACCAATTACAGAGTGGGGCTTCTCCAAGAATCTTAAAGATGGAGAATCAAGAATTGATGTAGATATCATATCCACATCCAGAGATGGAGTTGGTGATGGTGGATTGTAATGTGTGTCGATTTGAAGATTAAGATCAAGGGGCTGTGACTCCACATTTATTGAAGCCACATCAAACTGAGTTTGAGAAGGTACAGTTTCCTGTACAGTGTGTGCACCCTGTGATTCCCCTGTGGTTTTAGATTTCACTCTTCTTCCATAGGTTTTTGAGAGTGGGCTATATGTGTCTCTAACCCTCTTGTGCAGTGTTCCTTGTGGGGAACTTGATTCAGTAGTCACACTCTGTTGAGAGAGTGTAACTGGAATTTGGCTTGAAGTTACATTAGCAGTCTTTTGAGAGACTGAAATGGTGGTTGCACTCATCTCTCCTTCCTTATCCTTAGGGCTTCTTTGATGTTCACCCTGTCCCTCACCACTCACTACCACCTTCACACTCCCCTCAAGAGTTTTGGTAGGTTTTACAACAGGTGTCTTTTGAGAGACACTTGAGGTTTGCTTTTTAGACTGTGATTTTGGAACTCTGGATTTGGTCACTTTGGTAGGAGCCTGTTTGGTCACAACTACAGACTCTATTGTGACACTAGAAGGCAAAGAAATTTGAGGGTTGGAGATAGGGGTTTCAGAGTTAGAGATAGTTACCTGAACAATTGGTAGATATACCAATTGTACTCCTGCATTGAGGTTCATTCAAATTAGGTCACTTAAGACTCTCTTCTCCTGAACAAAACATTGGAACTTCCTATCCGGGTTAGCAATGGATAGCTTATTCTCAGATACATGCAGTGCTAAGAGCATTAAAAATCTAGCAAAGTAGATATTCTTGCTCCTAGTTTCCTTTTTACCCAACTTTGCAGCTATTTCATACATAACTAATGTGCCAAAATTATAGAATTTATCATTTAAAAGCATACACATCCTTGTTAGCATGGACTGGGTAACAGCATCAAAATTACTAATTTTTCCTGAAAAAGTTTTAATGAAGGCATCACAGAAATAGCTCCATTCTTTAACCATTCCTTTCCTAACAATTTTCCCTAAGTTTTCAGTACTAAGGGCATAATTAATAGAATTAAGCATGGCAACAATTTCAGCATCAGTAGGTACTTTCAGACAGTTATTCTCAGGCAATTTTAAACAAGCAGTTATTACATCAGAATTAACCACATAGTTTTTACCCTTTAAAGAAAAAGCAATTGTACCGTCTGTGCCATTGTACTCAGCAGATGTCCACATTTCTTCAATTACCTCGTGGATTAAGGGAGTGGTGGCCGTCATAGCATATGACAGTTTGCATTTCTTCACGAAACTCATCAAAGTGTGGTAAGCTTCTGGAGCATTCACTGTGTCAACAAAGGCCGCGAAATTGTTCTTCTCATAGGTAAACCCAGTGGAGGACATCATCTTAACAATAGGCGCCATTGAAGTGATTGAACTTTGGTTACAGAGAGTTTTAGGGAATAAGATGCAGTTAACTTTTGATATGCTTGAAAATGAATAAAAGTGAGATGTGAGAGTACAAGTCCGCCTTTTATATTTTTCAAGAATTAAAAATGAAACAATTAAAAGTAATTACTCCATTGGTCAAAAGTAACTGTCAGATAATAAATAAAAAGAGAATAAGTACAGCCATGATTAGATATACACGGTTACCAACGGTTATAAAAAAAATGTATATCAACGGATATAGAATGAACGGTTGAGATACAGTTTATCCGTTGATGACGTGGATAGCCTGTTACCCGTTGACATGCAAAAATCTAGTAATGTGTTTATACTATCAACGGATAAAATGATATCCGTTGATAAGCTAATTTTGCCTTAGACAAAATTTCTGCAGAAAATTTTTCTGAAAGTTTTAACTTTCAAGTAAATCAAAACACATTTCTAGCTTCAATTCATTGAAATCAAATATCACTAAGAATTATGACAAGCTAAGCATACCTAGCTCACTTACCAATCTTGTGAATGTGGATTCATCAAGAGGCTTAGTGAAGATATCTGCAAGCTTCATTTCACTTGGCACAAAGTGCATTTCTACTGTACCATTCATCACATGTTCTCTAATGAAGTGGTATTTGATGTCAATGTGCTTGGTTCTCGAATGTTGCACTGGATTCCCTGTGATGGCAATAGCACTTGTGTTGTCACAGAAAATTGGAATCTTCTCAACTTTTAGACCATAGTCAATGAGTTGGTTTCTCATCCATAGAATCTGTGCACAACAGCTTCCAGCAGCAATGTACTCAGCTTCAGCTGTAGAAGTGGAGACTGAGTTTTGTTTCTTACTGAACCATGAAACAAGCCTGTTTCCTAGAAATTGACAGGAACCTGTAGTACTTTTCCTATCAACTCTGCAACCTGCATAATCTGCATCTGAATAGCCAGTTAGATCAAAACCAGATTCTCTTGGGTACCAAATGCCAAGGTTTGGTGTTCCCTTGAGATACCTGAAAATTCTTTTAATAGCTATTAAGTGAGACTATCTAGGGTCAGCTTGAAATCTAGCACAAAGACAAGTAGAAAACATTATATCAGGTCTACTAGCTGTTAGGTATAGAAGTGAACCTACCATGCCTCTATAGCTTGAGATGTCCACAGACTTTTCCTTAGTATTCAACTCAAGCTTAGTTGCAGTGGCCATAGGTGTTTTAGCAGATGTACAATCCATTAAGTCAAATTTCTTTAAGAGATCATAAATATATTTTGTTTGACTTATGAAAATGCCCTCATTAACTTGCTTTACTTGAAGGCCAAGAAAGTAAGTTAATTCACCCATCATGCTCATTTCATACCTACTTTGCATAAGTTTGGCAAACTTTTTGCAAAGCTTCTCATCTGTAGACCCAAAAATAATATCATCTACATAGATTTGAACAAGTATTGAAGAGCCATTAATATCCCTATGAAATAAGGTTTTATCTACTGTACCTCTAGTGAAGTGGTTCTCCAAAAGAAATTGAGATAAAGTGTCATACCAGGCTCTTGGTGCTTGCTTCAAACCATAAAGTGCTTTCATGAGAAGATATACATATTCTGGAAATTCTGGATCCTCAAAACTAGGAGGTTGATGGACATAGACCTCTTCTTCCAGTTCCCCATTTAGAAAGGCACTTTTGACATCCATCTGATAGACTTTGAAATTGGCATGTGCTGCATAGGCTAGAAAGATTCTTATTGCCTCAAGTCTTGCCACTGGAGCAAAGGTTTCATCAAAATCTATTCCTTCTTCTTGAGAATAGCCCTTTGCCACTAATCTAGCTTTATTCTCACAATTATGCCATTTTCATCTGTCTTATTCTTGAGAACCCATTTAGTACCTATGACACTTCTATCATCAGGTTTGGGCACAAGTTTCCATACTTTATTTCTTTCAAATTGGTTTAGCTCTTCTTGCATTGCTAACACCCAATCTGGATCTAGAAGGGGATCTTCCACTTTCTTAGGTTCCTCTTGAGACAGGAAGCTACTGTATAGACATTCTGCTTGGGTGGCCCTTCTAGTTTGGACTCTTGAATTTGATTCACCAATGATTAACTCAAATGGATGATTTCTGGTCCATTTTCTTGCAGGTGGAAGGTTTGATCTTGATGAGGTTGCTTCATTTCCATGATCATGTTGATTTAACATTGAATTTTGACCTTGAGAAACTCCCCCTGAGTTTGTTGTCCTTGCTGAATTATGAAGTTGACTGTCAATGGATGCATCATTTTGCCTGTCGACGGATACTTGAGAATATCTGTCAACGGATGCATCTCTAATAGTGTCAACGGATGTTGCAGAGTGACTGTCAACGGATGTTGCAGAATGACTGTCAACGGATGCTTCATTTTCAGTGTAAGCATCACTTCTAGTTGGTATAACAGCTCTAGGTGGATTTCTGTGGTCATGATCTTCATTTTCCTCATCATCATCATAGTACATTCTTCCTTCACCTTCATTCTCAAATTCCAACTTTTCATGGTAACCTTCATCATTTAGGCCTAGAATCTTTTGATCATCAAACACAACATGTACAGATTCCATAACAATGTTGGTTCTTAGATTGTAGACCTTGTAGGCTTTCCCTGCTGCATATCCAACGAAAATAGCTTCATCTGCCTTTGCTTCAAATTTGCCCAAGTTATCTCCATGATTCCTTAGCACAAAACACTTACACCCAAAGACATGTAGGAAGGCTAAAGTTGGTTTCTTGTTGGTTAATAACTGATAAGGAGTCATTCCTCTAGCTTGATTGACCAAGGAAATATTCTGAGTAAAGCATGCAGTGTTGACAGCTTCAGCCCAGAAATATGTTGGTAACCTTGATTCACTTCAATGAGAGTTCTGTTTTTCCTTTCAACAACCCCATTTTGCTGAGGTGTTCTGGCAGCAGAAAACTCATGGACAATTCCATTCTCTTCACAGAAAATCTTCATTGTGGAATTCTTGAATTCAGTACCATTGTCACTCCTGATTCTTTGTACTCTGTCTTCAGAACCATTGTTTAGCATTCTGAGATGATTGATGATGATTTCACTTGCACAATCCTTGGAGTGCAGGAAGAAGGTCCATGTGAACTTAGAAAAATCATCTACAATCACCAGACAGTATTTCTTCTTTGAAATAGACATGACATTTACTGGACCAAATAAATCCATATGCAGCAATTGAAGAGGCTTAACAATGGATGACTCTGTCTTGCTTTTGAAGGATGATTTCTTTTGTTTCCCTAATTGGCAGGCATCACACAGCCCATCTTTGACAAACTCCAATTGAGGGATTCCTCTAGCAAGATCCTTTCTTACCAAATCATTCATAACTTTAAAATTCAAATGTGACAGCTTCTTATGCCATAGCCAACTCTCATCCTTACTTGCTTTGCTGAAGAGACAAGTAATGGATTCTGAGCATGCTGAATTGAAGTCAGCTATGTAAACATTTCCTTTTCTAAAGCCTGTCAATACCACATTGTTGTCTTCCTTGGCAGAAACAACACAGGCTTCTTTTGTGAACTTTACTTCATAGTCTTTGTCACAAATCTGACTGATACTCAGCAAATTGTGCTTTAAACCTTCAACTAAAGCCACTTCTTCAATGATGACATTGTCTTTTGAAATCAGGCCATATCCCTTAGTATATCCTTTGCTGTCATCTCCAAAGGTAATTCTAGGGCCAGCTCCTTCCTTGAACTCTGTGAGCAGGGTTGAATCTCCTGTCATGTGCCTAGAGCATCCACTGTCTAGGTACCATAGATTCCTTCTGTTTCCCTGCACACATTTCAAAAACAAATCAAGTTGATTTTGGTACCCAAGCTTCCTTGGGTCCTTTCTTGTTAGCCTTTGACTTTGCACTCTTAGCATTCTTCAACTTAGGTGTAGATGCTTGAGTAATGGGGTTTGACAAATGCTCATTTGCATGAATATTGGATGCATGCATGTGTGGAAAATTGGCATACATATTATTCATGTTAGGTAGGTTCCATGACATTTGTGGCACATTCATAGATTGAAAGTATGGATTAGACACATATGGCATGTTCACATATGGATTTGAGAAACTAGCATTTTGATACAAACCAGGCATAACAGGCATTGCAGGCATACATGACATTGATTGAGGTACATGAACAGGAGCCTTGTTGACAAACTTGCAATTAGAAGATAGATGATTAACACTATTACAATTACTACAAGTTTTCCTAGGAGCAAACTTGTCAGGAGAGTAATTGTTTTTCTTGTTGATGCCTATCTTACCATTTCTGTTCTTTTTCTTTTTGCCCTCAATTTCTACCTTTTCATTGTCTGATTTACCAATAGCCTTTTTGTTGTGTAAATCACCTGTCTTAGCCTTCCCAATGGATTTGGTTTTGCTGCACTCACCACTAACAAAATTCTTGTTTACTGGACCATACTTGATATCCAGTTTCCTAAGTTCCTTCTTACTAACACACTTTTTGTTAGTCGACGGATACCTCTCATCCGTTGACGGTTCATCTGTCAACGGATGATCACTATCCGTTGATTCACAAATAGTCTCTAGATCCTCAAGGCCAGGTTCTAGCTCCTTTTTCTTTTGAGTCCAGGTATCCTTCACAAATGATTCTATTCCCTGAACTTCTATTATGTTTTGAGAAATATTCCTACAACTTTGGAATTTAGCAATTATCCCTTGTTCTTTTTCAAGCTGGTCTTTTAAAATTAGTTCTCTTTTTAACACAGCTTCAAGTTCACTTTTAGCTTTATTGCAATCAACTCTCATTTTCTCAAATTCTAGAAATTGAGTTTCTAGAGCAGCATTTCTATCAATTAACAATAGATTAGACTCTTTAA
This sequence comes from Saposhnikovia divaricata, assembly GCA_036435485.1. Lineage (NCBI taxonomy): Eukaryota > Viridiplantae > Streptophyta > Magnoliopsida > Apiales > Apiaceae > Saposhnikovia > Saposhnikovia divaricata. The sequence continues at coordinate 78,166,641 of CM071599.1, forward strand.
TTCTATTGTTCTCTTTAGTAAGTGATTTAAGAGTAACACTTAAGTGATATAGTTCAGTAGACATATCATCTATAACACTATTGCATTCCTCTTTAGTGAGCTCAGAGAGATTAGTAGAAAATACCTGATTGCTAGCTGAACTTGCTTCCTGCTCTCCAGAATCAGCCATTAGAGCAAGGTTGACTAACTCAACATCATCATCAGAATGATTGTCATCAACAGCCCAGTCATACTCTTGGGTCAAGAATGCGTTTCCTTTCTGCCTGAGAAGATCAAAATATTTCTTCTTATAGTCAACAGCCTCAGTTGGCTTTCCCTTGTTCTCAGATCTAGGTTTCCTGCATTCACTTATCATATGACCAGCAATTCCACAATTGTAGCATTTAATTTTGGATTTATCCACATAGTTGCTTGTGTAAAAATCCTTGTTAAATGGCTTGGCCATCCTAGAGTTTCTCTTAAATTTCAGCTTAGAGAATCTCCTAGAGAGAAAAGCTAACTCTTGTTGCTGTCTTCATTGGAACGTGAGGACCCTTGTCAATGCAATCCACAAAACCCTCATCAATAGACGAGAGATGTAGACGCATTTTTACTTTCCAGTGAAAGTAATTTTCTCTATCAAGAACTGGAATCTTTACTCCATAATCCTTCTTAGACATGTTGGAAGTGTGTTGATCTTTAAACTTCAAATATGTTAGAAGCTTGCTCTGATACCAATTGTTATTCCCAGATTACACACTTGTATAATTGTAGAAGGGGGGGTTGAATACAATTCTTGATATTTATAAATTTCTGATAAGAACTCCAGAAATTTATGCAGAGATAATTGCAATGTAAGATTTAAACACAAATACATATAAAATCAGGTGGTTAATATGCACCACCTGAAGCTTTTAAAAATTTGAAGAAAACTCTGTGATACAAAATGTACACAGCTGCCGTTTTACAACTCTTTGCTTCTAAGGATATTCAAGAAACCCTAAGCAAATATGTCTGTTTTCTTAACCTACAAAGAGTTGCTACACTTGGTTATATATATCCCAAGTTTTACAAGTACTACTGGAATAAGATAATACTAATCTAATTCTAGTTGACTTGCTACTACACTCCAAATACACATGTAGCCGAAAGGTTATCCTTGTGTTCAGACATGTCTCCTGCACCTTTCTTGTATTCATAGTGTAAATAGAATGCTTCTTTCTTCTGTGTTTCCAAAGTATGGCTGCCATACTACTTTTTGTATCTACTATCAACTCATGTGATCTGTCAGTCAAACATGTCCTTATCAACTGCTAATCCCCAGCTAATCATAGAAGACAGTGTCAATGATTATCCGTTGATGTTGTACACTGACATCCGTTGATGATGTATTGAGCGGTATCCGTTGATATTGGGACTTGAGCTGTATCCGTTGATAGAGTGGATTTGAGTTGTATCCGTTGATAGAGTTTTGTCTTCATCTGTTGATACACTTTCACTTAGACAGAATTACATAGCATAGCTTATTTACAATTGGCTACCCTATTCTGCCTATCCGTTGATAGTCAACATGACTGTGGATAAAAACACTATCATCTGATAACATAGAGATACTTGCAGTATGCTACAAAACCTCATCCGTTGATGAGCTACCTGTCAACGGATAGAGTTATAAATCCTCATCCGTTAACAACTACAAAACCTTATACAATTTGATTAATTGTGAAGTTATCATCAAGTACAACATATTCCTAACAAAAATTAATTATGAAATTACATAACTTTCTTTTTAGAAAATCAGTGAAAAATGAATGAAATAAACTAAATGAAAATTAATTATGAAATTACATAACTTTCTTTTTAGAAAACCAGTGAAAATGAATGAAATAAACGAAGCGATTTTATCATAGAATCATATTGATCCAAAATAATTTTGCACTAGAATCAATTTCAAAATCATGTATTTTGTTCAAGTTTAAAGTGTTAAATTTTTTATAAAATTTAAAAGTTGTTAGTATTTTATATTATAATCATTTTTAGAAATTTTGTTTTATAGTTATTTATGAAATCTTATAATAGAAACAATGATTCTCTCATGAATTCTATATAAAAAGGATTGCTCTAGAACATTGACCTAGATTCGAGTGATGTGAGAATATCTTTATTAATGTGTAATGTTGCGTATATTAAATAATATAATGGTAAAAATAATTTTAGTTGTAATTCATTCCCAATATTATTGTGATTTACTTCTGAATTGACTTTCCTAATAACGGATATGTACTTTATAAAAATATTATTGTTTCCAAAAATGTTTCCAAATTGCATTTTAAAATTTTATAAATCGTCATTTTTTTTAATTGAAACAGTACTGTAATCCATTATTATAATACCTGAGTCTACCCATGTGCAGTTAACCAATCAGAAAATTATGAATTAAGAATTTTCCTTATTTACATTCTCACCATACCTCATTAACCATGATTAGTTAACACTTCTAATTTAAATACAATAATGATTTTATTTAACATATCCATAAATACATAATTTTTAAATAAAAAATTACTAAATCACTATTTTAATTTGAAATCAATCACGATTTGTACTACTAAATATTCTAAATTAAATTTCATAACTACTCATACATTAATCAACCACTCTTTTAATATAAAGTTAATCACAATCATAATCAACCACTCTTTTAATATAAAGTCAATCACAATCATATTATCATACATTACAAATTGATTTCCATAATATATATTATACAATTATAATCGATTTTAAATAATTTTAATCTAACTCAAATAAAAATCTGAAAAAAATCGGATTTGAAATAAAATTTTAAATAACTTGGATAAAATCCATACCTTCAAATACTCGATTTTTTTTTAAAAAACTCAAAAATATATTTATTCGAGATGAAAAGGAAAATAAATCAAGTGCGGCAATAACGGATGGCAATGGGAATCACATAAGCAAAAACTAGTTCTGATTATTTTTTGGATAATTTATAAAATGATGTATTTATATATTTTGAGGGCACTCTTTTTCCCCTTGAGTTTTTTTCCCACAGGATTTTGCTCTTGAGGGTTTTTAACGAGGCCTTTCTATTGTGGGGTTCTTCCTTTCAGACTTGAAGGTTTTATTGTCTAAATGTCCGGAGGCAACATGCGTGCTTTTCGGTTAGATGATGAATTTTCTTGAATGAATAAATCCCCTTGTACGTTTATTGTATTTCGATACAATTTATGAATGAGAAATTCACCGTGACCACTTGGCCATTTTAACTATATATATATATATATATATATATATATATATATTCATAATTTGTTAATAAAATTAATTAATAAGTGCATATAAGCCAATTAGCCAACACTACATATATTTTAATTAATTAAATTATTAAATATATGTTATAAGAGTATAATTATTGGTTGGCTATTTTAATGTGAAATCAATCACGATATGTACTACTATATATATATATATTTTTGAAATCAAAACTAGCTCTTCATTTAAATGAAGAATCAGAAAGAAGTGTCCCCAACACAGAATCTGGAGAAGACCTAAAAACAGTAAAACAACCAATCATACAAGGACATCTAGCCAGTAAATGGGCAGCCTTGTTGGTTTGTTTTTTTAACATGAATAAGAGAGATATCCCTCCTAACCTTTAATCTATCTCTGCAGCTATCGATAATGTCACCCACCTCCAGCAAATTGCTTTTCGAGCTTTTGATTGCCAAGACAGAGAGAAGGGAATCACATTTAATCACTACATTATTGACAGACAAAGAATCTATCCAAGATAGCGGTTCCAAGATACCTATGCTTTCTGCTTCGAAGACTGAAACTCTCCCAGCAAATCTTAAAGTTATCCCTTGGACACATGCACCATTGTGATCATGAAGTATTAACCCAACTGAGTAGTGATTCTCAGTCTTTGGGACCGCAGCATCAACGTTCACCTTGAACGTACCAGTAACTGGAGGTTTCCATTTAACACCCTTGATACCACCTGTGTTATTACCAGAGCCCATCCATGGCTTTTAGTCTTCAATCTAGCTAACTACCACTCCCCAATCAATTTCTCGCTCCATTCTGTAGCTACCTTAGTCGTAACCACTTTGTCATCCCAGACCAGCTTGTTCCGGAAAAACCATATCCCCCATAGAGTAGATGCAAACTTGACACACACCTCCCTTTTACCAGTAGTTAAGAATCCCAAGAGCCAGTCAGAAAACACTTCTTCTGCTGGGATATTTACATTAAAACCCACCTCCCGCCAGCAGTTTTTAGCAAAAGCACAATCGAAGAAAACATGCTTAATGGTTTCACCTGCACTTTTGCAAAAAGGGCATTCATCAGTCAGATTAATTCCTTTCATGCCCAGAGCATTACGAGTAGGAATATTGTTACGTCCCAATCTCCATAGGAAGATCCTGATCTTATGAGGGATGCTAAGATTCCACAATTTCTTCCACCCTGGTGAATTAGGAACCTGCGTAGTGCTAACCTCGTTCTGATCACTCTAGAAACGATATCCATCTTGACAACTATACTCTCCGTTTATAGCCGAATTCCAAACTACCCTGTCTTGCACCTGTCTTGTTGAGATTCGAGTAGATAAGATGGCTTGAGCATCCTCATCATTAAAAATCCCTCTAACATAGTGAGCATCCCAAGTTCTCATACCAGGAATAAAAAGTGAATTAACTTTCCTCCCATCATCTTCATGTTCATAGCCCCTATACACTCTAAAGTCAGATTTCTCACGAATCCATTTATCTTTATACGCTCTTATAGTACCACCATCTCCAACCACCCACCGGAAACCCCCTTTCAAAGCTTCTTTCGCCTTCTAAATACTAGACCACACATAACTAGGACCCTTTCCCTGCGAAACATCCAACAAATGGCAATTGGGAAAATTCCTGGCTTTAAAAAGATGCGCCACCAACGTGTTGGGATTCTGAAAAAAACTCCAGCAGTGTTTCCCCAATAACGCTATGTTGAATCCATGCAAGTTTTTGAACCCCAGCCCACCATTACTTTTAGACAGACACATCGCCTCCCAGCTATGCCACCTAATACCTTTCCTCTCCCTCGAGTTTGAGCTCCATCGGAAGCCATTGAGCATCCTTTGAATTTAGACACAAAACATCTTTAGCAGAAGAAAGCACGAAATACAATAAGAAGGTATGGCCCGTGCCACATTCCTAATCATTACAGCCTTACATGCTTTAGACAGAATTTTAGAGTTCCAATCTACAATCCTGCTCCACACCTTATCCTTAATAAAATTAAACACAGCCTTTTTTGATTTTCCAATAAGGGATGGCAGACCCAAATACTTGCTATCATGGATAATGTTTCTTATATTAAGGATCCCATGAATACTCGACTTTTGCTCGTCACAAACATTAGCACTAAACATAACACCCGATTTTTGAAGATTAATAGTCTGCCCAGATAGAGACTCGTACCTCTGCAAAAGTAACTTAACAGTAGTTGATTCATGGTTATTTTCTCTAAAAAAATAGAAAACTATCATCCGCGAAGAGAAGGTGAGTTACTTGAGGAGCATTCGGACAGATCTGACACCCAGTAATCTCTCCTTTAGCTGCAGCCAAATGCATTGCCCTTGATAACCCTTCGACACATAATAAGAACAGATACGGGGGAAGTGGATCCCCTTGGCGAAGTCCACAGTTCGGAGTAATAGGCCCGATTACATCACCATTAAAACAAATGTTATACGAAACAGTCGTGACGCACATCATAATCCATTGAACCCATTTTGAACAAAAACCCATTTTGTTCATGACATCTTTCAAATATCTCCAGTTTACCCTATCATAAGCCTTGTTAATATCTAATTTCAAACCCACCTCGCCTTCCACTCCTCTATGTTTCCCATTCATATAGTGAACAATCTCGAATGCCACCAACACATTATCAGTTATTCCACGTCCTGGGATAAAGGCAGATTTGTTATCGCTTATGACATCTGGGAGTAAACATTTAAGTCTATTAGCAAGCACTTTAGCCATAATCCTGTACAACACGTTGCAAAGGGCAATTGGTCTTAAATCTTTCATGACACAGGGGTTTTCTTTCTTCGGTATTAAGAAAATATTAGTGTCATTTAAATTAGCCGGGAAAGCACACCGTTCCAGCCACTCTTTACAACACAAAAACACATCCTTCCCCATTAACGCCCAAAAATGTTGAAAAAACGCTAGGTTCAACCCATCAAGACCAGGATATTTGTCCGGATGCATCTCCTTTACAGCTTTAGTAAACTCATCAAAATCAAGATCTGCCGTTAGAGTATCATTGACATCATTACTAATGACTGGGACAAAGTCGTTACTTTCCAGCGAAGCAGTACTACCATCAGTAGAAAATACACCCTCGAAGTAGTTGCGGATAATAAAGCTCATGTCTTCCTAATTTTCCACCCTATCACCCGAATCATTTATAAGAAAAGGAACCCTATTGCACTTCTTCCTGGTCGAAGCAGCAGCATGAAAAATTTTTATATTGGCATCTCCTTTAGTCAGCCAGAAGCTCTTTGCCCGTTGCTTCCAATAATCTTCTTCATGTTCCAACAGTTTATCTAGATTCATTTTTTCAAGAAGATACTCCTTAACTGAGGCCTCATCAACACGATTTACAAGTGCACTTAGAATCTCTTTTTTCTTCCTTATCTTGTCCTTGAATTTATGAAAAAATTTACGACCCCATTTGGCCATAAAAGATGAAACAGAAGCTAACCGAGGGAGTAGATGAACGACAGAAAGACTCCTCCAAAATTCAGCTGTCTCGTCATGGAAAGTCGGTTCCTTCAACAAAGTGTTTTCAAACCTGAAACTAAACTTACTCTTTGTGAACTTTGTGCTAATCAAATCCAGAAACAAGGGACTATGATCAGAGACCACAGCCTGTAGAACAGTGAGCTTACATAAAGGGAACTTCATCCACCAATCCATGTTGCCAAACGCACGGTCCAGCCTTTCACGAACCTAATCAGGAGTACCCCTACTTTTCACCCAAGTCAAATTGCCCCTACCAGATCAACCTCAGCAAGGTCACAATCCGTAATGGCCTCCTTAGACCCATCCAACAACCATTGAGGATGAGGCCAACGACCCTTCTTATCATCAGCAACAAGTAAATCATTAAAATCACCTATTATACACCAAGGTAACGAAGAGAAAGAGTGAAGAGAACGAATCAGGTCCCAAGCATCTCGCCTACGACTACGTTCTGGAAAACCATAATAGCAAGTGAGCCTTCAAGCCACATTATTCTGCTCTAACATATGAACATCAATGAAATTAGACGAGTGACCTACTATATCACAAGTCACATTCTGTTCCCACATCAATGTTAAACTCCCACTACGACCAACACAATCAACCGTAAAGTGATGAGGGTACCCAAATTTAAAACACAACTCATTAATTCTACTATCAAGAGAAAAAGTTTCCGAAAAAAAGACAATATCAGGTTTATTAGACTTTAACAAGTCCCCAAGCGCCCTAACTGTACGAGGGTTCCCCAACCCCCTGCAGTTCCAACTTAGACAATTCATTTGGACTAGCTAGTCTGCGTTGCAGACTTAGCCAATTTAGAGAGTGACGAATCCATACAATCAGAATTAGAAAGTACAGTATAGGTTTCATGTCTGTATCTCCAGATACTGTATTTTTTAAGCCCGTACCAATAACAATAAGCCCACTCGACTCTACCTCACTTCTACGCCTCTTCCTTTCTTCTATATTGAGTCCAGTTAGCTCAACCCGATCCAGCCAATTTGACTAGAGTAAATGGTCCCACTTCCAGCCTGGTTTTTTGTTGAATTTAGAATATCAAATGAGATATAATTTGCACTAACAACCACTAACGATTTCCCCCTATTACGGTCCTTATCCTCCTCACTTCCATTTTTCGAAACTGAAGATCCTGCCATTCCTGCCTGATAGTTATCCCGTCCAATACTCTCCTCCCATCTCTGATCCTCCTCCTCTCGTAACCACTTACTTCTCCCCTGAGCCGCCGTCTTCTGCGGTAAAGCTCACAGCCAACTCCCTAACTCCTTAACTACAGTCGACTCTTTGTTCCCCTGGCTTCTCCTGCAAAACCTATCCGTGTGTGTTACCAGGCCATAAGTGAAACAAAATTCGCCCAATCTTTCATCCCTACATGTCACAACAAACTCAGACCCATCCTTTCTGTTTATTTTCTTCTTCCGCTTTGATGGATTCCTGACATCAAACTGAATTCTAACCCGCATATACTCACGCCAAACACTGTTGTTATTCTTAGAATCATACTCCAGAAAGTCCCCAAAGAAATTCCTTAGCTGTTTACCAACCTATTCAGACATGAAACTCGATGGTAAATCATGAATTTTGATCCAGATTCTCAGATTCCACAAAGGAACCTTCAGTGGTTGTTCTCTCGGTGGGATCATTTGTATGATAAGCATCGCGTTATCAAAGGCCCAAGGTCCTCCCTCCATCACCCATTGCATATCCTTCACATGAAAAAACTGGAAAAGGAAGATCCCAATCTCTATTTCCTTGATATTAATTCCCATCGCAGGCTTCCATACATCTGCTAGTCGAGTTTTCATGGCTGTTATATTTAGGTTCTTCTCTGTTAAAAACCTTCCAACCAAACATAATTCAAACTTATTCGTAACCTCCACCACTTCTTCCTCAAAATCAAAACTCCCATTCTCCTCTGACTCAATGTCGAGTTCAGCCATCTGGACATCGATATCTTGATATCTTGACATGGATACATACACCTCTCACACGTTTCCTTACTCAGAACTTAAGAAAATATGAAGAGAAAGACAAAGCTCTCACGACTATGGAGAGAAAAGCAGATAGAAGGGATTGATTTAAAAATAAAAAAATACTACTATATATTTTAAATTAAGTTTCATGACTACCCATTAAATAATCAACCACTCTTTTAATATAAAGTCAATCATAATTAACCACTCTTTTAATATAAAGACAATCACAATCATATTATTATACATTACAAATTGATTTCCATAATATATATTATACAATTATAATCGATTTTAAACAATTTTAATCAGACTCAACTAGAAATCTGAAAAAATCGGATTTGAAATAAGATTTTAAATAAATTGGATAAAATCCATACTATCAAATACTCGATTTTTTTTAAAAGCTCAAAAATATATTTATTCATAATTTGTTAATAAAATTAATTAATAAATGCATATAAGCAAACACTACATATATTTTAATTATTTAAATTATTAAATATATGTTATACGAGTATTATTATTGGTTGGTGAAGAAACTATCAATCAAAAAATAAAAATTATTTAAGAGACAATCATAATTCACTTATAAATTATTGGTTGGTTAAATTTAATTTAAATATAGTAATATCTTGATTTAATAAATTCGTATATGACATGATTTTTAATTTTAAGAAGTCACTACTAACTGTATATAATATTTTTTATAAATTCACATAACAGTAAATGTAATAACCCTAACTTTAGAAAGGCTACAGTGCCCAAATGAATAGTGATCTTGAGGAATCCAGGGAAATGGTGTGTAGGTACTCTATATTAGGGATGGAAAATGAGTAAACAGAAACCATATTAGTGTTGTACATTGAAAATAAGTGACTCGAAATGATGATGGATTTTAGAAATTCCTGAATTTTGATTTTGAGGATTTTGAGCTCGAACGAACTTCTATATCTTGGATATTAAGGAGTATAGAAATACTAAAGGAATTATATATTGAGGAATTAGTGAATTTAAGTTAAACCAAGGGATCATTAAGTTAAGAGAATACCAAAGGAAATTGGTTTTGTAAATGATTTCGGAAACCACTGAGATAATGAGGTATACTCGAAACGAACCCCGATTAGACGAGTTTGGAAACCAAGCAACCAAGATTAATAAAATAACAAGGATTATATCACATTAGTAATTACCAAGATTATTAGCATTTTACCTAGGAAAATCAAGAAAGGAATAAAAGGATGCATCCAACGACATCATCCTTTGCATCATCTTCCACTAACACAAATTAAGGGCAAATTAGTCTTTAAACCATGGGATTTTTCTACTAAACTCTAGAACTCTAAAGATTAGATGACAATATGAGATAGGATCAAAACAAACAAAAAGAAACTCTCCCCCATTTCCAAAAGCTCCATTCGAATTTTACAAAAAAAAAGAGAAAACAAAAATCAAAACCCTAGCTCTCTTCAATATTAAATCAAGGGATAAATCATGGGTGTTCTTGGAGGTTAGGAAGGATCATATACAAAGTTTCAAAGCCAATCATCATCATCTTCATAGGTAATAAAATCATTCAAGTACTTGATGAATAGTAGTGAATAGTAGAATCTTAGAACTAACTTTGTTTTTATGGATCTTTTAGTTGATTCAAGCTAAGATAAGGTTGTTTAAGGATATACCAAGGTTTATTAAGGATCTTTAAAGCTTCAAGAAGGTATAAACACTCTTGCTCCTTTTTATATTATGATGGATATTGTTGGTTTAGTGATTAAGTGATGTAAAGATCAAGATTATGATGTTATATGTGTTTGTAAATGGTTTGAGTTAAATATGGAAGTGTTTGGAATTGTAACCATGGCTGGTGAAGAAGACCACATGGTGTAGGTGATGATTGTTATGGTTGATAATTGATTTGGAGGAGTTGGATTTATGGAAAGTACGAAAATATAGCCGTTATAATGTCCGTTTTTCGTTAGAACTACAAACTGCCCTGTTTTGTGACCCCTGTATTCGTACGTTACCTCACTGCCTAGGTTACCAATTGACCATGAAATTATAGAGCTTAGTTCATAGATCGTTTTGATATAAGGTGCGTTAAAATCTGATGAACGGTTTAGGAGAAAATTCAGTTTTAGTGAAAGACGTTCGAAAACCGAGAAACCGTAAATGTATCAAACTTGAGGTTACAATTACCATACTTTAACATTGTTAAAAGTCACGAAATTTTGGGATATGGTAGTAGTGTGGTCAAAGAACTATTTCCAGTTGACCTTACATTAAAATTCGAAATTTAAAAATTATAAGAAATTCTGCAGTCGAGTGTGGTCGTTAAGGGAAATGGTGAAAACCCCTGAAACTTCGATTAAGGTTTTAAATGGCTAAGTTCTTGAACCTTTGGGGTAATAGGAATACGTTAAACATATATTAAAGTTTCAAAAGGTAATGTTATACAAGAGTGTAGTGAGTAAGAGATGTGGTTCTAACGACGGTCCTTTTGTGTTTATAGAAACTCCGGAAGAGGGACGAGCCATACCGTCAGGATACCGAAACCGAGGCAAGATTTCTTCTATCCTTACTTGTAAAACTACTTATCTTCACAAAGAAACTTGATTTCATGGAATATATATGTGATGCTATTATTACTATCTGGTGAAGAAATTGTCTTCCTCGAGTATTGATTCTGAAAAGAAGGGTATACGAAGATGTATATGAATATGACTAAGAGTACGAAAATGTATATGAATATGGATATGAGTATGAGATGGATATGTATAGAGATGATTATGCATGAAGTGAACCTGCCTTATGATTAAAAGTAAATAAAAGAATGGTATCAGTTGTTATCTAGGGTTATATGATTTATAATATTTTGCTAAAGATATTCTTTTTAAATATCAGTGGTTTAATAAATAATAATTGATTATTATTTACTACCCTTAAAATAGATGGAATATTTTATGAATATAAAAGTATATTTGATTTCTGAATATGAAAGAGAGGTCTGGATCATAATCAAAGCATTATGATATATATATATTTTATAGAAGTAATGTGCGAGAATGGAAATGATATGAGAGAATGATATGTGGAAATGAAAGCGAGAAAATGGAAATGTGGAATGATATTTTGAAAGGGATTAATGATGTGATAAAAAGGGGGATTGCAACAGACTTGCGTAAGTGGCTGTGTCAGGGCTGTGTGCGACACAGTCCAGCATTTATTATTTTTATTACGGCACGAAGATGCCAAGGGAGGATGTTAGCAGGTGGCCTTCCTCCAGGGATGATCTTCATTCCTTCTACCGGTAGTAAAAAGAGAGCAGGTACGATTAGGCGACTGATCATCGTCCTAACGTATCAAGCGACAGCAGATGTAAGAACCCAGATTTTGGGTGGGATTAAAACTTTTATGTATTTAATGATGTAAGAATGAATAGTGGTTATGATTGCGATGTAACGAAGATCTATTAAATAAATGGAACGAATTTGAATTCAATTACTTACATGTCATGCAGAATACTTTTGGTTGACGGCATAGGTAAGAATGATCTATCTCCTAAGGATATAAGTATATTACTTCAAGTAAGATTATTCTTGTGTCATCCAAATCAATATCTATTATAAGTCCAGCGGTTCCGTAAAAAGGTTAAGAAGCACTCGAGAGTGAACCAGGTTCATTTTCCTAATTATAGGAATTAAATAAAAATAAGTGATGAATAGTGATTTTGGTGGAATTTGGAATATTATTATAATAATGATATACCCGGTATTCGGCACGGATTTCTGAGTTCGTATTAGTGATCCAGGAAGAAAATAAGTGTATGTAAAAGCCGTCGGATTCAGAAAAAGAGCACTTTTATTTTCTCCGAGATTTCCCTGGACACTACAAGACTTAAGGAGTTATAAAAGGGAATTAAGGAATTTAAATTCGAGAAGTATTAAGTAAGATGAAGAATAGTATTAGAAATATTAAGAAGGTTTTCGGTAAAACCCTAACTAGAAACGAATGAGTTATTCCCTCGAACGATCAACGAACAAGCAAGGAAATTGAGTAATACTCGGACAAAGGAACGAATAAATAACCAAGAGACAAACAAGTGCAATTGGTGGGAAAAGGAGAAACCCAAGTAACATCCTTATAAGTCAACTACAAGATGAGTGGTGTAATTGCATTCTTGCAAAAATGGAGTTGTTTGTTGTAGTGCCAACACTTGGCCCAATGAGGAAGCAACAAGTGGCACCATTGGATTGCCAACAACACATTAAAAGAGATGCATCCATTATATATGCAAGGGTTATACATGTATTAGCCATAAATCACCAAAACAAAACAAACCACCACCATTTTTCTCCATTTCTTCATAAAAATCTGCCCATTCTTAGCTAATTGGAAGTCCAACTTCCAACCATCACATGTTCTTCAAATTTTTATGGTAAGTACTACATATCATGGTAATGATCTCCTAGAAATTTCAGCTTCAAATTCATCTTTTATCATATTCAAATAAATCATCAAAGATGATGATGAATAGTGTTCTTCATAAACTAACTTTTATTTCTTGATTTCTTTTGATTATTCAAGCTATACTAAGGCTAGATAAGGGCTAAACAAGGCTTGATAAGTTCATACATACACCAAGGAAGGTATACCACTCTTGAAAACCAAGCTCTTAGTTTAAGTTTTGGTATTTTAGATGAGTTATATGGATTTAATGCATGTTTAGGACCTTAAGATTATGATTGGGATTTATTAAATGTGAAATTAGTTTAGATGAACGGAAAGACATTGCTTGGTCTTTGTTCATGGTTGAATAACATGTAAATGTTGTTTGGAGTGGAAACTATAATTATTGGATGGTTTGAAATTTGGAAATCATGTAAACATAGCCGTCGTAATGCCCGATTGTCGTTAGCCTTAAGAAACCGTGATTAGCAGTAGCATGAACACACTGTCCAGTCTCGGATTTTGCCATGAAAGGCTAGATTATGTTATAAGCTTCGTTTTGATATAAAGATCACGTGAAACGGACTTACGGTTTAGGATTTATGACTAAATTACTAAAAGTAGTTCGAATCCGTAAACAAAAGTTCGTAACTGAAATTGAACCCTCGTAAGCAATGTAACGTCATGGCGAATCTTGGTAAATAAATACTAGGGGTAAGAAGGAAGGTGTGAAAGAAAACCGTATGTCAAAAAGAGCATTTTTCGATTTATTAAAAATGTTCGAGTCAAGGTTAAACGCGAACGAACCCCTAAAAGACGACTCTTTTGTAACTTTGGTAAAACACTTAGAAAACGGGCGATAAAACTCGGAGTATAAGATTGGTTCGTAACGATCAACCTTAGAACTCGTATGACTCAAGTATGTCCCAAGTATAAGTGCAGTGACATGTCGTATTAACGAACGAATGTCGGGTCGGATCAGTGATAATAAGTAATCCACTAATAGGGGTATAACGAGATAACTCGAGAACGTGTTTCGATTTAAGTATAACTTAACTTTTAATATGTTAAGTGATTAATCCCGAATGCCTTGGCTATTTATAGATCACCAGGCTGAACCGGGACCCGCTACCACTACCCCTTACCGTACTCGACTACCAGGCAAGTTTCAATTCCCTTCTTTTAGGCTGTTGTTGTGATTGAATAAATATATATATATGATTGCTGATATACATATGCCATTGCATGCATGCCTACTTTCAAGTTGAATTGATATACTTGTTCCCTGAATGTTATTGTTGGCTTATAAGCTAGATAGTTATATATCAGTTATAAGCCGGTTATTATAAGACCCTCATAGAAGGGCGTATATATCTTATTAATCAAAAATAGACCGGGAGTCAATATTCCTTGATATATCGAGATTACCTCGGAAGAAGATATTTAAGTAAATATTTTCTATTATTTGGGCGACGAATATTATTTGAATATTCGTTCGAGACTAATTATTTTAACGATCCTTACTTCAAATAATTATTTGAACGTAACTATTCAACGAATAATATTTCTCAATATTCATTCAGAGTCGAACTGATTATCGACTATTATTTCGAATATTCTTCTAAAGATGAGACTATTAAATGAATATTATTTTGGATATTCTTTTAGATTATTATTTTATTAAATCAATATTACTTTTGAATATTCATTTAAGATATTAAATACTTGATGAATATTATTTTAATATTCATCTGAAGCTTGATTTAATTATCGAATATTATTTCGAATATTCCTTAAGGCTTGGATTACTAAATGAATATTACTTGATATTCATTTAGGATATTATTCATTAAATGAATATTACTTTTGAATATTCATTTAAATTCCTAATTAATCATGAATATTACCTTAAATATTCTTTTCAGGTCTTATTAATTAATGAATATTGTTTTGAATATTCATTTAAATATTTATTTATTCAATAAATATTCTCCTGATATTTCTTCAGGGATTATTTTGAGAAATACTCTGATTAAAAATATTCTTTCATATTCCCAAATATTCTTTCAATATTTTAACTCAATAAATATTCTCTGAATATTTATTCCATACTTAGAATAATCTCGATAAGGTTAATCTTCTTCGATTATTACAGAAAATATTTTGAAGTCATATTATTATTAATCTTATATCAAGAAAGGTTCCCAGACATCATTCATCTTTGAGTCTATCTTCTTAATAATAAGGGAACCTTACTTGGAAAAATGTTATTTATCTTGTCGACTTCCCGGTCATACAGAATTCCCTTCACCCGTAACTCGGGTGCCGTTGACTTATTAAGTCGTTGTTTACCTTCTCATCTTTCGAGGGGTAAGATTACTGGAACAAGTTGATATCCGTTACCAAGTAATAGCTTGGGAGTTATTGGTAAATTTTCCTTTCCAACTAGATACGACTACTTTGTGGAGTCTTATCAACAAGTATTATACTTGGGGAAAGGGGGACGAACGTTATATTCAGAATCATGAACTCTATTTGAACTAGGAGTCGTGTAAGAGGCCGAGTAGCGCCGGTCCATCCCCTTGGCCCAACCGTTGGCCGGGGAGAGCTAGCATGGCGGTATACAAGTAAAGCCGTCAGTTCTTCCTTCTACCGGTAGTAAATCTAAATTGAGCTGTACGATCTCGACTGATCATCAAGATTGGAACAGCGGGCGCGGTGAATACTCCATCATTGGTTCATCATCCAAATTCATTTATTTCCTGCAACATGATTACTGTTGGCAGAGTTGGAAAAGAGTCATAACTGGAATTGCAACCCTTTCTTGCAAGTTCCTCTTCTTAATAACGATAATAATATCTCGCTTACTTTGATGTAGCAGATATTCCTTCAAACAAATACTTTAAGTTACCTTGTAACTTCATCGTTCATATTATACTGGCATCATTTCCGTAAATGCATGGCATATGGTTTAAAAGATAGCTTTGAACTGTTTTAAATTATCGTTCAGTTATATATTTGTTGGTGGGCTTTCGCTCACCCTTGCTTTGTTTATATTATGTCACAACAACAGCTAGGACAGATGGCTCGCGTCAGGCGCACTCGGCGCAAGCAGGTTACCCGACCCACCGGACTACCCGCTGAGATGCTAGCCGCCATTGCTGAGGTAGCATAGTTAGACAGCTTTTGTTTCCTGTTTAACTATATGTATAATTAATGTAATCAACGGCAAAACTTTTAAACCTATGATGTTATCCTTTTGGGATTGTAATAACTTTTATTCGTAACCCTTTAATGTAAGACTTATTTCAATTTCATCTCTGGGACTATAACTGTTGTGTGTGTGAGTGGTAATTATTGTGGGGTCACAGCATGTGATTTATTTATTGTGGACTCAAGTCAAGTATTATGAATGGATGTAAGACCGTAACCACCAGATCCCTGACCCCGGATCTGGGGGTGTTACAGAGATGGTATCAGAGCGAGAGTTATATATCCCAAGAGATGATACGACGTTATATAATAATAAATTCAATAATATAATAAGAACCCTTGCCAGGTTCACCTAAAACCCTTACGGGAACTTTTTAAGTATCATGATAGTAACATAGTTCGTCTTGTGTAGGCGAGCGACTTGTCGGCCCAGGAGGCAGCTGCGAGACAGCATGATGAGGACATGTTCCGGACTAGGGACCCATACTATGAGCACTTGCCTGAGGATGATACTGAGCCTGAGGAGGAGGACGCTGAGGAGGTCCAGGTTGAGACTGATACTGATGTGATCGAGTCTGAGGAGGAGGACCCTGAGGAGGTCCAGGATGATGCTGACACAGATGTTGTTGAGACTGAGGGGGAGGAGGACCCGGAGGGGGTCCAGACAGGACCGGACGCTGAGTTAGTGGTTGAGGATGATGATTATTGGGTTATGACTGAGTTCAGGACTATGGGAGATGACACTGACATGACCACGGATCAGGTGGTGCCGGTGGATGAGGGTGTTGAGGGAGATATAGATGAGCCAGTAGTTGGTGCTGTAGGGAGTCCTGGACTTTTTGTGCCACTCCTCCCTGTTGAGAGAGCCCCTACCCCACCACCACTACTTGTGAGCCCCTACCCCGACGAGTTTGAGGAGCTTACCCCAGAGCCCCAGCAGACAGAGACTGCCGCTCCAGCTGAGCCATCCACCCCACCTCATGCCCCGATAGGAGGAGTCCCAGTATGTGTTCACAACTTGATTGTGAACGGGCTTTATAGAGAGTTGTCTGTGGCAGATGCCAGGTTGGCAGAGTCTAGGAGTGAGTTAGCAGCAGAGAGAGCCGCCCGGATGAGGGTGCAGGGCAGGAGGACTATCAGTGACAGAGTTGGGTATAGGGCTGTGACCCGCATCGAGCTGAGGGCTCGGGTGAGGGTGCGACAGTTGCCTACTGATGGGCATGGTAGGGTAGACAGAGCAGCGGCTGAGGAGGTTTTCCGCATCGCCATGGGGAGGGTTCGGAGGATGTTTCGTCGTGACGGCTGATTTCAGATGTAGTGATGCAGTGGTCTAGTTGTCTAGTCATGTACGGACATAGTGGTGCCGGCTTTTGTAGGGATGGTTTTCTTGTACTTGTTTTCCCTTTTTGCAGACTAGACAGATAGACAGCATATTTCACTTTTGACTTGTTGTTGTTGTTAGGATGGTTGTACTTTAAACTATCGTTGTAACTCGGATGTTGTACCTTTTCGGTACCTGGTATATATTTGTTTCCATTCCAGTCATTACAATTTTGTTGGGATGTGATCACGAGTTTATTAGCATATGTATTACTTTTCGATTAAGTTGCCATGAGATATAAAACTGTGGGATTTTAAACCCAATCATGTAAAGAAATGTGCAAGGAAAAATCCTCTAAAACAGATCAGTGAACCTAATGTATAACTTTCCAAATTTTCAGTAAAATGCCTCCAAGACGAATGGGCACTAGGGCTAACCCCCGCGAATCTACTGACCAAGAAAGTCACAACCAACACGAGGAAAACCGTGGAAGTAGTGAGGAACAAGATCAGGACTATAATGAGCAAGAAGATTCCCAGTATGGAGCAGAGGATGAACCCCTGTACTCTGAAGAATTTGAAAGGGAAATAGAGGGTGGAGAAACTGAAGTAGAACAGGAAGGGGAGAACCAGGGCGGAAACCCCATGGGCCAGTTTATGGATCTACTTAGGCAGAATTTGAACCAATACCCCCAACCACCGCCAAGCAACAACACTTCAGTGGCAAATTCCTTTAGGGCCTTTAAGTCCCTTAAGCCCCCAGAGTTCCACGGATCGGCTGATCCCGTTGAGGCGAGGGCCTGGATCAAAGAAATGGAAAAGTCTTTTGAGATTCTGAGTATCAATGAGGCTCAGAAGACTGTTTTTGCTACTTACCTACTAAAGGGAGAGGCCAATTATTGGTGGGAAGCCAAGAAAAACATGGAGACTGATGCTGTCATAGCCTGGGAAAGGTTCAAACAATTATTCCTGGAGAAGTACTTCCCGAAGTTCATGAAAACCCAGATGGAACTTAAGTTCTTGGAACTGAAACAGAACAATATGTCAGTGGCTGACTATGAGGCTAAATTTACTGAGCTATCAAGATTTGTGCCAGAGTTTGTAGACACAGAAGAGAAGAAAGCTAACAGGTTTCAACAAGGGCTGAAACAGTGGATCCAGAATAGGGTGGCTGTTTTAGAGATTACAGATTATGCCACCTTGGTGCAGAAGGCAACCATTGTGGAGGCTGGTAGTGATCAGATGCAGAGAGAGAGAGAGAAAGGGGGGATAAAGAGAAAGCATGTTAGTATGGGCGGAAGATCCGCTGGAGGAAAACCCCCAACCAAGTTTAATCGAGGAGCGGTTTCCCTACCAGGGAGGAGTGTAGGGTTTAAACCATCTGCGAGTGTGAGTGTGAGCCAGGGCGGCCACCAATCAGGAATGTCCCGTTCCAACCCTTCTCGACCTCCATTGCCATTGTGTGCTACTTGTGGGAAGAGGCACTCCGGGGTGTGCAACCTGAAGCAGATAAACTGTTATAAGTGTGGGCGAGCTGGGCATTATGCTACCGCTTGCACCACGGTCATCCCTAACAGCACAACCTGTTTCCAGTGTGGACAGCGAGGGCACATGAGGAAGGATTGCCCAAAGAGCAAACCAGCAGCATCAGGAGCAAGCAAGGTTGCCTCAAATAGGCCACCAACTGCTAGGACTTTCAATATGTCAGTACAAGATGCCGTGAGGGACACAGATGTGATAGCAGGTACTTTTTCTCTTAATTCAGTCAGTGCAAATGTCTTATTTGATTCAGGAGCAACTAAGTCTTTTATATCTAGAGATTTTGCGCATAACTTGAAACTTAAAACCCAGCAACTAAGAGATTCCTTACAAGTAGAAATAGCTAATCAGGAAATCGTACCGGTTAATCAAATTCACCCCGATTGTAAGCTAGAAATAGGAGGACGATCCTTCTATGTCGATTTAATTCCTTTTAAGCTAGGGGAATTCGATGTCATTTTGGGTATGGATTGGTTGTCTCGCAATGATGCGCAGATAGATTGTAAAGGGAAAAAGGTTAAGTTGAAAACCCCAGGGAAGAAAGAAATAGTGTTTAAAGGGATGCGACAGACCCAGAAAATTCTGACCATGGCGCAAACCAAGAGATTGTTACGAAAAGGGAACGAGGCTTATTTAGCCTACGTTATAGATACTCAGAAGGAAGTGCCAAGATTGCAGGACATTCTGGTAGTTAATGAGTTCGAGGACGTGTTCCCACAAGATCTTCCTGGACTACCACCTGATAGGGTAATTGAGTTTGCCATCGCATTAGCCCCGGGGATGGCGCCAGTTTCGAAGGCCCCGTACCGACTAGCCCCAGTAGAAATGAAGGAGCTAGCTAAACAATTACAGGAATTGTTGGATAATGGCATGATAAGGCCCAGTGTGTCGCCTTGGGGCGCACCAGTGTTGTTTGTTAAGAAAAAGGATGGAAGTATGAGGTTATGCATCGACTACAGAGAATTGAACAAGCTAACCATAAAGAATAAGTATCCATTGCCCAGGATAGACGATTTGTTTGACCAGCTAAGAGGAGCTGAATACTTCTCTAAGATTGATTTGAGAACGGGATATCACCAACTGAAGATCAAACCTGAAGATATCCCGAAGACTGCATTCCGCACCAGATATGGACATTATAAGTTCTTAGTTATGTCGTTTGGATTGACCAACGCCCCAGCAGCCTTCATGGACCTAATGAATAGGGTGTTCAAGGAATATTTGGACAAATTCGTGATAGTTTTCATTGATGATATTCTCATCTACTCAAAGACAGAGGCAGAACACGCTGAACATTTAAGGATAACCTTAGAAATACTCAGGAAGGAGCAGTTATATGCCAAGTTCTCCAAGTGTGAGTTTTGGAAAAATGAGGTACAATTCTTAGGGCACGTGATCAATAGAGAAGGAGTGTTGGTTGACCCCTCCAAGATAGAAGCAGTTTCAAACTGGGAACGGCCAACTACTCCAACCGAGGTGAGGAGTTTCATTGGACTGGCCGGATATTACAGGAGATTTGTCCAAGACTTTGCGAAACTCGCAGCTCCATTAACTCGACTTACCCGTAAAACCGAGAAATTTGAATGGACTGAGAAATGCGAGAAGAGTTTTGAAAGGCAGAGTGTATAAACTTGTAACACTATAACTAATGTAACTCAAACTAAAGGAAAAGATACTTAACCAGAAGACAATCAAGAACAGGAAGTCACAAGAAATCAACACTAAATGAAGACAAGGTAATTGATACAATTAAACATGCTAACTATGATCAAGCCAAGAAGAAATCATTGAGAGAAGTTCAAGTTAAAGTTGTTCATGCCTCAGTGATTCGATAAATCAAGAATCAAGATCATAACTATCAGTATCAACAAGACCAATTGATTTCAAGTGAAGAAGAAGGAAAGCAAATATTGGAAAGCCAAGTTATTCAGTGAATATGGTAATTTATTCAAGAAGCAGAAACACTATCAAGACTAGTCACTTATGAACCAGACCAATGCATCAAGTGTCAGGACATTGATAGCAAGTTTATGTCAGTAATAAAGAACCATGTTCAAGAGTTTGTTGAAGAATAAAGAAGACATGAAGATATCACAAGTTCAAGATGTGCATTGAAGTTTCAAGTTGAAGACCAGAATATTTTCTAAGTACTAAATGTTCTGGATGGCTAAGTAGAAATTCTCAAGTAGAAGTTCTACTTAGGAATTTCGAGATAGCCAAGTAGAAGTTCCACTTAGGAATTTCGAGATAGCCAAGTAGAAATTCTCAAGTAGAAGTTCTACTTAGGTGCAGCTTCAACATGACACATGGCATCTTCTGATTGGCAGATTTCCAAGCTTTCAAGATAAGGCAAGAATTATGTGGACATCATTGGGCCACGTACATCTTAGTCTTTGAAGACTACAGGACATAGATTACATGTAGTATAAATAGAAGTACTTGTGTAATGTTTTAGTGAGAGAGCAATTCTAGAGAAAAACACAAGAGAAAAAGAGAGAGTGCATTCACAGAGCTTAGTATCATTCACTTCTCTCTCAACTTCTGTTATACTTTGTAATGAATGTTGTAGCAACCCTTTCAAGTTATATATAAAGAAATATATTCCTTGAATCTGTGTGTTCATTTATTGCATCGTTTTTATTGCCTCTCATATTCGAAAAGTTGTATTCACCCCCCCTCTACAACACATTTGGACCTAACAAGTTTCCAGGAGTTAAAGAAGAGGCTGGTGACAGCCCCAGTGCTGGCATTACCTGATGGAAAAGGAGATTTCGTGATTTACAGTGACGCTTCGCATAAAGGACTGGGATGCGTGCTTATGCAGCACGGCAAGGTAATAGCGTATGCGTCTAGGCAATTGAAGGATTATGAAGTCAGATATCCCACGCATGATCTAGAACTAGCAGCCATAGTCTTCGCTTTAAAGATTTGGAGACACTACCTGTATGGGGAAAAATGCGAGATTTACACAGACCATAAGAGCCTCAAATACATTTTCACTCAGAAAGAGCTTAACATGCGCCAGAGGAGGTGGTTAGAGTTAATCAAGGATTACGATTGTGAAATTCGATATCACCCGGGTAAAGCCAATGTGGTGGCTGACGCCCTTAGTCGGAAAGAGAAGCTCAAGATGATAACTTCAGAGAAAGAGCTAGTGAAGGATTTTGAGAAGTTGGAAATCGAGGTTAAGTTACCTGAAGAGGGCCAAGAAAAGTTGATGGAAATTAGAATCCAACCTCCATTGCTAGAAAAGATTAGACTGTGCCAGGAACGGATGATGGAGGAAGAAAAGAACTCCACAGAAGAGCTAATGACCGGGGAGGAAATTAAGTGCGAAAGAGACAAGGAAGGGATCATGAGGTACACGTACAGGATATGGATCCCAAATGTTCAGGAGCTCAAGGATGAGATTTTAAATGAGGCACACAACTCAAGATACTCAGTGCACCCCGGTAGCACTAAAATGTATAGGGATTTGAAGGAGTATTACTGGTGGCCCAATATGAAAAAGGACGTAGCAGAGTGGGTAAGCAGATGCTTGACCTGCCAACGAGTGAAGGCAGAGCACCAGAGACCCAGCGGACTTCTACATCCCTTAGAGATTCCAGAATGGAAATGGGAACATATAGCCATGGATTTCGTAGTAGGTTTACCCAGGACCAAGGCTAATCATGACACCATATGGGTAATTGTAGATCGACTGACGAAATCGGCTCACTTTCTCCCGATCAACGAAAGGTACACGGTCGATAGACTAGTGGACATCTACTTAAAAGAGATAGTGGCGCGACATGGAGTCCCAGTCGCAATAGTATCCGATCGAGATCCTAGATTTAACTCCAGGTTTTGGAGAAGTTTTCAAGAATGTGTAGGGACCCGGCTGAACATGAGCACAGCCTACCACCCCCAGACAGATGGGCAAAGTGAAAGGACCATCCAAACACTAGAGGATATGTTGAGAGTCTGCGCGATAGACTTCAAGGGGAGTTGGGATGATCACTTGCCATTGGTTGAGTTCTCCTATAATAACAGTTATCATTCAAGCATTGGGATGCCACCTCATGAGGCCCTTTATGGAAGAAAATGTCGATCTCCCTTGTATTGGGATGAAGTTGGAGAGCGAAAGATGCTCGGGCCCGAAGTGGTCCAACGAACTAAAGATGCAGTAGATCTAATCAGAGGACGGTTGGTAGCAGCCCAGGATCGACAAAAGAAATATGCCGACTTAGCTCGGAAAGGCAAGGAATACGAGGTAGGGGACCTAGTGTTCTTGAAAGTGTCACCTTGGAAAGGTTTAATGAGATTTGGGAAGAAAGGAAAGCTGAGTCCCAGATACATTGGACCATTTGAGATCTTGAGACGGATTGGGGAACTAGCTTATGAACTCGCATTGCCCCCGAATCTACAGCAGGTGCACAATGTGTTTCATGTTTCGATGCTGAGGAAGTATAATCCGGATGCAAAGCATATTGTAGAGTATGAGCAAGTGGATATGCAACCAGACCTGACCTATGTGGAGCAACCTGTGGAAATCATAGACCGGAAAGAGCAAGTGCTCCGAAACAAGGTCATTCAGCTAGTCAGAGTTTTGTGGCAGAACCACAATGTAGAAGAATCCACCTGGGAACTTGAAAGCGCAATGCAAGAAAAGTACCCCCACTTGTTTTCAAACTGATTCCGGGACGGAATCCTTTTAAAGAGGGGAGACTGTAAGAACCCAGATTTTGGGTGGGATTAAAACTTTTATGTATTTAATGATGTAAGAATGAATAGTGGTTATGATTGCGATGTAACGAAGATCTATTAAATAAATGGAACGGATTTGAATTCAATTACTTACATGTCATGCATAATACTTTTGGTTGACGGCATAGGTAAGAATGATCTATCTCCTAAGGATATAAGTATATTACTTCAAGTAAGATTATTCTTGTGTCATCCAAATCAATATCTATTATAAGTCCAGCGGTTCCGTAAAAAGGTTAAGAAGCACTCGAGAGTGAACCAGGTTCATTTTCCTAATTATAGGAATTAAATAAAAATAAGTGATGAATAGTGATTTTGGTGGAATTTGGAATATTATTATAATAATGATATACCCGGTATTCGGAACGGATTTCTGAGTTCGTATTAGTGATCCAGGAAGAAAATAAGTGTATGTAAAAGCCGTCGGATTCAGAAAAAGAGCACTTTTATTTTCTCCGAGATTTCCCTGGACACTACAAGACTTAAGGAGTTATAAAAGGGAATTAAGGAATTTAAATTCGAGAAGTATTAAGTAAGATGAAGAATAGTATTAGAAATATTAAGAAGGTTTTCGGTAAAACCCTAACTAGAAACGAATGAGTTATTCCCTCGAACGATCAACGAACAAGCAAGGAAATTGAGTAATACTCGGACAAAGGAACGAATAAATAACCAAGAGACAAACAAGTGCAATTGGTGGGAAAAGGAGAAACCCAAGTAACATCCTTATAAGTCAACTACAAGATGAGTGGTGTAATTGCATTCTTGCAAAAATGGAGTTGTTTGTTGTAGTGCCAACACTTGGCCCAATGAGGAAGCAACAAGTGGCACCATTGGATTGCCAACAACACATTAAAAGAGATGCATCCATTATATATGCAAGGGTTATACATGTATTAGCCATAAATCACCAAAACAAAACAAACCACCACCATTTTTCTCCATTTCTTCATAAAAATCTGCCCATTCTTAGCTAATTGGAAGTCCAACTTCCAACCATCACTTGTTCTTCAAATTTTTATGGTAAGTACTACATATCATGGTAATGATCTCCTAGAAATTTCAGCTTCAAATTCATCTTTTATCATTTTCAAATAAATCATCAAAAATGATGATGAATAGTGTTCTTCATAAACTAACTTTTATTTCTTGATTTCTTTTGATTATTCAAGCTATACTAAGGCTAGATAAGGGCTAAACAAGGCTTGATAAGTTCATACATACACCAAGGAAGGTATACCACTCTTGAAAACCAAGCTCTTAGTTTAAGTTTTGGTATTTTAGATGAGTTATATGGATTTAATGCATGTTTAGGACCTTAAGATTATGATTGGGATTTATTAAATGTGAAATTAGTTTAGATGAACGGAAAGACATTGCTTGGTCTTTGTTCATGGTTGAATAACATGTAAATGTTGTTTGGAGTGGAAACTATAATTATTGGATGGTTTGAAATTTGGAAATCATGTAAACATAGCCGTCGTAATGCCCGATTGTCGTTAGCCTTAAGAAACCGTGATTAGCAGTAGCATGAACACACTGTCCAGTCTCGGATTTTGCCATGAAAGGCTAGATTATGTTATAAGCTTCGTTTTGATATAAAGATCACGTGAAACGGACTTACGGTTTAGGATTTATGACTAAATTACTAAAAGTAGTTCGAATCCGTAAACAAAAGTTCGTAACTGAAATTGAACCCTCGTAAGCAATGTAACGTCATGGCGAATCTTGGTAAATAAATACTAGGGGTAAGAAGGAAGGTATGAAAGAAAACCGTATGTCAAAAAGAGCATTTTTCGATTTATTAAAAATGTTCGAGTCAAGGTTAAACGCGAACGAACCCCTAAAAGACGACTCTTTTGTAACTTTGGTAAAACACTTAGAAAACGGGCGATAAAACTCGGAGTATAAGATTGGTTCGTAACGATCAACCTTAGAACTCGTATGACTCAAGTATGTCCCAAGTATAAGTGCAGTGACATGTCGTATTAACGAACGAATGTCGGGTCGGATCAGTGATAATAAGTAATCCACTAATAGGGGTATAACGAGATAACTCGAGAACGTGTTTCGATTTAAGTATAACTTAACTTTTAATATGTTAAGTGATTAATCCCGAATGCCTTGGCTATTTATAGATCACCAGGCTGAACCGGGACCCGCTACCACTACCCCTTACCGTACTCGACTACCAGGCAAGTTTCAATTCCCTTCTTTTAGGCTGTTGTTGTGATTGAATAAATATATATATATGATTGCTGATATACATATGCCATTGCATGCATGCCTACTTTCAAGTTGAATTGATATACTTGTTCCCTGAATGTTATTGTTGGCTTATAAGCTAGATAGTTATATATCAGTTATAAGCCGGTTATTATAAGACCCTCATAGAAGGGCGTATATATCTTATTAATCAAAAATAGACCGGGAGTCAATATTCCTTGATATATCGAGATTACCTCGGAAGAAGATATTTAATTAAATATTTTCTATTATTTGGGCGACGAATATTATTTGAATATTCGTTCGAGACTAATTATTTTAACGATCCTTACTTCAAATAATTATTTGAACGTAACTATTCAACGAATAATATTTCTCAATATTCATTCAGAGTCGAACTGATTATCGACTATTATTTCGAATATTCTTCTAAAGATGAGACTATTAAATGAATATTATTTTGGATATTCTTTTAGATTATTATTTTATTAAATCAATATTACTTTTGAATATTCATTTAAGATATTAAATACTTGATGAATATTATTTTAATATTCATCTGAAGCTTGATTTAATTATCGAATATTATTTCGAATATTCCTTAAGGCTTGGATTACTAAATGAATATTACTTGATATTCATTTAGGATATTATTCATTAAATGAATATTACTTTTGAATATTCATTTAAATTCCTAATTAATCATGAATATTACCTTAAATATTCTTTTCAGGTCTTATTAATTAATGAATATTGTTTTGAATATTCATTTAAATATTTATTTATTCAATAAATATTCTCCTGATATTTTTTCAGGGATTATTTTGAGAAATACTCTGATTAAAAATATTCTTTCATATTCCCAAATATTCTTTCAATATTTTAACTCAATAAATATTCTCTGAATATTTATTCCATACTTAGAATAATCTCGATAAGGTTAATCTTCTTCGATTATTACAGAAAATATTTTGAAGTCATATTATTATTAATCTTATATCAAGAAAGGTTCCCAGACATCATTCATCTTTGAGTCTATCTTCTTAATAATAAGGGAACCTTACTTGGAAAAATGTTATTTATCTTGTCGACTTCCCGGTCATACAGAATTCCCTTCACCCGTAACTCGGGTGCCGTTGACTTATTAAGTCGTTGTTTACCTTCTCATCTTTCGAGGGGTAAGATTACTGGAACAAGTTGATATCCGTTACCAAGTAATAGCTTGGGAGTTATTGGTAAATTTTCCTTTCCAACTAGATACGACTACTTTGTGGAGTCTTATCAACAAGTATTATACTTGGGGAAAGGGGGACGAACGTTATATTCAGAATCATGAACTCTATTTGAACTAGGAGTCGTGTAAGAGGCCGAGTAGCGCCGGTCCATCCCCTTGGCCCAACCGTTGGCCGGGGAGAGCTAGCATGGCGGTATACAAGTAAAGCCGTCAGTTCTTCCTTCTACCGGTAGTAAATCTAAATTGAGCTGTACGATCTCGACTGATCATCAAGATTGGAACAGCGGGCGCGGTGAATACTCCATCATTGGTTCATCATCCAAATTCATTTATTTCCTGCAACATGATTACTGTTGGCAGAGTTGGAAAAGAGTCATAACTGGAATTGCAACCCTTTCTTGCAAGTTCCTCTTCTTAATAACGATAATAATATCTCGCTTACTTTGATGTAGCAGATATTCCTTCAAACAAATACTTTAAGTTACCTTGTAACTTCATCGTTCATATTATACTGGCATCATTTCCGTAAATGCATGGCATATGGTTTAAAAGATAGCTTTGAACTGTTTTAAATTATCGTTCAGTTATATATTTGTTGGTGGGCTTTCGCTCACCCTTGCTTTGTTTATATTATGTCACAACAACAGCTAGGACAGATGGCTCGCGTCAGGCGCACTCGGCGCAAGCAGGTTACCCGACCCACCGGACTACCCGCTGAGATGCTAGCCGCCATTGCTGAGGTAGCATAGTTAGACAGCTTTTGTTTCCTGTTTAACTATATGTATAATTAATGTAATCAACGGCAAAACTTTTAAACCTATGATGTTATCCTTTTGGGATTGTAATAACTTTTATTCGTAACCCTTTAATGTAAGACTTATTTCAATTTCATCTCTGGGACTATAACTGTTGTGTGTGTGAGTGGTAATTATTGTGGGGTCACAGCATGTGATTTATTTATTGTGGACTCAAGTCAAGTATTATGAATGGATGTAAGACCGTAACCACCAGATCCCTGACCCCGGATCTGGGGGTGTTACAGCAGATATCCCCAATGTTTTTAAAAGAAAGTGTAGACAATGGTTTTCAGATTTCTATACTGAAAACAGAATAATGATACGAGATGATGGAATTATGGTTACAGATGAAGAAAAACTGATATTATATTATTTCAGATTTCTATACTGAAAACAGAATAACGATATGAGATGATGGAATTATGG
The DNA here is from genome assembly GCA_036435485.1 of Saposhnikovia divaricata. Taxonomy (NCBI): domain Eukaryota; kingdom Viridiplantae; phylum Streptophyta; class Magnoliopsida; order Apiales; family Apiaceae; genus Saposhnikovia; species Saposhnikovia divaricata. The sequence continues at coordinate 78,195,385 of CM071599.1, forward strand.
TTACAGATGAAGAAAAACTGATATTATATTATTTCAGATTTCTATACTGAAAACAGAATAACGATATGAGATGATGGAATTATGGTTACAGATGAAGAAAAACTGATATTATATTAATTTAGATTTCTGTCTTATAACAGTAAGTGGATGATGTATTATTAAATAAGAGCTTTATTCTTCCTTAAGGATTTTAATTGTTTTTCTGCTATTATATATGCATATACATATATGTATACCTGTTCACATTCTAAATTCTAGGTTACAACATTATCTTGCTGAGCTATTATAGCTCACTCTTGCTACTTATGTATATAGCAGCTAGGTCCCATGCTGATACTACGTACCACACCCCGCAAGAGGGTAAGGGAAAGGCGACCTTTTGAGCGAGTGCTGGCGACCATCCCCGAGGTAGTGACAAGCGAAGGGGCTTAGTAGATTTATGTAAATTAAGTGTGTAAGTTTGTAATAAATTTTAGTTGTTGAAGTGCTTCCTGTAGAAGCTTTGTTCAACAATGTACTTAGTAAATTCTGGGCTTGTAATAACTGTTAACTTTAAACTTTTAAATATTGTGGATGTTGTTCTATGAGCATATGACTGGTGTGTGTGTGTGTGTATTAGTGTGGGGTCAACTGCTTACTTATAAGAAAAAAGACTACAGAGATATTGATATTGATCGGAAATTGGACCTTGACGGCCCGGATCCTTGACCCCGGATCTCGGGGCGTCACAGTAAATTACATATGTTTATATATATTTTAGTTATGAATTATTTTTGAATATCCATTATTACCTGAGTCTACCCATGTGCAGTTAACCAATCAGAAAACTATGAATTATTTTAGAACCAATCAGAGCTGACTTCTAAATTTTAGACCAATCATGTTATATTAAGAATTTTCCTTATTTACATTCTCACCATATCTCTTTTTTTTTTGGGAAACGATATAATATAATATAATAAAAGTTGACCGATATTACAATCTGAAAAACAAAACTCCTAACCAAACTATACTTATAATGAAAATCAACACCAGCTCATAACTTTATACTAAACAAGTTGCTCAGCATTTTACACCAGGTCCGAACTCTACTGCCCTCTCACAAGCTCATCATATAACGCCCACTGAGTCATTGCATCATCCAAATCCATCAGAGTAATGCTTCCCAACTATTGGCCCAGTAATTCACCATAACTGGTCTTGACAGACCTATTTTCGTTAAGGAATCTGCTTCCGTGTTACACTCGCGCGGAACGTAATTGATATAAATATACGTCCCCACTAAATCTCTCAGATACTTACCTTGCATATTGAAATCTGAGCATAAAAAATGATCAGAATTGATCATTTCAATTACTTCCACACAATCTTTGCAAATGACAATTTTACCAAACGGGAATTAATGATTCTAGATTGTACGAATAATGTGCAAAAAAGCCCCCAGCTCAGCCTTTGTGCTTGAATCCACCCTCAAAGGACCAGAAAAAGAATGCAAAATGACTCCTTTTGCATTTTTAACCCATCCACCGATGCCCCCCCACATGGGTCTTGCTTTTATTTACCCCCCATGCACCATCAACCGCACATATAACTCTATATGTAAAAGCCTTAAAGTGCCAATATTCTCTATTCATTAACATGGAGTGTTTCGCAATTGCACCTTGCGGATTTACAAGCCAGACTGAATCTGAACCATAATTCATTAGATTAGAAGCTTCTCCCCACTTTCTGATGCGAATTAAGATTAGAGTCTTAATACATGATTCCGTCAGCCTCTTGTTTTTAAAAACCATTTCATTACGAGATAACCAAATAGTCCAGAGAGAGGCTGCCACAGTTAGTCTCCAAATACATTTAATAATGTTGTCTTTAAATAGCCCAAAGAGAGAAGATATCGAGAAAGCAGGAAGCCATTAGTTAACATTTCTAACTTAAATACAATAATGATTTTATTTAACATATCCATAAATACATATTTTTTAAATAAAAAATTACTAAATCACCATTTTAATTTGAAATCAATCACGATATGTACTACTATATATTCTAAATTAAATTTCAAAACTACTCATACATTAATCAACCACTCTTTTAATATAAAGTCAATCACAATCATGATCAACCACTCTTTTAATATAAAGACAATCACAATCATATTATCATACATTACAAATTGATTTCCATAATATATATTATATAATTATAATCGATTTTAAACAATTTTAATCTAACTCAACTAGAAATATGAAAAAATTGGATTTGAAATAAGATTTTAAATAACTTGGATAAAATCAATACCTTCAAATACTCGATTTTTTTTAAAAGCTCAAAAATATATTTATTCATAATTTGTTAATAAAATTAATTAATAAATGCATATAAGCCAACAATACATATATTTTAATTATTTTAATTATTAAATATACGTTATAAGAGTATTATTATTGGTTGGCTATTTTAATTTGAAATCAATCATGATATGTACTACTATATATTTTAAATAAATTTCATAACTACTCATTCATTAATCAACCACTCTTTTAATATAAAGTCAATCACAATCATAATCAACCACTCTTTTAATATAAAGTCGATCACAATGATATTATCATACATTACAAATTGATTTCCATAATATATATTATACAATTATAATCAATTTTAAACAATTTAAATTTAACTCAAATAGAAATCTGAAAAAATCGGATTTAAAATAAGATTTTAAATAACTTGGATAAAATCCATACCTTTAAATACTCGATTTGTTTTAAAAGCTCAAAAATATATTTATCCATAATTTGTTAATAAAATTAATTAATAAATGCATATAAGCAAACACTACATATATTTTAATTATTTAATTTATTAAATATACGTTATAATAGTATTATTATTGGTTGGTGAAGAAATTATCAATCAAAAAATAAAAATTATTTAAGAGACAATCATAATTCACTTATAAATTATTGGTTGGTTAAATTTAATTTAAATATAGTAATATCATGATTTAATAAATTCGTATATGACATGATTTTTAATTTTAAGAAGTCACTACTAACTGTATATAATATTTTTTTATAAATTCACATAACAGTAAATTACATATGTTTATATATATTTTAGTTATGAATTATTTTTGAATATCCTTTATTACCTGAGTCTACCCATGTGCAGTTAGCCAATCAGAAAACTATGAATTATTTTAGAACCAATCATGTTATATTAAGAATTTTCCTTACGTAATAACCGCGAATTTTTGAATTAATTTTCCTACTCGGTATTTAAATTTTATTTAAGAGCGATGCACTGGTATATTTTTAATTAGCGCGTTTGTAAATTTTTAAAATTTTATATATTCGTATCATATTTAATTATCTATATTTGTCTAGTATTTATTTAAATTAGGAAATTTAGAGAAATAGAATTTTAATTTTGGGTCGAATTTATTTTAGAGAACGAAATTAAAGTTTCGTTTAATTAGCCAGCACGGGAGAAACGAGATCTTTTCACCAAATATTGCACTAATATAAACATAATCATTATTTTATTTTTATTTTCAGCATTTATTTTGTCCCCCACAAATTATTCCTTTTTAATTTAATAAATAAAAGGTATTAGGTATCATCATTATTTGGATAGGGGTGTATATTTTTATAAAACCAGGAGCACAAACCGAGCTATACAGACAAACTCACACAAAATCGGCTACATATCTTTTCTCTCTGCAAAACAAAGTATTAACAATATCATCAGGTCTCTTTCATTTTACACAAAAAACTCGAGCTATATATATATACAAAAAACAGAGTACTAGCAATCAACAGATAGTATATTTGTTTCTTTGTTAAATTGTTTCTTTGTTTTTGTCGATATTGTTTTTGTCAAATCCGGGTTTGAATTGATTGTTGGGTTGTTCGGAATCGGAAAAAGGAGAGGGGGAAAATCGTTGGTGATGGTTTGTGTTGGTCGTTGTAGTATGTCAGAACAGGGGAGAGGAGACGACACCACCGTTGCGGGTGGTGGTGTGGATTGGTTTTGTTCGGTGATGGAGAACGAGCGAGAGAGGAGAGAAAGAGATGAGGGTTGTGTTGATTTCGTGCGGTGAAATAAGGGGGAGAGGGAGATATGTGGAGGGAGAGAGATGGACGAGGTTTAGAGAACAGGGGAGGAATAGAAATCAGAGAGAGAGAGGGAGAAGGAGGAAGAGAGAGTGCGAGATTGAGAGAGAGTGGACGGAGGGAGAGAGTGAGAAGAGAGTCGAGAGAGAGAGAGAGAGAGACGAGAAAGAGATTGCGAGATTGAGAGAGAGATCGACAGAGAGAGAGAGAGAGATTAGGGGGAGAGAGAGAGCAGGAGAAAGAGAGAGATACGGAATGGAGAGAAAACAGGGGAGGGGGAGGTAGCGCGCGGTGGTGGGTCCCATACGGTGGTGGCAGTGGGGCCCACACGATGGTGACAGTGGGTCCCACTCGGTATTGTGGCATTATTGCAGTCGAAATATAGTAATAATAGAATAATAACGTATTGATAAAACAAATGGTTGATTGTTATAATCGGGATTTAATTAATTGATATATTAATTTTAAAGTGGTTATTAATAAATACTTTAATAAAATGGTATTTGATTAAATTGGAAAGTTTGTAAAGATTAGAATATTATTGGTGATAAATAATTTATTTAAAAATGATTTAATTGGTTAATTAAATCAGTAAAAAATATTCTGTGATTATTTACCATAATTTAGAGATTTATTGATTATTGATAAAAGATAGAATAATAATGAATAAATAGAGTAAAAATATGGTTTTATTTAGAAAACTTATATTTAATATTTACCGTTATTTTGATTAATTAAATCAAATCAGATTATTTTAGAGACTAAAATCGGAGTAATATTTAATTAATTACGAGATTAAAAATGGAAGAGAAATTAGTTGGTGAGATTAATAATAATAAATATGGATTTAATTTGAATAAAAAAATGGATTCTTGAGTTATTTCATTTTGAGAATAAATAGAGATTATTATTTATTAATTTAGAGGATTTTGGAGAATTTTAAAAAATTCATAAGAGCTATTTATTTTATTTTTAAAAGTGCGTTTTTAACAGCTATTAATTGTTAGCGAATACTCATAAATTGTTAGAGCCCTTTTTTTTAAATGAGAATTTTCTTGCAATTAAATAAATGGAGATTTCCAGATATTAAAAATAGGATATATTCTCCAGATTTAATTCCTGAGTTCGAAGAGAGTTTTATTTATCCAGGAATTTCTTTCCGTTATTTATTGTAGAGATTTTCATGAGATATTATATTATTATTAATTATATTATCGGATCAGGAATATTTTATTTTGACGAATCGCTCACGTATTTTTGATTGCCATTTTTAGAGAAAAATTCTCGGGACGTAGATCGACGCCAAGTCCACGGGTAGAGTACAAATTTTATCTGCATTCATTTGCACTTTGAGATCGAGGCAAGTTCCTTCCTACCCTAACTCTTAGAGACTTATATTTCTGTTCGTATTATTTCATTCCTTATTTATTTTCGAGCTGTCAATTATTGGATTTATTTGTTGCTCCATATGATGCAGTAATTCTTTTGAGCATTATTTTCTCGTTGCGATATTTTGTTACTATTAAAAGTTGTTTACTTGCGAATTATATCCCTTATAATCGTGGAATCAATTTCATTGCTATCGGGTCGATCTCATTAATTCGAGATGACTATTATTGTGATTCAGTGAAACTAATCTCATTTGTTCGAGATAGTTAAATTTATTCTTTTCAGACGAATTTATTGTACAAATTCGACGATAATTATTGATTATCTTTTATTTGGTTCATCTCTTGAATCAATAAATAAGACTTACAAAATTAGAATCGTTAGAGTTGTCACTCGTTGATCAAGTGAAAAATATTCTATTTAACGTTCATCAATTATGAGTATTGTATATATTCAAGTAGTGCTATTTGTAAGGTACAACTCAAAACATTCCATTTTAAGACTATTCTCATTGGTTCGAGATAGTTACCGTTATTGTCAAGGTTTGGCATTTTGATTGTGTCAACCAATAAAATATTATTATTGAGAATTTACCTCAGTCCATTGTTCGGATTGGTGGAATAATTGAGTCAGACTAGCAGTCCGCCAGATTTGTAAATATTTTCCTGGAAGGATTATCTCAAGTTATCTGTTCATCAAATATTCGAGAATTCTGTATTTTACTGGTCAATTTTGGGAAAGAGGTCCATTATAAAGAAAGAGAGACCCGTGTACCGTTATACGGACACGAGGATTTAGGCACTATGCTGCCAGGGTTGAATTAATAACCCACTATGATGCTAGCATTCATATATATATATATATATATATATATATATATATATATATATATATATATTGTAGCCGTGATCAGGCGAAGTGCGGTATCATTGGAGGACGGTATTCTCGGTCGGTTAGTTGATCGCCCCACCGAGATACCGAGAGGTGGAAGACCAGTTTATTCTTAAATCTTGAGTTATCAGAGTTATATCAAATGAGTCTTTCGAGTATTCTATTTCGAGATTGAGTATTGAGTCTTCGAGTATGCTATTTTCGAAATGGGTTTGAGCCAATTCAGATTGTGATATCCGATATTAAAATTTTGAGTATTTCTTTCGGTAAACCTTATTATATTTATATACCGAGCAAGAAGAGAACTTGCTGAGCACTATAGTTGCTCATTCTTGCTTTACAACATTTTATTCCGCTGTCAAGATGGAAAGAGACGAGACGTCCAGCCAGGGATACAGAGGAAAGGGAAAAGCTCAAGGCTATGCTGACAAGAACTAGGATATCCAGCTGGAACCTTTATCTTTATACTTTTGTGAACGTTTGTAAGATATTATCTTGAGATGTAATAAGTTGGATTATACTATTTTGTGAGACGATCTTGGAAGTGCGGAGTGGGACATTTATGCTCCGTTGTAATAAATATTTTGTTTTATTATTGCATTATCGTGTGCTGCAGGATATTGAGAAAATGTGACGACCCGGGTCCCCGGTCAGGGTGGATTTGGGGGCGTTACAGTTTTGGTATCAAAGCCTTAGTTATATTTTAGGAATCGTACGAGCCTAGAATTATAACACGACGTGATAAATTTAGAGATATAATACGATGTTGAGATTTTGGCACTTAGTGCCTTACACCTTTAGCTATATCTATATACGTATCTAGTCGATTAGAACCTGTTTCTGAGCGAAACTATTTACTTTTGTAGATGTCTTCATCAGGATCTACCAGTTTCTTACCTATGCAAGACAGATCTCTTACACCATACCCACTAGGACCTCTAGATCATAGCTCAGGTTCAGACAGTGACCCATCTGAGGAGTATATGCTGATCGTCAGTGACTCGGAGGACTCTTCAATTCGGATTCTTACACCTTCTCCTCCACACGTGATAGACTTGGTAGATTCTCCTGACCAGGTCATTGAGATAGCTGATTCTCCTATGCCAGCGATCGATCTAGAGGCTCCTACTCCTGAGACTACACTTATTCACTCCCGAGATGTTCAGAGTTGAGACCCCAGTGCCCGAGATTACTGATCCAGTTGATGAGAGCCAGCTTTCACCCGTCCACACTGAGGTGGTGCCTAGCTCAGCTGTTCCAGTTTCCAGAGTTGCTACACCTACTAGGGCTACAGCTTTCTCAGATTTTGTTACTGCTCCTATCTCGATTTTTACTTCGGCTCCAACAGTCCCTACTATACCGGATTACATGTTCCCACGTATCGACGATACTCCTGTTTGTGATACTGCTCCATCTGCACCCACTATACCTGTTCCTGCTCCGACTCAGCCCATTGTGGCTACTGTTGCTACTACTGCTATGCCACCTGTTCCTCCTGAGTATGTTGGGGTGGCGGGAGAGATGGTCCCTTGGCACATTCACCATACCCTGTTCCAGCATGACCGATGGTTATGGTCTCACTATGAGGAGATCTTTGCTACTAGGGATGGTATCCTTAGACTGTTGGCTGTTCCAGATCCTTTTACTGTGCATCATGGAGGGAGTCTACTGGTTAGAGATGTCCCGATGGAGATCATGCATCAGATTGCTCTCACTGTTTTGACTGGACTATAGACTGACCTTGCTGCCTTGCCATCATCCAGTACCGGGCAGATTGATCGGGACAGAGTTGCCACTATGATTTCAGATATCGTTACAGAGTTCCATAGGAGGGTCGGTGAAATGTTTCCCCGCTGATGACATATATGCATGCTTGAGCATCCCTATCGTTTGGCTTGTATAGTTAGTGGTGACCCACTTTCTGGATGGCATCACGTTAGATTTATGTATCAGGGTGCACATATTCTCATGATCAATGTACTTGATGTAGTTGATTTTATGACTAGCATGTAGGGTATTAATCCTTATTATTCCCCACGATGTACTATATTCAGATTATCGGTTTGTATTATTATGAACGTATTCAGTATTATGACCTGTACTGTACCAGTATGGTACCTTTTTATTATTACATGATCTGATCTGTTAGTAGAACTGCTGTCTTACTTTATCTATTAGAGAATTTTGTACTGTAGAGTATCATATGATATTGTTTCCCCATGCTACCCCGAGATAGATAACAACTTCTTTTCAGAAACTACGACTTAAAATGAGTTTAACCAAAATTCGAGAACCAAAGATTAATAATTATTGAATTTTAGAACTTATAAGGTTTTCCCGAGAACCGCCATTTAAACTGAGATAGATCTTTACAAGTATCTGAAACCTTTTTATAACTAGGAATAAGAGTTATCGCTTATACAGAGACCAGAGAAAATCATGATTTTGAATATGATTTATTTTGAGAAACCGGGAATTTGTCCGAGTAATTATTTATGAATACCTATCATAATTGTGCCAGCAATGATGTCGTACAACTGCATACCTGAGACATAACATACCCTATTGTTTTCGCTCTTATAGAAAAAGATGTCACCTAAGAGAGGAAGACCCCCAAAGAATCCTCGTCCTCAACATGGGACGAATCAAGATTATGAGGTTCCACCTCGGAACCCAGTCCAGAATCCAAACCCGGAACCAGAGCTCGCTCAGAATCCAAACCCGATGAACCTACTTATGAACTTTCTCCTGCAACATGTTCAGAACCCTCAGCCTCAACAGAACCAACATCCAGTAGGAGGAATTCCACCTCCAGCTCAACTGACTCAAGCCACCGTGAGTTTTAAATCATTCAAATCTTTGAACCCACCTGAGTTTAAAGGTACCACTAACCCAGTGGAGGCTAGAATCTGGTTACAAGAGATAGAAAATACTTTTGAGATTGTGGGAGTGGAAGAAGACAAGAAGATGGTGTTTGTAGCATATATGTTGAAAGGTGAGGCTAATTACTGGTGGGAAGCGAAGAGAGCTATGGAAAATAATGCGGTTATACCGTGGGCTAGATTTACAGAATTGTTTCTAGAAAGGTATTTCCCCAAGTATCTGGAGAACCAAATGGAGATTAAGTTTTTAGAGCTCAAGCAAGGGACGATGACTGTTGCAGACTACGAGGCCAAGTTTACAGAACTCTCAAGGTTCGTGCCGTATCATGTAGACACTGAAGAAAAGAGAGCAAAGCGTTTCCAACAAGGATTGAAGCCCTGGATACAGAATCGAGTTGCAGTGTTCGAGATCACCAATTATGCAACCTTAGTTCAGAAAGTGGCTATAGTGGAAAGTGGAAGTGAACTGTACCCGAAGGATGGAAATAAGATGAAGTTTCAGAGCAGCGGAAGTAACTTTGTGAGAAGGGAGAATAGAAGCACTGATACAAGAAGTTTTGGGAATCATGACACCAGAGGAAGCAACCAGAGGTTCCAACGGCCACAGACAGTTAGTGTGATGCAAGGAAGGCCACCATTACCAGAATGTAAGACATGTGGAAAGAAACACCATGGACCCTGTAATCAAGCGAGCGTGAATTGCTATAACTGTGGACAAAAGGGTCATTATGCTTCTAGTTGCAAGGATAAATCTTTCACCTGTTTCAACTGTGGAAGGAAAGGTCACGTGTCCCGAGAGCCTGCGAAGGAAAATCCAGTGCCTCGACTCACAGCACCTCCCAACAACAAGCCGACAACAAGAACCTTCAACATGACTGTACGAGATGCCGTCGATGACAGCGATGTGATAGCAGGTACGCTTCTAGTAAACTTCGAGGATGCGTGTGTTCTAGTTGATTCTGGAGCTACCAAATCTTTTATTTCTGAAAACTTCATGAATAAGTTGAATCTTGAGTTTGTGCCCTTAGAGGGAATTCTGAACATAGAAGTAGCTAATCAAGAAGTCATACCAGTAAACCGTTTATGTCCGAATTGTTCTATAGAGATACATGGGCAACATTTTGACACAGGCCTCATTCCTTTTAAGTTAGGGGAATTTGACGTAATCCTAGGGATGGATTGGTTATCACGTTATGATACTCAAATAAATTGTCATCGTAAGAGGGTCAGCTTAGGTGGACCTAATGGTATAAGAATTCCGTTTCACGGATGGAAACCGACTAAGGATTTCCTGTCAATAATTCAAGCTAAAAGATTACTTCGACAAGGATGTCAGGCCTATCTGTCTCATGTGATAGATACCGAGAAGCAGACCTCTACGATCGAAGAGATCCCTGTAGTTAATCAATTTAGAGATGTTTTTCCTGATGAGCTGCCTGGAATTCCACCAGATCGAGAGATAAAATTCACAATCGACCTAGCACCAGGAACCGCACCAATCTCAAAGGCACCGTACAGAATGGCACCAGTGGAAATGAAGGAGTTGGCAACACAACTACAAGAATTACTAGAAAAAGGTGTGATCAGACCAAGTGTATCCCTATGGGGAGCTCCAGTATTGTTCGTGAAGAAGAAGGACGGATCTATGCGACTATGTATTGATTATCGTGAACTGAACAAGATGACCATCAAGAATAAGTACCCTCTGCCTCGAATCGACGATCTGTTTGACCAACTAAAGGGAGCTACGTATTTTTCAAAGATCGACTTGAGATCCGGATATCATCAACTGAAGATCAAGCCTGAGGATATTCCTAAGACTGCCTTTAGGACTCGGTATGGCCATTACGAATTCTTAGTTATGTCTTTTGGATTGACGAATGCGTCAGCTGCTTTCATGGATTTAATGAATCGTGTATTCAAGAGATACTTGGATAAGTTCGTGATTGTATTTATTGATGGCATCTTGATATACTCGAAGTCTCCTGAGGAACATGCTGAACACCTCCGATTGGTTCTGGAAACGCTGAGAAACGAAAAGTTATATGCAAAATTTTCAAAGTGTGAATTCTGGCTGAAAGAAGTTCAATTTTTAGGACACATTGTGAGCGGCGAAGGAATTTCTGTAGACCCTGCAAAGATAGAAGCCGTAGCAGATTGGGAGAGACCCAAGACTCCAACAGAGGTTAGAAGTTTCCTTGGATTGGCTGGATACTATCGTAGATTCGTGAAGGATTTCTCAAAGATAGCTACGCCACTGACTCGACTTACCAGAAAGAGTGAAAAGTTTGAATGGACCCTGATATGGGTGAAAAATAATCCCTAAAGACATAATTAATATAGTATTTATTGGCTCGTAAATGAGGCCCAAAACCCTAGCTGGGCATTAAATTCGTGGTTAGTGGTTAAGCCCAAAAGAACAGCCCAAACCGGGGACGCCCGGTACAAGCTTGTTTATAACACGGGCCAGATCCACAAAACAGGAACGTTCTAGAAACCAGGAACGTTCTGGAATATCCCAGGGATATTGTGTAGCCTCCAAGGCACCTAATTCAACAAGAAAACTAATTCCTATAAGGAAGGAGTCAGAACCTTCCTCAATAACGGTGACTTGTCCACCAAGTCTCCAAACCCTACTACGATTCTGAGGCTCCTACAGCCTATATAAAGGGCCAGACCCCTCATCTCAGAACTACGTTTTTTGGCTTGATTCTCGACTTTGAGATACGTAGGCATCTTGTGAAGACCCGAATTAGGTCACGGTAACACAAGTGCAGCCATTAAAGCACGAAGCTCACGAACCCTAGCCGCAATTCGATAACCTTACTTTTTGTTCCACAACATTTGGCACCGTTTGTGGGACAAAAACATCAACCATGGTTAACACACGAAGAACGACAATCGAGAACGTTCTCGTTACGTCTCCAAGGGTGGAAGCATATGAGCAAGAAACCAATGAGGAAGGCATGAGGTTTGCCCTTGATTTAATTGATGAAGTCAGGGACGAAGCGAATGCCCACAATGTAGAGCATCAGAAGAGGGCATCTTTTTATTATAACCATAGGGTTAAAGAAAGGTTCTTCAAACAAGGTGACTTGGTTTTAAGGAAGATAGAATCATCTGGAGTTGGACAGGCAGGCAAGTTAGCCCCTAATTGGGAAGGGCCGTATAGAGTCAGCAAAACGTTGGGAAGAGGTTCTTACAAGTTGGAAACCTTGGATGGAAGCGAGGTGCCTCGTACTTGGCACGCCTCGAATCTCAAGATTTATTATGTTTAAGCTCTCCTAGGAAGGACTTAGCTTTTAGCCTATCTAATAGAAATAGAAATAAGGTTTATGTAAAACCATTGCAGAGCATGTTGCTCATAGTAGAACTTATCATTTTATGTAAGGGCAGAGCCCATTTCACGTTATTAATACAAGTTTGTTTTCTATTCTACGTTTCTGTGATTTTAATGATGTACCAAACACCTGATGTGTGTAAGTCTAGGATGACCAAGTACCGTAAGAAAAAGGAACGTATGAATTAAAGGAAACAAGCATGTAGATAATATACCCCTAGGGGACAGAGTTATAAGTTACAAACAACATCGAATAAAATATAAGTCCATGAAGGACCATGATCAAAGTCAGGATAAAACGAGAACTGAATAAGAGCCACACGAGGCAAACATAAGCCATGCAAGGCTTAAAAGATAATCACTTCTTGATAGAAGCAGTCTTCACCAATCGTTTCTTGGCTTTAGGAGGAGCAAACTGAACAGGGGCTTCTTCTTCGCTGGAGGACCCCATCTCACCTTCTTCCCTACTCTTGGAAGTCGAAGTCGAGGAACTGGTAACACTCACCGATCTGGGCTCGCGAATTCGGCCGGCTAACGGGCGTCCTGAAATGTCACTTTGGTCCTTCCCACGGGATCTCGAAGGGTGCCTCCCAGAACTAGATCCTGAATGTTGGGGAGTGGCCTTAGCCCCGGAGCCTGAAGCACGCCTGTTTTCCTGGGAGGAAGTTCCAGCACCTTCAACAAGGTCATCAGCATCAGTCACCTTCCAAGGACTTGGATAAAAGGAAGGAAAAACAACCCCTTTGTGGTCATGGCTAATCTTATTCATAGCTTTTCCCCAACCTATGGACATGCTGTCCGGTTGGACCTCCCTGTCATGTTCATCAATGAAGGCAAGGAATGTATCCGAGCCCAAGTAGTTCTGGATGATGGAATCCTCGTTGTTCTGGGTCCTGTTCTCCAAGGCTGCGTACTTTCCCCCTAAGGGATGAGAGTTGGTCTTCGGAGGTGAAGTACTTAGCCTCCCATTCTTGAGATTCTTTCTGATGCTTTTCCGCAGCCTTGAGGGCAGTTCTTTCCTTATCCTTATATGATTTCCCCAGCTGGATAGCATTCTGGAAATGAGCATTCAACTACAAGAATAAAACACCATAAAAAAAGTTATGTCAGACCATGATGGTCAATATTTAGTAAGAGTAACAAAAGATAAGGGGAGATAAGCTTACGTTATAGGCGTGAAATGCCCCCAAGCTTTCATTTTCCTCAAGGTCTGTTGCTGTTGCGAAGTGAACCTTGTCAACCAGGGCTATGGCATTCCGAGACCATTCCTGAGCAAGAAGATGGCTATCTCGGATAGCGTCCTGCTCGCATATCCCCCACGCAGGCATAAATGCAGTCTTCATACTCCCGTCCGAACTCCTGATCCTTTTCCCAACCTTTGAGCAATGCTGGAGGAATTCAGGAACTGGAATATCGTCAAGGTTGGCTTCTTTCTCAGCCTTTTTGATCATCCTTTTAGTAATCTGGGGAGCATGACCCGGCAGACTGTCAATCTCCTCAGGAACTGCAAGAAAAGACAAAGAAAACAATGTTGGAATAAGAACAAGTATGATGAGAATAAAAGAGTTAAAGTAAGAGTTACCTTCGGGAGGGATACTACTAAGCCCGGTCTCTATCAAGTTATGCTCAGTCACAACTTCGCGGTAGTGGGCATTTTGAAAGGTTGAAATAAGCCAATCCCGATTGGCTACTTCTTCAGTTGAGAGCTGCAGCTCACTAACACCCTCATCGTTCACGTGGTTGAATTCAGACCTGAAAAATTCACCCCAATCTCCTCCTTTCCACCTAAGGATAAAAAATTCGTGCCTCCAATTGTGGCATGAGTCAGGCACGGAGGCAGCGTTGATAATCATTCGGGACTTTGTACGAAGTTGGATGCTTACCCATCATTTCCTAGTAACATGGCTATTTTTGAAAGCAAACAAATGTCTAAACAAAGGAATGCTAAGGCGGACGCCTCCCATGATGCATTCAACCATAAAGATGAATATAAATTTCCAGGAGTTAGGATATAGTTGGCACGGGTTGATTTTAACTTCAGCTAGTAACCTAACAAGCAATGGGTGAACCGGAAACCTAAGGCTAGCTGTGATAGCCCCTTTGTACACATATAAATTTTCAGGGTGCCAATTACAAGTCCTATCTCCCGGTGAAGGGATTCTGAGTCTCAAACCAGAAGGAAATTCATATTTGAGTAGGTCGTTAATATCTCCTACGCCTAAAATGCTAGGAAATATGAAAGAGTCAAATTCCGCATTGTTTGGAAACACGTCCCCGGGCTCTTCTAAGAGTTGGGGTAAAGTTAATTGATAACGAGGAGGAAACACCTTACCTTTCCTGTTCTTGTCCTTGGTCCTCCTGTTGATTGCTTGGAGAAGGGTCTTAGAAGGGACTACGGTGCTCTGACCACCTTCACTTGCCATCAGGTTTGTCTGAAATTGAAATAGGTGCTTGAATCTTGAGAGCTCTTCAGAGAGAAATTTTCTTTGGAAGAAGATGGAAATGTGAAGAATGACTTCCACTCCTACTCTTTTATAAGGAAATGAGCGACCCCTCATAGCAGTCATCTTTCCGACGACCCGCGTTTATAGGTTAAATAGCCGAAAACAGCAGGAAAAAGGCGTTATGAATTCGGAATTGGGTCAAATAAACGATCTAATTCATGAAAATAAATGAAAAAAATGAATGAAAATGCAGGCTGGAGCAGCAACATAGTTAACAACCTAAGAGGTTGAACTAACTTATGCTTAACGAGCCTAAACGGAGGATTAAGCCAAAAATCCATGATTAAGGCACTAAGTAGAAAGATTGGCTAAAAAGCTAATACTTTATAGAAATATAGAAAATAGATTCTAAGAAAATGGTGGGAGTTTTGAAAATCTGCCTAAAATATAAGCCCAGATGGCCAACGAGGTTGTATGTCCTGAATTAAGCCGGTTGATTGAACTCAAGGCCTAAAATTCAGGAACCTTTGAATAAAAGCAAGCCAAGGCATGGCCTTACAAATAAGGTAGGAGTTTTAAAGTCCTTGAGTATGAAATCAAGGATAAAAACTGACCATAGCACCCTAGACTTGAAGTCAGGTGTTAAAAACAAGAGAAAAACCCTATACAAACTAATAAAGGAACAAAGACCTCCATGGCAAGGGGGGAAAGGCCAAGGTTGTTTAAAACACCCTATTGTAAGTATGGAAGGGTGTCAGCAAGTCATAGGCCATAGTATAGCCCAAGGTTATTAGAAACTAAGAGTTCAAGAACAAGTTAAAACCCAGAAGGTCCTGAAAACTAAGAAGAAGGTTGTTTGTGATTAATGATCACAAAATCAACCAAGGTGT
Source organism: Saposhnikovia divaricata (assembly GCA_036435485.1). Lineage (NCBI taxonomy): Eukaryota > Viridiplantae > Streptophyta > Magnoliopsida > Apiales > Apiaceae > Saposhnikovia > Saposhnikovia divaricata. The sequence continues at coordinate 78,211,339 of CM071599.1, forward strand.
TGTAAACTCACTATAGAAACAAGGGGGGAGTTTGAAACAAGTTTTGGTTTTGGTCAAAGTCAAAAGTCAAAGTCAACGGTCAAAGTCAACTAGTCAAAATTTGGCCAAAATTCAAAAAAAAAAATTCATGGGGCCCAGCCGACCAGGTCCCCTTGGCCGAATGGCCGACCAGGGTTGGCCGACTAGGTCACCTTGGTCTGGTGTTTTGAAGACCTGAACCCCCTAGGTGGTTTCATGACCCTCAGAACGCTAAAAAATGCTCCATTTGTGCTCAAATTTGGGATTTGGAAACCTCTCAAGGTCCTCTACAAGCCTAGGTAGGTCTCTCAGTGGTTTCAAGAAGTTGAAAAAAGGAGGGTGTTTGAAACAAGGTATGGTTTGAAAACCAGCTAAGAATGAGGTATTTCGCCCCTAAAACGTTCAAAAATGCATATTTTCATGTGATTCTTGCTCATACCAGGAGATTATAAGAATCCCTATTATATAAGCTCAACTTCAAAATTTAAGTTTAGAAATGCCAGGGGTGTTTGAAACGAGGAGGGTGTTTGAAATCAGGAAGGTGTTTGAAACACCTTGCCCAGAAGGCCGTATTTCTTGCCTTGACAACTCAAAAATGAGAATTTTTACGTGATTCTTTCTACAACCATGAGGTTATAAGAATCTCTATTAGATTTGCTTAACTCCAAAATTTGGGATTAGGGTTTCGCTAATCGAAGTTAGGGGGTGATTAACCTCGATTATCGACGTTTAAGGACTCTAACTCTAAAATTAACCTATCTCAAGGTTAAGGGTGGATATCCTAGTAGTAATCACATTAAATATGAACTATTTAGCCTCGGTTAAGGCCTTGTAGCCCCTTTTAGGGTTGTTTAGCCCCGATTAGGGCTGAATTAGTGTCTTTCGCTTAGAAATTAGCCCTTATTAAGGCTTATGAGCAATGACCGTCTGATATTAACCCTAACTTAGAAAAGTTGAGGGAAATAAATCATTTATGAATCCATGATAAAGGATCCTATACACGAATTGCACTTGGATTAGTGTCTATGAGCTCGAAACGATACTAATCCTATTCCCGAAAGGCCCAAAATTCTTAAGAAAGAGGTTCAAGAGGTCAAGGAACGCTTAACTTTCTTAAGTATTAACTTAGGAGAGAATCTTAGTCATTGTGAATGTGTAGGTCGCTCCACACTTCATTGTAAGACGATACCCTGGTAGGGCCGAACTGACCTTAAACTTCTACGAAATCAAGTTTTCCTAGAAGCTGGGGGGCAAATGATATGGGTGAAAAATAATCCCTAAAGACATAATTAATATAGTATTTATTGGCTCGTAAATGAGGCCCAAAACCCTAGCTGGGCGTTAAATTCGTGGTTAGTGGTTAAGCCCAAAAGAACAGCCCAAACCGGGGACGCCCGGTACAAGCTTGTTTATAACACGGGCCTGATCCACAAAACAGGAACGTTCTAGAAACCAGGAACGTTCTGGAATATCCCAGGTGTGTAGCCTCCAAGGCACCTAATTCAACAAGGAAACTAATTCCTATAAGGAAGGAGTCAGAACCTTCCTCAATAACGGTGACTTGTCCACCAAATCTCCAAACCCTACTACGATTCTGAGGCTCCTACAGCCTATATAAAGGGCCAGACCCCTCATCTCAGAACTACGTTTTTTTGCTTGATTCTCGACTTTGAGATACGTAGGCATCTTTTGAAGACCCGAATTAGGTCACGGTAACACAAGTGCAGCCATTAAAGCACGAAGCTCACGAACCCTAGCCGCAATTCGATAACCTTACTTTTGTTCCACAACAGAACCCCAAATGTGAAGACAGCTTTCAAGAGTTGAAGAAAAGATTGACTACTGCCCCAATGTTGACCTTACCCGATGAGAAAGGCGATTTGGTGATTTTCAGTGATGCTTCTCACAACGGTTTAGGATGTGTGCTGATGCAACACGGAAAAGTAATCGCTTACGCCTCTCGACAACTGAAGGAATATGAGTCCCGTTACCCTACTCACGATTTAGAACTTGCTGCTATTGTTTTTGCCCTCAAGATTTGGAGACATTACCTTTATGGAGAGAAATGCGAGATTTACACGGATCATAAGAGCTTAAAGTATATATTCACATAGAAGGAATTAAACATGAGACAGAGAAGATGGTTGGAATTAATCAAAGACTATGATTGCTCGATAAACTACCACCCAGGGAAGGCTAATGTTGTAGCTGATGCTTTAAGTAGAAAGGAAAGACTCAACCTGTTGACAACCTCAGAAGAATTGGTCCGAGAATTTGAGAGAATGGAATTAGAGGTCAAGGTCCCAGTCCAAAACAATGAAAGAGTTTAAAACATTCAGTTTCAACCAGAGTTACTTGAGAAGATTCGTCGTTGTCAAGAACAAGTAATGGAAGAGAATAAATCAGAGTTGACCGGAGAAGAATTTCTGAGTTCAAAAGATGATAAGGGAATTAAGCGATTTGCATCGAGAATATGGATTCCTAATGTTACAGAATTGAAGGAAGAAATTATGAGCGAAGCGCATAACTCAAGATATTCCATTCACCCAGGGAGCACAAAAATGTATCAAGATATCTAGCTGAATTATTGGTGGCCTAACATGAAGAGAGAGATTGCAGAATGGGTAAGCAAGTGTTTGACATGTCAGAAGGTGAAAGCCGAACATCAATGACCAATTGGACTTTTACAACCCTTAGAGATACCCGAGTGGAAATGGGAGCATATTTCCATGGATTTTGTTGTAGGATTGCCCCGAACAAGAGCTAGTCACGATGCTATTTGGGTTATTGTCGACCGACTCACTAAATCTGCACATTTCCTACCATTAGTGATAAGTACTCCGTTGAGAGATTGGTGAACATATACCTAAAGGAAATTGTGGTTCGTCATGGAGTGCCTGTTTCAATTGTATCTGATAGAGATGCCCGTTTTACTTCTCGATTCTGGAAGAGTTTTCAGGAATGTCTTGGCACAAAGTTAAATCTGAGCACTGCATATCATCCACAGATCGACGGACAAAGTGAAAGGACGATTCAAACAGTTGAAGATATGTTAAGAGCTTGTGCACTTGACTTCAAAGGAAGTTGGGATGAGCATTTGCCCCTAGTCGAGTTTGCTTAAAACAATAGTTACCACTCCAGCATATGTATGGCACCATATGAAGCATTGTACGGAAGGAAGTGTAGATCACCTCTATACTGGGATGAGGTAGGAGAAAGAAAAATACTAGGACCAGAACTACTTCAACAAACTAAGCAAGCGACCGAAGTTATCCGAAAAAGGTTAGTTGCGGCTCAGGATTGACAGAAGAAGTATGCAAATCAAAAGAGAAAAGACAACGCATTTGAAGTGGGAGATAAAGTGATGTTAAAAGTTTCACCTTGGAAGGGAGTTATGAGATTCGGAAAGAAAGGCAAGTTGAGCACCAGATATATAGGACCTTTTGAGATTCTCAAGAAGATAGGCCCACTAGCTTATTAGTTGGCCCTACCTCCAGACCTTCAACACATCCACGATGTGTTTCATGTTTCTGCATTAAGATAATACCATTCTGATTTCAGACATGTTATAACCTACGAACCAGTGGAAATACGTCCTGATTTAACCTACGAAGAACAGCCAGTAGAGATCCTAGATCACAAAGTGCAAGAGTTAAGAACTAAGAAAGTAAATTTAGTGAAAGTACTTTGGAGAAACCATCAAGTTGAGGAAGCCACGTGGGAATTAGAAAGCGAAATGCGAAATAAATATCCTGAATTGTTTAGTGTGTAATTTTGATTCCGAGGACGGAATCCCATAATGGGGGAAGACGGTAATAACCGCGAATTTTCGAATTAATTTTCCTACTCGGTATTTAAATTTTATTTAAGAGCGATGCACTGGTATATTTTTAATTAGCGCATTTTGTAAATTTTTAAAATTTTATATATTCGTATCATATTTAATTATCTATATTTGTCTAGTATTTATTAAATTTAGGAAATTTAGAGAAATAGAATTTTAATTTTGGGTCGAATTTATTTTAGAGAATGAAATTAAAGTTTCGTTTAATTAGCCAGCACGGGAGAAACGAGATCTTTTCACCAAACATTGCACTAATATAAACATAATCATTTTTTTTTATTTTTTTCAGCATTTATTTTGTCCCCCAAAAATTATTCCTTTTTAATTTAATAAATAAAAGGTATTAAGTATCATCATTATTAGGATAGGGGTGTATATTTTTATAAAACCAGGAGCACAAACCGAGCTATACAGACAAACGCACACAAAACCGGCTACATATCTTTTCTCTCTGCAAAACAGAGTATTAACGATATCATCAGGTCTCTTTCATTTTACACAAAAAACTCGAGCTATATATATATATATACAAAAAACAGAGTACTAGAAATCAACAGATAGTATATTTGTTTCTTTGTTAAATTGTTTCTTTGTTTTTGTCGATATTGTTTTTGTCAAATCCGGGTTTGAATTGATTGTTGGGTTGTTCGGAATCGGAAAAAGGGGAGGGGGAAAATCGTTGGTGATGGTTTGTGTTGGTCGTTGTAGTATGTCAGAACAGGGGGAGAGGAGACGACACCACCGTTGCGGGTGGCGGTGTGGATTGGTTTTGTTCGGTGATGGAGAACGATCGAGAGTGGAGAGAAAGAGATGAGGGTTGTGTTGATTTCGTGCGGTGAAATAAGGGGGAGAGGGAGAGATGTGGAGGGAGAGAGATGGACGAGGGTTAGAGAACAGGGGAGGAATAGAAATCAGAGAGAGAGAGAGGGAGAAGGAGGAAGAGAGAGTGCGAGATTGAGAGAGAGTGGACGGAGGGAGAGAGTGAGAAGAGAGTCGAGAGGGAGATGGAGAGATGACTGAGAGAGAGAGAGAGAGAGAGAGAGACGAGGGAGAGAGACGAGAAAGAGATTGCGAGATTGAGAGAGAGATCGACAGAGAGATAGAGAGATTAGGGGGAGAGAGAGAGCAGGAGAGAGAGATGCGGAATGGACAGAAAACAGGGGAGGGGGAGGTAGCACGCGGTGGTGGGTCCCACACGGTGGTTGCAGTGGGGCCCACACGGTGGTGACAGCGGGTCCCAGTCGGTATTGTGGCATTGTTGCAGTGAAAATATAGTAATAATAGAATAATAACGTATTGATAAAACAAATAGTTGATTGTTATATTCGGGATTTAATTAATTGATATATTAATTTTAAACAGGTTATTAATAAATAGTTTAATAAACTGGTATTTGATTAAATTGGAAAGTTTGTAAAGATTAGAATATTATTGGTGATAAATAATTTATTTAAAAATGATTTAATTGGTTAATTAAATCAATAAAAATATTCTGTGATTATTTACCATAATTTAGAGATTTATTGATTATTGATAAAAGATAGAATAATTATGAATAAATAGAGTAAAAATATGGTTTTATTTAGAAAACTGATATTTAATATTTACGGTTATTTTGATTAATTAAATCAAATCAGATTATTTTATAGACTAAAATCAGAGTAATATTTAATTAATTACGAGATTAAAAATGGAAGAGAAATTAGTTGGTGAGATTAATAATAATAAATATGGATTTAATTTGAATAAAAAAATGGATTCTTGAGTTATTTCATTTTGAGAATAAATAGAGATTATTATTTATTAATTTAGAGAATTTTAGAAAATTCACAAGAGCTATTTATTTTATTTTTATAAGTGCATTTTTAATAGCTATTAATTGTTAGCGAATACTCAGAAATTATTAGAGCCCTTTTTTTTAAATGAGAATTTTCTTGCAATTAAATAAATGGAGATTTCCAGATATTAAAAATAGGATATATTCTCTAGATTTAATTCCTGAGTTCGAAGAGAGATTTATTTATCCGGGAATTTCTTTCCGTTATTTATTGTAGAGATTTTCATGAGATATTATATTATTATTAATTATATTATCGGATCGGGAATATTTTATTTTGACGAATCGCTCACGTATTTCTGATTCCCATTTTTAGATAAAAATTCTCGGGACGTAGATCGACGCCAAGTCCACGGGTAGAGTATAAATTTTATCTGCATTCATTTGCACTTCGAGATCGAGGCAAGTTCCTTCCTACCCTAACTCTTAAAGACTTGTATTTATGTTCGTATTATTTCATTCCTTATTTATTTTCGAGCTGTCAATTATGGGATTTATTTGTTGCTCCATATGATGCAGTAATTCTTTTGAGCATTATTTTCTCGTTGCGATATTTTGTTACTATTAAAAGTAGTTTACTTGCGAATTATATCCCTTATAAGCGTGGAATCAATTTCATTGCTATCGGGTCGATCTCATTAATTCGAGATGACTATTATTGTGATTCAGTGAAACTAATCTCATTTGTTCGAGATAGTTAAATTTATTCTTTTCAGATGAATTTATTGTACAAATTCGACGATAATTATTGATTATCTTTTATTTGGTTCATCTCTCGAATCAATGAATAAGAGTTACAAAATTAGAATCGTTAGAGTTGTCACTCGTTGATCAAGTGAAAAATATTCTATTTAACGTTCATCAATTATGAGTATTGTAAATATTCGAGTAGTACTATTTGTACGGTACAACTCAAAACATTCCATTTTAAGACTATTCTCTTTGGTTTGAGATAGTTACCGTTATTGTCAAGGTTTGGCATTTTGATCGTGTCAACCAATAAAATATTATCATTGAAAATTTACCTCAGTCCATTGTTCAGATTGGTGGAATAATTGAGTCAGACTGGCAGTCCGCCAGATTTGTAAATATTTTCCTAGAAGGATTATCTCAAGTTATCTGTTAATCAAATATTCGGGAATTCTGTATTCTACTGGTCAATTTTGGGAAATAGGCCCATTATATAGAAAGAGAGACCCGTGTACCGTTATACGGACATGAGGATTTAGGCACTATGCTGCCAGGGTTGAATTAATAACTCACTACGATGGTAGAATTAATATATATATATTATTGTTGATATCGTATTGTAGCCGTGATCAGGCGAAGCGCGGTGTCATTGGAGGACGGTATTCTCGGTCGGTTAGTTGATCGCCCCACCGAGATACCGAGAGGTGGAAGACCAGTTTATTCTTAAATCTTGAGTTATCAGAGTTATATCAAATGAGTCTTTCGAGTATTCTGTTTCGAGATTTAGTATTGAGTCTTCGAGTATGCTATTTTCGAGATGGGTTTGAGCCAATTCAGTTTGTGATATCTGATATTAAAATTTTGAGTATATCTTTCGGTAAACCTTATTATATTTATATACCGAGCAAGAAGAGAACTTGCTGAGCACTATAGTTGCTCATTCTTGCTTTACAACATTTTATTCAGCTGTCAAGATGGAAAAAGGCGAGACGTCCAGCCAGGGATACAGAGGAAAGGGAAAAGCTCAAGGCTATGCTGACAAGAACTAGGATATCCAGCTGGAACCTTTATCTTTATACTTTTGTGAACGTTTGTAAGATATTTTCTTGAGATGTAATAAGTTGGATTATACTATTTTGTGAGACGATCTTGGAACTGCGGAGTGGGACATTTATTCTCCGTTGTAATAAATATTTTTTTTATTATTGCGTTATCGTGTGCTGCAGGATATTGAGACAATGTGACGACCCCGGTCCCCGGTCAGGGTGGATTTGGGGGCGTTACACCTTATTTACATTCTCACCATATCTCATTAACCATGATTAGTTAACATTTCTAACTTAAATACAATAATTATTTTATTTAACATATCCATAAATACATATTTTTTAAATAAAAAATTACTAATTCACTATTTTAATTTGAAAACAATCACGATATGTACGACTATATATTCTAAATTAAATTTCAAAACTACTCATACATTAATCAACCACTCTTTTAATATAAAGTCAATCACAATCATAATCAACCACTTTTATAATATGAAGACAATCACAATCATATTATCATACATTACAAATTGATTTCCATAATATATATTATACAATTATAATCGATTTTAAACAATTTTAATCTAACCCAACTAGAAATATGAAAAAATCGGATTTGAAATAAGATTTTAAATAACTTGGATAAAATCAAGGGTGAAAAACCAGAATACCCACATTTTTATTCAGAGTGCCCAAAATACCTACGAGCGGAAATGTCCGCCCAAAATACCCACTGACCACGCATTACACTAATGCGCGGAGGCGATACGCATTCTGATAATGCGTGGAACTGGAACACGCATGTGGTGACTGCGTGGTGTGTGTTAATATCAGTTTGTCATTTGTGAACAGTAACCCCGTACACGCATGTTGAACATGCGTGTTTGAAGATACGCATGTCCAACATGCGTATACGGCGTTCTGTTCATCGTCTTCTCGAGCAGCTCCGGCAGCGATTTCACGGCCAAAACTTTGACCACAACATTCGTCCTTTATAGGCATCGAACAATTGCATCCTATACACCAAAATAATCACCTTCCTCTCCTCTACAAACCTATGTCCATCATTTTTCATTTCATTTGCCGGAATCGAAAGCCCCAAACCAAGTTCTTTTTTCCGGTGAAGTATTCGGATCTGTTTTTAAACGCCCCTGCGGGGCCAAACTCAACAAATCAAACATGATCAGATGTAGAGGCACGTATGGGCTTCATTTTGATGCCAACAGGAGGAGTGGAGATGGCCGAAGTTGGGAGAACAAGAGGGAGCGACGGGAGGTGCGATTTTCGGGGAGAGAGAGCGTCGGCTGTGTTTGTGTGATAATGACGTGGGATGACGTCATCACGCATTCTGAGAATGCGTGACCTGAGATACGCATGTTGAACATGCGTATCCCAGGCAACGCATTTTCAGAATGCGTAGCTCGTGGGCAATTTGGGCGGATGCTCGCGCAGATGGGTATTTTGGGCAGGGGTTAAGGAAAGTAGTGTATTTTGGGCATTATTTCTAAAATCAATACCTTCAAATACTCGATTTTTTTTAAAAGATCCAAAATATATTTATTCATAATTGGTTAATAAAATTAATTAATAAATGCATATAAGCCAACACTACATATATTTTAATTATTTAAATTATTAAATATACGTTATAAGAGTATTATTATTGGTTGGCTATTTTAATTTGAAATCAATCATGATATGTACTACTATATATTTTAAATAAATTTCATAACTACTCCTTCATTAATCAACCACTCTTTTAATATAAAGTCAATCACAATCATAATCAACCACTCTTTTAATATAAAGTCGATCACAATGATATTATCATACATTAAAAATTGCTTTCCATAATATATATTATACAATTATAATCAATTTTAAACAATTTAAATTTAACTCAAATAGAAATCTGAAAAAATCGGATTTAAATAATATTTTAAATAAATTGGATAAAATCCATACCTTCAAATACGCGATTTGTTTTAAAAGCTCAAAAATATATTTATCCATAATTTGTTAATAAAATTAATTAATAAATGCATATAATCAAACACTACATATATTTTAATTATTTAAATTATTAAATATATGTTATAAGAGTATTATTATTCGTTGGTGAAGAAATTATCAATCAAAAAATAAAAATTATTTAAGAGACAATCATAATTCACTTATAAATTATTGGTTGGTTAAATTTAATTTAAATATAGTAATATCTTGATTTATTAAATTCGTATATGACATGATTTTTAATTATTTTTTTTGCTAAAACATGATTTTTAATTTTAAGAAGTCATATAATATATTTTATAAATTCACATAACAGTAAATTACATATGTTTATATATATTTTAGTTATGAATTATTTTTGAATATCCTTTATTACCTGAGTTTACCCATGTGCAGTTAACCAATCAGAAAACTATGAATTATTTTAGAACCAATCAGAGCTGACTTCTAAATTTTAGACCAATCATGTTATATTAAGAATTTTCCTTATTTACATTCTCACCATATCTCATTAACCATGATTAGTTAACATTTCTAACTTAAATACAATGATAATTTTATTTAACATATCCATAAATACATATTTTTTAAATAAAAAATTACTAAATCACCATTTTAATTTGAAATCAATCACGATATGTACTACTATATATTCTAAATTAAATTTCAAAACTACTCATACATTAATCAACCACTCTTTTAATATAAAGTCAATCACAATCATAATCAACCACTTTTATAATATGAAGACAATCACAATCATATTATCATACATTACAAATTGATTTCCATAATATATTTTATACAATTATAATCGATTTTAAACAATTTTAATCTAACCCAACTAGAAATATGAAAAAATCGGATTTGAAATAAGATTTTAAATAACTTGGATAAAATCAAGGGTGAAAAACCAGAATACCCACATTTTTATTCAGAGTGCCCAAAATACCTACGAGCGGAAATGTCCGCCCAAAATACCCACTGACCACGCATTACACAAATGCGCGGAGGCGATACGCATTCTGATAATGCGTGGAACTGGAACACGCATGTGGTGACTGCGTGGTGTGTGTTAATATCAGTTTGTCATTTGTGAACAGTAACCCCGTACACGCATGTTGAACATGCGTGTTTGAAGATACGCATGTCCAACATGCGTATACGGCGTTCTGTTCATCGTCTTCTCGAGCAGCTCCGGCAGCGATTTCACGGCCAAAACTTTGACCACAACATTCGTCCTTTATAGGCATCGAACAATTGCATCCTATACACCAAAATAATCACCTTCCTCTCCTCTACAAACCTATGTCCATCATTTTTCATTTCATTTGCCGGAATCGAAAGCCCCAAACCAAGTTCTTTTTTCCGGTGAAGTATTCGGATCTGTTTTTAAACGCCCCTGCGGGGCCAAACTCAACAAATCAAACATGATCAGATGTAGAGGCACGTATGGGCTTCATTTTGATGCCAACAGGAGGAGTGGAGATGGCCGAAGTTGGGAGAACAAGAGGGAGCGACGGGAGGTGCGATTTTCGGGGAGAGAGAGCGTCGGCTGTGTTTGTGTGATAATGACGTGGGATGACATCATCACGCATTCTGAGAATGCGTGACCTGAGATACGCATGTTGAACATGCGTATCCCAGGCAACGCATTTTCAGAATGCGTAGCTCGTGGGCAATTTGGGCGGATGCTCGCGCAGATGGGTATTTTGGGCAGGGGTTAAGGAAAGTAGTGTATTTTGGGCATTATTTCTAAAATCAATACCTTCAAATACTCGATTTTTTTTAAAAGATCCAAAATATATTTATTCATAATTTGTTAATAAAATTAATTAATAAATGCATATAAGCCATCACTACATATATTTTAATTATTTAAATTATTAAATATACGTTATAAGAGTATTATTATTGGTTGGCTATTTTAATTTGAAATCAATCATGATATGTACTACTATATATTTTAAATAAATTTCATAACTACTCCTTCATTAATCAACCACTCTTTTAATATAAAGTCAATCATAATCATAATCAACCACTCTTTTAATATAAAGTCGATCACAATGATATTATCATACATTAAAAATTGCTTTCCATAATATATATTATACAATTATAATCAATTTTAAACAATTTAAATTTAACTCAAATAGAAATCTGAAAAAATCGGATTTAAATAATATTTTAAATAAATTGGATAAAATCCATACCTTCAAATACGCGATTTGTTTTAAAAGCTCAAAAATATATTTATCCATAATTTGTTAATAAAATTAATTAATAAATGCATATAATCAAACACTACATATATTTTAATTATTTAAATTATTAAATATATGTTATAAGAGTATTATTATTCGTTGGTGAAGAAATTATCAATCAAAAAATAAAAATTATTTAAGAGACAATCATAATTCACTTATAAATTATTGGTTGGTTAAATTTAATTTAAATATAGTAATATCTTGATTTATTAAATTCGTATATGACATGATTTTTAATTATTTTTTTTGCTAAAACATGATTTTTAATTTTAAGAAGTCATATAATATATTTTATAAATTCACATAACAGTAAATTACATATGTTTATATATATTTTAGTTATGAATTATTTTTGAATATCCTTTATTACCTGAGTTTACCCATGTGCAGTTAACCAATCAGAAAACTATGAATTATTTTAGAACCAATCAGAGCTGACTTCTAAATTTTAGACCAATCATGTTATATTAAGAATTTTCCTTATTTACATTCTCACCATATCTCATTAACCATGATTAGTTAACATTTCTAACTTAAATACAATGATAATTTTATTTAACATATCCATAAATACATATTTTTTAAATAAAAAATTACTAAATCACCATTTTAATTTGAAATCAATCACGATATGTACTACTATATATTCTAAATTAAATTTCAAAACTACTCATACATTAATCAACCACTCTTTTAATATAAAGTCAATCACAATCATAATCAACCACTCTTTTAATATAAAGACAATCACAATCATATTATCATACATTACAAATTGATTTCCATAATATATATTATACAATTATAATCGATTTTAAACAATTTTAATCTAACTCAACTAGAAATATGAAAAAATCTGATTTGAAATAAGATTTTAAATAACTTGGATAAAATTAATACCTTCAAATACTCGATTTTTTTAATATAAAGTCAATCACAATCATAATTAACTACTCTTTTAATATAAAGACAATCACAGTCATATTATCATACATTACAAATTGATTTCCATAATATATATTATACTGTTAACTCAAATATACTTGTAAATGGGGGGTTGAATACAAGTATTAGTAATCGTGTCTACCAATAAAACTGTTTGTATTAATAAGATAAAATACAAACTCTACCAAAGGTGTACAATACCTTTAGCAGCTGCTGTCAATACAAACCTCTTTCTGTTTGTTCACTCGTATACTCACGATGATAACAAACCTTACACTCGCTTATTCGGTTCTTTACCATGATGTAGATAGAGTATTTTTAATGCTACCTATCAACTAATAACAGAAAGTAATAATGAATACATGATAATATTCTACCTTCCAGTTGATAGTTTCCATCAATAACTCGATTCTCTTCTTGATGTGCACTCCTTGCGATTTTCAAAACAACCGATCCTGTTTTATAGAACTTTCCAGTTTCTGCAGCATCTCGAATGACATCATCAGAATTATATCTGATATCAGGATTACATCATCATCAGGATCTGATCATTCCATCAGGATTTGATCATAGCATCAGGATTTGACTTATCGTATCAGGATCTGTCCATAGTTCCTGAAATATAGTCCGTGATGCACTATTCCTGACTCTGTTCCTGATTAAAACTCTATAGTTACTGACTAACTTATATATCCTATACATAGTGCTAAATCCTTTATAAGATCAGGATATTACAAGAAGTATACACAAATTCTATTCTAAATATCTCAACTCATGAATTATTCCTAACAATCTCCCCCTATTTATTCTTTAAAATCTGAAGCATAAATCTGAGTTGTTGATGTCAAAACATTTAACAATACAACCAGAATAGAATTTATGTATTCGTGTGCATGAAGTTAAGTACCTCTTTTCTTCAGATGTAGATATAGTATCTGGTACTTAGAAGAATTCAAACTATTTTGATGCAGACTCTGACTGATTGATTGATTACTTTCCTTTAAATCTATGACTAGATTTATCAGTATCAGCGTCTGTTTCTTTTTATTTACCACTTCCATGTTGATGTTGATGTTGATATTCACCTCTGTCACCATCAGTTCTTACTTTATCTCCCCCAGACAAAACTCCCTCAGTCTTTTCTCTCTTAATCGTCTGTATCTCCCCTTTTTTGACATCATCAACATTAATGCCAAGAGATTCAGTGATAGAACAAAGAAGATTCATCTGAACTGCTTGATTTTCCATAATAGTGACTTGGTTATCTTCAAGTATTTGAAGTCTTGATTGAATAGCAATTTGAGAATTCTGAATATCCTCAATAGCTTTAGATTGTAAAAACTGCTTGACTTCAATATTGGAAGTGCTCATTGTATCTTCAGACTCAGATGTAGAAAGTTCAGAATAGTTGATCTTTGTAGAAGAAGTTGCCTGTGTAGCATCATCTACTGAAGTAGAATAATATTCAAGTAAAAGTACTTGAGTAGAATTACGTACATCTTCATCTTTCTGATCTGAACCTGAAATATGATCATCTTGTCCTTCACCAGTATTCCGTGTACTAACATGTACAAATCCTGACTCCTCCTGAGAATTATCAGGTACTATAGATGTCTCAATTCTAGCTGATATTGGAAGTACATACAAAGGAGTACTAGGATCATTAGGAATTTCTTCTGGTACATGTTGAGAAAAAGATTGTCTTTGCCTTTCACCCCGTCTGTTGATAATCCTTGCAAGCCTTTCCTTTTGTTGCTGAGCTTTAACTTCTGGCTTTGCATTGTGCTTTGCTAAGTCCTGTTTCTCATACATCTTAATAAAAGAATAAGTACCAGCATCCATACCAAGATTTTCTGACCAAGATTCAGGAAAAACCTGATCTCAGAAATCAAACGATGGTGGTTTCCTAATTTTCTCTCCCTCACTATGGAGTTGATCATCCATACCCTCATTCTCACTTTGACTATCTAAAGTCAACACTCTTTCTACTTCACCTTTTGCCTGGTCAGGAGCCAGCCTCTCAATTTGTGGATCTAAGTCCATCTTTTCAAGTGTATCACTCAAATTTGGAAAAGTGTTCTCATGACCTACAGAATAATAGGGGTCAGAAGAAGTGTTTATACCTGAACTCACATGGAGAGAGGGTTCCTCATTTGCCAAGGGGCTTAAGGTTTTCTCCATGGAGTGAGCTGCTATAATCTCTGAACCCTCACAAACATCTACTATCTTTTCAGAAACTACAGGCTCCAGTATACCACTTTCAGGATCTACACTAGATACTGATGCCTTTAGTAAGACTTCATTAGGCACCAAAACCTGTGTGTCAGTCTTCAAGTGTTGTTTGTTGAGACACACCCTCAATATGGATAAACTCTGACTGGACAATATTTTTTTGATCTTCAGGAAAATCAATCAAAGTCAATTCTCTCATATCATCGGGTATCTCATTTGCAGTTTCAGTCATCACAGAAGACCTTTCAGCATCAGCCATCACAATTCCTGAGTCATCCAACCTCTGACTAGATGGTTCATGTGTTGCAGTGACTGTGATCTGATCTGTCCTACTATCCATCACTGGTCTAATAGTATCTCCTGTTGACTGCATTTCACTATCTACTACCTCCTTTTGTTCACCGTGTGCTGGAGAATTTTCAACAACGTAATCTTTATGAAACAAATATGTATGAAGAGATTTGAAAGGCAGAGTGTGTAAACTTGTAACACTATAACTAATGTAACTCAACTAAAGGAAAAGATACTTAACCAGAAGACAATCAAGAACAAGAAGTCACAAAGAAATCAACAATAAATGAAGACAAGGTAATTGATACAATTCAACATGTTAACTATGATCAAGCCAAGAAGAAATCATTGAGAGAAGTTCAAGTCAAAGTTGTTCATGCCTCAGTGATTTAAAAAACCAAGAATCAAGATCATAACTATCAGTATCAATAAGACTAATTGATTTCAAGTGAACAAGAAGGAAAGCAAATATTGGAAAGCCACATTACTAATTGGATATGGTAATTTATTCAAGAAGCAAAAACACTCTCAAGACTAGTCACTTATGAACCAGACCGTTGCATCAAGTGTCAGGACATTGATAGCAAGTTTATGTCAGTAATAAAGATCCATGTTCAAGAGCTTGGTGAAGAATAAAGAAGACATGAAGATATCACAAGTTCAAGATGTGCATTGAAGTTTCAAGTTGAAGGCCAGAATATTTTCTAAGTACTAAATATTCTAGATGACCAAGTAGAAGTTTCTAAGTAGAAGTTCTACTTAGAAATTCGAGATGGCTAAGTAGAAATTCTCAAGTAGAAGTTCTACTTAGAGTGCAGCTTCAACATGACACATGGCATCTTCTGATTGGCAGATTTCCAAGCTTTCAAGATAAGGCAAGATTTATGTGGACATCATTGGGCCACGTATATCTTAGTCTTTGAAGACTACAGGACATTGATTACATGTAGTATAAATAGAAGTACTTGTGTAATGTTTTTAGTTAGTGAGCAATTCTTGAGAAAAACACAAGAGAAAGAGAGAGAGTGCATTCACAGAGCTTAGTATCATTCACTTCTCTCTGAACTTCTGTTATACTTTGTAATGAATGTTGTAGCAATCATTTCAAGTTATATATAAGACATATATTCCTTAAATCTGTGTGTTCATTTATTGCATCGTATTTATTGCTTCTCATATTCGAAAAGTTGTATTCACCCCCCCTCTACAACACATTTGAACCTAACAATTGGTATCAAAGCTATATGTTTAACATACAAAACATAGATCCTTGTGTTTAGTGGAAGAATCGTGAGTTTTTCATTTTCTAGATCTACTTTTCATTTTCTCGAAAAGTGAGCTTTAATTCGTTTGTAGTGAAAACTCATCCGAAAAAAATTATTTAAATACTCCAGGTGTGATTATTTAGCTTGGGTGTATTTTAATTAATTTTTGTGAATTAATCTGGGTACTTTCATATTTGGTGTTCTTGAGTGTTCATCATCTGTTCTTATCAAAGAAGACAACCCAACAACTTTTTGATCTCCTTTTCAAATAGATAAATAGTAAAAGAATAAAAAGGTGTTTTTGGACTTTGTGATTTGCATTATTCACGGCCGAAAGTGAAACAAGACATACTCAGTACCTAGCACGTGGGTTAGGTGGGTTAGGTGAGTAAAGCATTCAAAGTCAAAAGGTGTTAAAGAGATAATATTGTTTATTCAATATTAAAGTAATATGCAGAAAATTTATTCTAAGGACAAAAGTTCTACATAGAATTTCCACTTGAGATTTTCTACATAGAATTTCGACTTGGACAATTTCTACTTGGTGAGTTCGACTTGAGCAAAATTTCTACTTAGAGAAATTTCGACTTAGGCAAAAGTTCTACATAAATATTCTACATAGCCTAGTCTTGGGTACTTAGAAACTTTTAGTGACCAGAATTGAAATGGCTCATAAAAATGCATTCAAGATCCCAATGTTCAACCGAGATCACTATGAAGAATGGGTTTTCAGAATGAGACTATATTTAGAGACTGTTAACCCTGAATATCTGGAAGTCCTTGACAAGGGTAAATTTGTTCCAATGGTGGTTATTCCTGCACATACGGAAGGAGGGGTGGTTATAGCACCTCGATCTGAGCCCAAAAAGGCAGCGGACTTTTCGGGTGCTGACAAGGAACAAATACCTTGTGATACTGCCGTTCGACAAACCTTGATGGAATCTCTTGATCATGAAATGTTCAACATAGTCAAAGGCCTGACTACAGCGAAGAAGATTTGGGACAAGATAGAAGTTGTCATGGAAGGATCTGCAGAGGTTAGAAGTAACAAGACACTCATACTCAAGATGAAGTATGACACCTTTAGAATAAGGAAAGGAGAAGGCATAACAGATGTCTATCTACGATTCAGTCAGTTGGTATTGGATTTGAATCTGAGAGGTGTAACTCTCCCCATGGTTGAGACCAATACGAGATATCTGAGGAACTAGCCAAAGAGCATTGAGCATAGGGTCTACGCAATAAGAGAAACCAGAGATTTGCATACAACCTCTCTGGAAGAGTATTATGGAATATTAAAGACCTATGAGCTGGAAACGCTTCAAGATCAAGCATGGGACAATGATTCAAAAGGAAAAGAAACTGCATCAGGATTAGTTGCTGATGAGGAAAAGTCTAAGAAGGCAATGGTTGTAGCAAAGCCTAAATCATCACTTGCACCACATGAAGTTGATAATGATGACGAGTGCACATCAAACAGTGATGATGACTACTACACCCAAGAAGAGCTGGATAACATGGACGATAGTGTCATGGCATACATGGCAAGGAAGTTCAGCAACATGAGATTCAGAAAGAGCAACCGACCACAGAGAAATTCTTCATCTTACTATCGGGCTGCTAAGGGTGGTGGTAGTTCGTCAGGCTACAAAGGAAAAGGCAAGAATACCAGCTACAAATCTCCTTTGGATTTCAAAATGAAGTTCAAATGCTATAACTGTGGTGAAGCTGGACATTTTGCCTCGGACTACAAAAAGCCTAAACAGACTTATCCAAAAGAGACATATGAAGCCCTCAAAAGCAAGTATGAATCATTGGTGAAGGAAAGACATGGAAAACGAGCTTTATTGGTGACAGAAGGAAGAGCTTGGGATGATTCAGATGAGGAAGATGTTACTCATGTAGCAAACTTTGCCCTCATGGCTGAGACATCAGAGGAACCAGAGGTACCAGTTCTGACTCTTAAAGTAGAAATGTCTATTGATGATTATAAGGAACAGAACGGGGCTCTTAGTGAAGAGATCTATATGTTGTGCAAAAGCCTAGACTCTTCTCAAAAGGAACAGAAAACACTTGTTGCCAAATGCAGAGTGCTTGAGGCAAAAGTGGAAGAGCTAGAGGCTGCTTGCACTGTAGATACTTCCCTACGAGACTTTATTAAATCTCTAGAACACAAGCTCGTCCTTAAGGAAGAAGTAGAAGCATGTCTTAGGAACAATCTAGCTGAGTTAGAAACTAAATGCGAAGCTTACAAACTAGCTGCTAGTAAAGTGTATGTAGATAATGACACATTTAAGAAGATAACTGGAGTAGGTATAGGACTTGATTACTCTGACCTTCCTAAGAAAGAAGGAAAGAGACCTATTGACCCTAGTTCCAGTGACATTAAAAAGGAAACACCTAGAATTCTTAAATCAGCTGTCAAACCTATCTACAAACACCTTGTTCCTAGAATAGAAGAAGAAGAGACTGAATTGATAGCTAGATATGAGATTGAGATGGAAGATCGCCAGAAAGCACAACCTATAACTCCTATCAAACAAGTTAAAATCAATTTCCCTAGAGATGAATCTAGACTAGGATTAGGAGCTAAGGCTGTTAAACAACAAGGAAATAAAGAAAAAGGCATAAAAGAGGTTAAGGCTGAACGAATAAAGAAAGCATGTTATCACTGTAAATCTACTGAACATCTTTCTTATGCATGTAAAGCTAACATAAATGTTCCTGCTGCACATGCCATGCCTACCACACATACAATGAATAATCTGCATCAGAATCATGCATAGTGTGGTCAACCTAATTGTATGCCATGCACTTTTAACGTTATGCAAACTTTTGTGAATTTAATGAATGCATCTAGCCAGTCATGTTTAAATACTGTTGCTAGTTCAAACATCAAGAAAAAGCATGTGAGAGCCAAGACTGTCAGTCCTCCTAAAGTTAAGAGTGACAAACCTTCTCCTAAGACTGACAAATCTGTCAAGTCTGAGAAAGGAAAGGAGATAGTCAAAAGCTCTAGTAATGTTAAGAAAAGTGCCTCTCTTGTTGTTAAATCTGTTGATTCTCGATCTTATCGAAAAGCCGGGCCCAATCAAAGTTGGGTTCCGAAGAATGTCTAACCAATCTGTCATTGCAGGGCATTAAGCAGAATAGAAATAAAGTTATATGGGTGCTAGACAGTGGAGCATCGAGGCATATGACTGGAAACAAGTCCCCGCTTACAGAGTTGGTTATGAAAGCTGGCCCTTATGTTACCTTTGGAGATGACAGCATAGGTGTGACTAAGGGATATGGCAAACTGAAAACTGGCAATGTCATCATAGAAGATATTTCCTATGTTGAGGGACTGAAGCACAATCTGTTG
Source organism: Saposhnikovia divaricata (assembly GCA_036435485.1). Lineage (NCBI taxonomy): Eukaryota > Viridiplantae > Streptophyta > Magnoliopsida > Apiales > Apiaceae > Saposhnikovia > Saposhnikovia divaricata. The sequence goes on from CM071599.1 coordinate 78,231,160, forward strand.
AGTATAAGTCAATTCTGTGACAAATGTTACGAAATTGTCTTCAACAAGAAAGGTGTATCAATCACTCACATCAAGGAAGGCTCACTAGCTTTGAGAGGAGTTCGAAAGGCAGATCTTTTTGTTGCAGATATGGATTCAGCAAATCAGAATGAGGTCACCTGTTTCTACAGCAAAGCCTCGGATGATGAAAGCTGGTTATGGCACAAAAAGCTATCTCACTTAAACTTCAAAACGATGAATGCTCTCGCGAGGCGAGAATTGGTGAGAGATCTACCTCAAATGGAGTTCGCTCCGAAAGGACTCTGTGAAGCTTGTGAAATGGGAAAGTCGAAGCGAGCATCGCATAAAAGCAAAGAAATTTCTAGTATTACTGAGCCTCTACAACTTCTTCATATGGATTTGTTTGGCCCAGTGAATGTCCTATCTTTGTCTAGGAAAAGATATGCATTGGTAATCGTGGATGACTTCTCCAAGTATACATGGGTATTGTTCGCAATGACGAAAGACGAAGTACCTTTCTTAATCATTGATCATATCACTCAAATTGAGAATGTTTCAACACTTACTGTGAAGACGATTAGATCAGAAAATGGCACTGAATTCAAAAATACAGTGCTGAATGACTTCTGTGTATCTAAAGGAATACGTCGTCAGTATTCAGCCCCGAGAACTCCACAGCAAAATGGAGTAGTTGAAAGGAAGAATAGAACTTTGGTTGAAGCAGCAAGAACTTTGTTGTATGATTCAAAACTTCCTTTGTACTTCTGGGCCGAAGCAGTGAGTACCGCTTGTTACACTCAAAATAGAACCTTGATTATAAAAGATAAAGAAGAGACACCATGTGAATTAATGAACAACAGAAGACCAACAATCAAATACTTTCATGTCTTTGGAGCAAAATGCTATGTGCTTATAGATGATGAAAATCTAGGCAAGTTTGCAGCAAAAGCTCGTGAAGGAATCTTTGTTGGTTACTCTACAGATGTGGTGGCAGCTTATAGAGTGTTCTTAGTGAATGATCGAAAAGTGACTGAAAGTTACAACGTCAGATTCGACGATACCAAACTCTCATCAATTTCAAGAGATTCTAGTGAACCTGAGTCCCTAAAATTTCAGAATCTGGACTTAGAAGATCTTGAAGATGAACCTGAGTTGGTTGTTCCATTAAATGTTCCAAGTGTACATGAAGAACCTGAGTCTAGTGAACAAGCTAATTCTACAAGATCAGGAGAGACTTCTTCAGTTCGAACCGGCAACAACTCAGGGGGAGTAAATAGCAGCTCAAGGACTACTGTTCAAGGCTCGAGTCGAGTTGACTCTAGTTCTGTAGGAGCTGGCACTAACTCAGGGGGAGTTAATGAAAATAATCAAAGTAGTCAGCACCCCAACTTAGAAAGTCAAGCTGAATCATCAAGACAATTTCCAGGTGAACGGGTATGGAATAGAGACCATCCGTTTGAGTTAATTATTGGTGATCCAGATGCTGGTGTGACTACTAGAAGAACTGCAAGAGCTGACATGGCTAATATCTCCTTATATTCTGGGTTCTTATCCAAGCTTGAACCTAAAGAAATAGAAGAAGCTCTTGGTGATGCTGATTGGGTGATTGCAATGCAAGAGGAACTCAATCAGTTTGAAAGGCAGAAAGTTTGGAAACTGGTACCCCGACCAAAGAACATATCAGTAATTGGAGCTAGGTGGGTATTCAGAAATAAACTGGATGAAAACGGACTTGTAACACGAAACAAGGCTCGTTTGGTTGAAAAAGGTTATTCTCAGCGAGAAGGAATTGATTATGATGAAACCTATGCACCGGTTGCAAGACTTGAGGTAGTCAGGATGTTCTTGGCATTTGCAGCACATAAGAACTTCAAGGTTTTCCAGATGGATGTGAAAAGTGCCTTCCTGAACGGAGAGTTAGAAGAAGAAGTGTATCTGGAACAGCCGCCCGGCTTCATTGATCCACAACATGTAGATTTTGTGTATCTACTCTTCAAATCTGTCTATGGCCTCAAGCAATCCCCAAGACGATGGTATGAAACCCTATCCTTGTTCTTAATTGAAAATGGTTTTACTAGGGGAGTAATTGATAAAACATTGTTCTATAAAAATGTAAGAAATGACTTAATACTTGTTCAAGTCTATGTGGACGATATTATTTTTGGGTCATCTAATGAGCGCTTGTGCGAGAAATTTGCTAAGCTAATGCAGGAAAAATATGAGATGAGCATGATGGGAGAGCTGTCCTTCTTCCTTGGATTACAGATCAGTCAGAGAAAAGATGGTATCTTTATCTGTCAATCCAAGTACGTCAGAGATTTACTCAAGAAGTACAATCTAGAAGATGCATCAGCAGCTAAGACTCCCATGGCAACAGCCACGAAGCTTGATGAAGACAAATCAGGTAAACCAGTTGACATCACAAGCTATCGAGGTATGATTGGCACACTCCTCTATTTAACTGCAAGTAGACCCGATATAATGTTCGCAACTTGTTTATGTGCAAGGTTCCAAGCGGATCCTAGAGAATCACATCTCGTAGCCGTCAAAAGAATTTTTAGGTATCTCAAGGGCACACCAAATCTAGGGATTTGGTACCCAAGAGATACAGGTTTTAATCTTATTGGCTATTCAGATTCAGACTATGCAGGTTGCAGGATTGATAGGAAAAGCACATCTGGTGCTTGCCAATTTCTTGGCAGAAGATTGGTGTCCTGGCAAAGTAAAAAGCAACATACAGTATCTACTTCTACTGCTGAAGCTGAGTACATTGCTGCTGGAAGCTGTGTAGCTCAAATACTATGGATGAGGAACCAATTGAAGGATTATGGCATGGAGCACAAGAAAATTCCAATCATGTGTGACAACACAAGTGCCATTGCCATAACCAACAATCCTGTAGATCACTCAAGAACCAAGCACATCGACATCAGGTATCACTTCATAAGAGAACATGTTGAGGAGGGGACTGTGGAGCTACATTTTGTGCCCACAATGCAACAAATTGCAGATATATTCACCAAACCTCTTGATGAAGTAACATTCAATAGATTGGTTGGTGAATTGGGAATGCTTAACACAAGTTAGTAAAGCCTTCTATCTGTAAAATCCATGTTTATGTTTGTAAGTGCAAGCTACTCAATCATTATGTGCTTAGACTTTAAAATGCCTAATTAATGATTGTTATAGGTTGCATATAGTGTGTTTTTGCATAAATTCCTTGTGTTTTAAGTGTCTTTTATAGCACAAATCTGTGAATTTATGCTTGTTAGATTGCATGATCATAGGGGGAGTTAAATTCATAATATTCTAAATATTGCATGATTTTTAGATGAATTTACCTATGATTTTCATGTAATTAGAGGCCTTAGAATTTAAAATCTTCAAAATTTCGAGTTAGTTTCTATCTCGAAACTCATCTAGAAATTCGACTTGAATTTCGACTTAAGCTGTCAGAGTGAAGTTTTTGAAAAATTCTAAGTCTGGGAAGAATTTCGAGTTGGCTATCTCGAAATTCATCTCAAAATTCGACTTTGTGTTCGAGTTCGAGTTACCAGTGTACCTAGTTCTATCTTCAAAATATTCGAGATAAAGTCTATCTCGAATTTTATCTCAAAGGTTGAGATAAGGTTTCCATTAAGGGAATATTTTGAAAAGAACTGAGAATTAACTTCGAGTTAATCTATCTCGAAACTCAACTCGAATTTCGACTTGATGTTCGAGATAGAGTTCTCAGTTAAGCTAAAGGGAATTTTTCGAGTTACACTCCTAACTCGAAACATATCTTGAATTACCCTGTACTTTTTGCTTCAAGGGGGTATTTTGGAAAGAATTTGAGATTAACTTCGAGTTAGTCTATCTCCAAACTCAACTCGAATTTCGACTTGATGTTCGAGATAGAGTTAAACTTCTAACTCGAAATGTATCTCGAATTTCCCTGTTTTTTTCTAGAGGGGAATTTTCAAGTTTACTACAAATCATTAATGTTCGAGATAGGATTTCCCTATATTTTTTGCTGTAAAATTGGTTAAAGTGCTTACTTGTGCTTATTTGTTCGAGTTAACCTCTATCTCGAACTTCATCTCGAAGTTCGACTTGATGTTCGAAACAATCAAAGGGCTCTAGACGACTACGCATCAAGAATGGCAAGTCAAGCTACAGCTTTTGATGCTTTGACAAATAAGGTCAATGACTTGGGCCATGCTGGTGGTGTCTTGAGAAGCACTCTCAATGAGAGGATGGGGGCAATGGAGTCTACCATGCATACAATGGCTGTGGAGATCAGTAGAATGATGTTCGCAGTCAGGAGTTTTGTGCCCCCGGAGTGTTTCGAGTCGCAACAACCTCCCCCCGATGCTGGTGCAGGTGGTGCTAGTGGAGCGGGAGCCTCTGGTTCTGGTTTTGGAGGTTCTTATGCAACTGGTGGATCTGGAGACCAAGGTGGAGCTCAGGATAACTCACCTAGGGGGAGAGTGGAAAGGAGACGAGACAGCAGGCAGTTCACATCGAAGAAATTGAAGAACCCGCTGATCTTGTCAAGGAACCAGAAGTTGAGTTTGAGCCGTCTGTTGATGAAGAGGCTCTGAGGAGGAGAAAGGGTAAGGCAATGATGGTTGATGAACCATTCGTTGACCTGAGCCATCAGGAAACAGTACAGGAGGTACTTGACTCAGATTCTGATATGGAAGACGTACCATTGGCACATGCTATAAAAAGATCTTTGAAGGAACAAGGTGGAGGTGCTGGGATGTCTTCCGGAATGCCTAAAGAAATTCCTGTTGATGAGGAAACCCTTAAAGCTCAACAGTTAGCCTTGGAACAAGCTCAGTTCCATAAAATGAAGATGATGCAAGAACGTGCTGCCTTCCTAGAAAAGAAAGTGGAGCTCCAAGGGAAGCAGTATGTTCATGAGCTTGCAAGGCTAGCTGATCCTCAAGTTGATCTTGACAAGAGGAGGATAGGACAGAAGTGGGATGAAGCAAGGAAGATAATGATGGGACCCTGTGCGAAAGGAGTTCATAACAAGGATGCAGATGATCTGTTCTACAACTTGAATTTGCAGAATCCAATGACTGGGGACTATATAAGTGCTTTGAAGAGATTAATTTCTAAAGTCAGGGTTGGATATAATGCAACACTTAAGGAGTGGCAGGTTATTTTGTCTTTGGTAGAAGGAGTCCCAACATCTTTCCTATATGTGGATGACCAATTCATAACGAGAAGATCTGCGTCAGAGTTGTTCTTGCTAGCGACAAAAATTCAATACTCTCATTCTGAGGAGCTAAGCATTCTGTATAGAGATCAGTTAATGCAGCTAGCAGAGGACAAGGGTCCAGAATTCTCAGCATATCCAAATTTTGTCCGGATGGTAGTTGACGGAAAGATGAAGAGGGTTAGCATGGAGGAAAATGATCTAATGGAGCTTTCACTGGAATCTCTCAAAGCTGTCTGTAGACAAATGATGAGTAAGGGATTCGCTTCTGAGCTTAAAGATAAATCCATGAAGATCATTGAAAGAGTCATATTCAATAAGAGCAATGAGGTGTGGAAGTGTGATATCATTGCTCCAAACCCTCTTGATAACGTGAAGATTGAGCCGGAGCTGATAGAGAAGAAATAGAATATTCTTCAAGCAATGAAGAATGTAGATGAAGCTCTGACTCTTCCTTCTGGAGCACTGGAACAAGGAGAGATAAGGGAGGCTATTGGTGTTCCAGGAAGTGATAGTGTATACTGGATACACGCTTATGCTGAAGATACAGCTGATGCCTTAGTATTCATAGATGTAGACCAGAATCAAACATTCTTGCATATGAGTAGAAAATGGCTGCTACAGACTCACGATGCTGCATTTCTGGAGAAAGTATTATATGTATTCAAATGGGGTGAAGTGGAAGATATGCATGTGGAAGAAAAGCAGAGACTCGTGAGTTACCTGTCTGAGATAGTGGTGGAAAAGAAGCGGATGGAGCGAGATGCGGCCAGTGTCCACAATACTGACCGTGTCAAGGGCTACCCCAAGATGATCTATTGTCAGTTTAAATCTGATAAATCTCACTGGAAACCTCAGCTCATAATGAAGAACTTTGAGGATATTCCAAAGATCAGGACTACTCAGGAGGTGGACAAACTCAGAAGGCTTTTCAAACATCCTTATCCAGAGCCCAAGAATCCTCTAGAAATGGAAGCTGTAAGTCTGTTGAATGCTAGGTGGAAGCAGCTTAGAGATCCAGTGTACAAGAAAGAACAGCAGCAGAAGGAGAAGCGCAAAAGGCAGAAAGAAGAGAAAGACCAAGCTGCTGAAGCTAGAAAGAGGAAACGGAATTAGGGTTAAAGGTCAGAGTGGTGTCAACTTGAAGTTGGAAAAACTTCATGTCTTTCGGTTGCTTTAACTCACTTGAGGAAAATTCACCTTAGAGTGAATCCAATAAGGTGATATATGTTTGACTAAAAGGTATGAAATAATCCAGGTGATAGGAATCACTCAAATGATCTTTAATTCAAAGTTCGAATTATGTTTCTAGTTTAAGTTCTTTGTATTGTTTTCATGTAAATTTCAATTGTAAATTATTCAAGACTGTAATGTTAATTATCTTTTCTCGTCTCATTGTTTAGTTGAGTTATCCTTCATTAATTTGAATGTCATTGTTAGATAATCAAATTGGGGGAGATTGAAAGGCAGAGTGTGTAAACTTGTAACACTATAACTAATGTAACTCAACTAAAGGAAAAGATACTTAACCAGAAGACAATCAAGAACAAGAAGTCACAAAGAAATCAACACTAAATGAAGACAATGTAATTGATACAATTCAACATGTTAACTATGATCAAGCCAAGAAGAAATCATTGAGAGAAGTTCAAGTCAAAGTTGTTCATGCCTCAGTGATTTGAAAAACCAAGAATCAAGATCATAACTATCAGTATCAATAAGACTAATTGATTTCAAGTGAACAAGAAGGAAAGCAAATATTGGAAAGCCACATTACTAATTGGATATGGTAATTTATTCAAGAAGCAAAAACACTATCAAGACTAGTCACTTATGAACCAGACCGTTGCATCAAGTGTCAGGACATTGATAGCAAGTTTATGTCAGTAATAAAGATCCATGTTCAAGAGCTTGGTGAAGAATAAAGAAGACATGAAGATATCACAAGTTCAAGATGTGCATTGAAGTTTTAAGTTGAAGGCCAGAATATTTTCTAAGTACTAAATATTCTAGATGACCAAGTAGAAGTTTCTAAGTAGAAGTTCTACTTAGAAATTCGAGATGGCTAAGTAGAAATTCTCAAGTAGAAGTTCTACTTAGAGTGCAGCTTCAACATGACACATGGCATCTTCTGATTGGCAGATTTCCAAGCTTTCAAGATAAGGCAAGATTTATGTGGACATCATTGGGCCACGTATATCTTAGTCTTTGAAGACTACAGGACATAGATTACATGTAGTATAAATAGAAGTACTTGTGTAATGTTTTTAGTTAGTGAGCAATTCTTGAGAAAAACACAAGAGAAAGAGAGAGAGTGCATTCACAGAGCTTAGTATCATTCACTTCTCTCTGAACTTCTGTTATACTTTGTAATGAATGTTGTAGCAACCATTTCAAGTTATATATAAGACATATATTCCTTGAATCTGTGTGTTCATTTATTGCATCGTATTTATTGCTTCTCATATTCGAAAAGTTGTATTCACCCCCCTCTACAACACATTTGGACCTAACAAGATTGAAGTGCACCATACTTTGAAAGTCCAAATGACTTGTGTAACTCCTTTCTGACCGATACATAGAAAGGCATCTTCATCAAGTCAAGTCTTTGATGCAGAAGTCCATATTCTTCAGGAAATGAGAGTTTAGGAACTCTTCCAATAAGAAAATCTAGAACAGGCCTGAAAGTTTAACTTTGATAGAAATAACCTTCATAGCCAGTCTGTATGTCAATGTAGTTTCCCATGAAGAATCAATATCAAGATCTCTTTTGTCAATTTCTAACTTAGATACAACTTCATTTATAGAAACCTGCAGAATGTTAGTTGGACTAAACTCTGTGTATGTAGGTGACAATTGAATCTTTCTCCTTGTTCTCCTGGTATAGTGAGCAACAGATTTATCTTGAGAAGACTCAAGAGGTGTAGACACTGTAGTGATCTTGGGATGAGATCATTTTTCAATAGACACAGTCTTTTGAGAGACAGTATCTAGTAACTATTTTCCTTTTTTAAGAACTACAGCCTTTTGAGAGACTGCAGCCTGGCTGTGACTAGGTTCTTCATTTATTTGTCCAAGCTTAGAAAGTTGAATTGCAGCCTTCAATTATGCCCTCTCAGCAAGAGACATATTATCATCGTCTTCACTAGAACTACTACTAGAAGAAACAACAAATCTTCTTTTCTTTATAACTGATGTCTTTTGAGAAACACTACAGGTTGGTTTCTTTGAAACAATAGGTTGTGGATCAAACTTGGTTCTTAAATTATTTCAGAGACTGTAATGTGTTGGGTTACTTTGGTAGACACAGGGGGGTTCTCTACCAATTGAGATTCCTGAGTCATTTCACCATGAAAGAAAGAAGAATTGTAAATAGTGGGAAGATGAGTTGTCAAAAATACCTGAACATGATGTGGATAGTGCATAGTAGGTATCTCATCTAGGTTCTTTTCAATATCCTTCTTTATAATATCAGAGAAAATTCTCTTTTGCTGTATATAAGAAGAAACAAAGTGTTCTCTACCAAATCTAGCTTCAACATTAGGAATAAAATGGTTAATAAACAATTGCATAAATCTATGATAATAAACCATTTTCCTATCTTGATCTCTTGACCCAAGTTTGATACACATCTGACTTAAGATAATGTGACCAATGTTAATTACTCTGTTATAATGCAAACTATATCCAATGTGTGATGTTACAGCAATAATTTGTTCAAAAGAACTACATTTACCATTAAAGCATTTAGCAATTTGGTCAAAGAAGAAAGACCACTCTTTTCTAATAAAAGGTCTCCTTAACTGGCTTATGTTATGTAGAGGTCCATTATAACCTAATTCAGATAACATTGACTTAACATTATCATCAGATGGTTCATTCTCAAAATTCATACTAACAGGTAAGTGAAGTACTGAATTAACAACAGATTCAGAAATATCAAATGAGTCTTGTCCTAAATGAAGAACAATCTTACATGATTGACCCTGAACAGAGTCAATTACCTCAGCATTCTCCCAAGTTTGTGAAACAGCAACTTGATTAATTTGTGGAGATGCTGTCAAGGCATAACTCAATGGTCCATTTACCATAAAGTCCATAACTGGGTGAAAATTAATTGACACCCCTTTCTTGTTTGTGATTGCAGCAATATGATTGTTCGTCATGAAATCAAAGTCACCAAACATGAAAGCTAATGATTTGGGTAGTCTTCTTTGAGCAGCCATTGATTTTGATCTGGAAAAACTTAAGAAATCTTGAAATTGATTAGTGATTTTGAGAACTCGAGAGTGTTTTTGCTTTTAGAAAATATGATACCAAAGAAAGCAATAAACAATTAGAGTTTCAAAACAAATATATTTCAAAAATTATTCAGACCCACTAACCCATGTTTACACGTAGGTTTACAGGTGTCAGTCAATGAAAAATGCAGTTATCCATGATTTTTGGAAAATAAAATCCAAAATTGATTTTAATTAAACAAATCAGGGTATAATCAGAATAATAAATAACAAGATTCAATACTGATCATTTTCCTTATCTTGATGTGATCTTCTCATCAAGATAAACACAAATTTCAATGTGATTTCTAGATAGCAATAATCACAAATCCTGATGTGATCACACTTCTAATTCCTGATCAATATCATCCTAATTCCAGAGACTAAATGGAGTTGCATTCGGAGCATTTTCTTTTTCCTGAAAAAGAAATAAAAATATCAATCTGAACAAAATCATTTAGTTAGATATGTTTAACATTTCTTGAAAATACAAGAAATACAGTCACGCGCATTAATAATGACTGACTGCATTGATATTCTCCAAATGACTGTTCAGCTTCTCATGTCTTTCTATAAAATAACCCGACGTCTTATGCCATTCTTTACTCCAAAACCTCTCAAGCTTTTCCTTTTAAACAAAAACTTCCCAATGGCTTTTAACCCAGATATCCACATGAACCCTAACTTTTGATTCCTTTCTTCCGAGGAGATACATGTTCTTGATGATCAGGAGCAAATGGACTACCTCTCTGAATATATGAATTTCCTCCTTGAGTTGGAAATGGCTGGAATCGATCCAAATAATGTTGAAAATCCTCCAAATGATCAAAACCTTCCTCTTGAACAAAACCCACCTCCTGAACAAAATCCATAACCTATGCTTGAGCATGAAGAATTTGAAGAGGCAGAGGCTGATTTTGATGGAGATGCTATGCTTCATGTTCCAACATGTCAGGTTCAAGCGGGAAAGAGAAAGAGGGATGATGATTTCGACCCTTCTCCTGGAGGATGTCGAGTCTTTGTTCCTCTTCGTGTCATTCTTGCTCAATAAACATGGGGTTGAGCTAGTTGCTCTCATTCAAGTCACCCAGACAAGGAATCCAAGAGTAGATGGTTTACTTCCCCCAAATGGATTTTGGCATGCTCTTCGTCCTTGAACTGATCATGAAAGATTCTTGGAAGAGCCAGGTGCCAGGAACCACAACATTAGACAAGAATAGGATTAGTAATAACTTTAGACAAAAATTAAGATGATTGTATTTCATTTCCATGTATGTAAATCCTTTTGATTAATGAAAATACAACGTTTCTTATTATCTACTCGTCTTTAGTATGTGTATGAGCAAGATCTGAATATAGTATAAATTAACAGTATGCACGTATTAGAAATTAACTAGCATAGACTTAACAATTCTCATAATTAGACCACCAAATAAAATGAACTTCAGGATTTGAAGTATTAAGTCAAAGACTAAACATATTCAAAATCCTGATACTGACTTTGCAATCCTGATGACGTCAGCATTCTGATAGTAATCCTGATCCTGATGATTATTAAAAAATCTATCATACTGTAATTTATCAAGATAAAGTGTTATAGCTAAAGAAATAAACTTTATGATATAGATCCTGACAAAATTATCAAGTCTATAAGCTGAAACAACACACCTACAGATGTTAGAGATCTAGAAATTTAACATTCCTAACTCACTTACCAATCTAATGAAAGTGTTCTCATCAAGTGGTTTTGTCAGGATATCTACAACCTGTTTATCAATAGGAACAAAATGAAGTTCCACAGTACCATTCTCAATATGTTCTCTAATAAAATGATACCTGACATCGATGTGCTTAGTCCTTGAATGTTGAACCGGATTTTCTGCAATTTTGATAGCACTAGTATTATCACAAAACATAGGAATATTACTTAGTGTCATACCATAATCCATCAACTGATTTCTTATCCAAAGGAGCTGAGCACAACAACTGCCTGCTGCTATATACTCAGCTTCTACAGTTGAAGTTGATATAGATTGCTGCTTCTTGCTTGCCCAAGAAATCAATCTATTTCCCAAGAATTGACATGTACCTGTAGTGCTTTTCCTGTCTATTTTACACCCTGCATAGTCAGAGTCTGAATATCCAATTACTGAGAAATCAGATTCTCTAGGATACCACAAACCAAGATTTAGAGTTCCCTTGAGATATTTAATAATTCTCTTCACAACAATTAAATGAGATTCCTTAGGATCACTTTGGAATCTAGCACATAAACATGTAGAAAATATTATATCTGGTCTACTTGCAGTTAAGTATAATAATGAGCCTATCATGCCTCTATAGCTAGTGTTATCAATACTCTTTCCCTTAGGATCAGAGTCTAGCTTAATGGCTATTGCATTGGTGTTTTCGCAAAAGCACGGTCTTGAAAGTCAAACCTTTTTAAAAGATCTCTGATGTACTTAGACTGATTAATGAAAATACTAGTCTCAGTTTGTTTGACCTGCAAGCCTAAAAAGTAATTTAGTTCACCCATCATGCTCATCTGATACTTAAACTGCATAAGCTTGCTAAACTTAGCACATAACTTTTCATTAGTAGAACCAAATATGATGTCATCAACATAAACTTGAACTAAAATCAAATCACCTTTAACCTTTCTAAAGAAAAGAGTTTTATTGATTGTACCTCTTGTAAATCCATTTTCAAGAAGAAATTAGATAAGGTTTCATACCATGCTCTTGGTGCCTGCTTTAGTCCATAGAGTGCCTTGTCAAGTTTATAGACATGATTTGGAAATTTAGGATCAACACAACTAGGTGGTTGTTCCACATATACTTCCTCATCAAGCTTGCCATTTAGAAAAGCACTCTTTACATCCATCTGGTATACCTTGAACTTTGAATGAGCTGCAAATGCAAGAAACATTCTGATTGCTTCCAATCTTTTAACAGGAGCAAAGGTTTCATCATAATCAATTCCTTCTTTATGAGAGTAACCCTTGGCCACTAGTCTTGCTTTGTTCCTTACAATCATACCAGATTCATCTAGCTTGTTTCTGAAAACCCATTTTGCACCAACAATGGATCTATCTTTTGGTCTTGGCACTAATTTCCAGACTTTGTTTCTCTCAAACTTATTTAATTCTTCCTGCATTGCTACTACCCAACCAGGATCCTATAAGGCTTCTTCTACCTTCTTAGGTTCATTCTTTGAGAGAAAGCAGCTATACAAGCATTCATTTTGAGCTGATCTTCTAGTTCGAACACCACTATTTGGATCACAAATTATTAAATCTTCAGTATGATCCGTTGTCCATTTTCTAACAGGTGGTAGATTTCTCCTACTAGACTCCCCCCCTAAGTTACCGGAATCTCTTGTAGAAGAGTGTTCATTTCCTTCAAAATCTCCCCCTTGATCAGTAAAATCAGTTGACTCCATACTGCTGCTAGTATCTGATCTTCCTTCATTAGTCGCTGAAGGATCAGTTCCTGATGGAGTAGAGTCTGAAGGTCTGCTCCTGACTGGTACTTTGTTCTCCTTGATTGTTTTGCTCCCCCTCAACTCTTGCATTCCTTTGAGGAGCAATAGAGATTTCTATTAGAGAACCTTCATCATCACTGTAAGAACCCTGATTTTTGTACTATTGTAAACGACATGAATGAATAATAATTTCACTACTTAAGGGATATGATTCCAACCACCACTTATGTATGATGAATATTTAAGATTTAAGTTCATACTACGATTTCTTAAGCGAAATAAGTGTATGTAAAAGTCATCGGAATTCGAAGAATCCTACTTCACTAACGACTTACGTTTAACGAGATATCGATAAATACGAGTATTATGACAAGCCCAAGGGTTATATAATTCAAAAATGACCATGCAACCAAGGTACTATGATAAGGAAATTAGAATGTTGAAAGGTTACTTGAAAGGGTTTTTACACCAAGAACATTTTAAGGATTATTGAAGATTAGCATGGAAATTAAGGAATAAATATTGGAAAATGACAAAGGTGGCAAGAAGCCAAGTAAATCCCATGCAAGTAGCTAGCCATGCAAGCTCCATGTAATTTCATGCAAACCAACTCACTTACAAGCCAACTAAACCAACCAAACTAGAGACTATTCACTTAGGAAACAAGTTCCACCAAAAATGGAATAAATTAGCTTTATTTGGTTGAATTTTAAGGCAAGGTATGGCTCTTCTTTGACAAAAGAATGCATCAAATATAGATATGTGATACATGTATTATCACATTATTACAACACAAAAACACAAGACAAAAAGCTCTCTCTCTCTTAAAGCTCCATTCTGCCCATCAAGAACAAGGAGGAAAGAAAAATTCAAAACTCAAGTTCTACTTATTCAAAAATCACCAAATTTTAACCATAGCTTCTTCACTTCATAGTTAAGGTTCATTCAAATTTTCGTGGCCATCCAAGTAGTATAGCCTAGCCAAATCCATGCTCAAAGTTGGGGGTGAATAGTAATTCTGAAAATTACTAACTTGTTTTCTTGATTTCTTTTGCAATTTTAAGGATGATAAACATGGATCAAGGCTCCCTTAAGGCTTACAAGCTCTTAATAGTATGTTTAAGGATTCAAAAAAGGTATAACCCTCATCCATATTTTGATTTATGTTGAGATATAAATTGAGATTCAAGGTATGTTTAAGTATATGTTGATTTATGGAGTTTGGAGTATATATGGTTAGATCTTGATGGGTATTTGTTGTTGGTTGATGTTGGTGGTATGTTATTGATGCATATGAACTGATTATGTTGTAAAGATAGTTAGGTTGTTGATTTGTTTGATTTTAAGAAGTTTTAACATAATGAAACCGGGAAACATTACAATTATAGCCGTTATAATGTCCGTATGAATTTAGGCCTGTTTTAAATAAATTCACGAACTGTAAAAGTGGTATTTTGAACACCACTGCCCAGTAATTGTAGTTCTTGGTTTATAGTTTGTTTTGGTATAAAAATCATGTCTATACGATTTACGGTTTATGAGATATGCTCGTTTTAGTGAAATCGGTTAAAACGGACGAATCGTTAAAATGGACTGACTTTACAAAGCCAAAAGAGCCCTTTAGAAATGGCTTTGATTATGAAAATTTTATGAGGAGTAACCTGGTCAGTGGTTAAGATCCCATAAAAATATGGAGTAGAAATACGAAATTTTCGATTTTATAGAAATGTTTAAGTCAAGGATGCGCATGAGAAACCACTGCAGAAAGAAGCTATGTTTAGAGCAACAATTAAGCTATTAAAAAGGATGTTCTTAATTATAAAATCTGGATGAAAAATCCTATGGACAGTTAAGAAGAAGTAAAAAAAGAATTTCATAAAAAAGTTTATTTTTTCGATTTTATAGAATTTTTCGAATGAAAGTTGCGCAAGTGAAAAACCCTTTTAGGGGACGATACGAGACGAACTTTAGTTTCGTTGAAAATGACCCCTAGCGAAAGTCGTTACGAAACCAATAATTATCGAAAGTGGTTAAAGCATATCATGGACTTATAATAAGCCAAATGTGTAGTAAGGATGTATCATTACGAAGTTTTGTCTTTATGTGAATAGTTGATTCGACGAGATCGTTTAACGAACTAACCAAACCTTATTGGTCGTTATAGATCATCACACTAGAACCAGAGCCCAGACTATTCCGACACGATCAGGCAAGTTTTCGAAACTTGTACTTCAAGTATTTCTAAACTGTTGTTGTTGTGATATAACTGCTATGAACTGCTTAAAAGTATTTTTCGAATCAGCATGAGAAGTATGTTTTATTTACGAAGATATGTAAACCTGTTAAGTTAGTACGAATGCATAAATACATATATATATATGTATGCGATGATGTGTTAAGACTCTCAAGTAGGGTACGATAATACACTTTTCTCAAGTAAGGGAGTCGGAGATATTTCGTCTGGATAAGGACATAAAAACCCGGAAGTCACCGGAGATGATATATGACGTACAAATCGATTTAAAAATATTCCAATAAGTATAAATTGGATATTTTTGGATTAAAAATCCCTTTAATGATATTAATAAATATTATTTGAATATTTATTAAATATTCCAGGATGATTTAAAAATCATATTAATTATTTAAAAGTTATTTAAGACTTTAAAAATTATTTTAAATATTTCTGATCGTCTGAAAATTATTTAAAAATAGTACGGGTTCCCATTTCTTCACTGACTATAGCTTCACTCATCAAAAAGTATCGCTATCTCGCTCAAAGTTATCAAAACTTGGGAACCCAAGGTTTTGGGAGCAAGAAGTAATGTTTTCTCCCTTCGCTATCTATAAGACAAATAAGAATTACACCCTACCTAGTAAGGAGGGGCTCAGGTTTGACTAAGTACTCAAAACCTCCGACCAACTCCTAAGTTATGCTTTGTAATGAGCTTCCTAGTAAATGAAATCTGTTGACTAAGGTCAACCCACATGTCAAAGTTACTTCCTCAATTATTCATGGAAGTAAAGCTAATTAAATGTTATCAGGCCTATCAACAAGCTCCGTGCTCGATATAGGACTGTTACCAGACCAGTCAACAAGCTTTGTGCTTGGGGAACTGGATTAAATTATGTTCCAATGATGGATAGGATTCTCTAGGGGATTGGAGGAAGAGGGGGCTACGCTCTCGGGCGTAGTCCAAATATTAAGGCCCATATGCGGTCAGGGTGCAACCCGATAAGGGAACGTCATCCTTCTACTAGTAGAGAAGTAGAGGCACGATACATTGGCTGATCACCAGATATCGTGGAAGAGGCTCCAGCATAATCCTATTCTTCCAATTGGAATTGTACTGCAACACTGTGATTGAAGCCTAGGTGCTCAATTACCGATAGTGTTGACAGAGTGATGAACTATTCAGAGTACCACAAAAATTCCTCGTTATATTTCTGGATAAGGAATGAAAAATGTTTAATGATGGTACAATACCAGTATACGATATGTCATCTAGTTTACGATAATAAAAGTACTTTGTTATATGGCTGAGCTGTATTGCTCACTCTCACTCTCGCTTTTCTTTTATATATATACCACAAAACAACAGATAAGCATGGCAAGAACAAGGTGGACCCTCTGCAAAAGCGTACTAACCAGTCAGCAGTTCAGGAGACTATTTACGAGGAAGGTGACGAGGCCGCACTCGGTAGCATTACCACAGGTGAGCATACTAAGTTGGATAGGTTTACAACTTAGGTTGGTTAGGTTTATTTACAAGCATGACTTGTGTAAGTTTCTGAAAACCAAACCGATTTTTGACCGCAGATGCCGCCATAGATGGCAATCCATTTTAAGTATAAACTTTTAAGACTATGACAATTTGGGTTTGTAATAACTATTTCAAGATGGTTATAATAACTTAGTACTGATTTAATTTCATCTCTGAGCCTATAATCTGTGAATGTTATGTTTGATTACGGGGTCACAGCATGATAAGTTGAAGGTTAAGAATAATGTTTATTAAAACTGGGAATTAAGGACAGAGTGACAGCCTGGATCCCCGACCCCAGATCTAGGGGTGTTACAGAAATGGTATCAGAGCATTAGTTTATAATCTTAGAGATGATAGGAAGGTTTAAGAACTCAAACCCTTACCAAAACATGGTCGGGCTATTGGACATAGCCTTAACAACCTTAAGCCCAATAAGGGAACTACTTATCAGAACCTCAAGGATAGTAACATTTTCCCTTTTTGTGTAGATACCCGAGGATGTAGATCTGCTTGAGGATTATGAGTAGCATCACGATGATGCCCTTCTGAGAGCTGTATTCGAGCCGGACATTGAGACAGAGACTGACCCTCAGCAGAAGGGGGGGAGAGAGAGAGAGAGAGAGAGAGAGAGAGAGAGAGAGAGAGAGAGAGAGAGAGAGAGAGAGAGAGAGAGAGAGAGAGAGAAGCCAGGAGGAGGATCCCAGAGATGATGATCCCGAGGAGGATCCCAGAGATGATGACCCCGAGGAGGATCCCATGGAGGATGACCCCGTTGATCCTACCCCTGATGTAGACCCTGAGGATGAGAAGGTGGTTTGGAATGATATCCCTATGCATCCCCTTCCCATCAGAGAGGATTCCCCCTAGTGGATTTCATTGGGACACAGATTTAGATAATGACTCTGAGGATCTTATTCCAAAGGATGCAGAGACTGAGGTGGCCCCAGATAGCGAGCCTGTTAGTCCACAACTACAGGTCATTAGAGCCACTGAGCATGACTGGATAGTGTCCCGTATGACCACCGACCTGGTGGCAGCGGAGGCCCGAGTGGCTGAGTTGAGATTCCAGCTAGCTAAGGAGAGACGAGCGAGGCTATACTCCAAGAGGAGAGACTCTAGAGCTAGACGGATGAGGAGGACAGTACTGGGGATTGAGAGGAGGGCTCTCACCTGACTCAGAGCGCTTCCACATTCCCACCATAGCAGGTGGATCTGAAGGAGTGATGCTGAGAGAGTCCTTTCGAGGGCAATAACCTGAGTTAGGGAGGCGATGTGCTTCCACGCAGATTGATGGATGGATGACCAGTTCAGTCTTCTAGTACAGAGGGAGGTTGTAGTAGCTTTACTTTTGGTAGTGATGTCGTTCGCGTAGTATATTCCCTTTGGATAAGAAGACATGTTAGCTGTCTTTTGATGTACTTTTTATATATTTCAGTCATATGTTGTACTTGAAACCTTGACTCTGAAAAGTCACCAGTATTAATATGACGTAATTTTCGTTTGGCTTTAGCAACTATTTCCGTTTATGTCGTTATATATATGATGCCATGATCATTTGACAGCTATTTATAAGATGCATAAATGCCTGTAAAATATTTCACCTTCGAGGTGCCAATCATAGAAAACCAGATTAAGAAAAATGAGGAAACCCTAACAGAATTTTATATTTATGCATACTTTCATAAAAATGCCACCAGGAAGAAACACAAGAGCTCACCCTGCCGAGTCTGCCACTCATGGTAGTAACCAACACAGGGAAGAGGAACGCCGTCACCCAGAATCGGATGATAAGGAACCTGAGTACAATGAGTTTGATGATGAGGACTATGAGGAAGAAGAAGAGGAACCTATGGAACAATTTATGCACCTGATGAGGCAAAATCTGGACCGCCAGCCACGGCCACAACCACCACCACGCGGCCCCAACAATGCAGTAGCCAATGCCTTTAAGGCATTTAAGTCAATTAAACCCCAGAATTCCAGGGGACAGCAGACCCCGTTGAGGCCAGGGCTTGGTTGAAGTAGATGGAGAAGACCTTTGAGATTATGGGCATTGAGGAAGCCCAGAAAACCATCTTTGCTACATACCAGCTTAAGGGAGAGGCCAACTACTGGTGGGAGGCCAAGAAAAATATGGAACCATCTGGAATGGTTACATAGGACAGATTCACCGAGTTATTCTTGGAAAAGTACTTTCCGAGATTTATGGAGACCCAAATGGAACTCAAGTTCCTAGAGCTTAAACAAGAAAATCTGACTGTAGCTGAATATGAGGCTAGGTTCACTGAGCTGTCAAGGTTCGTTCCAGATTATGTGAACACTGAAATTAAGAAGACAATGAGGTTTCAACAGGGATTGAAATAGTGGATTCAGATCTGCGTCGCGGTGTTGGAAATTACGGATTATGCCACTCTAGTACAGAAGGCGTCGATTGTAGAGGCAGGGAGTGAGCAGTCCTAGAAGGACAAGATCTTGAAGAAAAGGAAGTTTGAAAGCCGAAGTGGAGGTGCTGTAAGTGGGAGTTTCCCTAGTACGTTGGTTAGAGGGACGGTGTCCCAGCCAGCCAAAAGTACAGGGTTTAATAGGACAGAAAGCAAGAGTGTTGGCCAAGGAGGTGGACCAACCAAGGCACCCACATCAGGACAGTCGCGCCCCCTACCTAGTTGCAAGACTTGTGGTAAGAAACATTCAGGGGTATGTCTCCAGGGTACGACGACATGTTTTAAGTATGGACAGACCGGATACTATTCCAACAATTGTCCCTAGAGAAACTCACTCATGAAATGCTACCAGTGTGGAGGCACGGACCTCTGGAAGAAAGGTTGCCCTAAACTGAAACCGATGGGATCAAGGATGAGCGGTACTGCATCCAATCGATCACCCACCGCTAGGACTTTCACCATGACAGTGCAGGATGCAGTGAGGGATGAGGATGTCATCGCAGGTACCCTTTCCCTTAATACCTTGAGTGCATATACTTTGTATGATTCTGGAGCTACCAAGTCTTTTATATCGTGAGATTTTGCATGTAAATTGAACTTGAAACCAGAAATGTTAAAGGAATAACTAATAGTAGAGATAGCTAACCACAAAGTGGTTTCTGTAATCCAGATATTTCCTAACTGCGATATAGTAATAGGAGGTCACCACTTTCGGGCAGACCTAATTCTGTTTAAGTTAGGCGAATTCGATGTCATCTTAGGAATGGATTGGTTGGCAAGTATTGGTGCCCAGATTGATTACAAGAGCAAGAAAGTTACGACAAAGGTGTCAGGAAAGAAAGAGGTCATATTCAAAGGACAGCGACAGACTCAAAAATTCTTGACTGTTGCTCAAGCCAAAAAGTTAGTACGAAAGGGCAGCGAGGCCTACTTAGCTTATGTAGTAGACACGAAGCAAGGAACCCCTGAACTGAAGGACATTCCAGTTGTCAGGGAGTTTGAAGATGTGTTTCCAGAAGATCTCCCTAGGTTACCACCCGATAGGGAAATCGATTTTGCGATAGAATTAGCACCAGGAACCGTACCAGTTTCTAAATCCCCTTACCGATTGGCCCCCGTTGAGATGAAAGAACTGGCCACTCAGTTGCAAGAACTGTTGGACAAGGGCATGATAAGACCAAGTGTGTCCTCGTGGGGTGCCCCAATGTTGTATGTAAAGAAAAAGGATGGTAGTATGAGGCTATGTATAGACTACCGAGAGCTGAATAAATTAACTATTAAGAACAACTACCCCTTACCTAGGATTGACAACCTATTTGATCAACTCAAGGGAGCGGTTCACTTTTCAAAGATAGATCTGAGAATGGGGTATCACCAGTTAAAGATCTAATCGGAAGATATACCCAAAACTGCTTTTCGTAATAGGTAAGGCCATTATGAGTTCCTAGTAATGGTCTTTGGGCTGACCAACGCCCCCGCGGCATTCATGGACTTGATGAATCGAGTATTCAAACAGTACCTAGACAAGTGAGTCATAGTTTTCATTGACGATATTTTGATTAATTCAAAGACTGAGGAAGAACATGCAGAACACTTGAGGATAGTCCTAGGAATCCTGAGGGAACAAAAGTTGTATGCCAAATTCTCTAGATGTGAATTTTGGCTGAAGGAGGCACAATTCTTATTCATGTGGTTAGTAGCGAAGGAGTACTAGTTGACCCTGCCAAGATATAGGCAATATCAAACTGGGAAAGACCGACCACCCCGATCGAAGTAAGAAATTTCGTGGGACTAGCTGGATATTATAGATGGTTTGTACAAGACTTTGCCAAGCTAGGAGCCCCATTGACCCGACTCACCAGAAAGACTGAAAAGTTTATATGGAATGAGAAATGTGAAGAGAGCTTTCAAGAGCTAAAGAAAAGGTTAATGATCGCCCCAGTGCTGGCACTACCAGATGATAAGGGGGACTTTGTGATCTATAGTGATGCATCGCATAAAGGACTAGGTTGCGTGCTCATACAGCACGGTAATGTGATTGCATATGCTTCAAGACAGTTGAAGGAGTATGAAATAAGATACCCTACCCATGACTTAGAGCTAGCCGCGATAGTCTTCGCATTAAAGATATGGAGGCACTACCCATATGGAGAAAAGTGTGAAATTTACACAGATCATAAAAGCCTCAAGTACATCTTTACCTAGAAAGAATTGAATATGAGACAGAGAAGATGGCTAGAGTTAATCAAGGATTACGACTGTGAGATTCGTTATCATCCAGGAAAGGCCAATGTGGTGGCCGATGCCCTTAGTAGGAAGGAGAGGCTTAAGATGATGACCTCAGCAGAAGAATTGGTAAAAGAAATGGAAAAGCTAGAAATCGTGGTTAAGAAATCGGGAAGTAACCAAGAAGTGTTAATGAAAATTCAAATCTAACCTCTGTTATTGGAAAAGATTCGAATGTTCCAAGAGCAAAAGATGGAAGAGGAGAAGAACTCAGAGGAAGAGGTATTGACCAGGGAGGAAATTAAGTACGAAAGAGATACAGGAGGAATCATGAGATATGCAACAAGAATTTGGGTCCCAAATGTTAAGGAATTAAAGGATGCGATTCTATATGAAGGACATAACTCAAGGTACATGGTGCACCCAGGTACCACGAAGATGTATAGAGATTTGAAAGAATACTATTGGTGGCCCAACATGAAGAAGGATGTGATAGAATGGGTGAATAGATGTTTGACCTACCAACGAGTAAAGGCAGAACACCAGCGACCTAGTGGAATATTGCAACCCCTAGAAATTCCAGAATGGAAGTGGGAGCACCTAGCCATGGACTTTGTAGTAGGACTACCAAGGACCAAGACTAACCACGATGCGATATGGGTAATCGTCGATAGATTGACCAAGTCCGCCCACTTTATCCCAATCAACGAGAGGTACACAGTCGACAGATTAGTAGACATCTATGTAAGGGAAATTGTGGTACGACATGGAGTTCCCGTGGCCATTGTGTCCAATAGAGACCCGAGATTTAACTCCAGGTTCTGGAGGAGCTTTCAAGAATGTGTGGGAACCAAGCTAAACATGAGTACTGCATACTATCCCCAGACCGACGGACAAAGTGAAAGAACAATTCAAACCTTAGAGAACATGCTGAGAATGTGCGTTATGGATTTCAAGGGAAGTTGGGAAGAGCACCTACCTTTTATTGACATGCATATAACAACAGTTATCACTCAAGTATAGGAATGCCCCCGTATGAAGCCCTTTATGGCCGGAAATGTCGTTCTCCCTTATGTTGGGAAGAAGTTGGTGAAAGGAAGATATTAGGACCTGAACTGGTACAACAGACAAGAGATGTGATCGTTCGAATCAAGGGAAGACTGACAGCAGCCCAAGACAGACAACATAAGTATGTTGACCTAGCTTGGAAGGACAGAGAATATGAAGTAAGTGACATGGTGTTGTTAAAGGTATCTCCCTGGAAAGGACTGATGAGGTTTGGAAAGAAAGGAAAGTTGAGCCCGAGGTATATCGGACCTTTTGAGATTTTAAGCCGGATTGGGCAGGTGGCTTACGAGTTAGCTTTACCGCTTTACCTCCAAGTCTGCAGCAAGTACATAACGTGTTCCATATGTCTATGTTGAGGAAGTACAACCCCGATGCCAAGCATGTGGTGGAATATGAGCATGTAGATCTACAGCCAGACTTATCTTATATAGAGCAACCAGTGGAAATTATGGATCACAAGGAGCAAGTACTCAGGAACAAGGTGGTCAGACTAGTAAGAGTTTTGTGGCAGAATCATAATGTAGAGGAATCCACCTAGGAGCTGGAAAGTGCAATGCAAGAGATGTACCCCCATTTATTTTCAACCTGATTCCGGGACGGAATCCTTTTAAGGGGGGAAGGTTGTAAGAACCCTGATTTTTGTACTATCGTAAACGACATGAATGAATAGTAATTTCACTACTTAAGGGATATGATTCCAACCACCACTTATGTATGATGAATATTTAAGATTTGAGTTCATACTATGATTTTTTGAGCAAAATAAGTGTATGTAAAAGTCGTCAGAATTCGAAGAATCCTACTTCACTAACGACCTACGTTTTACGAGATATCGATAAATACGAGTATTATGACAAGCCAAAGGGTTATATAATTCGAAAATGACCATGCAACCAAGGTACTAGGATAAGGAAATTAGAATGTTAAAAGGTTACTTGAAAGGGTTTTTACACCAAGAACATTTTAAGGATTTTTGAAGATTAGCATGGAAATTAAGGAATAAATATTGGAAAATGACAAAGGTGGCAAGAAGCCATGTAAATCCCATGCAAGTAGCTATCCATGCATGCTCCATGTAATTCCATGCAAACCAACTCACTTACAAGCCAACTAAACCAACCAAACTAGAGACTATTCACTTAGGAAACAAGTTCCACCAAAAATGGAATAAATTAGCTTTATTTGGTTGAATTTTAAGGCAAGGTATGGCTCCTCTTTGACAAAAGAATGCATCAAATATAGATATGTGACACATGTATTATCACATTATTACAACACAAGCCAAAAAGCTCTCTCTCTCTTAAAGCTCCATTCTGCACAGCAAGAACAAGGAGGAAAGAAAAATTCAAAACTCAAGTTCTACTCATTCAAAAATCACCAAATTTTAACCATAGCTTCTTCACTTCATATTTAAGGTTCATTCAAATTTTCGTGGCCATCCAAGTAGTATAGCCTAGTCAAATCCATGCTCAAAGTTGGGGGTGAATAGTAATTCTGAAAATTACTAACTTGTTTTCTTGATTTCTTTTGCAATTTTAAGGATGATAAACATGGATCAAGGCTCCCTTAAGGCTTATAAGCTCTTAATAATATGTTTAAGTATTCAAGAAAGCTATAACCCTCATCCATACTTTGATTTATGTTGAGATATACGTTAAGATTCAAGGTATGTTTAAGTATATGTTGATTTATGGAGTTTGGAGTATATATGGTTAGATCTTGATGGGTATTTGTTGTTGGTTGATTTTGGTGGTATGTTATTGATTCATATGAACTGATTATGTTGTAAAGATAGTTGGGTTGTTGATTTGTTTGATTTTAAGAGGTTTTAACATAATGAAACCGGGAAACGTTACGATTATAGCCGTTATAATGTCGGTATGAATTTAGGCCTGTTTTAAATAAGATTCACGAACTGTAAAAGTGGTATTTTTGAACACCACTGCCCAGGAATTGTAGTGCTTGGTTTATAGTTTGTTTCGGTATAAAAATCATGTCTATATGATTTACGGTTTATGAGATATGCTCGTTTTAGTGAAACCGGTTAAAACGGACGAATCGTTAAATGGACTAACTTTACAAAGCCAAACAAGCCCTTTAAAAATGGTTTTGATTATGAAAATTTTATGAGGAGTAACCTGGTCAGTGTTTAAGATTCCATAAAAATGTGGAGTAGAAATAAAAAAATTTCGATTTTATAGAAATGTTTAAGTCAAGGATGCGCATGAGAAACCACTGCAGAAAGAAGCAACAATTGAGCTATTAAAATGGATGTTCTTAATTATGAAATTTGGACGAAAAATCCTCTGGACATTTAAGAAGAAGTGAGAAAAAGAATTTCATGAAAAAGTTTATTTTTCGATTTTATAGAGTTTTTTGAATCAAAGTTACGCAAGTGAAAAACCCTTTTAGGGGACGATACGAGACGAACTTTAGTTTCATTGAAAATGACCCCTAGCGAAAGTTGTTACGAAACCAATAATTATCGAAATTGGTTAAAGGATATAATGGACTTTTAATAAGTCAAATGTGTAGTAAGGATGTATCGTTACGAAGTTGTGTCTTTATGTGAATAGTCGATTCGACGGGATTGTTTAACGAACTAACCAAACCTTATTGGTTGTTATAGATCATCACACTAGAACCAGAGCCCAGAATATTTCGACATGATCAGGCAAGTTTTCGAAACTTGTACTTCAAGTATTTCTAAACTGTTGTTGTTGTGATATAATTGTTATGAACTGCTTAAAAGTATTTTTCGAATCAGCATGAGATGTATGGTTTATTTACGAAGATATATAAACCTGTTAAGTAAGTACGAATGCATAAATACATATATATGTATGCGATGATGTGTTAAAACTCTCAAGTAGGGTACGATAATACCCTTTTCTCAAGTAAAGGAGCCGGCGATATTTCGTCCGGATAAGGACATAAAAACCCGGAAGTCACCGGAGATGATATATGACGTACAAATCGATTTAAAAATATTCCAATAAGTATAAATTGGATATTTTCAGATTAAAAATCCCTTTGATGATATTAATAAATATTATTTGAATATTTATTAAATATAGGATGATTTAAAAATCATATTAATTATTTAAAAGTTATTTAAGACTTTAAAAATTATTTTAAATATTTCTGATCGTCTGAAAATTATTTAAAAATAGTACGGGTTCCCATTTTTTCACTATTCATCAAAAAGTATCGCTATCTCGCTCAAAGTTATCAAAACTCGGAAACCTAAGGTTTGGGAGCCAGAAGTAATGTTTTCTCCCTTCGCTATCTATAAGACAAATAAGAATTACACCCTACCTAGTAAGGAGGGGCTCAGGTTTGACTAAGTACTCAAAAAATTCGACCAACTCCCAAGTTATGTTTTGTAATGAGCTTCCTATTAAATGAAATCTGTTAACTAAGGTCAACCCACACGTCAAAGTTACTTCCTCAATTATTCATGGAAGTAAAGCTAATTAAATGTTATCCGGCCTATCAACAAGCTCTGTGCTTGATATAGGACTGTTACCAGACCTGTCAACAAGCTTTGTTCTTGGGGAACTGGATTAAATTATGTTCCAATGATGGATAGGATTCTCTAGGGGATTGGAGGAAGAGGGGGCTACGCTCTCGGGCGTAGTCCAAATATTAAGGCCCATATGCGGTTAGGGTGCGACCCGATAAGGGAACGTCGTCCTTCTACTAGTAGAGAAGCAGAGGCACGATACATTGGCTGATCACCAGATATCGTGGAAGAGGCTCCAGCATAATCCCATTCTTCCAATTAGAATTGTACTGCAACACTTTAATGAAAGCCTAGGTGCTCAATTACCGATAGTGTTGACAGAGTGATGAACTATTCAGAGTACCACAAAAATTCCTCGTTATATTTCTGGATAAGGAATGAAAAATGTTTAATGATGGTACAATACCAGTATACGATATGTCATCTGGTTTATGATAATAAAAATACTTTGAAAACTATTATTATATGGCTGAGCTGTATTGACTCTCACTTTTCTTTTATATATATACCACACAACAACAGATAAGCATGGCAAGAACAAGGTAGACCCTCCGCAAAAGCGTGCTAATCGGTCAGCAGTTTAAGAGACTAGTTACGAGGCAGGTGACGAGGCCGCACTCGGTAGCATTACCACAGGTGAGCAGACTAGGTTGGATAGGTTTACAACTTAGGTTGGTTAGGTTTATTTACAAGCATGACTTGTGTAAGTTTCTGAAAACCAAACCGCTTTTTGATCGCAGATGCCGCCTTAGATGGTAATCCCTTTTAAGTTTAAACTTTTAAGACTATGACAATTTTGGTTTGTAATAACTATTTCAAGATGATCGTAATAACTTAGTAATGATTTAATTTCGTCTCTGAGCCTATAATCTGTGAATGTTATGTTTGATTGAGGGGTCACAGCATGATAAGTTGAAGGTTAAGAATAATGTTTATTAAAATGGGAATTAAGGATAGAATGACAGCCTGGATCCCTGACCCCGGATCTAGGGGTGTTACAATCACTGGAGAGAATCTCAGAATCCTTAAGATTTTCAAATTCCAATTTGTCATGACTTTCATCAGTTTGCAAAATTCCAAATTTCTTGTCATCAAATGCAACATGAATTGATTCCATAACAATATGAGTTCTGAGATTATATACTTTGAAGGCCTTTGATGCATAATATCCTAGAAAGATTGTTTCATCTTATTTAGCTTCAAATTTTCCAAGCTGTTCTGGATGAACTTTCAGGACATAGCATATGCATCCAAAAATGTGAAAGTGTTTCACACTTGGCTTCTTTCCTTTAATCATCTTATAGGGAGTCTTTCAATGATTATTCACCAAGGTGAAATTTTGAATAAAGCATGCAGTGTTGACAGCTTCTGCCCAAAAGTAGGTTGGAAGCTTTGCATCTGCAAGCATGGTTCTTGCTGCCTCTATGAGAGTTCTGTTCTTTCTTTCCACTACACCATTTTGCTGAGGTGTTCCAGGTGCAAAAAATTGCTGAGTAATTCCTTTGTCTACACAATACTCCTCCATGATAGAATTCTTAAATTCAGTTCCATTGTCATTCCTGAGTACTTTAACTTGGTACTTGGAGCTATTCTCAATATTCTTGACAAGTTCAATGATTTGCTGAGGAGCTTCATCTTTCTTGTGGAGAAAGAACACCCATGTGAACCTTGTGTAGTCATCTACTATAACTAGAGCATATCTCTTTTTGCTGATAGATATAATGTTTACTGGACCAAATAGATCAAGATGCAACATGTGAAATGGTTCAGTAATTGAATTTTTTGTCTTGCTCTTGAAAGTAGTCCTCTTCTGTTTACCAAGATGACAAGCATCACAAAGTCCATCTTGCACAAAATTCACCTGAGGTAGGCCTCTCACTAGATTGTGCTTAAATAGATGATTAAGCTTCTTGAAGTTGAGATGTGAGAGCTTCTTGTGCCATTTCTAGCTTTCATCAGTTGATGCCTTACTGTAAAGACATCTGACAACTCCTTTAGTTGATTCACTCAAGCTGGCTTCATAAATATCACCATGTCTCTGACTAGTTAGAACAATGTCTCCATTCTTCATATTCATGATTTTGCATCCTTCACTATCAAAGATTGATTGGTAACCTTTATCACTTAGTTGACTTATGCTTAAAAAAGTATGCTTCAAGCCTTCAACTAGTGCTACGTCTTCTATGATGACATTCCCCAAAACAATTGAGCCATATCCCAGAGTTTCTCCTTTGTTGCCATCTCCAAAAGATATTACTGGGCCAGATTTCTTCTCAAACTTTGTAAGCATGGACTTCTTTCCAATCATATGTCCAGAGCATCTACTATCCAAGATAATTGAATGCATCTTCCCTGTGCCCTGCAAACAAAAAGTGACTAGTTAGAAATTTTTAGGACCCAACTTTGATTGGATCCTTTCTTACTAGATTTTGAAACAACAGGCTTTGAAGATTTTACTTTTGAGCTACCTGTTTTAGAGTCTGCTTTAGACTCTGATTTCATAAACTGTTTGTGACTAGGAGTTTCAGATTTCAAAGAGTAATAGTCATAATACAGTTCATGATAGTCTTTACACATATAAATGAAATTAAGTAAACTACCACAGTGATAACAAGCATTTTGCGGTTGGTATTGAATTTTCTGAGTCTTGGGGAATCTAGACTCAGTTTTCCAAGAAGGTTTCTGATTACAGTCTAGGGCCAAATGATTATGATTACCGCATTTATAGCATTTTTTCCTAG
Organism: Saposhnikovia divaricata; assembly: GCA_036435485.1. Classification (NCBI taxonomy): domain Eukaryota; kingdom Viridiplantae; phylum Streptophyta; class Magnoliopsida; order Apiales; family Apiaceae; genus Saposhnikovia; species Saposhnikovia divaricata. The sequence continues at coordinate 78,259,904 of CM071599.1, forward strand.
GTGCATCAGGTACATTCTTGTAATTATTCTCTTTGTTAACACCTTCTTTTCCATTCCTATTTCTCCTTGTCTTATTAAACTCTGAAAGACCTTCAAGTCTCTGTTTCAACTGAGACTCAGACAGAAAGCCTATATTGACATTCTTAGGTTTCTCTAACACTTTCTCATCTGTACTATTATTGTTAACTCTTTTGTGCACTTCTGGGGTACCATTAGAATCAACAAACTTAACATGCTTAGGTTCAGAAACTATCTTCTTACCTTCAGATTTAGATGTGTTAGCTTCTTCTTTTCTATCATCATTGACAATAGCTACCTTATTAGCCTTGTCATAACCTAAGCCTTTTAACCTTACCAAGATTCTGATTGTTAATAATGTCGTGAGTCTTTTTGCAAGAGGTATTCCATGTGTGAAACCTATCTCTCTCTTCTTCTAGTACTTTTCTGACATAGTCATAAGCTTCAAGAATAACACTATAATCATGCTTAGCTTTATCAGAATTTAATCTATAATGTTCCATTTGAACTAACTCAGATTCTAGATAATTGTTCCTACCAACTAATTCATTATTCTTAATCTTGAGTTCACCTCTTTCACTAGTAAGAATTCTGAAATTAGTCATAAGATTCTTAAATTCATCATGGATAGTTCTAATATCATCAGAATCTAAGCTATCATATGAATCAAGAGAGTGAATTGATACCTTAGAAGATGAAGAAGTTTTCTTTGGAGAACCAGGTTTGTCTAAAGCACTTGCCATCAAAGCAATGTTGTCATAATCCAATTCATCCTCAGAGTCACTGGAATCTGCCCAATCTTTCTATGTGACCATGAGTGCATTACCTTTTCCTGAATTCCTAGGCTTCTTACACTCACTAGAAAAGTGTCCAAGCTCGCTGCAGTTAAAGCACTTGATCTTTGCTTTGTCAAGCTTGATGATTGTAATTTTGCCCTTGTCACTCTTCTTCACTTCTTTCTTTGGAAACGATCCTTTGCTAAATCTTCTCCTGTTGAATCTTCCTTTTTTGAAAGCTTTAGCAAACATAGCAAAGAGTTCTTTCATATCAGATTCAGAATCACTGTTGTCAGAGTCTATATCTGTAGTCTCTGACTCATAACTATCTTTGCTTTTTTTCTTCCTTGTGTCCTTTACAGCAGATTGAGCCTGTTCTTCTGAAAGCTTCTGTGATTCAGGTTAAGCAGTAAGTGCAACAGTTTTCATCTTTCCTTTACTTCTGCTCTTCTTCTGCTGCCTATCAATTTTATAAGCCCTTAGTTTTCCGTAGACGGCCTCTAATGATATTTCATCCAAATCATTAGCTTCTTCAATGGCAGATATCTTCTCATTGTAGAAATCAAGCAAGGCTTTCATGAACTTTGCATTCATATCTTCCAAGTCATAATACTTGCCATGCATAGCCATCTCATTGATGAGTTTTGTAAACATATCAAAGGTATCAGTAAGTGACTCACCAGACTTGGATTCAAAGTACTCATACTGTTATATTAGAAGTGCCCTCATATTCTTCCTAACAGGTTTAGTTCCTTCACAGTGAACCTTCAGGTTGTCCCATATTTCCTTAGCAGTTTTACAAGAAAGAACATAGTTAGTGAGAACATAATCAAGACTGTTGAAAAATATGTTTCTCACTTTAGCATCCTTAAGAACGTTCTCCTTGTCCTTGTCTGACCATTCAGATTTAGGCTTCTATCCTGTTGACTCTGGAATAACTTTTCCTTCAACAGTTTCTTGAGGATTCACTTTCGTTGGAACAAAAGGTCCATCTCTTATCCTATCAAGATAATCAGGGTCTGTTGCCTATAGGTGATGCATCATCTTCACTTCCCAATGCGTATACTCGTTTCTCTTGAGCATAGGGATCTTAGTATTGCCATCCTTGTAACCAAACATGATTACAGATCTTTTTGATTTAGCGTAATCAACCTGCTCTGATACAAATTGTTAACTATAATATAATTGTAGAAGGGGGTTGAATACAAGTATTAGTAATCGTGTCTGATTTTTACCTAACTTGATAACAATAATAAACGAATAAATAAAACTGTTTGTATTAATAAGATCAAATACAAACTCTACCAAAGGTGTACAATACCTTTAGCAGCTGCTGTCAATACAAACCTCTCTTTGTTTGTTCACTCGTATACTCACGATGATAACAAACCTTACACTCGATTATTCGCTTCTTTGCAATGATGTAGAGAGAGTATTTATAATGCCACCTATCAACCAATAACAGAAAGTAATAATGAATACATGGTAATATTCTGCCTTCCAGTTGATAGTTTCCATCAATAGCTCGATTCTCTTCTTCTTGTGCACTCCTTGCTGTTTTCAAAACAATCGATCCTGTTTTATAGCACTTTTCAGTTTCTGCAGCATCTCGAATGACATCATCAGAATTATATCTGATATCAAGATTACATCATCATCAGGATCTGATCATTCCATCAGGATTTGATCATCGCATCAGGATTTGACTTGTCGTATCAGGATCTGTCCATAGTTCCTGAAATATAGTCTGTGATGCACTATTCCTGACTCTGTTCTTGATTAAAACTCTGCAGTTATTGACTAACTTATATATCCTGTACAAAGTGCTAAATCCTTTATAAGATCAGGATATTACAAGAAGTATATGCAAATTCTATTCTAAACATCACAACTCATGAATTATTCCTAACATATACAATTATAATCGATTTAAAACAATTTTAATCTAACTCAACTAGAAATCTGAAAAAATCGGATTTGAAATAAGATTTTAAATAACTTGGATAAAATCCATACCATCAAATACTCGATTTTTTTTAAAAGCTCAAAAATATATTTATTCATAATTTGTTAATAAAATTAATTAATAAATGCATATAAGCCAACACTACATATATTTTAAATATACGTTATAAGAGTATTATTATTGGTTGACTATTTTACTTTGAAATCAATCATGATATGTACTACTATATATTTTAAATTAAATTTCATAACTACTCATTCATTAATCAACCACACTTTTAATATAAAGTCAATCACAATCATAATCAATCACTCTTTTAATATAAAGTCAATCACAATGATATTATCATACATTACAAATTTATTTTCATAATATATATTATACAATTATAATCAATTTTAAACAATTTTAATTTAACTCAACTAGATATCTGAAAAAAATTGGATTTGAAATAAGATTTTAAATAACTTGGATAAAATCTATACCTTCAAATACTCAATTTTTTTTAAAAGTTCAAAAATATATTTATTCATAATTTGTTAATAAAATTAATTAATAAATGTATATAAGCAAACACTACATATATTTATTATTAAATATACGTTATAAGAGTATTATTATTGGTTGGTGAAGAAATTATCAATCAAAAAATAAAAATTATTTTAAAGACAATCATAATTCATTTATAAATCATTGGTTGGTTAAATTTAATTTAAATATAGTAATATCTTGATTTAATAAATTCGTAAATCACATGATTTTTAATTTTAAGAAGTCACTACTAACGGTATATAATATTTTTTATAAATTCACATAACAGTAAATTACATATGTTTATATATATTTTAGTTATGAATTGTTTTTGAATATCCTTTATTATATACCCGAATCTACAATGTATTAGCTAACCAATCCGAAGATTGTGAACTATTTTAGGATCAATCAGATTCTACTAAATTTTAGACCAATTAAACAAATGTAACATGTTTCTCTATTGTATCTAGGCATTTCAACCAAGAATAAACTCAACTCAAGTTAAACTCAATAACAATTGATTTTTATTTTTGTTATATCAAATACCTAAACATAATACCTATTAATTTTTATTTTAAAGATAAACTAATAATAAAATTATAAAAATAAAATGCCTCGAATATAAAATTCTTACAAACTAAAAGATAGAATTATTATATCAATTTAATCAGTATAAGAAATCTAAGCCGCTTATTCCATATTCCCCATCAAACCTAGCCAACTTTGATGAACTAAGTCATATCAATTTCAGTTAAGGTACTACTTTGTATCTTTTTATTAAATGACAAACGATACTTGGATAGATTTTTTTTTTATTTTGATTATATATATGTAAATATGTTTTTTATTTTAATTATCTAATAAAATCAACAAAAAAACGATTTTGACAAAAAAATATTTGAAAATGATTTAGGTTTTCATCATCCCCATTCTAAATCCTCCCAAGGTTACTTCCCATTAGAATATTCCATGATCAGCTTCAATAATTCTGTGACTTACTGAATTGTAGGAATCAATCCTTACCACATTACACCGAATTGTTTACATTATTAGACGTGTCTATAGATAAATGGTGTTTTTTTTACAAAGTTGGGTTGCCAATGTTATCATTCATAACTTACCTGCATGATAACTAAATTATATATTGTATCATTGTCCATACATTTAAAAGTAGATATAGTTTTCCTCAAATGGCCTTTCTAGAAGAAATTGATCAAACTAATCTTATATGGGCATTCATTCAAAAAAAAACCTGTTCATCTTTCTATAATTATCATTTTGATTATTTGTCCTTAAAATTTTTTTTTGGTTTCCTATTAATTAAAAAATCCAAGAATGTAAAATCAATTAATTAGTAAGTTCACATTAAAATTACTATTAATTTAGATGTACTAATAGTTAAATAAACGCTTTATAATTATCTTTCAAAATTAACCATCCATTTTTTTAAATATTCGTGTTTAAATTTAGTTTGTGGTTTGCCATTAATTAAATAAAATATAGGAATATAAAGACAATTATTTAGTAAGTTCGCAATAGATATAATACTAAATTAGATGTACAATTAGTTATATATATATATATATATATATATATATATATATATAAATTTGATGTGATGCATGTGTAAATAAAATTTGTTTTCAAAGATATATTCAATTATTTTACTATTTCAAAATTTATAAATTTTACATTTTTTATGTCTCATATTTTTCTCCGCTTCTTACCTTTTTCACCTCCATCTTTTACTAGATAATCAAATTGATGTATATGAAATATATGCGTAAACTTGACAAATTAAAATAATACTGCAAAAAATCAGTTTATCTGCCTTTTTGAGATTATACCACACCCCGGTGAGCATCCTTATTCCTTTCTCAAACTAAGTATGACTACTGTAGTTGTATATCTACGAAGTGTTTGTATTTGGCAATTTAAATTATTAGATTGAGAAAAGTTAATGTTTGTGAATGATGTTGTTTATTATATAAGTTAAACACTTTATGTATCTACTTTTGATTTTCTTACTAACAAAAATACCTACACACTTATTCACACACACATGCATGTTCCAAATTAAAGCATATAACTTTCCTCAACTTACTAATACTTATATTAATATATTTGTTCGTTGTCGAATGCATCGTATGCCACAATTTTTTGTTGTCAGAGTAGTTATAAAAACCACCTATCTATATTCTCCAAAATCATTTCTGTACTTTAGTTGTCAACTTTAACATGGGAACTCTATAAGCTCAAGTCACTAAATTATATAACCTAAGATGTTCAATATTTTAGTCTTTTCATATATTTGATAAATTTAAATAATTGTTTTTGGATCCTAAATATGAATGAATTTCATGTCATAGTTAATGATTGTCATTGCATATACGAGAATATAAGGTGAATTTTACTTTTTGGAAAATAAAATTTTCACTTTGCTTTATTGGCAGGTCACCAGAACTTATGTAAACAAGGCAAACAAGAATATGTTATTAATGGGATGTGTACTTTCTATAAAGTACTTTATGGTGTATTGATACAAACTTTTGTTGCCGCATTTGCATTCGAAAAAGTAAGAAAATATATGATAAGTATGGTCGTTTGACCTGTGTCGTTAATAGTATTTGTAATATTTTTCTGACCATTAAGGTCAAGCGCAATTTTTTCTTAGGAATAGTTTGAAAATTACTGAATAATATATATAACTTTTTTATATAACTTTTTCATTTGATTAAAATTTATTAGTGAAAATTATGATTGGTTAATAGTGTGTTAAGGTCATTGGAAACAAGCTACTTCAATACGATAAAATTTCCATTTTACTTGACTTTATATGTAAATATTCATTTATCATGTGTTTAAATGCTTCTAAACTTTTGAATTAAGATTTATTATATCACTCACTCAATCTGTTTCTTATTTCTTATTATTTTCCTTAATATAATTTATCCGTTGCACATGGAAAAAATTATAAACAAGCTTGTGAGACTTTTCTTGAATTCCAACGAGAGTATTTTATGAAATTATTAAAGTAAAAATTGAAAAAGAAACCAAGTTACTAGAAGTAATTTATGTGCAGTGCAGTTAGGGCTACACAACATTTCGATCTAGACCGATAAATTAGAATGGATCGGGTTTATCAATCCAAGACCCAGACCAGATCGTATATAAGCGGTCCTGTCTCTGGTCCTTCAAATAAAAAAACTGATTTTCCGTCATGTCTGGTCCAAATCCTGAAAAAATCCGAATCGGACCGAAGTTTGTGAATATAATTATTTTTATATTACTTTAGTTCTTAAACGATATAATATAGATATTAAATATTTAAATACGTCACAATTTTACAAACTAAATTAGTATATAATAAATTGATGAAATTGTAGAGATCAACATTATAATCTAAATAATAAAATGGCATACTTCATACGATAAATAATTGGCATTCACATGTTTAGAAATTGCGATTATTCATAAAAAATATGATATGGACTTCAATTTTAAACATATATTAACTTGAAAAATAATTTATCTATTTAAACTTTTAAAAAAAAATATTATATCATAAAAAATAATTTTTTTTAATGTAGAAATTAACTAACCGGTTCGGTCCCAAAACCGAATATAATATATCTAGTCTTTGGTCCAAGAAATTGGGAGAATTTGGTCTTCGGTCGATCCGTGTCGATCCGGTCTGGTCCAATTTTGGACATTTATGAACCCTATGTGAAATATAACATGACCATTTGGCATCCTTCAAAGATCAAATTAGAGGTCCAATTAGCAGTATAACTTGTTTATTCAACAACTTCCAAAGAGTTGGCACTTCATATTTCGATTGCCTTAATAGAAGAAAAAAATGTGTACATTCTTATATATATATATATTAAAAATTATGTTTTTAGGTTTTTTATGCCCGGTCCTCTATACAAGGCTATATTAAATTGAATTTTTCGTAAAAAGTGGATAAAGTGTCATAAAACTATTTTAAAAAAAATAACAAGATAATTTATTTTTTGATATTTATATATATTTTTGGTAATTTTTTAATATTTTTTAGAATTGTGCGTTCGGTACGTAGCACGGGTAAAATGCGAGTTACTTTTTAATAATCAGTCAGTGGTATTTTATCTTGGGTTTAAAACATTGACATAAAATTTTCCAACTTGTTCTATTCCAGCATTTTGTTGTTTCGCACGGAGTTAGCAAGCGAGCTGACACCTCGTGGCTCGTAGTCACCACGATGTTACTATGCTTTTAGCTTAATGAAAATTTAGATCGTTATATTCATAAATTCTTCAAATTTAAAAGCATTTTTTTATTTCTTGAGTATCAAAAATGTTTCTTTTTGAAACAAATTGTCATCTTTGGATTTAAAAAACGGCGATTTTGTATCAAAAAGACGATGATTTTATGTCAGAAAGGAACATTTTTGATACTCGAAGAACGAAAACAAATGTTTTTAAACTTTAAGAATTTATGTTATAACGGTCCAAACTTGAAGGGCCAAAAGGTCATTAAACCCTATGCTTTTAAATAGATATTTTTTTTTCTAAATGAGAGTCGGTCGTCCCTTGCTTCCATAGCTTCCGATCTGCAGCCTTTTTCACCGCCCCCATCCTTCCATCAAACCCACATCTGCCCCACCCATCCTCTCATCCCGTTTCCTCTACTTCTGAATCTTTAATTTATATTTACCAGTTTTTCAAGAAAATCGAGATTTAATCCTTTTTGGGTGAGATCTTGTTGGTACCTTGTTATCAAGGTTGTTAGTTGTGCCCATCTTTTTGGGATGTTAGTTTGTTATGTTTTGACGTCTTTGTGTGTCTTGTTTGCGTGTATTGTTCGACTAGCAGTATGGCCTTTTGGCTCGATGAAGGCTCAGTTTGTAGAGGCTTTCGGGTGGATTAATTGGGGCTCACTTTCGGAGGGGGTTGTTATGCCTACAAAGCTTATCTTGGATCCATGGATATCTACTCAAAAAGAGCGGGAGATCAATTTAACGAAAGTCAGGATCCGGATCAGTGTAGATGCGATAATTTTGAAGTTTCTAGGCTCTATTGGTTCATACGCCTCGATATTATGGATGTTCCTTTTGTCAGACTTGGTATTGTACAGTTTTCTAGTTTGAGAATTGTTTCAATTCATGTTATTAAATGACCTGGGAACATGGGTATTTTTGCTTGTTCTAATCCAGGTGGTACTGCCAATTGGGGATTGTACCGATTGTTTTCAAATTTTAATGAAATTTTCACTTTTTTCTTCAAAAAAAGATATTTTTAATGATGTTTTAATAAAATGTGAGAAATAATACTGGAGCCATGGATCGATATTAGGACATGAAAGTAGACCCATGCGATACTTTTTAAGGAGGTATGCCTTGACGAGTTTGTGAAATGAAACGTCCATTCGTAAGCTTTTATAATATACTAGCATATAACTAGTGCGATGCATGGATTTATTTTGATGTATAATAAATTTTATTTTAGGTTATAATTAGATTTTATATAATCATTATTTTCAATATTTTATTTTAATTTTAATTTAGACAATTTAATACTCCCTCTGTTCCATAAAACCTTTCCCATTTGGTTTAAAACACAGGTTTTAAGAAAAAATATAAACTATGTTTAACAATGATTGGGTGGAGAAATTAAAGGGGAAAGCTCATAATTTCAGGGGGAAATGTAGATAATCTTTCCCCTCATTTTGCATTAGCATTCAAATGAACCAATCACAATGCTCCATTACATGTACATAGATTACAACATTACATAATCAGTTCAAATACATATATAAACACAACAAATTACAAAAATCTCTAAAAAAAAAAATTGCATCATTGTTTGGCTTCTCTATTCAGACATGAATGTTGGAGGTTTCCCTTTTGATCTCAATGAATCTGCAGCAGATGGAGATACTGAAGACATGGAAGATGTTATCCACCATTTTGATTTAAATGAACCAACAGAACACGAAACAAAAGGGCATACACAATAACAAGAAACAAGTAATCATCATGACAGAAGAAGACCCAAGCTCAGCTCTGATGCAAGACTACAAATACTGATGTTCTTTCTAAGCAACCAATCAACAAAAGATCTAGAAAAACCTTACCAAGGTGCATTTGAAGATGCAACCAAGAAGTACAATGTTACAAGAAGAACAATTAGCAACATATGGAGCCTAGCAAAGTAACAGAAGGCAGCAATGCAGAGTTACAACATGGCAATAAATGGACACAATTCTGGAAGAAAAAGAATCCAGTTTCCACCTAATACTGTTATAGATATTAATATGGGAGACAGATCATGCATAAAGGACTTAGCTGTTCAGTTGAAAGTATCATCAACTACATGTAGCAGAATGATAAAAATAGGACTTATCAAAGCTCACACCAATCCATTACATCCTGGATTAAAAGATCCAAACCTGTTACAAAGGATGGCATGGGTTCTAGACCTCCTCATGGGAGATACAGCAGAAACAAAGAGACAATATAAGCCTATGTATGATTTCGTGCATATGGACGAAAAATGGTTTTACCTGAGTAAGAAAGCACAAAGAGTATTCCTAGAAAAAAAATGAAAGATTCAAGTACAGATCTGCAAAGTCAAGTAAATTTATACCAAAGGTGATGTTCACAGCTGCTGTTGCAAGACCAATGTTTAATGCACAAAATGAATGCATATTTGATGGGAAATTGGGCATATTTCCATTCACATATCAAGAACCAGCAAAGAGGGCTTCTAAAAACAGAGCTAAAGGGACAATCATTACTATGGTTGTTGAGTCAATTGGCAGAAATGAAACAAGGAGCATGCTTATTAACTAGATAGTACCAGCAATCATTCAGAAATGACCACCAATTGAAGGACCAAAGGTAATATTTATACAACAAGACAATGCAAGGACTCATATTACTCAAAGTGATCATGAATGGCAACAAGTTTATCAACAAGGGGACTTCACATTCATTCTTGTTCAACAACCACTAAATAGTCCAGACTTAAACATTTTAGACTTGTGATTTTTTAGAAGTATTCAGTCATTAATGCAAAAGAAGATGCCAAAAGATGTTGATGGTATGATGGATGTAGTGAATGAAGCATTTTATGAGTTAGATCCAAGAACACTTACAAATGTATAGTTATCATATCAATATGTAATGAATGAAATACTCAAAGTAAAGGGTTCAAATGACTATCTTGTACCCCAAGTCAACAAGGAAAAGCCAGCAGCTACAGGACAACTTCCAGTTCAAGTTATAGCACCAATGTGGGTTGTGTTTCAAGCATGGAATTTGGTACATGGACCACAACAAAACCAAATGTAATGCAAGGCCAAATTGCAATGTTTTATGCACATGTATGAATGTATGCAGTACATGTATAGGAAACGATGCAAATGTATGATCTTAACTGTATGAATGCAAATATTTATGTTTTGAATGACATTACTTGCAAAGTATGAATGTATGAATGCAATTAGTAGGGGTGTTCATCAAACCGCACAAACCGCAAAAACCGCCCGCACCGCACCACACCGCACCGCGAAGCGTGGTTTTTATTTTTCGTGGTGCGGTTGCGGTTTAAAATTTTGACAAACCGCGCGGTGCTGTGCGGGTTGCGGTTTCGAATTTCAGTCACGCGGTTCAAACCGCACCGCACCGCAATATTTAATAAATTATATTTATATATATATAAACATATATTATATCTATTTTATATATTTTATAAGCCTATTAGCGATCAGTCCATTTAAATTAACATGTTCAGTCCAAACTTATTAATAATACTAAAAAGTTAATTAGGTTAATACCTCACAGTGAAGTATTTATTACATTATATATATATATATATATATATATATATATATATATATATTAATTCATCCTTTATTGACTTTCATTTTATACAAAAATCTAGCTTTATTATTACAAATTTAGTATTATGGATTACATGTATGTTTTTATTTTTAATTATAGACTGATATGATTGGCTTAAGATTAACTAGATGAACAAACAATGTACATTAGATCCTCGGTATTATGTTAGTATGTTCTAAGAGTTTAAGTTACCAACTGCAAATAAAATAACAAAATGATATATAGATACAAATTACATAAAGATGAGTGAAGCAAATCAAATAAGTGGGAATTTAATTCACATTATCAAAAAAAATATTTATTTTATATAATAACTAATATAATTAATTTTTAAATGTATAAACCGCACAAACCGCACCGCTTTTTCGTGGTGTGGTTTTCGCGGTTTTTGTGTTACGTGATGCGGTCGCGGTTTGGAAATTTGTTCAAACCGCATGCGCGGTTTGGTTTGCGGTTTGAGGAAAAAACCGCACCGCGAACACCCCTAGCAATTAGTCACTAAGTGGCCTAAATAAATAAGCCTTAAATAAACACACGAATTAGGACAATACACGAATTTAAACAATACACGAATTACCAACAAAACTAACACACGAAATTAACCAATCCACGAAATATCAATCTAAACTAACACACGAATTATGACAATACACGAATTAACCATGTAAATAACCACACAAATTTAAGCAATACACGAATTACCAACGAATTACCGTCAAGTTAACCAAAATTCACAGTTACAGTTGAACAACGCATATAAGCAACAATAAATAAACCTTATTTTACTCAACAATGCATATAAGCCCTAATTTAATTAAACAATAAACACACACAACAATGGGATATTGAAGCAGTACTTACACGAATTAGGGTTACGAATACAATACACGATTAGGAGCACGAACATGCATCATCGGAATCAGAGTTAGGTTCGTCATCACCGGAATCCGAGTTAGGATCATCTTCCCCAGAATTTGATAGCAAATCGATTGGATTGTCGTTACCGGAATCGTCATCACCGTCACAGTCATCAATAACAACTGCATGCGAAGTCGATTGAGGTTTTTTATCCACCGTAAAGTCCGATTTGTCTTCAGAGACCTCATATGGTTCCACTCTTAACCGAAGGTATTCACAGCTGTAGGTATGTTCGTCGTCGCAGTGAATGCCTTTGTCACAGTGATCAGGATCGGAACAACTATATAAACCTGTAATCTCATCATCGGAATCTGAAAAACCATGATACGATTTCATGTCACAGTAGAATTCGTGGGTGATTTTAAGAAGAAAATAGACGATCAGCGGTGAAGAGATAAGAGAGAATGAAAGTAAAATCGAATAAAATTGGCACGAGTTTCAAGATAGTGGGCTGCTGGGCTCTGTTTTTAAGAATTAAAATAGATAAAAGAAATTTAAGAGATAGTGGGCTGAGTAGTAAAGTATTGTATTTTTATGACCTAAAATAGAAACAGGAAAAGTATTTTGAATGTTCCAGAAAGGAAAACAGGAAAAGTTTTTAGGAACGGAGGGAGTATAAATTTAATTAGCATGGTTTAAAACTTATAATTTAAAATTCTAAAATAAATATATCATTAACGAAATTCGAACCTTGAAATTTTAGTAAATTAATTTAATCATGTAATATATCTAAACATTAGATTTAACGGTTCTAACTTTTTACTAAAAATCTAACGGTCATTATTCATTGTATATGGATTTCTATTATATTTGTTAGCGATTAGAAGATATGATATGATATTTTTGGGTATTTACAATTATTGCAAGATTACATTTAAATTAAAAATTAACGTGTTTTAATTAGAAAAGAATTATAATAGATTTGAAAATACGATATTTTAGGTATTTATAAACGGTAATATCATCAATTTTAAAAAAAAAAAAGCAATCTACTAATTATCATTAATTATATTATTTTAATAATTAGTATGACCGTGCGGAAAACCGAACCGACAATTTTTCAATATCCCTGCGGTGGACGGGTTTCCTTTATTATAATTATGTTTTTATATAATCATTATTTTTAATTTTAATTTAATAAGTTTAATATACTCAAATTTACGGATTATACTAATGTTTCCTCATTATAAACAACGTGTACGGAGTTTTAATATATTTTTATTAATAATTGGAAAATATGGTGTGATATTTTTGGGTATATATTAATGATTGTAAGATTAGTTATAAAACAAAAAGGTAACGTGTTTTAATTATAAAGGAAATATTAATGATAAGAAGATATGGTACGACTGATGTTTTTAGGTTTTTATAAAAGAGATATCTTCAACTAAAAATAATGTGAAAAAGGCAACTGGCTAATTGGCATTATGTTAGTGCATCTCTAATGGTATTGGCTAAAAATGATTGGTTAAAAATGATTGGCTAAAAATGATTGGCTAAATCAGATAAAATATTGATTATGTAAAATTGGCTATAATGTATGATTATATTGTAAATATAATATGTTATTATTATTTCAGGTTATTACAAATAAAATATATTTTTATAAGATAATAGATCATATAAAATCTTCCTTACAGTCCTCTAGAGGTTGGCCAAATATAACCAACGAAAAGTGATTATCTAAATTTTTTACTAAGGATAATATCTCATTGGAGTGAATTTTTTTTTACATAATCTCTATAAATTTATGGTTTCATATATATGATTCTATCTAAGGGGTCTTCTACATTGGAGATGCTCTTATTATTTATTTTAATAATTTGGATAACCAAACCAAAAACCATATTATTTATTTTAATAATTAGAATAATCAAAACAAAAATCAAATCGATAAACTTTTTATGTTTCGATTCTAATATAATAGTATAAATATAAATATAAATATAGATAATGTGTTAATTCATATAAAATTTTAAATAAAATAATAACATCACATTTGTACATATGAATATTCTAATTAAAAATTGCTAACAAATGAGCGATAAGATAATTTAAATGTTAAGAACTTATCTTAACTTATCTTACTAATTAATGTTCTCTCCATAATATGTGAGAGTTTTTTTGTTCTCTCCGTTCAAACCTTCTACGTAAAGTTTAAGTCGTGTGAGTCTTTCATTATGTCTCGTTCTGATAATTTGGATGAACAAATGGCCGGATTGGATATAGAAAAGGAGGAAAATGTAGAATTCATCTTGGAATGAGGGGTAGAAGAAGAAGCTAGCAGGTATGATCTATGTGTAGTAGGTAGGTTTCTTACGGAGAGAAATGTTAATGTTAGGGCAATGAAGACCAAGATGGATGATGTTTGGAAGCTTGCACTGGGAATTAATATTAAGGAGATTGAAACAGGAATCTTTTTATTCCATTTTTATCATAAGGAAGACATGAACTAGGTGATGAAATGAGGACCATGGTTTTTTGACAGTGCCATGTTAGTCTTAGCTGCAGTACCACAAGGGGAGGAACCGAGGAATGTATCGCTGTGGCATATTAATATGTGGATTCAAATTCATGGACTGCTAAGTGGTTTTATGTCAGAAGCCGTGGGAAAGCAACTAGGGAACTTCTTGGGAGAATTCTTGGAGTACGATTTGAAAAACAATACCAGCAATGGTAGAGACTGGATGAGGGTGCGAGTGAGACTGGATGTAAGGAAGTCATTGAAAAGAAGAAAGAAAATAACAAAAAAGAATGGAGCTAAAGTGATAGTCTCGTGTAAATATGAAAGGCTGGGTAACTTTTGCTTTACGTGTGGAATCATGACTCATACAGAGCGTTATTGCAAGAAGTTTTTAACTAGAGCAAATGATGATGAAGAAAAGGGGTGGGGGAGCTGGTTGCGTGCGCCACCACGTAAGGCTGCAGGTCCGATGAAGAGTAAATGGCTCCGGGAAGACAATGACGCTGATTGGGGGGAGAGATTGGGACGAGATAATGTTACCCCGAGATCAGGGGAAGGTAGTTGGAGCAAAGAAGGAAATCAGGTAATTCAAGGGAGTAATTTCAGGAAACAAATGCAGCAATATGGAGCCATATCTTTTCCAACTAATTTGGAAATTAAAGTCACTGATGGTCAAGGCGGGAAAGATAAGGATAAGTCGAAAAATGGACCAGAATAAGAGGAGTTAATTGGGCTTAAGCTAGTGGAAAGGAAAAGAATGAGGGGAGGTCCAGATGAGTTATAAGTAATGGATACAGCAGGTGACTTGAGGAATGTTTCAAATAAAAACACTAAAAACGTTAATTTTGAGGTTGATCTTTCTGAAATGGATTGTTCAACGTCATTAAACACTCAACTGGCTAAGCTTGCTCAGCAAGCTAGCCAGACGTCATGAGTGCCATAAGTTGGAACTATAGAGGATTGGGCAATCCTCGTGCAGTTCGAGCTCTAGGGGATTTGGTGAAATCTCGTAAGCCCAATATTTTATTCTTGATTGAAACTTTGTCAACTAGTGATAGAATGAAGAATCTCTGTTCAAAACTCGATTTTCAGAACAGCTGGGTAGTAGATTACGTTGGGAGAAGCGGGGGTTGGCTCTTTTCTGGGATAGAACGGTGCATTGTGGTATAAAAGACTTTGACAGCAGTCATATTGATGTTCATATATGGAATAATAGTAAGCCTGAGTGGAGGTTAACATGTTTTTATGGGGTTCCTGAAAGAGCAAGGAGACGAGAATCGTGGGAGTTTGTAAAAGCATTGGCAGCTAAGTATGATTTACCTTGGTACTTAATAGGAGACTATAATGATATGGTAAATACTGTGGATAAGAAAGGCTTGCATAAACATCCTCAATTTCTCTTGGATGGATTTAAGAAAATAGTAGAGGAGTGCCAGTTACTTGAGTTGGAGCTGAAGGGTGGTAAGTATACGTGGGAGAAAAGTCGGGGATCAAAAGAGTTGGTTAGGGAAAGGTTAGATAGAGCTTTTGCTACTGAAGCTTGGTGGCAACTATTCCCTCTTTGTACTCTTAATGTCATTCATACAACATACTCGGACCATGATCCTATCGAGTTGAAGTTTTATAACACTAATATTCCCAAGAAGAAATTCCGGTTTTGCTTTGAAAACACGTGGTTGAAGGAAGAATCATTTCATGAAGATGTATCGAGGTATTGGCATAATCTCCCTTCTATTCATGTTTTACCTAAGTTGATGGAGCTCTCAACGTATATGGAGAAATGGGGGAGACAGTTTTTTAACAAATTCAGAGAGAAAATATAGAAGCAGAAGGAAATTTTGAGTTGTTTTGAAGATTGTTCTGATGAAGAAAGAATGAAGAGGTATTTTGAGGAGAAGATCAAGTTGGAAGAGCTGATGGTGCATGAGGAATCATACTGGAAACAACGTGCGAAAGCTTTTTGGTTGATGAATGGTGACACGAATTCCAAGTACTTTCATGCTTACGCTACTACAAGGATGAATAGGAATTTAATTACTCAGCTGCGCACTGATGAGGGTCAATTAGTGACGAACCAGGAGGAGATGTGTAAGGTGGTCCAAGAATATTTTGTGAAGCTGTTTGGGAAAGAAGATAGCACGAGTGACTTTTGATTCTGTACTAACAGATGACCAGATAGCGAGTTTGGAGGTTGAATTCACCTTTGAGGAATTTTCAGTAGCCTTAAAGCAGATGCACCCTGACAAAAGTGCAGGGCCTGACGGCCTTAATCCGGCATTCTACCAACACTTTTGGAAGATGTTGGGTAAGGATGTTTTTTTGTACTGTAAACAGTGGTTAAATGAGTTGGCATTTCCTCTAGACCTTAATAATACGAATGTTGTGCTAATTCCTAAAAAGGAGAATGCGGACTCGTTGAAGGATTTAAGACCTATCGCACTGTGTAACGTTTTGTATAAATTGATTGTAAAGGTCTTGGAAAATAGGCTCAGAAAAATTCTTCCAGATATAATATCGGAAAACCAGTCAGCTTTTGTGCCTGGCAGGAGCATAACGGATAACGTGCTGGTCGCCTTCGAGTTGTTACATTTTATGAAACAGAAGAAAAAAGGTGGAGATGGGGAAGTAGCCTTAAAGCTGGATGTTAGTAAGGCGTATGACAGAGTGCAATGGGGTTTTTTAAAGCATCAGATGAAGCAAATGGGATTTACTGACAAGTGGATATCATGGGTTATGCTCTGTGTTTCAACAGTTTCATACTCGGTGCAATTTAATAATTCACTAGTAGGCCCTATTGCTCCTTCGAGAGGCCTTCGTCAGGGAGATCCACTGTCGCCATATTTTTTTTTTGTTCTGTGTGGAAGCTCTGTCTTGCTTGATAAAGAAAGCAGCTGCAGAAGGTAAGATTAAGGGTTGTTCCATTCATGGGCAAGCCCCCTCAGTCACGCATCTTTTATTTGCGGATGATAGTTTTTTATTTTGTAAAGCAAGTATGGAGGAAGTTCATAAAATCAAGTCTATCTTGCAAAGATATGAGAAGTATTCTAGCCAAGCTATTGATTTTCAAAAGTCGGGGATCTTCTTTAGTGCTAATATAAGGATGGATAAACAGCAAGAGTTGAAAAATGTGTTGGGGGTTCAGAATGATTTAGGGAAAGGGTGATACTTGGGATTACCATCTCTTATAGATAAATCTCGAAAGAAGGTGTTTAGTTTCTTGAAGGACCGGTTGTGGAATAAAATTCAGGGTTGGAGTGTGAAATGCTTGTCGAGAGCAGGGAAGACTGTTTTACTACGTAATGTAGCTCAGGTTGTTCCGTCATATGCCATGTCATGTTTTCTATTACCAAAAACTCTTTGTCAAGAAATGGAGAAAATGATGAATAGCTTCTGGTGGGGTTCGGGTAAAAATGTAAAGAAAGGGATTCGGTGGTTATCTTGGACTAATATGAGTTCGCCTAAGAATGCAGGGGGGTTGGGATTCAGAGATCTGCATGGTTTTAATTTATCATTATTAGGAAAACACTGCTAGAATTTTCTTAATAATCCTATCTCGTTAGTTGCTAGGGTGTTTAAGGCAAGGTATTATCCTAATACTACACTCTTCAATGCGACTAGAGGTGGTGGAGTTAGCTACATCTGGTCGGGGATTTGGCAGGCGAAAGAGGTGTTAAGAAGTAGTTTCAGGTGGGTTCTTGGCGATGGGGAGTTAATTAAAGTGTACGAGGATGCATGGCTTCGAGGTAAACATGATTTTATGGTCGATAATACTTATGGTACTGCAGCATATGGGCTGAGAGCTTCCGATTTGCTGGTTCCTGGTGAGAAAGTGTGGGATATTTCAAGGGTTAACAGCTTATTTACAAGTTGTGATGCCAAGTTGATTTTGGCAACACCCATTCCCAGATATCATGTAGTAGATCGTATATTTTGGATGCATGCTGTGGACGGAAAGTATAATGTGAAATTTGGGTATCGTTTTTGGCATAAACACTTCAGCGAATGTCGACAAGCTAGTTATGATAAAGGGTGGTCCAGACTCTGGAACTTGGATGTGCCACATAAAGTTCGGGTATTTCTTTAGCGAGTATGCAAGAATAATATTCCGGTTCGTAATTTGCTAAGGGGGAAAGGAGTTCAAACAACTATTCTGTGTCCGTTCTGCATATATGATGTGGAGCATCTTTTTCACACTTTTCATGATTGTACTTTTGCTAAAGAATGCTGGAGGATTCAAGGTATGGTTGTTGATGATTTTACTGCTGAATCTTGCTCTGAATGGCTTTTACAGATGTTGGCTAAGGAGTCGAATGAGAAATTGGTTCAAATAGCCACTATATTATGGGGCATCTGGTCTGTCAGGAATATGAAAATCTGGGAGAATAAAGTTGTAACTCCTGAGGTTGCAATGCAGTGGATTGTGGAACAGATACAACAATGGAGAAGCGTGCAACTGAGGAACAAGATGGTAAGGGGTATTGGGGGGAGAAATAACCAGACTATGGAAGCCAAGTCGAAGCCCCCGTCCGTGGGTAAACTTAAACTTAATGTCGACGCGTCAGTCTTCGTAGGTGCTGAAAATTTTGCAGGAGGAATGGTGCTTCGAAATCATCTGGGGAGTTTGTCAAGGCTAGAAATTTCAGGAAAGAAGGAGAGGTTACAGCTTTTGAAGCAGAAGCCATAGGAGTCCTGGAAGCGCTAAGGTGGGTTCATAAGGGTGTTACTGAAGTGGAGGTGGAGTGTGATGCTTTGCTAGTAGTTCAGATTATTCACAAAGGTGTTGATAACCTCCTAGAAGTATGGTCTATTTTTCAAGAGTGTCATGATATTCCTAGGAATCGACTAAATATCTTTCTATGTTTTGTGAAAAAGCAAGCCAATAAGGTCGTCCATATGTTAACGAGGGTACCTTGCGAGGTCAATTACACTAACGATTTTGTCTCCTCCATCATTAATGTTGGAGACTTTGATCCCGGGTTAAATTATCCTGTGTTACATTCTACTATAAGTACAAATCAAATCAATCGTTTTGTAAACCTTTTTTTTTTTTTATCGTTTTTCTCTACTCAAAAATGGCATTATGATATTTTTCTCTACGATATTTGAGTTTATTCAAAACTTTTAATTTTATTAATTTCACTTTTTGTTAACTAAAGTAAGAAAGTCCTTAGTAATCATTAAATATATTAAAGTAAAAATTATCAAAAAATGTATCCGATATCCTTCATTTCTTGAAAGAATAAAGAATTAATATGACTATAACTGTTTTATCTTCAAAGTCTTCCTTCTAATTACACTTATGATGTTATTTTACTATCAGGATCACTTATCTACGGTGTATTTTTGGAGCATCACCAATACCCACTCGAACAATGTTCAGCTTGGCAAATCTTAACTTAAATTTATAAGTTATTTATTTTAGAAAAAATTTTATCTTTACTTATTTTTTAGAGAAAAATGTGTATGGAAAATTTAATATTCGTTATCTTGCAAAAATAAGTTACTTATTTCAAAAAAAGTACATATTTACATATTTTTTTCCAGAATAAGTAACTTATTTCTAAGAAATAAAATTTCCCGGACCTTAATAATATTAGAAAATGATATCAATGAAACTAAAACCACACCTGTCATAAGAATTATTTTTTATTCTAATACATCTCGTCGGCAATAATCGAACCCTAAAATTGGAATAAGTGATAAAACTATCTAATCACAGTCTCGGAGGAAAATCATAAAAACAAACCTACTTTGTTTTTTAGCGAACTTTAGCATCACAATTGCAATTTGTAATGCATACTACACGAAATATTATTTTTTTTTTGTTTTTCTTTTTTGTTAGTAACTAGTTGATAAAGCCGCGCTTCGCGGCGGCGTTACAATTTTTATTTTTAAAAAAATTCAATACATTTACGTTATATTATAATATTAATATTAAATTTTAATAATTAAATAATCTTCTCTAATGAATCAATTTCTTGTTAAATACGATTTTTTCGATTGAGCCGCTTTCTCGTTAAAACCGAAATCCCAACTTTTTAACATATATTATAAAGACTTATATAATATTTTTATCCATAAAATCAAACCGTAAAAATAAAAAAAAATTATGACTGCAGTATCAAATTCTAATAGCTAATACAATCTTTTCTAGCTAGCCGTCCTCCCGTTAAATACGTTTCGAGCCGCTCTTCTTTGAAACCGAAATTCTAACTTCACTATATAAAAAGAGTAAATTCCAATTTTTATATTCTTTAACCTTTCTAATATTTATGGAGTTTTAAAAGATGAAAATACATCTTATATTTTCTGTATATTATAGATAAACTTGTATAAAAAAAGTTAAAATAAAGGATTTTTAGGAAAAAAGATGTATAGTTTTAAAAAAATCGTATATGACGTGTCCACCATCCTTGTATTCTACTTCCAATAAAATATTTTATTTTATGTATTATATATTTAAATTTAAACACTTTTTATACGATCTTATTTAATGAACCGCTTTCTTGTTAAACACGGTTATTACTATTGATCCGCTCTCTCGTTAAGACCAAAAACCTAACTTTTACATAAATTACTTGTATGATAATGTTTATCCATAAAAATCAAATCTTAAAAATAAAATAAATTTATAACATCAATATGGTATTTTAATAGCTAGT
Source organism: Saposhnikovia divaricata (assembly GCA_036435485.1). Taxonomy (NCBI): domain Eukaryota; kingdom Viridiplantae; phylum Streptophyta; class Magnoliopsida; order Apiales; family Apiaceae; genus Saposhnikovia; species Saposhnikovia divaricata. Next base: position 78,281,130 of record CM071599.1, read on the forward strand.
ACAATCTTTTATAGTGAGCCGTCTTCCCGTTAAACATGTTTCGTGCCGCTCTCGTTTGGGATCGAAATTCCAACTTCATTACATATTATTGATGATACTTATCTTACACAACAATCTTTTTTCATTAAAATCAAAACCTAAAAAATAGAGTGAATTCCAATTTATACTTTCTCTAGACTTTCTAAAAATTTTGGAGTTTTAGAAAATGAAAACACATCTTATTTATTTTGGAGTTTTAATATGTTAATTGATATTTTTATATTTATTAATATTTAATATTCTAAAATTCTAGAAAATTAGAAATATAGATTGAGACGATCTTAGAGCGCCACCTAAACTCCCGCTATCCTCCTTTATATATATATATATATATATATATATATATATATATATATATATATATATATATATATATATATTGATGATTCTTTTTTTCTTTTGAATACAGAGTCCTTTACCAGTTTACCTCACCTGAAAATAAAATAGACATGCGCTCTCTTGGTGCTAGAAAAAAAAAAAGAGAACGTGTCAACAAACAAGCTGTCGGTGTCTTGGATAATGATGCAGCAGCCTTCGTTTCACAAACCAATAGAAATTAGTCAGGGCTACCCCGTTTCGTACCGCATCATATGATGCAGCAGCCTTGATTTCACAAACCAATAGAACTTATCAAGAAAGCTACCATGTCTTGTACTCGCATTACCAATTTGCAACCTTAGTCTTTTTCTCCTTTTTATTTTTTTGCATAAAAAGACTGTTTCCCAAACCTAAGTTCTGTGTGAGCGAGTATAAGGAGGGGGCCTGAGCATTAGTCGAACTCATGACCCATATAACTCTATAAGAACACTTGGATATCAAGGCAAACATGACCATATCCACTAAGCCAAACCTATGAATTACCGAAGTACAGTACATCCAACTTGAATAGCATGTAAATTTGGCAAAAAAAAAAAAAAAAATCCTCGAATAAGTACAAAACATGGCCTAACACGAAAAATCATGAACCACTGCAAGATCCATTTCAGATATATTAATAGGCAATTTTTCTTTTGCCCTTTTTTCCCCGTAAACTAGGTTACCATTTTCAAAACAATTATCATCAATTGCAGGTAAACAGATATTCCATCAATTGCAGGTAAAAAGGTATTTCAGGGACATATAGCTTTCCATATTGATCTTCAAAAATGGCACTCAGTTATATTTTCATTGTGAGGAAGTAGGATCACGAGTAATTGCACATCTGCCACTTGAGCAGATTATGTTACACAAGCAAACTGGAAACACTGAGCAAGGTAACCTCAGTTACGACAACTACCCTTGTAAGCCTCCCATCCTTGGAGTCGATACTCCCTAGCTGCCTCTGCAGGGTTGGATGCCTTTATGATTCCACGGCCCACTATAATTATGTCACTACCTCGATCAGCAATCACCTAAAACATCACAAAATGTACCCTTATCTCATTAGAATTGGTACCCTGACTCTCAATTTTAGTCCGTAAGAAATGTACCAGCTACCTGATAGTATAAGACAGAATTTACCAGCCACTTGACAGTACAAGACAGAATAATAACATTTACTGAAACACAGCAATGCTGTTCCCATCCATCCTAATCATACAAGTGCCCAATATATTCACCATGACACCGTTTAAAACCTAATTAATTTTAACCTTTTCCCTTTCTTTCTCTCTAATGGTTAATAGATCACAAGCATCTGTTGAATGAAGTTGAGAATTGTGGATATACTAGGGCAGAGATTAGTAAATAAATTTTCATGAAAACTATTTCAAACTTGAGACAACTAGGATTAATTTCAACTTACAAGGTGCACGAGAGGTGTGCGCCCCATACACCCTGATCTATGAGGGTGTGCCCCTACGACTAGGTGCCCAAAGGCACCCAAGGGTATTTTAATCTTGTGACATCAATTCAGCACAAGATTTTCAACATACACCACCATTATAATTTAGCATTATTAAGTAAACAATATGTTAATATCCTCCCTCCCCCAAATAAGCAGCAGAAGGAACTTACAGATTTAGGTGTGTTATACTGCTGGCCCAGGGAATCGCCACCTTTTACCAACTGAACTCCAGGTGTTGCATGAATGAATGCTGGATTTAATTGTCCTGGCCATGATGCTGGATTGACAGAGATGAAGCCAATAACAAAATCTGAATGCTCTTCAGCAATTTTAACAGCTGCCGCCGTATAATGTCCAGTTGCAAGATTACCAGCAGAACTCATTTCAGCAAGCAACAGTAGCCCCCTACCACGAGGCAAACCCTACATCATAAGTAGTTCACAGGTAAGATGATAAATTTTAAAGACTTGCATATTGCTTACATGGTCAAAATTGAAGCAAATTGAAACCTTTAATTTCAAGCCATCCACAATTTCAGGACCAGGGATAATATGACAATTGACAATATCAGCCCAATCCAGTATACGAAAGATACCTCTGCAAAATAAAAGATGGTTAGGCAACGTCAGGTAATTAGAGCAGGCACAAAATAGAATCCATCCATACCAACTGTAAAAGCAATCCTTACCCTTCGTACTGCATTGTCACCGTATTACCAATATCAGCAAACTTACGATCCTCGAATATCAGGAAATTATGCTTTTCTGCAATCTAAAGCAAATGGAGGTAAATCATTAGTAAGTATTTGGTAGCGAGTTAGACTAGCGTCCAATACGATGATCTGCAAAAAATCTACCCTACTTGGTAAATCAATCTGATGCTAGGTTATTAAAAATTAGCTTATAATCCAGGTACTCCTCCATTTGGGGATTATGGTGATACACACAAGGCTAAGTCACGAGGTGTGACAGAACCAAACTGAAAGTAAATTCTGATCTATTGCAAACGAATATACTGTCAGACCCACACAAAAAATGTGTTGAAACTACTAATTTAACAAGGTGTCACCATAACACCATTTACCAAAAGAAGGTAAAGGCAACAGTGTACTGTGGAACTTAAGATGCAAATGTTTTGGAGACAGAAATATACCGAGCGAAGCTTAGATCCAAAATCCGGTGTAAAATCAGGAAGGATATCTACATGTGTTTTCAATAAACAAATTTCTGGTCCAACCTGCACGAACATTCAACAGTAAATTGTTAGCAACTACTTAATTTAGGGTTAGCAATTAGCATAACAGAAACAAGGTTCAATTATACACATTTTAATTCTATAATAAAAATAACAAAATAAAACAATATTTAATGCATAAATGACAACGGATTCGCTTCCAGCAGACAATGATATGAACAGGTTTCTCTTGCGTATTGATATAGTTGTAGGGCAATGATTCCTATGAGTCTGTGACTGTTTGAGACTTTGAACTTACTCCAATCACACCTATGTGGCAACATTGACATTACATACTGAAATCACTAAGACAAAATTATATATATAGTCCTGCTCTTTCTATGATAAGCTTCACTTAAAAAGTTTTTATTCTTCGCCCAATTCTCACACTGCATTTTTAATTAAATTTCTTGACTAGCCTATACAAATCAGCTCATCACGCATAAACTGATATACAAGTATAAAATAATAATAAGGAAGTCAGCAATCAGCATTAGAAACATCAAAAGTAAATAATACATTAATATCCAACCAAAAAATAAAAACTAGAAAAAAAAAACATAAACATCACCTTATCAGCAATATCAAGCAGCTCAGCAGCAGTAGCAACATCAGCAGCCAAACACAAATTACTCCCCTTCTCCATCATAACCCCAAACAACCTCTTCCCCATTTCATTCTTCATCATCTTAACTCGCTCCCCATACCCCAACCTCCCCTTCTTCTCCACCACCTTAACTCCTGCTGGCACCGCAACCTTCCTATTCTCCTCCAAAAACTTCAAAACCATCCCTTCCATCTCCTCCGAAACCCTCCCTCTAACTTTCAAAATCCTAACCATCTCAGTCAATTTCACCATCGCATGTAACTCAATCCCATTCTCCTTCAAATTCTCCCTCCCACCTTGCTCCCTATCAATCATCACCACCACATCCTTCACCTTCAACCCTGCCGCTCTCAACGGCGCCGCTGTCTCCAACACTGAGGCCCCACTCGTAACCTAAACACACCCAACCACAAACATTACACACACATTATTACCGAACTACATAAAACTTTAATCATACAAGCATACTTTCAAATAAAAACTATTTCTCCAGACAACCGACACCTTCTCTACCATGTCACAGTCACACACACACACACACACCCCAAACCACATAAACCTCTAATCATACAAGCAAACGTTAAAATGAGCACTAGTTCTCCGCAAAAGCAACACCTTCTCTATCGGATTATGACTAATATGGTGTTCCGTAAAATTAGTTGCTACCATTTTCATCATCATACATTAGTTCAGCGTAAAACCAAGTAATCAACACCTTTTCTATCGCATTATTACAAATATGGTATTCCGTAAAATTCGTTAATAACTTTGATCATATCCAAATGAGAACGGAGAATTAATAACTTCCCTATCGCATTACAACTAATATCGTGTTCCATAAAATTAGTTACTAACATTCTAATTACCAACAAAAATGAAAACTATCACTCACATAACAAGAAATGCGCATTCAATATTAAATTAACATTACCAAATCTTCGACAATCAAACAAGTCTGATCAGCCTTAAAAACGCCTTCAATCGCCTTGGCAGTGCCATAATCCTTAACTTCTTTACGCCTCATAAGCATGGGAATATTAGAAGAGGTCGAAATACACGTGGCAATTGGGAGAGCAGTGTACGGAACGCCACAAACAACGTCGTAGGGGGAAACGGATTGTGAAATTAGGGTTTGGGAGATTTGGGAAAGGAGAGTAGGGTAAGAAACGATTAAACGGAGGTCGATGTAGATGGGAGAGGAGATGCCGGATTTGAGCTTGAAGTTTCCGAATTTGACGGCGGAAATGTCGTGGAGTTGGAGGATTAGAGACTCCATTGATGGGGGTGTTTGTGGTGAAGATGATGACATTATAGTGAGAGTGTGTGTGTGTGTGTGTGTGTGTGTTTAGGTGCAGAGTGTGTGTGGCGGCTTGGGAGTGCAGTGATAAGTGGTTGCTTTAGTCTTAGGTTATTCTATTTTAAATGTACTGCCTACTGAGTGAGTGATTCGAGTCTGAGTCGAATTCGCATATTTTTTTTCGTATTTTATTTCAATTTATAAAATAAGATTTACTTTATTTACGGTCTTAAATTTATATTAAAGAATATTAAAAGTAATGAACTTTTTTTTGTTAACCATTTAATTTTAGAGCTTTTCTTATAAATACCCCAACATATAAATATTTCTGCAAAAATACTGTTATTTTAAATTCTTTTGCAAAAATACCATCTTTTGGAAAAATTTTGCAAAAATACGGGATATAACTACATTCAACCAGATGCAACTGTTTTGACAATTTAGTAAAAATACTATCTTATTTGTAATGGCTGCGCAGCAGGTTGCATCTGGTTGAATGTAGCTGCATATGCAATTGAATGCAACTAAAAATTGTAATTTGAATTTTCATTTTTTTACCAACTTTCAGATCTATATAAGGGCTGAGCATCATCAAAAAATGGAAATTGAACTTTTAATTTTTAGTTGCATTCAGTTGCATATGCACATATGCAACTGAATGCAACTGAATGTAACTAAAAATTGTAATTTGAATTTTCATTTTTTTTTACCAACTTCCAGATCTATATAAGGGGTGAGCATCATCAAAAAATGAAAATTTAACTTTTAGTTTTTAGTTGCATTCAGTTATATTTTTAGTTGCGTTCAGTTGCATGTAGTTGCATTCAGTTGCAACTGTTAGAAAAAGAAAGGTATGAGTGTCCTTGCGGGGCCGGTGGAAAACAGATCGGAGATGGAGGGAAGACGGAGGAGGGGGAGGGCGGAGATGGAGGGAGGAGGGAGGAGATGGGGGGAGGAAGAAGAATGGAGGTTGGAGAAGAATAGGGGAGTTGAAGAAGATGGATATATTTGCAATTAAGATAGTATATTTGCAATTAATTTGAAAATATAATATTTTTGTAATAACTAATTAAAAACCTAGTATATTTGTTAAATTCCCTTAATTTTATAGATAAACATGCCAAACAACATGATTTGGATATAAGGAGTATAATTTTCGACAAATCAAAAATAATATGTAATTTTAAGAGGATACATATTAAGTTCACGGAATCGAAATTCCAAATTTCAAATAAAATGCATTAAATGATAGGGCAGAACAAGAATAATTGTTAAGAATAACGATTTTTTAAATTAAAAAAAACAAGAATATCCTTTCTCGGAGAAGGGGTTAAAAATACTGTTTTTATTACGCACAATACAAATGCGTACTCGCAAATCGCAATACCCTATCAGCTTATGCGTATTCCATAACTAACCCAGTCCCATATATACCAACATCAATTCTAACTTAGCAAAAAAAAAAACATCAATTCTGCCCAATTCTTCTCCATTCTATTCGTAATTAGACGAATTATAGCGACAAAGTGTTGAATAATCATCTCCAAGTACTCTTACAACTCGATTTTCATACCCTCCATATGCATATACGTATCGATTCATCTGTAAGTCATATTTTATGTACTAATTTAGGCCTAAAAATATGATTAATGAACTTGTATATTTTCCATTAGAAGAATTATGTGTTATATAGACTTATCCATTCAGTAGTTTTGTTTATACTAAAAAATTCATGATTGTGAGTCATATTGATGTTCATTTTATGAAATTGATTTTATGAATACATAATTATGTAAGTGTTTTTATATTTGTGTATGTTGATGTACCATCACTAGTAATCAAATTAGTCACATACTTGTAGATTTATAGATTTTCAAGTTATAAGTAATGAAACAGGTTCAATATAACATCCATAAGACAAATATTTTTATTATTTTTGCAACAGAATATGGATGAGATCATGGATAATGTAAGTGTTGACAGTTTTGAGTTGAAATCTGGGCCGAAAGATACCTCCATATTGCATTTACAAGCAGAACATAGGTCGTCTACTATATGGAATAAATGCTGGTGGTGGGGATGTGTTGAGATCACGAGTTCGTAACCCCAACAACAATAGATTTCCTTCGTTACATTCTCGAATGGTTCCATTACTTAGAGATGTGGGTTTTGATGGAGTTGCAGGGCTTACAAGCATCTATATTAATTAGAGTCTAGTTACAGCATTAGTGGAACGCTGGAGGCCTGAAACACATACATTCCACTTACTTTACAGGATGTCAGTGTTATTCTTGGATTAAGTGTTGATGGTCGTGCAGTCACTGGTTCCACATAATTCAAAGGTGGTTTGAGTAACTGTTAGGATTTATGGGTGATAGCGTAGAGACAACTTAACTAGTACTTAGTTTATTTGTATAGGCTAAGTCGAACATACTGTCACAGCCAGAGTGTGTTCTTGTAATCGAATAATTGTTGTAATGTAATAAGTATGTATCTTGGAAGAAGTTCATTGATATGTTCAAATCTCAAGAGAATACATCAGTTCGACGGCAATAATAAAGTTACTGTCAATACATTGATGGTAACATTACAAGAAGACTGCATGTTGTAAGGTCACGACAGCAAGTTTCATTTGACAACAACATTGGCTGAAGCAGGGGACAGCAACATTCTCACACTTGACAGCAAGTTTGGAGTTCCGACAGCAATATTGGCGGGAGCTCATACTGTCAACTACTGAATATTCCTTTGACAGCAAACTTGGCGGCAAGGGTTACTGTCTCACTGAATTATTTGATTTATGGATTTTATCTTAGTCAAACCCCCGTGACAGTTTAGATGTTCGAGAAACAGATTTGTTGCAATTCGTCAAAGATTGTAACAGACCTGCAAGACTACGACAGAAGCTTGAGAGATCACAAGACGAGGCTCGACAATTCAAGAGTATGACAAGTCTGCATCTACTAGAATTGTTATAGCTAATTTTGGAAAGAACCCAGAATGCCTTATGCTTAAAGATAACTCTGTTTGTATAGCATTTTAGGAAAGGTCACATGTGTAGGCAAATTGTGAGGAGCTGTCACTTGAAAATGACAATAGCTCCGCCACCCATGTGACTGAGATGCAAAATGAAGATTAGTCTATATAGAGACACATCTCTCATTCTTTCTGTAAGCGATTCTCACAATAAGTCGAAGCTTGAGAAAACCATTTTTCTCGAGGTTGTAACAACACATTACAAAATAAATAAAACATTTATTTTGTGAGAACATCTTGAATTACTACTTGTGTTTGCAATTCTTATCTAGATAGTATACAATCTTTATCATTGTTGTTGAGCTAAAGATTTGAAATTATCTATATTACATTCAACCCCCCCCCCTTCTGCAATATACTCCAGGATCAACAACTGGTATCAGAGCAACAGATTGATATACAAATATGAAGATCATGACGAGTATTCAGAAGTCAAGTGGTATCAAGATTCCAGTCTTTGATAAAGAGAACTACAATTTCTGGAATAGAAAGATCTTGTTATTTATCAAAGCTGCCCATCCACTATACATGGGAATCCTTGAGAACGGCCCTTCTTTCCTCAAAAGGAAGTAATTGCTGCTACTGTAAATGACGAAGTCATTCCAGCCCATTGGGTTGCCAAGAGGCCTTCAGAATACACAGAGACCGAAAAGGAGAAAGTAGCCTTGGATGGCTACTTATAACTTATCTTACTCGACTCTCTCACTTTAGACAAATCCATGTGTGGTAATGTCATGGGATGTTCATCTGCAAAAGAGATGTGGAGCAAGATAGAGTTGCTGTGTGAAGGAAGTGAAGAGGTCCGAGAAAATCAAAGGCAAATCCTTGTATCACAATATGAAGCCTTCATGGACAAGCCAAGCGAAGAACTCACACACATGTTTGAAAGGTTCAGTAAGCTAATAGCTGAGTTACAAATTCATGGGAAGTTCTATGATAGAAAGGAGATTAACATCAAATTGCTGCTCACTCTCCCTGAGCATCTTGAGCACAAAGTCACAGCCATAAGAGAGGGAAGAAACTTGAGCGATGTCTCTCTAGAAACTCTCTATGGTGTGCTCAAATCATATGAACTCGAACTCTTTCAAAAAAGAGCTATTCAAACTGGAACCAAAGGAAAGTTGGCAAACATGTTAGGAGCCCTTGTACCTCATGAACCACAAGTAGCTTGTCCAAGTGAATCCTCACAAAGTTCACAACCAACACAAGTACCATCATTGAAGATTGAAGAGGTGTTGGATGATGAGGAGAAGGTGGTTCTGCAGCTCAAAGACATTGAAGATGAAGACTTCTACACAATAGAAGTGATTGAAAGCATGGATAATCCAACCATTGCTTATATGGCTAAGAGATTCAAGAATATCAAGTTCAGAAGGGACAAGTCATACAAGCCACAGGGTCAAACATCTAAGTTCAACAAGGGGAGTTTTTCAAAAGCTGCTGGTGGTGCCACGAGAGGTGGATACAAGACCGGGATGGTGGATAGGTCGAAGTTCAGGTGCTACAACTGCAATGAGCTAGGTCATTTTGCTACTGAATGGAGAAGACCAAAATAGAATCAAGGAAAAGGATCTGGAAATCAGTTTAAGAGGAATCAAGGTAAAGCCTATGTGGCTGAAGGAAAATGCTGGGATGATTCTGAAGATGAGGAAGAAGAAGAGTTTGTAAACTTGGCCCTCATGGCTAAATCTGGTGATGAAGCTTCTAGTTCCTCAACTCAGGTACCATCTCTAGTCTTACTTGATATGTCTAAAACTGAATACAAGCATACCATTGAAGATTTAAGTGCTTAGATGTTTAACATTCATGTTAGTTTATCTGCTGCTCACGAAGAAATTGCTAAGTTAACTAAACAAAATGAAACTCTCAAATCTGAAAATGAAATGTTATTGCTTAGAACCAGTCCTCTAGATTCGTTAGCTCAAGAGAATGCTAGATTGAAAATGATATTGTTTGTGCTAAGGAATTAGAAGAATTTCTCAGGAATCAAATTGCAGAATATGAGTTTAAACTCAAAGCATTTAGAAACTCTTCTAAGTTAGTCCAGGATTATCATGATAATCACACTGAGAATAAAAGGTAGGTATAGGCTTCGAGTATGGTAGGAGGCATGGAAAGGCAATTGTTCTTGATGATAGTGATGCTGTCAAACCTCATATTCTCAAAAGAGTTTACAAACCGATTTTCAAAAATCTTCAAGCTGATTTTGATGAAACCTCCCTGTTCATCAAACAAGAGCTTCTTGATGGGGATGAGTGCGCTGACAGCACACTAGTTGAAGGGAAAGATACTATCAAGTCTCCCGTGATGGAAACTTTGCCAAGGATTCAGACAGGATGTTCTAAAGTAGCTGTCAACAAGGATATGACAGAAACTTCAAAAGATACTGTCAAGAGAGAACCCAAGACAGCAACTTTCAAACCTGCTGTCAAGACAGAGGGAAAGAAAGATACTGTCAAAGGTAGCTCGACAGTAACTTCAGAACATACTGTCAAGACAAATGCCTACAAGCCTAAGAATAGGAATGGTAAGTTAGGAATTGACAAGAAGAATGGCTATGCTCATGTTAAAGATACTCCTAGGAAGCTTTGCAATAATTGTGGCTCATCTCAACATTTAACATTTATTTGTAAGAAATCCAACAAGAACAAGGTTAATGCGACCAATATTAGTGGTAACTTACATAGAACCCCCATCTTGCAAAGAGAAGTGGACGTCTGTAATAATATTGACTGTATGCCGTGCAAGATTGTTGTTATGAGTACTTGTTTCAATTTGCCTATTCTGTCTACTGAAAGATGTTCCTATATGCAAACTGCTGAGACTTCTAAGCCTGCCTATGTTGGTAAAAAGGCAACATCCACTAAGAGAAGGACCAAGTCTAACTCTAAGCCTAAGTGGACTGTGAAAGAAGTCAAACAGGAGGATTCTAGTGTTGATTCAAATGTGAAACAGAATGATATGAATAATAATGTTGTAACTGCAGGACCCAACAGAGTTTGGGTACCAGATACAAATTAAAATCATCTGTTTTGCAGGGCAAAAAACAGAAGCAAGTCATATGGATCATCGATAGTGGATGTTCTAGGCACATGACATGTGATATAGCCCTGCTATCACATTTTGTGGAAAAAGCCGGCCCAATCATAACCTTTGGAGACAACGGCAAAGGTTACACTGTGGGATATGGTTGTTTGGAAATTGGGAATGTTGTCATTGAAGACATTGCTCTTGTTGATGGATTGAAGCATAACCTACTCAATATCAGCCAGTTCAGTGACAGGGGATTCAAGGTTGAATTTGATATGATGGTTTGCAATATTTATCACAAGAAGGATGGAAGCCTCTCCTTGAAATGAGTCAGGAAAGGAAGCTTGTTTGTTGCAGACTTAAATTCTGTGAAGAAAGACAAGGCTCACTTTTCTATAGTAAAGCATCAGTTGGTGAGAGCATGCTTTGGCACAAGAAGCTCTCCCATCTCAATTTCAAGAATATGAATATTCTGATGAAGAAGGATTTGGTGAGAGGACTACCTCAACAGGATTCTGTCAGGAAGGATTGTGCGAGGATTGTCAAATGGGTAAATTGAAAAGATCATTGCACAAGTCAAAACAAGTAAATGCCAACATTGAGCCACTCAAATTAATTCATATGGATTTGTTTGGTCCAGTAAATGTTCAATCTCTTTCAAGAAAGAGATATGCCCTGGTAATTGTGGATGATTACTCGAGGTACACTTGGGTAAAGTTCTAAGAGACAAAGGACGAAGCTGCTCAAGAAATCATTGATCACATAAGAGTTCTTGATAGAACCCCGAATGCAAAAATTCAATATCTGAGAAGTGACAATGGTACTGAGTTTAGAAATGCCACATTGGGAAACTTCTGCAAGGAATAAGGCATTGTCCAACAATTCTCCACTGCCCGGACACCACAACAAAATGGAGTTGTAGAAAGGAAGAATAGAACTCTCATTGAAGCTGCGAGAACTATGTTGAATGATTCTAAATTACCAACATATTTCTGGGCAGAAGCTATTAACACAGCTTGCTACACACAGAACAGAACCTTGATCAACAAGACTCATGGAAACACTCCTTACTATCTGTTAACAGGAAAAAAACCAACTGTCAAATACTTTCATGTATTTGGGAGAAAGTGTTTCATGATGATTGACAACCATGAAAGGAAAGGAAAGTTTGATGCTAAAGCTTATGAAGGCATTTTCATGGGATATGGATTGGAAAGGACTGCGTACAGAGTCTATGTCATTGATCACAAAGTCATTGCAGAAAGTGTGTAAATGTCACATTTGATGAAACCAAGTTCCCTGGATTACAAGAGGATGGTCAAATTGAGACTCTTAGATTTGAAAATCAAGGTTACTTGGAGGAAGAAGAAGTTGTTGCTGATGAACCTACTTGCACTAAGTCCATTGAGTTTGGAAGAGATGTTGTCAACACCAATGATGTTACTCAAGCTCCAGCTCAGTCTCAAACAATAACTCCCAATCATCAGAATGAGAATGAGTCTGGAGATGTTGAAGAGCATGAAGGAGAAACCATCAATGGTGGAGAATCAACTCCTCAAAGAGGAACTGATCAAGCAGATCAAGAAAGAAGCTTGCCTAGAACCACTAAGTGGAACAGAGATCACACCAGTAATTTAATCATTGGTGATCCCACTACTGGTATAAGGACAAGGAGAAATGTTTCAGCTGACAGCATGTTCTCTTGCTTTCTATCTCAAACTGAGCCAAAGTCAATTGATGAAGCATTGTTTGATTCAGATTGGGTGATAGCCATGCAAGAAGAGCTCAACCAATTTGAGAGAAACAATGTATGGAAGCTGGTTCCTAGACCTAAAGGGAAATCAGTTGTTGACACAAAGTGGGTCTTCAGAAATAAACTGGATGAAGGTGGAAATGTGACAAGGAACAAAGCAAGACTAGTGGCCAAAGGATACTGTCAACCAGAAGGAATAGACTATGATGAAACATTTGCACCTGTTGCCAGACTTGAAGCCATAAGAATTTTTTTAGCCTATGTTGCACACTGTAACTTCAAAGTGTTCCAAATGGATGTCAAAATTGATTTTCTCAATGGAGAGCTAGAGGAGGAAGTGTACGTTGAACAGCCACCTGGATTTGAAGATGCTGAATTGTATGACTTTGCCTACAAACTGTTCAAGGCACTTTATGGATTGAAGCAAGCCCCTAGAGCTTGGTATGATACTCTCTCTACCTTTCTGTTGGAGAATCAATTTGTAAGAGGTGTTGTGGATAAGACACTTTTCTACAAGCATCATGGTAAAGACATCATTCTGGTGCAGATCTATGTTGATAACATAATCTTTGGTTCTACAAATGAGAAGCTGTGTGAAAAATTTTCATCTCTTGTGAGGAACAAATATGAGATGAGTATGATGGGAGAACTGTCATTTTCCCTAGGTTTACAAATTCATCAAAAGGATGATGGCATCTTCCTTTGCCAAGAAAAATATGTCAAGGAACTTCTCAAAAAGTTCAACTTGGAAGATGCATCACCTGCCTAGACACCTATCTCTACTGCAACCAAACTGGATTTGGATCCTAAAGGAAAGAAAATGGACTCTAGTACCTACAGGGGCATGGTGGGATCATTGCTGTATTTAACTGCTAGCAGACCAGATATTATGTTTGCTACATGTCTCTGTGCAAGGTTTCAAGCTGATCCAAAAGAGTCACACTTGGTAGCAATCAAGAGAATCTTTAGATATCTCAAAGGTACTCCAAATTTAGGCCTTTGGTATCCTAAAGATTTTGGATTTGATCTGATAGGATATTCGGATTCAGACTATGCTGGATGCAAGATTGACAGAAAAAGTACAACAGGAAGCTGTCAATTTCTTGGTGGAAGATTAGTGTCATGGTTCAGCAAGAAGTAGCATTCCGTGTCTACCTCAACTGCAGAAGCTAAATACATTGCAGCTGGAAGTTGCTGTGCTCAAGTTCTTTGGATGAAAAATCACCTAATGGATTATGGTTTAGAGTTGTCCAATATTCACATTTATTGTGATAACACCAGTGCCATAGCCATCTCAGATAATCCAGTTCAACACTCCAGGACGAAGCACATTGATATCAGACATCATTTCATGAGAGAGCATGTTGAAAAAAGAACTGTGAAGCTGGTTTATGTTCCAACAGAAAAGCAACTTGCAGACATCTTCACGAAGCCACTAGATGAAGCAACCTTCAACAGGTTGGTAAGTGAATTGGGAATGCTAAATCTGGTATGTTAACTTACTAGTTGTTACATTTTCAAAGTGGTTACTGTCATGTGAAGTTACTGTCTTATCTGCTACTTGTTTGTTGACAGCATGTTTGCTATGACTATGCTAAATTCAAATTACATGCATGTCTTAACTTATGTAATAAGTGGTCACGTGACATTAACTTAATTCACACGCGTGTAAGTGATGAGTAGTCGTGTCATTTGAAATGTACCCGGGTATTTGTCAGACTTTTAGTTTAAAGTTTAATACTTTATTAAAAGGAAGTGTGTAAGAAGCTCAAGAGTCACTTAATGTGTTATAAATAAACCGAGGCCAAACCCTTATTTCTCACTTAACACACTCAAAGAACTCTAGAGAATGAGTAAGAGGAAGGCGTCGGAAATGTCAATTTCAGGAGACTCCAACTCTTCCAAAGCTGAAGAGGTGATACTGAAGCCAGAGGCTGCTGCTGCTGAGCACCCTATTGATCCCTTCTTTGATAAGCTTCAAGCTTATCTGGATGAAAAGGGGATTACTGAGGAGAAGGAAATAGAGAAGGTCGTTGAACAGCTGCTAGTGGAAGCTCTTGCGGAGCTTAATAAGAAATGATGTTCAGTTCTTAAGAACTACCTTGTACTGTTTTAAAGTTTTTTTAATAAAAAGTTCATCGTTTCATCTCCCCAATATTCTTGCTTATTTTACCCTCTCATCTTGGTTATTTGTTCTTGAATGCATGTATGCTTGTGTGTATGGATGTATGTGGATGTGTGCTTGCTTAACAAATATGCGCTTAAATCGATTAAAATGCTAATTGGTAATTTTACTTTTAAGCAATGGGCAAAGTCAATTAAAATTCATGACACAAATTATTTCCGCACAAGTTGCTGTCAATAAATGAAGATGCTGTCACGATGTGCCTTGACAGCAACTTCCTTATCAGCAACGAAAAAAGTTTCTCATGAAATTTAAAGGAAATTGTATAAATTGCTTAATGGTGACAACATGTTCTTGCGCCGATGTTACTATCAAGCAAAACTTGCTGTCATCCTCCTAAATTAATAATGAATTTGTTATAGCGCACAGGTTACTATCAAGGTTAGTGGACCGATTTAATTGAGACTTTATCTCCACGATTTACAGCCAGTAAAAAGTACCTACCCACAACACCACGTGACTGATTAATGGGCTAAGACATTACTACTTTCCCTTCTTCAGTAAAACATTTGCTATTTTCATGTAAGCAACTGTCAAACACACAACACTCAACATAACCTCTCTCTCTCAAAAGCAAAAATCTCTCTCTCCCAAAACTCAAAGCAAAAATGGCACTCAAACAATCCTCTTCTCAAACAAACTTTGCTGGTATTCTCTCTGCTGGAGATGCTGGTGAAGGTTTCAAAGGACTCGTATCCTTTTTAAACAAGTCCTATCTAGGTCATGCTATAACCTCTACTCCATCTTTGGACCTAGAAAGACTTGAAGAATTCTGGAAATCTGCCTTTGTTCCAGGAGGTGCAGGTAAAGACACCATAAACTACAAAAACAAAGGCGTTACCTTCATCCTCATAATAAAAGGTATTAATGAAGCTTTGGGAACTAGACTGCAAGCTAAAGAATCATACAAGGAACTTGCAAGTGATGAAATCCTGAAGAAGTTTTTCTTGAAAATTGGGTATTCCGGTCCTGTCCTCGAAGAGGGTACAACAAATTGGTACTCAACTGGTGAAATGGACAGAAAGCTTTTGAGAAAAGAATGGAGCATGATTTTTGATGTCATGGTAAAGGTTTTCTCAACCAAAACCACTGGCTGGAATGGAATTCCCTCCTACATCAAGAAGCTCACTCACTCTCTAGTCCATGGTTACAAAGTGGATGTTGGAAAGCTGCTTATGAGTCAACTCAAGTCAGCTCTGAGCAGGAAGGTACATGTCTATCCTCGATTTCTTACAATGTGTTTAAATTCATTATGTGGTATTGATGATAATGCATCTCTAATCATGGAATGCAATGTTTTGAAAAGAAATACACACACATCACTAAATTCACAAAATTTGAATGCACATATTCCACTCTGTTTCACCAAACACATGGCTGATCAAGAGCCTAATCTTGACTTTGACCTACCTTCTGGGTATGTTCATTTCTCCCTTGAGAATGAAGCTGAATTAAACCCAAATTCAGTTAACCCACATTCTGCACCATTCGTTCTAATCAAACCTTCTAGACAAACAAAAGCCACAAAAATAGCCTTGCAAGAATCCAAGAAAAGACCCTTGGAAATTGGAGTTTGTGGTAGTTCTGAGAATGTTGAGGGAGAAACTGCACCTGGTGCAGCAAATAAGGATGTTAGTAAAAGTGAACCCACAGTGGTTCCTCTTGAGTCTAAGAAGAAGAGAGCTAAGAGGGACAAAACCACTGTTAGTCACCCCTCAGTCTCTCAAAAGGCTGTGGAGGATAAAATGGAATCAAACACATCCCTAGGTGCTTCTTCTCAATAATAAGTATCTATTGAAACTAGCCTGTCTCCCAAGGCATCCTGTAAAGAGTCAACATAACCTCATGCACTCACTCAGGAGTAGCCTACACTTACAGAAATGCACATAGAGTTAGGGCACAGTGAGGGTCATGAAACTTCTACTCTTGATGTCCACAAGTTATCTCTGTGGAACAGCTAGAAATCTCTTCTATATCGTCACCTTCTTTATTCTCCAATCCATCAATTGTTTCTTCTCAACAACCTAGAGAAGGGGACAGTCCCAACCCTTCAGGTTTTGATCATCCATCTCAATTCATGGATGAGCCCCCATCAAGTGGTCCACAAGAACCCATTTATCAAAGTGAAATGGATACCACCCCCTCAAACACTGAGCTAGATCAAGATGGCAATCTGCCATAAAATGAAACAGCCAACATCTTGGTCGACCTCCAAAAAGCAACTGACCTTTAGGAAGTTGCTGTCACAGCCTCAACTGCTGTAAAAAAACATCACAAAAGTTGCTGTCAACCCACTTATGGACAGTAACATTTTGGGCAAAGATGTTGTCACCTCCTCACAGGTTGATCAAGATTCAGTAATTGTTGAAGATGCTTCTAATAATGATCATGTGCTAATCTCTACTTTCAAAAAGGTAAAATCTAAACCTTCTCTTTCAACGCATGTAAGTACTGCTCATACCCATGCATCTAGGATGAGTGATGGAGTGCAAAAGAAAAGAGAGGTGAGCATAAAAATGAGAGGCAGCTAAATGAGCTGGCAAAAGGAGAGGGGCTTGAGCATGTCCAGAGTGAATTTGAGGGAACCCCACACAAAAAGGCACTAGGCCTTGAGAGTCATTCTGCGAGGAGTGATGAGATCACTCAGAAAAACAATGAGAGTGTGAGACACCCTATAACCTCCTTGCCTCAGTCTTTTCCTTTCTCATAAAAAAGGTTAAGGTCTGATGGTCCTTCTAAGCAAGCTGAATCAAGGTAAGCTAAACTTGATGCTCTGTCCACCATGGTAGCTACTGGCTTTGCTGAGATTCAACAAAATCTGATATCGTTTTCTGCTATCCTTAGTGCTGTCAACTTAACTAAGGGGGAGAAAGTGGTAGATCAGAATAAAGTGCAAAAACAGAATACTATAAGTCCAGTAGAGAAGAAGACACAAGGTGGAGCAACAAGCAAGAGGGAGTCTAGAAGAGAGGGGGAGCAAATGGAAGAAGATGGAGATGGAAGTAAGGGGGAGCTAAATGCAAATGAAGATAGATTCTTTGGTGAAGAGTTGAGAACTAGTGGAATTGGTGAATCTGTTGAAGTAGATGGTGAGCCAATGTTGGTGACTAAAAAAATATTGGAGCAATTACAAAGGGCTAAAATATCAACATTGCCTCCTCTGAAAATCAATGAACCAGCTCCTGAAGTCATGGAAACTCCACTGCAGAAACATTGGAGAGAAATGGAAGAAGCCAACAGACTCGGTAAAGGCAAAGACAAAATGCCTGAAATCGTAAATCCTACAACAGGATACATTTGGTCTGATGGAAGTGAATATAGTCCAGAGAGGCAGAAACGATGATGGTTAGCCACATGGAGAGTACTTTGCAGAACAAAGATGAAGAATTCAGTGCATTGGTGAATAGTGCCATAAAAGAGGCAGGAGGAGTATATACAAACCTGTCACCAATACTGAAGGACAAAATAACAAGTATCTCTGTGAAGGTGAATCTGGAGAAAAGATGGGCAGTTGATGTTTATCTAAAAACTGGCATCTCTATATTCATTACAATGCAGCTACTGCAGAGTCTGCAAGCTAGAGTGCTAAATGCCATGGGAACGAAAGTGAAAGTAAATTCTACAACCTTCAATAACGATCTGCTGGCACAAATTAAAGGTCTTATTGAAGAAAAGCTACCAGAAGTGATTGAAGAACCCTATGGTATTTGCTACAGAACAACCACAAGCACAGGAGCTAAAAGGATTGGATTTCTGATCCTAAGTGAAGAACCCGGATTGCACACTAACACAATCATGGGAGTGCTGAAACAGATCCTCAAATCTAAGATAAACAGAGACAAAGTCAAGGCTGTCAAAGCTATTCACAAACTGCTGGCAAAGAGAGATGAAAGTCTTAGCTCTCAAGTGAAGAAATTGATTTCTGAAGCTAATTCCAGAAGAAGTGAGAGTGGTGGAAGCTGCACATATGATGACACCCTTGATAATGACGATCTTGATGGAATTGGAGGATCTGGTACAACTGGAAGCGGTAAAGAAACTGCTAAAATTACTGGAAGTCAGGCTCAGGAGAAAGCAAAGGAAGAAGCTCCCAAGGATAATAAGAAAGACACTGAAGCTAAAGATGAGGGAGAGACAGACATTCTTGACACACTGGAAGGAAGTATCTTAAAATTTGTTATTGACTATTTTGATGTTGAAAAAGATACTGTCAATAAGGAAGCTGTCAAGAATGGTGAAGTTACTATCAAAGAAGCTGTTGTCAAAGATGACACTGTCATGAAAGACACTGTCAAGAGCTTAAATGAAGAAGCTATCACAGGCAAAACTATCAAGACATCCAAGTTTAGGAGGACAAAACAAATAGCAAAAGCATGGTGTGCAGTTCCAAGAAAGGGCAAGACAAAGGCTGCAGCAAGGAAAAAGAAGCATGGAGTGATGTTTCTTAAGAAGCCTATTCGAAGAAGAGAAACAAACAGCTTCAAAATCCAGAAGGAAGCTACGACACGAGATATCACTTCAGTCAAATTGGAGCTGGATAATTCTAAGGAATATGCATCCAGATACATTCTTTGGAAAGATAAAGCAAAAGTCATGTTTGTTGAGAAGGACTTCACTATGGTGAATATGTCGACAATAATAGATAGATACACTCTCAAACAAACATCACAATAAGTAAGGCGTAGAGTCAATTACTTCGTGCTTGAAAGAATGGTGGAGCTTATGGGGACGTATAAAAATGTTCCTAAGAAAGCCATGGAACACATCCAAAAGTACCATGCTGAATTTTATGAGAGATATGGTGACTGGAGAAACATCGATGATGCGAATGAGGATGTGAGTATAGATGAGGAAGAACTTGTGTCTAAGTATGATTGGACAGAAAGGATGCCCTCCTATACACTTGAAGCTATGGCTGCCTATGAAGCCGAATTAGCAACTGAAGCTGCTAGGAGAAAAGATAATTTTGGTAAACAGACTGCTGAGGTAGTGGAAGTTGAGCTGAAAGAAATATGCAAGAAAGTCAACAAGATGAACAGTGAAGCTCCAAACTATCAGCCATGTGCACTGGAAAATCCTCTCAGGATCATAGATGGCAAAGAAGAAATCTATGCAGATAGTTTTCAAAAGCTGAGGACCAGTGTACTAAAAAGTCTATATTGAAAAGTTGTTGGATCATCTCACAAACTGGAAATGCTGTGTGCATGGAAATTGGAAGTTATTTTTGATAGTAGGAGAGATGAAGATCCAAAATTTGACAGAAACAGAAGAGTGACCTTGAATTCTTTCCCTGACAGAAGATTCAAGATTGAGAACAACATCTTGAAATTGAAGATGTTCAGTATGTCTCTTCTAAACAAATCCAATAGTACATTGATGAGATTGAAGATGATGCTGTATCTGCTGATGAAAAGAAGCTAGTGCAAGATCTCAGAAAGTACTTGGAAGAAGCTCTCCACGGAAAGAGAGAAAACAGACAGAACAGGAAAGCTTAATAACAAGATAAGTAAATCTCATACCTACTCTACCTCGAGGAGTACTTGCTTTTCTTTGGATCATTGTCCTATGTAATGCTAAATGCTTGGAAATGCTCTAGAATCCTATTCTGATCTATGTTAGTTAAGTTGTCAGCGTGCTTGTATTGAGAATTTGTTGTTATTGTCCATAAAAACAAATTGGGGGAGATTGTTAGGATTTATGGGTGATAGCATAGAGACAACTTAACTAGTACTTAGTTTATTTGTATAGGCTAAGTAGAACATACTGTCACAGCCAGAGTGTGTTCTTGTAATCGAATAATTGATGTAATGTAATAAGTATGTATCTTGGAATAAGTTCATTGATATGTTCAAGCCTCAAGAGAATACATCAGTTCGACAACAATAATAAAGTTATTGCCAATACATTGATGGTAACGTTACAAGAAGACTGCATGTTGCAAGGTCACGACAGCAAGTTTCATTTGACAGCAACATTGGCTGAAGCAGGGGACAACAACATTCTCACACTTGACAACAAGTTTGGAGTTCCGACAGCAATATTGGCGGGAGCTCATACTGTCAACTACTGAATATTCCTTTGACAGCAAACTTGGCGGCAAGGGTTATTGTCTCACTGAATTATTTGATTTAGGGATTTTATCTCAGTCAAACCCCCGTGACAGTTTAGATGTTCGAGAAACAGATTTGTTGCAATTCGTCAAAGATTGTAACAGACCTGCAAGACTACGACAGAATCTTGAGAGATCACAAGACGAGGCTCGACAATTCAAGAGTATGACAAGTCTGCATCTACTAGAATTGTTATAGCTAATTTTGGAAAGAACCCAGAATGCCTTATGCTTAAAGATAACTCTGTTTGTATAGCATTTTAGGAAAGGTCACATGTGTAGGCAAATTATGAGGAGCTGTCACTTGAAAACGACAACAGCTCTGCCACCCATGTGACTGAGATGCAAAAGGAAGATTAGTCTATATAGAGACACATCTCTCATTCTTTCTGTAAGCGATTCTCACAAGAAGTCGAAACTTGAGAAAACCATTTTTCTCAAGGTTGTAGCAACACATTACAAAATAAATAAAACATTTATTTTGTGAGAACATCTTGAATTACTACTTTTGTTTGCAATTCTTATCTAGATAATTTACAATCTTTAACATTTTTGTTGAGCTAAAGATTTGAAATTATCTATATTGCATTCAACCCCCCTTCTGCAATATACTCCGGGACCAACAGTAACCTTATTCGGAGTATGTTTGGTGAAGCTCCTGGAAAGCATAATATAGATGGTGGCAGGTTGAAGTTGAACTGGTTGTCGAAATTACTTCCGGCACTTTCAGATGATGCAAATGAGGACGAGTTCATCCGATTTACACATTCTTATAGGTTTCAACTAATCGGTGGTATACTTTTCACAGATCATCAAGGATCACAGGTTCATTGTATGTTTCTACCTTTGATTCAGAATTTTGATTGTTGTCGAACATTAGCTTGGGGTGCTGGTGTGCTTGCCTACATGTACAGAGAATTGTGCAAGGCATGCAAAAAAGGTATAAGAAATTGCCGGATGCGTTTTCCTATTGCAGCTATGGGAATGGACGTGACTACCTACTCTTGCTCCAATTCCTCGTGGTCTATATGTGGACAATCGAGAAATATGGGGCGATCTTCCTGGGCTATTTGGTCTGAGGTAATTATTTATTTTTATTGTTGAGGTTGTTATCTTGATTTGTCTGAGCTATATTCTGCTCTGTTTCTGTTGGTCTCTTTTTGTTTGATCGATCAGCTTTATTTTTTATAGAATAAAACATCTTTGTTTGTAAAAGGCACCCTCCCATCATTTTTTACTCTTCTTGGTTTATTATGTTTTATATGTATTTATGTGTTACTGTAATGTGTTTACATGGGTGGTGCGTTCCAAAGTCATATGCATATGCTAGTTCTCATGTTGTTTCTATTGATCAATTTTCACTTGATTTTCTTGGCCCGGATCATTTTATATGGTTGCCTTATGTTGATGTACTTGATCAATTATTTGATCAATTATTAGTAGTTGTAGGGTAACCATGTGGGACGGTATGTGTTTCTATTTCCAATATTATAGATGTCAAGTTACTAATAAAACTAACATCAAAAATAAAATCTTGCAGATGAGGTAATCCTTGCTAATGTTGGAGCTACAACTTTTTATCTCAACTATAACCACCACAATGTTACTAAACTTAGGAAAAGGTATATTTGTTTACAAATATATTTATGCTCTACTAAATTCTAACTATTTCTAATCCCAAAATAAATCACATTTAGGTGTTCCCAATCTAATTTTTGGAACAAAAATTTGTCAACGCAAAAGAACAAGACTCCAAGACTTTATAAGGTCAAAGATATAAAAAATCTGGATATGTATCATGTTCAGGTACTTTCCTAAACCTATTACGAATATACTTGATTCTCAAACAATGGGTCTTACAAATATTTGGTATCCTATTGTAGACAGAGGTCATGTGTCAGGTAAAAATTATGATGGTCCACCAGATCAAAACATGGTGCCACCCTGTATGCACCTCATGTTACCAAAAATTGGAAGTGTAGAAAATGCAAACATGTGCACAAGTTGTAACAGATTAGTGCCATACGCAAAAATAAGGTATATATGTATTAATACTTTTGTTAATTTTCATGAGGAAGAAACTTAAGAGCAGAAGTTTTATTAACTACTCTTTAATCAAGGTTTGAAATTAACACAAGGGCATCAGATGAAACCGGGACAGTTGGGATAATGCTGGAAGATCCTAAAGTAAGAACCATGATTGGGAAGACAGTATTCCAACTATTAAAAGAGGTAAAACCAAAACTTTCAATACATTTATATTTTTTTTCATTTTTATTAATTTCAGAGCACTTCAGAAATTGGGATTTCATGCTTCAATATTAGGGAAACAAGGAGGATAGTTGGCCAAATATCTTGCAAAGTATACAACATAAGGAGTACACTGTGAAGATCAACATAAGTGAGGAAAACATTCAAAAAACAAAGGATTTATATGTGGCTACAGATATAATGGAAGGCTGTAACTTGGAAGTCACTATCAAGATTTAGAAGAAAGCCACCCTCATCCTATCAGCTATACGGAAACACAAGTACATAATTATTTTATAACCTTCAACTCATAGAAATTACATTACAAATTTAATGCTCATTTTACCTTAACATGTTTCTTTAACAGGCTTCTAGCTCAAGTTACCATTTGGACTTTTACTCTAATTTCAAGTAAGAGAATATCGACAAAAACATGAGGAAAAGTCCCTACTCTACTAAACCAGAGACTTATTTATGTTCTTTAACGACTTTATGTAAAAGTTGTTCCTAAAACAACACAATTAATCATCTTTCATTCCTACTATGTATTTGGTAGATTTTCAATTATAACCTTTATACTATATCTTTGTAAGGTACTTGATTATATATTTAAGTCTTTTATTTGTTTTCTACATTATTATCAATCGAATGAAAGTGATCACCACAACAAAATAGCATAGAGTACGAAGGTAAAAACAATACGAAATTAAAACCATTACATAATAAGTTCGCAGGACAAATATTCAGATAAAAGTGCAACATAATTAAAATAGAGTTAAACATACTGAGATTAAATTATGAGATCAGTTATCGACTTCATTGCTCTATTCTGAATGGGTATTTTTGATGACCCGAACTTCAAAATGATGATTGGAGAATTCTGGACACTCAAACACACAAAGATCACCAACTTTAAGATCAAAATCATTTCGAAAATCTATCCAACCATCATGGATTGTTGTTTGTTTCTAATTGCTTCTTTTCTTCACTTGAAGTTTCCAAGAACGATTGCCATTATATGCAACTATATAATCATTTTTTCCCCACATGATGCTCAAGTCTGAAGAGATGTCCTAATAAAATGTACAACAGATAAAAAAAACATCTGAGTAATGGTAATTACACAATGGGGAGTTAATAAAATTATACACATTGATTAAAACCAAAAAATACACTTACCACACCATACCAGTATTTCTCCATGTGGAATGATTGAACTTTTATTTCAGATTGACCTTCAACATGCAGGACATCAGCATTGTTACCTATACAAAAAACAAATATGAAGTATTTATAGCACAGATCGCAGTCCATTTAGGTACATGGATTAAGTGAAGTCAATTATAGATATTACCTGTAGAAAGAGGTGAACCAGGAAATACAATCTCAACCATGTTGGCATCGAATGCCGATATCTTAAACAAAATATCACCATCATACTTGATGAGCAACATATGAAATGAATTCAGGTCAGGCACTCTTAATATTTGACACACAGAGCGGAAACCAGTAATCTTACGAGTATCCCGATTATAAAGATAATAAAAATACTTCCCATTACTTAGAACAAAACGAATATGATATCCAAAAGCAGAACCACAGAGTTCGAAAAAGGAGTTTGGCGGTTCCTACAATTTAACATTAATAAAAATTTATTAAATATCAATATTATTTGGGATAAACAAATAGCTGTTAAACAATTAAAAATAAAAGGACTAACAATCTCATCAACAATCTTTCCCATTAGATGGATAAATTTGGAAAACCTAAAACCACCAGCACTCAATCTCACTATCAACATATAAAAAATTTATCAGAAAAATAGTACAAATCGTAAACAAAAAAGTAAGAAATTGTTTGAGCTAAAACTTTAATTAACTCTCTTACCTCTAACAGGATTACAATGGTGAAAGTCATTAATAATCATGGGGTATTCAATTTCGGAACAATCGATACCTAAGATGTACACATTTAAGTCCAAACGCCTATAATACTCAAAAACTAACATTTCACCTCCTTTCAAGTCAAATTGGTTGGAAGAAAGCCCTTTTATAAAAATTAGAAAGAAGTGTTTAATTGACTAAACTAAATAACCCTAATATTATGAACACCAATTACTAACCAGTTCATTCAAGGCAGTATCCTTGCGAGTAAGAAACTTCAGGAATTTGGGGGTTAGCAAGCCAAATGAGTCCATATCTATATAAACTATAAAGAAATCATAAATAGTTAACATGCAGGTATGTAAACAACAAGAAATTAAACTAATCAATTGAAGATGGTGTGTTTAAAATCAAACATAGTAAGGAACAAGCACATGCCAACCATTTGTGAATTTAAACTTGAATTGATAAATACCGATAATGGAGAAGTTCTTTGTTTAGAGGAGCAACTGTGTAAAGTGTAAATAATAATGTAAGTAAAACCCCTTACCCGTTACAAATGATGTAAGAAAGTAGTTTCAAGTTGGAAAGAATTAAATAGGGTGTAGTTAGTATGTAAATTTAATTTGGTTAAAAGTAATATTTTCTTCAATCCAAAATACATGTCCAACTTAAATTTAATTTTAATTAGTTAAATTGATAAACTAGATATAATTAAGAAAAATTAGAAAAGATAGATCATTAAAATTACATCTATTATATTTTATAATGTAATTTCCAATTCTAAAAAAATATAAGTACTACATTTACTAGTAAAAAAGTAATCAATTTGACCAGTAAAAAATCGAATGAAATATGTAAAATTGAACTAAGAAAGTATGTTATTAAAATTAAAATTTTTAAAAATTTACCTTCCTAAAACATTGGTTAACACAACATTTATTAGGAGACAAGAGAAAACATTCATTCCCACCAAACAAGATAATATTTCAATAGAAGTAAGTCAACTCTCCTCGAGAAACATTAATTTTTAAATAAAAAAAACAGGCTCATAAGTAGACAAATACTAACATAAGAACTTAATTAAAAATACTATCACCATCGTTAATCCTAGGTAGTCATGTGCGGATGTCCGCCAATCTCTCTAATCTCTCTCAATCTCACTCTCTCTCCAAAAATCTCTCTCATAACCTCTCTTTCCCTCACTCTTTCTCTTTTCTACTTTAATCAACTATGTGCGTGTATGTATGCAAAAGGGTGTGTGTGTATATATATTTTCGTGTGTGTATGTGGGTCTCTGCGATTCCATCGAAACCCCGCTATCGAAGCCTGTTTAAGCCATATCAAGCAAGGTGAAGGTGATTCGGCGACTACTCCATCTAAATCGAGGGCACTGGGGTTCATAATCGAAAAAGATATCTACATCTCCATCATTATTGACTCGACACAGTAAGTTCCAAGAAGTTACGAGGCCATGGACTCAGGTATGGGGTTCTTGGTCCTTGTCAACAAACTGTTTACCCCTTGAGTAGTATCATGATGATTTTTGCTGGTTTTATATGTTTGTGGTTCGCTCTTGAGTCTTGAAGAGTTCTTTTAGTTAGTAGCTTAATGATTGTGAGTTTTAAGGACTGTTCGGACTAAAAATGGTGCTGCCAGAATTTTGTATCTTGTCAAAATCCGATGAGTGGAATCTGTAAATTTTAGAATTTTCGCTTGATCATCAAACTGTAAGAAGATCTCGAGCTACTTTTCTTTCTTGTTTTGTTTCCCTATTAAGTAATGCTAATTGTATTCTTAATTTCTTGTAGCGTTTCTTTAGTTCCCACATTTTGATTTACTTAATTTGTGCTTATTAATGTTTGCATCTATTAGTGTAAAATTAAAATTTGGTGTCTATTTTACTTGATTAGTGCTTATTAATGTATGCATCTATTAGTGCAAAATTGTAGGTGATAAATTTGGTGTCTATTTTACTTGATTTGTGCTAATTTATGTATGCATCTATTAGTGCATAATTATAATTATGTGATAAATCTGGTGCTTATTTTACTCATAATTTTACCAGTTTATTTTTTGAATGTTTATTTATTATTTTAAATGTATAATAATTCTTCGGTTATGTCATTTTTTGCACATTGATCATCTCTAATCTTATTCAAAATTTAGGTAATAATTATATTTAATGGGTAGATTAATTTTAGTAAAGGCAGTGGTACCTTTAATGGGTTTTTGTTCCTTTGATGATTGTTGGAGTATTCCAAAATATTATACGTTGGTGCCATTTTTTGGCAAATACATATTGTGCCATTTTATATGGATTTTGTACCTGTAAAGGGTGTGCCATATTTTTTTGGCTTTTGGACCATTTATTGGTGTTTGTAATCTGTCGTCAGTTGACGAATTTGTTGTCATCTTAGATGACTTTCTAGTAGATCTTTTATGAGAAATTGGCATTTTATATGCCTAACCAAAGGGGACCCCTTTGGTTAGATATATAAAACTGTTCAATTTTATTATGTATACTGCGTATAATAATTATTTAATGTATATTCGATTAATGGTTCCTTGACATAGTTTTATTTGTTATGGTTGTTTTGTTGATAATTTCAATTTTCCTTGGGTGGGAAGAAGTGTAAAGAGAAAATGGATGACTGCAGAATTTTGGGTTTTAGGGAAATCAACAAGATACCTATTTTGGTAAGAAGAAGTGTGAGAAGATTTTGGGAAAGAACGGCGAAGTCCATCCGAACCGTCCAATGAAGAGATGAAGGCAAGAATATGGATTACTATAGTGGATGAATCAAGCTGAAGAATCAAGAAGTTTCTAATCTTTTGATTATTAGGCTTTTGTATAATGATGTACTCATTTATTTAGTGGGACTTTCTTTTTCCCTGCTTGAGTTTTTCCCCATAGGGTTTTGGTATAGTGGAGTTATTTAACGAGACCTTTTTTGATGGATATAAAGGTTTTATTATCTAAACTTCCTGGGAATCTCTTTCTTATGGGTCGTTAGACCCATGGATTGGTTAAGCATACCTTTTGGTTAGATGATGAGCTTTTATTATCTTTTCAGATGTTTTATCTGTTTCTTTTCATGAATGAAAATTGTCATTCCTGTAAAAAAAAAAAATACTATCACCACACAACATGGATAACACACTTTGTTTTTTGTTATAAAAGGGTAGCACAACTACGTAAATTTATTAAACTAAAACCAATTCTAAAGATAGATAAATAAATTAAAGAGTAGTAAAATAAATAAAGTGGTTTGGTTTAAACAACTATTTCCAAATTTTATTTTAATAATATTGAAAGTTTTTTATTAAAATTCATTCAAGATAAAATTTTAACAAATTAAAAAATCATTTTAAAATAATAGAGCCAATGCGTAGCGGGAATAAATACTAGTGTTGTTGGAGGAATTTCGTAACAACACGAAATCGGAGGGATGCTGGAATAGAAAAGTGAAATTATGAGTGTGTGGCTGTTTTTAGTGATTTAGGGTTTATGAAAAAAGATGGGCTGGATTCGGCAGGTGTCTCGATTTGTCTCATGTATCGGTCCCTTTGCGAAGATGCCTACGTACCAATTTATATTGGATCAAGCCCACGTAGTTCTGTGCAATTGTGTCTGTCCCTTAGAGACTTTAGGGATAAACTTTGTTAATGTGGTAATTACTGATTTTATCTGATTTAATGATATCTTCCTGATTTGAAGAATATCGTTTGGAGATATTTTCCGTTATTGATTGATTGAGATTGATTCTTTCCTCATTTCCGAGTGAGGATACTACTTGAGCATTAAGCGATTATTATTAATCTGAATTAATAGTTAATAAATATTAAAAATTTGGGAGATTATTAGACATGCCAAAATTATGGCATAACAACTAGCCCCAGTTATGCAGTGTAGCTTGCTGCAGCGGAGAACTAAAAATTCTTTAAGCTTCTAAATTTCTTGAATCGCTGAAAAAACTAAAAATATATGATTAGAAAAACACTTAGAGCACCACTGTGCTCGTTAGGTGTATGCGGATGCAAGTGTGATAGCATTCGATGACCACTATAAGATATATATTTGCCAAGGTTTTCAAATGTGAGAGCATAAATAATTCGTTTGAAATCCTTTACGATCCTTGTTGTCTAGTTAGGACCTTGGCGCTTGTATATATCTCGAATTGGCATACACGCTTTTCAAGTGTCTGATGCAACCACATAAGAATGTGTCTGATGGGGTCTTCACTGAGACAAGTAAATGTAATTCTGGCGAACCTCGCATGAGTCCCTTCTTGGGCTGGCTGTGCTTAGGTTTCCTGGCGAACCTCGCACACGTCCCTTGTTGGGCTAGTTGTGCATGTCTTAAAGATATTGTGCATAGGGATGCCTTCCCACCCATGCGACCTTGAGCTCAAGATCTGATCATGGGCCTTCAATAATAATCCAGAGGGTGCTGCACTTTACTCAAGCGTGTAGCATTGCGGAATTTATAACTTGTCCAGGCTACCCTACTTGGCAATTTAGTTCGCAAGTTTGAAGAGATTTTTTGACATATATGTACTATCGCGACGATATATGAAAAATACTTTACAAATTCAAATGCAATAATAAATATGCTCTTTTAAGAATGTCGCGACATTTATTTTCTACAAATATAATGCCCTTGTTTTCTAGAAAATCTTTTTCAAAATTATGCGTCTCGCATATATAATTTTTCTTCTAAACATGCAGCTCGTACGTGATTGTAAAAATCCACAAATCATCAAATTATAAATATCCACAATTTATCAACTTAAATATCTCGTACGATATTTTCTAAATCGCAATAATTTTACAAGCATAAAAATATGTTGCTCGTACGAATTTTCTGAATAATAAATATTTTTTCTGAAAAAATATTTAAAAACATGAATTTACGCATGCATGGAATAATATAATTAATGAGCAGAAAATTAAAATAAGAATAGAAATCTTATCTTTTTTAATTAATATTGCTGCTTTTTGCTGCCATAAGCTTCCTTTTTTGTTGCTCGCTGCTGCAGTGCTATGTGCTCCAAGCTGCTACTTTTTTGTCCATCTTGTTTTTCTTCTTTTATTTTCTTCACACCATCCCAACGTATGTATGCAAAAGCCATGTTCCTTACTCTTTTTTGTTGAAAGCCTCCTGTTATTGATGCACGTCCTATCATTTTTTTTGTTATTACTCCTTCTTTTTATTTTACCACCGTGGGTCTCACTATATTGTTAATGGCGTGTGAGCCACTGAGCCTCTATTTTTATTAACTCCTGCTGATATAATAAGAGGATTCCTCCTGGCCTCTTATGTGGAGAAGGCCTCTCCACATAGGAGGCTACGAGGAATCCTCTCATTATATCAAAAAGAAGAGGCCTCTCCACATATGAGGCCATGAGGAGTCCTCCTATTCTATCAGCGAGGAGGCCTTTTCACATAAGAGGCCAGGAGGAGTCCTCTTATTATATCAGCAAGAGTTAATAAAAATAGAAGGAAGCAGCGAAAGGCGAGGAGATCTCAGCAAAAGTGAAAAGAGAAAATAAAAAAAAATAAAAAAAAGTCAGCGAGGTGAAAGTACAAATACGAGGACCACGACTCCACAAGGCTGTAAAGAAAAACAAGGCGAGAAGAGACGAAAAAAGGTTGCGTACGCGAAGTAAAAAAAAGTATCAAGGTGGCCACTACGAGGAGACATGGGCTCGCATTAAAATAAAAAATGTCCAAAGTTGTCAAGTAAGGAGGCTTTCCAAAAAATCAAATACTTATTTGATTTTTATTTTTGGAGGAGTTCAGAATAATTTTGAAGAAATTTTGAAGACCTGAAAAAATAGTTCCCCGCTACAGCTGCCTGCACCGAAGAACTGGGGGTAGTTGTTATGCTCGAAATTGATATGGGCTCTAAATAGACCCATTACGAGAATTGATAATAATATTGGGCTAACGGATCCTAAAATCTAGTACCGATCTCATACTGATATGTTGACCAGCACCATGTACTGCAATGAGGAGGAGGCCTCGCAACATATGAAGCTGCAAGGAGGCCTCGCAACATATGAGGCTGCAAGGAGGCCTCGCAACATATGAGAATGCAAGGAGTCCTCTCAACTTATGAGGAGGCCTCTCATCATAATAATAAGAAATAGAGGAGAGCCATCTCATCATGCTTTAAGAAGACCTGAAGGTATAGGTGAGAGCCCGAGCTCACATATCAGCTGGACAGAAGATATAATTATAACAATTTATGACTGCAAGGCCCTATGGGGTTGCCTCTCAAGGTCCCTGCAGGACCACATTGCGCTTGGAAGGACCCTTTGAGGTCACCATTACTTACATATACTTGGCTTCACATTAATTGAAAGACACACAACACGTGTCACCATCTTAGCGGCTGGGAGCAGATATCGAGACACGACTGTTGTTCAAAACCATTCAAATTCATAGGGGTCGCGATGCGATCCCAAGGCACTTGAGATAGTTATGCTTTCACCTACAGTAATCTATAGCGAGCACAAGCCTCACATCGAAGTTTTGACAAAGCAGTTTTTGAGTCCACATCGCATCTCCAATGACAATATGGACTCGGGGGTAGTTGTTATGCCCAAATCTTGGCATAAGCCCTAAGAAGGTATAATGGGCTAGAATAGCGGTCCACAACTCATAATGGGCCTAGAGATGAAGATTGGGTCACTAAAACCCACCACCAAGGGTCAGTCCAATATACTATCAAGCACAATGTGGAAGTTTGCGATCCAAGATGTGGGTCGAGTTCGCTACCAGTCCCTAGTATGGGATAACATCTATCACATCTCTCTGCAAGGTCCAGCGAGGCCTAGAATAATCTTATGAAGTCTCATAGCTAAGCCCAGCGAGGTCGCATGAGTAGATATGAAGGCTCATAGTTAAGCCCTGCGAGGTCGCATGAGTAGATATAGTTAAGCCCAGTGTGGTCGCATGAGTATCTCCATAGCGTGGGATCACCTCGTATGACTAAGACTAGTGAGGTCGCATGCGAGGCCACGTAGTTTTTCCATTAGCCTCGCCAGTGAGGCCATGTGATTCTAACATCATATTAGCCACTGGTAACCTTTATTGGGCCATGAGTCACGAGCAGAATTAATGGACTATTAGCATCAGCCCAAAAGTGAGTGGACTTGGGTAGTACACTATTAACATCAGGCCAAAAGTGAGTGAACTTGGGCCAAGATGAATCTCCAAAAAACCTAGCCCGTCTAGGTAACTTCTTCTTCAAGAACTACGTATGGCTTGATCCCTATAAATAGGGTACGTAGGCACCTTGTTATGGATGATTGACAGTTGGCAGCAAGAGAGGATAAACAGTTTTTCTCTAATACTCAACGAATCAACAAACAAGATCAGCCACAAAAAATCACCAATCTCCTTCCGTGTTCTTCGTGTTCTTAGCGAAATATCCGTATTTTGCTCCGTGATTCCAGCAAACCTCCAAAATATTGTTATACAATATTCTCCCTATAACAGCTAGTACAATTATAAGTAAGGAGAAGTGAGCATGCAACGAACAAAACAGATTAGTTATAAGATACCTCAAACACTCTTTTTCTCTCTTCTAAACTCTAGCCCCCGTTAAAGATTTTTGAGGGGGCTCGTGTGAAATTCAAAACAAGTACATACTTTCAAATCATATTCAAATCGCTTGGTTGCCTCTCTGAGAAGGAAGGATTCAACAGTGATATGCTAAAGCGTCTATCCAATTTTGATTGTATTTGTAGATGCCGTATGACTTTTGATTAATGAATTGATTACTTTTTTTCAAAAAAAAAGGAGAAGTGAGCATGATTATATTTGTTTGAGAGCAAGTCCAATGCTAGATGCTAAATTGCTATTTCTGTTGCTATAATATAGAACCAAAAAGTGAATTTTGGTGCTAAAATAAAACTTACCCTCCAAAGCTAGTTCTATAATTAGTTTCAAATTTAATCAACTCTTTTAACTTTTAGAGCATCTTCAAGAACCTCTTCATTTTGGCTCTTAAGTGAGATTTGAGGAGAGAGAAGAAAAAAATGTGCTCCAAGAGACTCTTAGTCACTCCTAAATTCACTAAAAATGGAATCTCTCTCCTCAATTTTAAGAGCTCCTATCCACTCCTAACAAATATTTTATACTAAATTCATAAGATACATTATCTCTCTTCCCCACTTTTCTTTTGTCTTTTTATGAATTCCACTTACTTTTATTAATATAAAATTAAATAAGGAGTGAGTATAAAGAGTATTGTTGGAGATGAATGTACATTAAGTTACTAAGAGGCCATTTGTTAAATCTGAATCATACTTTCTGAACCAGTAAAATTTTTGGACAATCTGAACGAACAGTTATTCTGAACATCTGAATGATGAATGCTGTTTGTTAACAATTTTTGATAAATTATCTGTATGATAGTAATTTACTATTATACCCTGCTGAATGATTAATAATATTTGACAAAAAATATCTATTTATGTTAGTCACAGAGGCATGCCTGAATACATCTAATAACAAGCCTAAGTATGTGTAATGCTATGCATTACCTACATTACCTCTTAACTGAGGGATCCTCTAGTTGTAGAGTTTCTATTTGTTCTGTACTTGTAATAGGCATCAAATCCTAGTTGTGTAACTGTACTTATAAAGTCAAGAATAAAGCTTGAAAGAAGTTCCAAGGTTCATGCCTCAAGCAAGGAGATAAAGACTGCCAAATAATCACAGTTGGGATTTGAAGAAATGAAGAATTTGCCTAAGTACCAATTCGAGAAGTACATTTGTCTATTCGAGAAGTCTAGCATTTGAGAAGTCAGAGATTCGATATCTCAGAAGACACTATTCGATATCTCTGAATACACTGTTCGATATCTCATTCGATATCTCAGAGATTCGATATGTCTATTACTCTATTCGAGAACTCATGGAGTCAACACAAAGCATCATTCGAGTTCTCTAAGAGTCAACAAGTCAATGCTCTATTCGATATCTCAAGGACTAAAGAAGCTATTCGACATCTCAGGGATTCGATATGTCAAAATGCTCTATTCGATATCTCAAGGAGTCCCAGAGAAAAGAGCTATTCGAGAAGTGATTCGATATGTCAATATAACACTATTCGAGAACTCAGAGTTATCGATTAAGTCAATTCGAGTTCTCGAATCAATCACTTAACCACTTCTCGAATACATTCTTGGAGACAAAATACTGAAGAATTGTACAAGTCAGAAACCTGCAACAAGCCAAGACGCTTTATTTGACTATGTACTATAAAGCACATTGGAAAGCCTACAAAGAAGCTTGGAGAGATAAGACAAAGGGACAAGGAGCTAAAGAAGTGGATCTGAACAGGCTTTGCAAAGTCAAATCTGTAGCCGTTTGGACTCTTACTCAAATGAGTTAGACATACTGGAAAGTAGTTTGTTTTACCTACCTTATTTGTAGTAAGTAGGTGTATCCATGTCTATAAGGATACAGCCTCACTTCCTTAGCAGATAAGTTTTTTTTAGAGATAAGATCAGAAGAAATATCTCTCTGAGAAAAACGAAGCTGAGAATACTATCATTTGTATTCACAGATTGTAGCAAAATCTTTATCTAATAAAATATTAGATTAAAGTGATATTGTGTTGTGTTTGTATTTGTTATCTGCACTTATATATCTCACATACTCAACACATATCTTGTTGCAAAGATTCAAGAACAAAGAAAAGTTCAAGAATCCATTCACCCCCCCTCTGTATTCTTTTACTGTATTCAATACTCAACAAGTGGTATCAAAGCAGGCTGTTTAATCTAAACATAAAACGATCATGAGTTCGAATACACCAAAGACTACAGGTACGGTGAAGGTCCCTAAGTTCGACAAAGAGAATTACAACCTTTGGAAATTAAAAATGCTGTTGTTCATCAAAGCTGCCAATCCTCTCTACCCTGACAACCTCAAGAATGGTCCATTTGTACCGCAACAAGAAATTGCTGAATCTATAGTGGGCACAATTGTAATTCCTAGATCATATGTTGCAAAAGAGCCATCCAAATGGACGGACTCAGAGAAGGAAAAGGTTGCCCTAGACAGTCATCTCATGTTGCTGATCATAGACTCCATGGATATGTCGATGTTTGCCAATATAGCATCATGTACATCAGCCAAGGACATGTGGAACCACATCGAGGTGTTATGTGAAGGGACAGAGGAGGTAAGAGAGAATAGGAAACAGATACTGGTCACACAGTATGAGGCTTTCATGGCACGGTCCAAAGAAAGTATTACTGATATGTTTGAGAGATTTCACAAGCTGGTGACTGAGCTTCAAATGAATGGGAAGGTTTACAGCACTAAGGAATTAAACATGAAGTTTCTTCTATCTGCACCTAACCACCTAGAGCAAAAGGTCATATCTCTAAGAGAAAGAGATTTGAACAAAGTCACATATGATGTGCTTTATGGGGTTTTAAAGACTCATGAGCTTGAGTTGCTTCAGAAGAGGGCTATCCAAGCCAACCAAGGCAGAATGATAAACACATCCTGTGCCTTGATTGTCAACAAATCCGTTCAAGACCTGGAAGCATCTACAAGTCAACTGAGAATAGAAGAGATAGTAGATGATGAAGAAACTGAAGAAGAAGTGACTGAACCTGTTGTTGAAAAGGAAGAAGATGAGTTCTATACTCTTGAAGAGTTGGATGCCATGGAAAACACTTCATATGCTTTTATGACTAGAAAATTCCCAAACATCAGATTTAAGAGGAATCAGCCCTTCAAGTCTAGATCTTAAAATCATTCATTCAACAAGAGCAAGGCACCTGTGAGAGAAAACAAGAACAAATTCAAAACCAGCTATGTGGATAGGTCATCTGTGAGATGTTATAGATGCAATGACCTAGTGCATTTTGCCAGTGAATGCAAGAAGCCTAAAAAGAAGGATAAGGAGTTTCTTGAGCTTGAAGCTAAGTATGAGGCTCTGCTAAAAAAGCATACACCAGGTAAGGCCTACATAGCTGAAGGGAAGTGTTGGGATGATTCTGATAGTGATGGAGAAGAACAAGAATTCTGCAACTATGCCTTGATGGCCAACTCCAAGGAAGAACCATCTGAATCAGACTCTCAGGTACCATCCCTCACTACTATAGACATGTCTGTTTCTGAATACAAATCTATGGTTGAACAACTATCTGTTGAGATGTTTAATATTCATACTAGTATGACTGCTGTTAATGAAGAAATTGCTAAACTGTCTACTAAGAATGAACTGTTGAACAAAAGAAATGAGGAACTAGAACTAACTGCTATGCAAATAGAAAACCTTAAACAAGAAATAGAATATCTAAAGAATAAGGTTCTATGTGCTAGTCAAGTTGAGAAAGCTCTTAGGGATGAACTAGCTGAAAATGAATTTAAATCGAAAACATTTAAGAATTCCTCTAGTCTATTGCAGTCCTACCATGAGAAAAATCTAGCTAGACCCAAGGCTGCTATTGGACTTGATTATGACACTCTCAAACAGAGGAAAGGCTATGCAGTCATTGAAGATGACATTGTTGTTCAAGAGGAAGTGCCTCAGGTTTTGAAAAAGGCTGAGACCCCAATATTTAAAACACCAACACTTGAGATTGATGAGGATGCCTTACTCATTAAGCAAATGTTGGATGATGAAGATAAGGCACAATCAAATGAACAACAAGCATCCTCTAAGAGTGAGAATGTCAAAACCAAAGCCAAGGAGTCAGTAGAAGGTAGACCTAGACTTGAGAAATTTGTGAAGTTTGTTTCAGCTGG
This sequence comes from Saposhnikovia divaricata, assembly GCA_036435485.1. Taxonomy (NCBI): domain Eukaryota; kingdom Viridiplantae; phylum Streptophyta; class Magnoliopsida; order Apiales; family Apiaceae; genus Saposhnikovia; species Saposhnikovia divaricata. The sequence continues at coordinate 78,318,165 of CM071599.1, forward strand.
GAATAATGAGTTTGAGAAGAAAGTGGCTAAAAAGAAACAAAACAGGAATGGCAAATTAGGGATTAACAAGGACAACAATTATGCTTATGTGCCAAATGTCCCTAGGAAAGTTTGTCAAAATTGTTTTAGCACTAATCATTTAACTCATGCATGCAAGAAACCATCTGGTAGTGTTGCTAAACCATTCTATGATTGCTCTGTGCCTTTAAGACATAGAGACTCTCCTTTCTGTGATAAATTTGATTGTATGCCATGTAACATGAATGTAATGACTAGTTGCTTTAATTTGAGAAGACAATTCATGGAAGGTTGCATCAGTCACAATGTTCACACACACTACACAAGAACAAAGTCTTCAAGTCCTCCTAAAGTTAGGAAGGTGCCTCTGTCACCTAAGTCTAAGAACCCTGATTCTAAGACTTCTAACAGTGACAAGAAGACTAACATCAAGAAAATTGATAAGCATGCTGTTTATGATAAAACTGTTGCTAAGCCACATGGACCCAAACTTGTTTGGGTACCAAAGGAGAAGTAATACCTTTGTGTTTGCAGGGCAAAGAAAGTGAAAGGAAGGTCATGTGGATTTTGGACAGTGGATGCTCAAACCATATGACTGGTGATATGGCCCCGCTATCACAGTATGAGGAGAAGGCTGGCCCAATGGTTGCTTTTGGAGATGACAGCATTGGCAACACACTGAGATATGGCAAGTTGGAAATTGGAAATGTCATCATTGAAAACGTAGCACTGGTCAAGGGACTCAAGCACAATCTACTAAGTGTTGGTCAATTTACTGACAGAGGCTTCAAAGTGAATTTTGACAAAGATGAATGTTTGATCACCCATAAGAAGACTGGTGACTTTGCTCTATCTGGAGTAAGGAAAGGAAGCCTGTTTGTAGCCAATATGAACTCTGCAAACAAGGACAAAATTTGTTGCTTTTACTCAAAAGCATCAAATGAAGATAGTTGGCTCTGGCATAAGAAGCTATCACACTTGAACTTCAAAGGCATTAATTCTCTAGTCATAAGGGAGTTAGTGAGAGGCATGCCCACACTTGAATTCTGTCAAGAAGGAGTGTGTGAGGCTTGTCAACAGGGAAAAATGAAAATATCAAGCCACAAGTCAAAGACAATGACATCAATAACCAAGCCCCTACAACTAATTCATATGGACTTGTTTGGGCCTGTCAATATTATGTCACTAGGAAGGAAAAAGTATGCTCTGGTGATGGTTGATGATTTCACAAGGTATACATGGGTAGAATTTCTGGCATCAAAGGATGAAGCTCCACAAGTAATCATTGAGCATATAAAGAAAATTGACAAGGAAGCAAAGGCCAACAATGCAAGTGTGATTGCATTAAGAAGTGATAATGGAACAGAGTTCAGAAATGCCATGCTTGAAGCATTCTGCAAAGAGAATGGTATTTCTCAACAATTCTCAGCTCCAAGGACTCCACAACAAAATGGAGTTGTTGAAAGAAAGAATAGAACTCTGATTGAGGCTGCTAGAACAATGTTACTTGATGCAAAAATGCCTACATGTTTTTGGGCTGAGGCTGTGAGCACTGCATGCTATATCCAAAATAGAACCCTCATCAACAAAAACACTGGAAAGACACCTTACAACTTGATGACTGGAAAGAAGCCCACTCTAAAGTATGTTCATACTTTTGGAAGCAAATGCTTTGTGTTAAAAGACAACTCAGAATATATTGGAAAGTTTGATGCAAAAGCATTTGAAGGAATTTTTCTTGGCTACTCTATGGAAAGAATTGCATACAAAGTTTATGTCATCAGTCAAAAGAAAGTTATGGAAAGCACAGACGTGACATTTGATGACAGCAAACTACCTGGATTAGAAGAAGCCAATGATGAAGATAAAGATCCTTTGAAGTTTGACAATCTAGATGATTCTGATGAGGAGATTGAAACTGAATTTGAGCCCACAATCCAACAAACTCAAGTGAATGAAGAACCTGTGTCAACCAACAATGAAGAAACAAGCATCCAAGACACACATGTGATTAGTGGCAACTTCACAGGGGGAGGAAATGTAAATGATCATGATCTGGATGATGAAGCAACATCAAGGCTGAGAAATCAATCTGAACATACAAGGAAATGAGATAGATCACATACTGCAGATCAATCTGATCATATTTGGCTCTACAAATGAGAAGCTGTGTGAGAAATTCTCTAAGCTCATGCAGAGCAGATATGAGATGAGTATGATGGGAGAATTAACATTCTTTCTTGGGCTGCAAGTGAGTCAAAGGAAGGATGGCATTTTTATAAGTCAAACCAAATACATCAAGGATCTATTGAAGAAATTTGACTTAGAAGAATGCTCACCTGCAAAGACACCCATGGCCACTGCCACCAAGTTAGATGAAGATGGTAAGGGCAAGAAGGTAGATATCTCAATCTACAGAGGCATGGTTGGTTCTCTACTCTACCTCACTGCTAGTAGGCCAGACATCATGTTTGCAACATGCTTGTGTGCAAGGTTTCAATCAAATCCAAAGGAATCACATATGATAGCAATAAAGAGGATTTTCATATATCTGAAGGGCACACCAAACTTGGGGTTATGGTATCCTAAGGACACAGGGTTCAATCTGGTTGGTTATTCTGATGCTGATTATGCTGGATGCAGAGTGGATAGGAAAAGCACCTCAGGTAGCTGCCAGTTTCTTGGACAAAGGTTAGTCTTTTGGTACAGCAAGAAACAACAATCTGTGTCAACTTCCACAGCTGAAGCTGAGTACATAGCTGTTGGAAGTTGCTGTGCTCAAGTGCTTTGGATCAGAAACCAACTTAGAGATTATGGACTTGTGTTGGAAAGAATTCCAATCATGTGTGACAACACAAGTGCAATCTCTATAGTCTCCAATCCTTTCAATCATTCTAGGACAAAGCACATTGACATCAGATATCACTTCATAAGGGAGCATGCAACTAATGGAACCATTGAGTTACATTATGTTCCCACAGAGAAATAACTAGCTGACATATTGACTAAGCCATTAGATGAAGCCACCTTCACAAGGTTGGTTAGTGAGATTGGAATGCTGAATTCTTCAAATTCTGGCTAAGTGAATATATCAACTAAATTGTTGCAACAGTAAATACTTACTTTATCAAATGCTCAATATTTTTGAAGTAAGTATTGACTGGAGTATGATTCATAAATATTCCACAATGCTGCATATGTTGAAAATCATACATCTTTAACTTGAAATTTCTGTGAAATTTTGAAAGAATCACTATTTAATTTGGTAGAATATTCTTCAGTGAATATTTCTGGTAAATTTTAAAAGATAGTGAAAATTGAATTTTATGAGTGAAAAGTATAGTTCGATAAGTCAGTCTTCTCGAATGGTTCATTGTTTTGTCATGGCTCGAGTTCTCGAATAGGCCTATCTAGAACTCTCTTGAGTTCTCGAATAGTGTCTTTTGGAGAAATCGAATAGCACACTCTGAGTTCTCGAATAGAGTATTTTAGTTCTCTAATGATGGAGTTCTCGAATACTGTATTTGAGTTATCGAATCATTTGAAAAGGCTGATTTCTCGCTGACACTTAATCGCTTTTTGGATTTATATTCAAAATTTCATTTCGCTCATAAAAACATATTTTATTTAGCTTAGAATTATTTTCTGAGCTAAATAACTGCCAGCTGTGAGTTTCAAACTGCTTGAGATATCGAATAAGCCTTTCTTGACTTATCGAATAGTTGTTTTATACTTCTCGAATGACTGACTTTTCGATACAAAACTTATATCGAATCGACAACTCAAGTCACTCACATATATACAATTCCACAACTGTTCAAATCATTTCATTCGATTTCTCAGGCAGCTAAAGTTCCAAAACCTCTGTAAACCCTAACGTTAAAAGCTAAATTTCTTCTTCAACCTTCATTCTCTTCTCATCTCTCTGTGTAACAATGGCAAATACCCAACTCACAATTCCTACCCACACCAATTTCATAGCAATAACCAACGATGTTGAAGCACCCAATGCAAACTTTAAGTGCTTCGTTTGATGGATGGCTGAATCATACATCAAGGATGCACTCTCAGCCAACCCAACCCTGTATCTAGACTTACTAGAACAGTTTTGGAGAACTGCTACTGTGGAGGTCGTGGCCCTAGAGAATGCAATAACTTCATACGTAATCTATTGCAAGATTCAGGACAAGGAAATCACCATCACTACTGAAGACATGAATCAAGCACTGAGGTTACAACAAGGAGTGTATGACAGTCAAGTAACTGATCAGGAATTGGAAGACTTCTTTGATTTTATCAACTACTCAGATAGAATCAAGCTTGGAAATTTGAATAGGAAGTACTTGAGGAAAGTATGGAGCTATGTTTTTGCCACTCTTCTTCAAGTCTTCACAGCAAGGAAGTCCAGCTTTGATCAAATCAACACACCTGTTCAACAAATAGGATATGCTCTAGCATATGGGAGAAAGATTGATGCTGGTTTGATCATAATGCAAGAATTGTATGGGAAACTTGGTAAGAACTCAGCCAAGAGAGGTAATGAAATTTTCTTCCCTCGCTTTATTCAATCTGTACTTAATTTCATAGATGCTAAATTGATTGAATTGCCTGGGTTAGACAAAAATAGAATAGGCTATCCGAAATCCATGACCAAACTCATTTTTGGTAGCTTGGAGACTAGGAATGATGTGGATGTAAGGCTCAAAATAACTCCCCTTATGGAGAGTTTATTTAGGACTTACCCCCACAACATGCCAATATGTGCCTCAAAATCTGAGTTAGCTAGGCCCAAGCAAGTAGAGCAAAATGCTAACCCAGGGCCTGCTAACCAACCCTCTCAGCCAAACACTTTACCAAACACAGAGCCAACTGCATCATCCTCTCAAAAGGGTGATGTTAGTAAAAAGAAGAGAAAACAGGTTGCTTCTGAACCTCTAAAAATCTTAACTGAAGCAGCCTTGGCTGTAGAATTAGGCATAGCAAGTGAGGAAACTGAGTCACCTATCATCAGCCTAAAGAAGAAGAAGAAATCTAAAACCACCTCTTCAGTCACCCAAATGGCTGAAGTTGTAAAATCAGGGGCACACAGCTCACTAGATGTATCCTCTCAATAGGGTGCATCTATAGAATCAAGCATCCTCCCCAATGCACCTATTTGTACAGAGTCAGCACATGGGAGTGATAAGGTTGGCACAACACTGAGTGGAGAGCACATCACAATTGAAACTCCCTCTATCTCTCAGGGGGAGTTGCCAAAATCTAATCTACAACACACTTCTCTTCCAGAATCTACCACTCTTATTTCTTTGGAGCCTGCAACTCAAGCAATTGAGGAGCAAGGCATTGATCATCAAGAATTCTTTTCTCTTGATGAGCCAATGGATTCAAGTGACTTGGTGCATGACACCTTGCTCACCACCCAGGTACCACATTTAGATGGTCAGGGAATGCATGCTGGGGCATCTCCTAATGACACCATCACAAACACAGAGGATTCACTAGTTTTAACTAGAGACTCTGTGCCTGTGTCAACTACTGTTGTAACTCATTCCACTCCTGTGGAGACAACAGTAGCAGAGTCTTTCCATCCGGTTACAGAAGTTGCATCTGTAACTGAGGAGTCTAGCTTGCCTAGCTCTCACTTTATGTCCCAATGGTTGAAGCCTTTGCAACATGACAGTGCTTCAGGATCAGGGTCTGTTCCACCATAGATGTCCATTGAAGCTCTCCAAAGCTATGTTGTGGATCAGATTCCTGAGTTTGTAAAAATAGCCCAGAACCTTGTCACCTCCAACATCTCAAATCCAGATTATGAAGCCATCCTACTATGCCACAGGGATGATGTGGAGATGCAGAAGGCCAAGATTATTGATGATGCTGAGAGAGATGACAATGTAGATGCCTAGATACAAGGAAAGTATGATGTAACTCTCAGTGAAGCACTTCAATATCTTAGAGAGGAATACATCACTTCACTGGGTTCAAATGCAAAATCCCTGTCCCCTAGTGAAGTGTATGAAGCTGTCAATGATTCCTACAAGGGTTTCCTCAAGGCTGCACACTACCTTGGCAAGGGAGTCAAAACTGAAGTCAACAAGATGTGTGACAAGACAGCCACTTCAGTAGAAGAAGTAAAGAGGGCCTTTGATGCCAAATTTCCTCAACTAGACAGTGTGGTCAAAGATCTCAAACACTGCAACACCACCTGCACCAAGATGGATAATGGTCTAGCTCTACTTAAAGATACAGTCACAGGTCTAGGAAGCAAATTTCAAATTCTATCCGACCAGACTACAGAGGCCAATGCTATGTTGAGGACCATGTTCAAAAACCATTATGGAGACAAGCTAGTCACTGAAGTCCCTGTGAATGAACTGTCAAAGTATGAGTTCAAGAGACTACAGATCAATCCCTAAATGGTTTCAAGGCCAAAGAGCTATTCACCAAGGTTGATACTCTTGAAAGGGAGGTGGTGTCTCTCAAAGAATCCAATGCCCATCTGGCAGGCAAGGTTACAAATCTAATTGAGCAATTGAACACTCAAGCCACTACCACAGCTGATGTTCTTCTGCATCAACAATCTATGCTGTCTGCCATGATGAAGCACATGGGTATCCCTCTATCTGAAGACTCTTCAACTCCAAAGGCCCCTACTACAGCCTCTGTGCCTGACAACAAGCCTAAGGGGGAGAAGAGGATAACAAGGAATAAATCTAAGGAGCCTCAGACTAAGGGGGAGTGAAAGGCATATGACTCAGCCTATTTGTAGTTAGAGGATCCTAATCAACTTAAACCAAATTGTAATAAGTAAATATACATATGAACTGTCACAGGAATCTCAAGAAGTATTATCTGTCAGAAGAAAGAAGAAAAGTCAATCTATAGTTTTGATGTCATACACTGGAAGATGATTCAGTTATCTGATCAAGCCCCAGTACAGCATTGAAGTTAATGGATTCATTTGAACAGTGACAGAGATTTTTCGAGTGATAGTTTGAAGATCAGTTACAGTACAAGAGAATTGAGAGAAGAAACAGACCACAACCTAAAGTCAAAAGTGAAGAAGCATCATCGAAGTTAGTCGTTCATGAACCAGACAGTACATCGAACGTCAACACGAATCAGTGGTAATTCTTTACTACCTTTAGTGGTTTGTAAGAATTAAATTAATTATTTATTGATTTAATTAAATTCATTTATAATTGATATAAATTAATTTAGTTGATTTAATTAAATGAATTAATTCTGGAAGAATTAATTTATTAATTAAATTAATTATTGTATCAATTAAATATGAATTAGTTAATCATTAATTAATTAAATGGATCAATATGACTTAAAGAAAGAAGATTGGATTAAGTCTTGGAGGAGGAAAAATTCGGTATGACTTATTTTAAGTCTTACCGACAGAAGCCTTTTCAGGATTAAGTCTTACCGACCTAATTTATGTCTTACCGACCTCTGCCAGCTGTTGTAAGTCTTACCGACACATTTTATGTCATATTGGAGGTTTGTGTAAGTCTTAATGAAGGAAAATCAAGTCTTGGAAGTTGTTTAAGTCATGCTGGAGCAGTTAAATATCCTACAGAAAGCCAGCAAGACCTGTTACTGATATAAAAGAACAGAACAGACCAGATTAAGTCATAACGGAGAAAACACAGCAGAAAACATTTCATCAAGACCAGAATTCTCTCTCTCAAGAACACCAAGAACACCAAAGCTTAAACAATTCCTAGAAATTCAAGTTCTTCATCTTTGTGATATTCTATCCGATAGAACTTGTTTATTTGTGATTCTTGTACTACTAGCGAATTAAGTTTCCTAGTTCTTATCTTGATTATTATTAACTAAATTAGAAAAGTTCATGTCGAATTTTCTAATTAGTTATTAACATCTTGATAAGTTGTTATACTGATTTTGTAACACCACATCAAGTTAATATACAGTTATATTCAACTTGAAAAATTGTGTTAAATAATTCCGCAGATAAATTTGTCTTTATCAAATTTAATTTAAAGGACAAATTTCGATAAAAAGGTAAAGATTGTATTCAACCCCCCTTCTACAATCTTATCGGACCTAACAATTGGTATCAGAGCCGATTGATTGATACACAAATCAAAGATCCCATTTTACTCGATTAAAAATCATCCCCGAATTTTTTAACTCTCTTAAAAAATTTATCATGTCTTCTAAAGTTGGAACTGTGAAAATTCCCATATATGACAAAAATAGTTATGATATGTGGAAGAACAAAATGTTAATGTTCCTCGAGGTTGCAAATCCTAAATACATGAAAGTCTTATCAGAAGGACCAATAATACCTTTTGGAGTAATTCCTGAAGTTGTTACTGATGGAAAAGTTATTTCCCTTGCAAGGTATGTACACAAAGACTCTTCTGATTACACTCTTGCTGAAAGAGAGGAAGCTGGACTTGACATTAATTTGAGACTGACCTTAATAGACTCTCTAGACTCTGTAATGTACAGTCATGTGATTAACTGCAAAACTGCAAAGCAAATATGGGAAACCATTGAAACTGTGAATGAAGGAACAGAGGAAGTTAGGGAGAATCGACTAGAAATTCTGACTTCTGAGTATGAACACTTTCGATCAGCATACAATGAAAGTATTCAAGATGTGTTTGAAAGATATAACAAACTTGTCAACAATTTACAGATGCATGGCAAGTACTACACTCAGAAAGAGATCAACAGAAAATTTCTACTGTCAATGCCTGTTCATCTAGAACATAGAATTACAGCTATCAGAGAGTCTAGGAATCTAAGTGAAATAACTGTAGAAAGACTCTTTGGTGTTTTAAAAACCTATGAACTGGAACAATCTCAACAAAAGGAGATTTATGGAAAAGGAAGAGTTTCTAATACTTCTACAACTCTTATTGTTGAGAACAAACAGGAAGTGGAAAATAAGGTTATTCAACCTTGTAATGTTGACAGTGGTAAGCTTGAAGTTGAAGTTGGTCAAACGAATGCTAGTCCAGATGAAGGTGACTTCTATTCATTAGAAGAACTAGATCAGTTGGAAGATGAGTCCATGGCTTTGTTGGTAAGGAAATTCAGCAACTTCAGATTCAGGAAGAATCCCAAGTTCAGGTACAAATCTAACTATAACAGGTTCCAGAGAGGAGGTTCTTCATCCTTAAGTAACAGAGGAGGTTACAAAATTGGAACAGTTGAAAGAAGTAAAATTAGATGCTACAACTGTAATGAACTTGGACATTTTGCTACTGAATGTCAGAAGCCAAAACAAAACCAAAGAAAAGACTTTGGATCTGAGAAGAAGAAGACAGGTAGAGCCTATGTGGCTGCTGGAAAGAGTTGGGATGATACAGACTCTGAAGATGAAGAGTATGGCAATCTTGCCCTGATGGCAAAATCTGATAACTCCAGTGGTACTTCATCTGAGGTATCATGTACTGATAGTCAATATATCTATCAACTTAGTGATACACTAGGTAATGCTAATAGAGAGATTGAAAGGCTAAATTTGGTAATTACAGATCTTAGTAATCAATTATCAGAATTACACAATGTACAAAATTGCCATGATAAACAAAAATCAGAAATAAGAATTCTAAAAGAACTTGAGAGGTCTCTAGCGTTGATAGTGGCTCAACAACGTGAAACAATAGCTGAGCTAGAAATAAGGGCTAATGCTACTTCTAATTCATGTAAAGTAGCTAAAGAGTTGTTTAACCAACAAGTGATTAATCAAACCGTAGGAATTGGGTTTGATTATAATGAAGCTGTTGGTCGAAAAAGCATTATTACCCCTAATCGTGTCAGTGCTGTAGATAGGGGTATACCATTAGTGCTTAAGGGTGTTAGTAACCCTCTCTTTAAGTCATCCATAGCAGAACCTTTGGATACAACATCTTTAATCATTAAGGAAGAGATGCGCATTGAGGATGTAGCTAATGGCGTAGTCTTAGAAAGTAATCAAGTTGTTAAAAATGATAAAGATAGAAAGACTGTGTTTGTAAAGGCAGAAAGAGTTGGTGAGTCTACTAGTTCCTTGAAAACTAGTAGCAGAAGTAACAACATGAATAAATGCAACAACAAATCTACCATGCATGCTATTCATGTTATTGATACTGCTCATAAGAAATGCGATGCTGTTAATTGTATGTCTTGTGCTTTTAATATAATGTCTGCTTACTTTAACGGTAATCATGCATGTGTTAATAAGAATGCTCCTAGACAGTAGATGAGCAGAAATAAACATGTTAGATCCAGGACTGTAACACCACCTAATTCTAAGATTAAGACTTCAAGTCCTTCTCAGGATATGGTGAAGACATGGTTACCCAAGCTAAAACCAAAACAAGTTAAAGCTGTTTACAAGGTTAAATGTCCAGTACCTGAAGAAAATGTTGTTAAGATAAAAAGTGTTGCTTTACCTGATAAAGGTCAATTCTTTAAGTACTCCGGACCCAATCAAATTTGGGTTCCGAAGAAAGTCTAACCAATTTGTCATTGCAGGGTTTGAAACAGGTTGAACGAGTCATATGGATTCTGGACAGTGGATGTTCAAGGCATATGACCGGAGATAAAGCCCTGTTGACAAATGTGGTGGAGAAGGCCGACCTAGTCGTTACCTTTGGAGAAAACAGCAAAGGTAAAACTGATGGATATGGCAGATTAGAAGCTGGAAATGTTATCGTTGAAGATGTCTCTTTTGTGAACGGCCTTGAGCACAATTTGCTCAGTATTAGTCAATTCTGTGACAAAGGTTATGAAGTTCATTTCAACAAGAAGAATTGTCTAATATCACACAAGAGAAATGAAAGGCCACAGTTGACTGGAGTAAGAAAAGGAAACTTGTACATAGCCAATATGAACTCTGGAAGCACAGAAGAAATTAGATGTTTTTATTCAAAGGCATCCACTGATGAAAGTTGGTTATGGCACAAGAGACTTTCTCACCTAAACTTTAAAACAATGAATTCTCTAGTGAAAAGAGAGTTGGTGAGAGGTTTACCTTCGATTGAATTTACTCAGGAAGGTATATGTGATGCTTGTCAAAAAGGGAAGTTAAAAAGGGCAACTCACAGGAGCACTAACATATCATCAATAACTGAACCATTACAACTTCTCCATATGGATTTGTTTGGTCCAGTTAGTGTGATGTCTATGTCAAGAAAAAGATATGCTCTAGTGATTGTTGATGATTTCTCAAAATTCACATGGGTACTATTTCTGAACTCAAAAGATGAAACTCCACAACTGGTAGTTGATCACATTAAGTTAATTGAGCTGGATTCTAATCGTCCAGTAAGAGCTATAAGGTTAGACAACGGAACTGAGTTCAAGAATGCAGTTCTGAATGACTTTTGCACTGAAAAGGGTATAACTAGATAGTACTCGGCTCCCAGAACTCCTCAACAAAATGGGGTAGTTAAAAGAAAGAATAGAACCTTGATTGAAGATGCACGTACAATGCTAAGTGAATCAAGGCTTCCATTGAGCTTTTGGGCTGAAGCTGTCAACACTGCATGCTATACCCAGAATCGAACACTTATCAATAAAGACTTAATGAAGACACCATATGAAGCTCTACATGACAAGAAACCAACTCTCAAGTACTTCCATGTATTTGGGACAAAATGCTTTGTGCTGAAAGAAGGAGATGATCAAGGTGGTAAATTTGAAGAAAAAGCACATGAAGCAATATTTATTGGTTATACTAGAAGAGCCTACAAGGTGTATCTTATTGATCAACGGAAAACCTTGGAAAGTGTCAATGTTACAATTGATGACACAAAACTCCAAAATATCCAAAATGAAGATCCATCTGAAAAGCTTAAGTTTGATGATATGTCAGACTCAGATTCAGATGATGACAATCAACCTGACGTTGTTGCTGATAATAATAATCCAAATGTTGGTGGTAATGATCAAGTTGATGCTGGTGAAAACAATGATAATTTTCAAGACACCACTGATAATCTTGAACCATCAATAAGTCAAACTGGCAACAACTCAGGGGGAGATAATGAAGGGTCAACAAGTCATACTCAACATCATACTGAAGATCAAGGCGAATCGTCAAGATCAATTCTTCCCAGACAAACTGTTTGGAATAGAGCTCATCCTTTTGAGCTGATTCTTGGTGATTCAGATGTTGGTGTGAAAACAAGAAGAGCTTATCAGAATCAATGTAATTATTCTGGGTTCCTGTCTGTCATGGAACCTAAGAAAGTAGAAGAAGCTCTATCTGATCCTGATTGGGTGATTGCTATGCAAGATGAACTCAATCAATTTAAGCAACTAGAAGTATGGAAGCTGGTACCCAGACCTAAAGATAGAAAAGTGGTGGACACAAGATGGGTATTCAGAAACAAACTAGATGAAGATGGCACGGTGATAAGAAACAGAGCAAGACTGGTAGCTAAAGGTTATTCTCAAGTTGAAGGCATTGATTATGACGAGACCTATGCTCTAGTGGCAAGACTTGAGGCCATCAGAATATTCTTGGCATATGCATCCTATTCAAGATTCAAAATTTATCAAATGGATGTCAAGAGTGCCTTTCTGAATGGTAAGCTAGATGAAGAAGTGTATGTAGAACAGCCTCCTGGTTTTGAAGATCAAGATCATCTGGACTATGTCTACTTTCTTTACAAAGCTATCTATGGTCTTAAGCAAGCCCCAAGAAAATGGTATGACACTCTTTCTGAATTTCTATTAGAAAATGGTTTTATAAGAGGTGTCATAGACAAAACGCTCTTCACTAAAAGACATAAGAATGATATAATACTAGTCCAAGTCTATGTGGACGATATTATATTTGGGTCTACTAATGAGCTTCTGTGCAAGAAGTTTTCTAAGTTAATGCAGGGTAGGTTTGAAATGAGCATGATGGGAGAACTGAAATTCTTTCTTGGATTACAAATAAGTCAGAGACAAGATGGAATATTTATTTGTCAATCTAAGTACATCAAGGAGCTCCTCAAGAAATATCACATGGAGGAGTGCTCATCAGCAAAGACACCATCAACTATAGCTGTCAAAATTGGTTTATGTGAAAGTTCTGCCAAGGTAGATATCACAGGTTATAGAGGTATGATTGGCTCATTGCTTTACCTAACTGCTAGTAGACCAGATATAATGTTTGCCACATGCTTGTGTGCAAGGTTTCAAGCGAACCCTAAAGAAATACATCTCACTGCTGTCAAAAGAATCTTAAGATATCTAAAGGGTACGCCTAATTTAGGCATCTGGTACCCTAATGAATCTGGTTTTACTTTAATTGGATATACAGATTCTGACTATGCAGGAAGTGTTGTACACAGGAAAAGTACATCTGGGAGTTGTCAATACCTAGGTGGAAGATTGGTATCCTGGTTCAGTAAGAAACAGCAAACAGTTTCCAACTCTACAGCCGAAGCTGAATATATAGCTGCTGGAAGCTGTTGTGCTCAGATCTTATGGATAAGGAATCAATTAATGGACTATGGCATTGTATTGGAAAATATTCCTATTTTATGTGATAATACAAATGCCATAGCAATCGCAAGCAATCCTGTGCAGCACTCAAGGACAAAGCACATTGACATAAGGTATCATTTTATAAGAGAGCATGTAATGAATGGTACAGTGGAACTACTATTTGTACGCTCTGGAGATCAAACTGCAGATATTTTTACTAAGTCGCTTAATGAATCTTCATTCACTAGAATTGTTAGTGAATTGGGTATGTTAAACAGTCCTAGTAATTAATACTGTTAATATCTGAAATTTGGTCTTTAATAATTTTGCAAGTGATTATTCTGTGAATATTTGTTGTTTGAAATCACTTGTATTATTATTTTACCATTTGATTTTCTTGTTTGTTTAGTTATTTTTCACTTTGTTTATTCATATTATTTAATACTTCATACTTCTGTATTATTAAAATATTTGTAGATATTTATTTCTATTTTAATAATTAATTTATCATATGTTTTGTAATGTTTGTCCTGTTAATATTGCTTTGTTTTCGTTAATAGGTTAGCATATGGTATGTATAATTATTTTTATTATTTTTATTATTTGTTTAATTTTATATAATATTTTTATTATTTTTATAAGTTAATTGTATATTTTATAGTATTTTTAATGTTTATTTAAAGTAAATATGACTTAAAATAAGGTAAAACTCTTAATATGACTTATAAAAATTCGGTATGACTTAAACAGGTTAAGTCTTACCGAGTTTCTGTATAGATTAAGTCATATTCATGAGTTTGTAATTAAGTCTTACTGATTTCTTTAATTTAGTCTTATTCGAGTTTTTAGTTTAAGTCTTATCGGTAATTTTTTAAGTTAAGTCTTAATCATAAAAGTTTATTATGTCTTGTTTATGTTAAGTCTTAATCGAGTCTTAGTTAAGTCATATAAGTTATGTCTTAATAGCTTAATTAAGTCATAATCTACTGTAATATATTTATATCAGTTATGTCTTAATATAGTATTAAGTCTTATTAGATAACTTCTTAAGTCTTATTCATCTTAATGTAGTTAAGTCTTATCAGTTATAGTTTTAAGTCTTATTCGAACAGGTTAGTATATATTTAGTAGTTAGTAGTTTTTAGTCTTATTTCATTTTACTCTCTCAAGTTAAGTTTTAGAGAACAATAGATACATACAATACACACACAACTCTGTCGAATCTCTGTCCAATTTTCGACCGAATTCTCTCAACCAAATCACGAATTAACCACATATTTGAACTCCTTGCTTGATTATCTTCGTTTTAAGTGGTTAAAATCGATACTTGGTTCGATTTTGAAGAGTTTATTTTCGAAAAAATTCGTTTTCAAGATCTACTTTTGTGGAAAACTGAGTTCGATTTTTGCAAAACTAAAAATACACGTGTGTTTGTGTGTATACAAAGATCATTGTGTGAATTTTTCAGAATTTTTGAAGAACTTTTAATTATTTCGAATTTTTAATTAATTATTAATTCGAAAAATTAATTTTTAAATTAAAAATTGTAAAATCTGAAATTTTCAAGGAAATTAAATCTTGATTAAAATGGCTGATCGATTTGAAATTATTAAACATAATTTAATCGGTTATTTTGATCCAGAAAAATGTTCAGTTGAACGTTTTCGACCGTGGATTCGGTTTTTAAATGAAAATTCACTGGTTCGCAATGCTTTGAGATTGGATGCTCCTCTGAAGATTGAACCTTTGCGAATCATGTGTACTACTGCTGTCATTTCTAATGATAACAGATCTTTTGTCTTCTCTGTAGGAGATAATCAGTACACAGTGAATGAAAATACAATAAATACGGTCTTAAATTTTCCAACTGATAATTTCGAAGAATTACCATCAGATCAAGAAATGATAAATTTTTTAAATGGTGTATTCTATCAAGACAGTCCTGATCAAACTGTCTGGAATAAAAAGAACTTCGTTCAGGAATGGGATTATCTGTTTGACACACTAGGTAGAGTCTTTGCCAATACTACTAAAGGGAACTTCAGGGTATTACCATCTTTCTTGCAGCATATTGGATATGCAGTTGCACACAACCGAAGAATTAATATTGGCAGACTACTGTGTGTTTCGATGGTTAGAAGAATCATTAATGCAAAGAAGAATTTTGATAATGGACATAAAGTTTCATGTTATTATCCAAGATTCTTATCATTGATTTTTAATCATCTTGTGGAACTAGAAAACCAAGCCCAATTCCTGAATGGAGAGTCACTGGCGTCAGGTAAACCTACTACCAGATTGTTCACTGAGTATAGCAACAAGCCAAAATTCTCAAACATACCTGTAGTTGTCACCCAATTCATGTCAAACTATATACAACTACCTGTTATTGAACCTGTACCAGAACCTGAACAACCAGAACAAAACCCTGAACCACCAGTGGAAAACATACTTGTTGATAATGAAAATCAAGGCAATCAACAAGTTGAACCTGCTCAGCAAATTGTTCCTCAGCCAGCTGCTCTTGCTGTTGAACATCCAGTGCAAGAAACTGCATCTGTCCCTGGACCTGAATCAGATCAACCCATCTTATCAGAGACTGTTGCGGAATCAGCTGACCAGGTATTGCCTTCTATTCCTCAAACTACTACTTCTCAATCTATTTCTGGAACCCAAGTGGTTGGTAGGTCTGACCAAGGGGTTGTAGTACCACAACCTCTAACCAAGGTCGTAGAGCCAAACACTCAACCACCAAAACTCATATCTTTTCACTCCAGAAAGAAATTACAAGTCAAAAGAAGTCGAATCAGTAGTGACAGTATGAGTGAACCCACAGCTCTGCCTCTAGAAAAGAAAAGTAGAACTCAAAATGAGGCAACTGTAAGCCCGTCTGTATCCTCCCAACAGGATATGGAAATTGATATGGCCGTTACACAGTTACTAGAATCATCTTCTCAACAGGATGATTCTATTGAAATTCGCCATAGGGCCGTGGCACCTTGTAGTGAGTCAAGCACACCTCCCCTATTACTCACAATGGGGGAAGACATACCTTTAGATGAGTCTCAGGACACACTGCAAGGAGAGCACGTAGAAAATGTGACAGTGCCTACCATAGTTACGGTAGAAGAGTTTTCACAGGCTTTAGAGGGAAATCTTGGTTCTCAGCCAACTTTAATAGAACCATCATCTCCCCTCCCAGGACAAACACTCCTGGCTCCCTCAAGGGATTTTCCACTCGCAGTTTCGACTGGAGAAGGTGGAAGGCAACTTGATCAATCTACTACTGAAGCAATTCAGTCAACAATTTCAAATGTTCAAGTAGATTTGATTAAGGACAGGGATTTGCGAACTCCCATTGCACCACCACTGACCTTCCCAGAGGAGGCTAGGGTGATTTTACATGCAGGTACAAATCTGGAAGCAGCTAAGGAATCTGAGAGGAGTGATGTGAGGAATACCATAAAATTGAGTGAAACACATGCACTTCAGGTGAGTGGATCTCAAAGTGAACGTCAGGTGAGCGCACACACTTACACATACACTCTCTCATTATTAGAAAAGATAACTGCTTTGGAAAAAGAACTTGCAGTCAACAAGGTTGAAACAGAAATCCTTAGAGCACAAGTGGGTGAGCGATCTTCTGCATCCACCTCTGTCAACAGTCAGCTTGCTGTAATCAAGAAGGACATTAACTACTTAAAGACATCTTTCACCAAGAAGATAGAATCTCTTGAACTCTCTCACGAAAAGGCACTTGATGATTCTGGAGATATTACTGTTGCTCAAGACATGTTAATTTCTGAGATTTCCTTGAAAGTTGATAATCTACAGTCAGAGGTACAGTACAATCAGGAATCTACTGATTCTCGTCTAGACCAGATCGAAAAGCAAAATGCACACCAGGCTAAAGGATTAAGACATCTGTTTAATCTTGTAAGTCAAAGTCGCAAACCTACGAATGAAGAAATTGAATTCTTTACAAGTAAGGATGGTGATGATGATGAACAAGATCCTGAAGCTGGGGCAACTGATAAATCTGTAGAGGATTCCTCAACTAAGGGGGAGAAATCAAAGGGGTCACAAGATAAAACCACTAAAGAAAGAGAGGGAGGAGAAGGAAAATCTGGTAAATCTGACCAAGGTGAAGATAAGAGGAAGAAAGTAGTTGAAGAAACTGAAGAAGAAATTCAAGACAAGAACACAGGTTATTATTACACGGGTGAACCGGATAACTTCGATGTTTTTGCTGATCTTGAATTCCCTGATCAAGGTGAAGAACTTCCCGAACCTGATCTTAGTCACTGGGAAGATGAAGGACCAGTGATATCTGAATTTGAAGCTCAACAAGCTGAGAAAGAATCTGAAGAATTATTTGCTCAAAGGGAAGCTAATTTGCAACTGAGAGAAGAAAAACTTCAAAAATCTTTAGAGCAAATTGCACGAAATGAAGAACTTCAGAAAGCTGAACAGCAAGCATTACAACGACTACATGCTATAAATGTTGAGAAGAGAAAAACATATATCAGACTAAAGAGCGGTGACAAATGGGAACGTGCTCAAAGAGCAATTGATTCACCTCAGAGTTCTGATTATGAAGATCGTCGTCTTGGACAAATTCTCGAGGAATTCAAACTGGCAAATCCAATTCATGAAATGTATATAAAGGCCTTACAGGTAGAAGTCATCAGGATAACTACTGCATTTGAACCCAAATCTGATGAGCTAGTAATATTTGTAGATTGTCATAAAGTTGGAACATTCAGAGTATCTATTCAGTTCTTTTATGACAGATCACTGACAGAGATATGGGTACTTAGGCCTAAGGTAAGAACATCTTCTGAGCTAGGTGTATTGTTACATGAAAAGTTCAAAGAATTTGCTGAAAGAACTGGACCAGAAGTGATTAAGGAACCTCCACAAGTAAAATTTCTTAAGGGAGAGGTACTTCACACAATCAATCTTCAGACAGATGAGCTATACGAACATCATGCAAAGCACTTGGTATATGCTGAATATGCTCTCAGAAATCATGGATACTTGACTGAAGAAAAGGTAATAGCTGCAGATCACATTCGTTCCTATGCACAAACGAACATAAAAGATTACAAGAAATTTCAAGGTGAACTGAGAAAGAAGCTTGGAATTTCTTTAGTCTTACCTCAAGGATTGTCATCAAGAAGAGAACGTCTTGTTGATTCTGATCTACATATGAAACTTCAAATCACAGATGAGCCAGAAGAAGGAGAATTCAGAAGGGAAGACAATTGAAGATAAAGAATTGCTCTACATGTTATATCTTTAGAGCCTAGATAAATCTTGATAGGAATTTATATCATATGATCAGTCTAGAGGATCATCTATCTTGTATTTATCTTTCATGTTTGAATCTGGCAAATGTTAAATATAAACCAGAACTTTTTTTTATATTTACTTAGTATTTAAAGTTTTATCTTTCGTTTGGTTAAGTTGGATTAGTTGAGGTATCCTCTAGGAATTTGCTTGTTATTATCTAACAAACAAATAGGGGGAGATTGAAAGGCATATGACTCAGCCTATTTGTAGTTAGAGGATCCTAATCAACTTAAACCAAATTGTAATAAGTAAATATACATATGAACTGTCACAGGAATCTCAAGAAGTATTAACTGTCAGAAGAAAGAAGAAAAGTCAATCTATAGTTTTGATGTCATACACTGGAAGACGATTCAGTTATCTGATCAAGCCCCAGTACAGCATTGAAGTTAATGGATTCATTTGAACAGTGACAGAGATTTTTTCGAGTGATAGTTTGAAGATCAGTTACAGTACAAGAGAATTGAGAGAAGAAACAGACCACAACCTAAAAAGTGAAGAAGCATCATCGAAGTTAGTCGTTCATGAACCAGACAGTACATCGAACGTCAACACAAATTAGTGGTAATTCTTTACTACCTTTAGTGGTTTGTAAGAATTAAATTAATTATTTATTGATTTAATTAAATTCATTTATAATTGATATAAATTAATTTAGTTGATTTAATTAAATGAATTAATTCTGGAAGAATTAATTTATTAATTAAATTAATTATTGTATCAATTAAATATGAATTAGTTAATCATTAATTAATTAAATGGATCAATATGACTTAAAGAAAGAAGATTGGATTAAGTCTTGGAGGAGGAAAAATTCGGTATGACTTATTTTAAGTCTTACCGACAGAAGCCTTTTCAGGATTAAGTCTTACCGACCTAATTTATGTCTTACCGACCTCTGCCAGCTGTTGTAAGTCTTACCGACACATTTTATGTCATATTGGAGGTTTGTGTAAGTCTTAATGAAGGAAAATCAAGTCTTGGAAGTTGTTTAAGTCATGCTGGAGCAGTTAAATATCCTACAGAAAGCCAGCAAGACCTGTTACTGATATAAAAGAACAGAACAGACCAGATTAAGTCATAACGGAGAAAACACAGCAGAAAACATTTCATCAAGACCAGAATTCTCTCTCTCAAGAACACCAAGAACACCAAAGCTTAAACAATTCCCAGAAATTCAAGTTCTTCATCTTTGTGATATTCTATCCGATAGAACTTGTTTATTTGTGATTCTTGTACTACTAGCGAATTAAGTTTCCTAGTTCTTATCTTGATTATTATTAACTAAATTAGAAAAGTTCATGTCGAATTTTCTAATTAGTTATTAACATCTTGATAAGTTGTTATACTGATTTTGTAACACCACATCAAGTTTATATACAGTTATATTCAACTTGAAAAATTGTGTTAAATAATTCCGCAGATAAATTTGTCTTTATCAAATTTAATTTAAAGGACAAATTTCGATAAAAAGGTAAAGATTGTATTCAACCCCCCCTTCTACAATCTTATCGGACCTAACAGGGAGAAATCTAAATCTCAATCTAAAGGCATCAAGATTAATGAGGGTGGTCATCAACAAATTTCAAATCCTACATCTCATGTCTCAGGCAAGGGCAAACTCAAGGTTAATGAACCTCCATCTTCTCTTCCAGTGGTCACTCTACCACCTGTGTACATCATTACACCTAGTGGCCAAAAGCAAACTGTCACTACTACAGTAGTGGTAGGTTCCATGCCAAGCAATCCAGTCCAAGTACCCAGACTTGAAGATGAGCCAGTGGAAGCTAAGGTGATTACAGAGGCCAAGCTGATAGAAGTAGCAAATTCAGAGATTTATCATGATGCTGCATTCTTGAAGTTTCTGTAAACCTCAAAAGCAAGGGTTGGAGTGGATACCTTATTTTACAGAAGAAGCCTCAGAGATCAAATCAAATATCTAACAGTTATTCCAAGAAAGCTAAATCAAATCTATCTCAAGGAAATCATGATGGTGACCAATGGCAAGATATGGCATCTATCATTTGAAACCTTGAAAGCCTTAAAATACTCTGAGATTGATGCTATCTTGGAACTAATTGAGCAGAAAGGGGAGAACAACCAAAGACTATACACTGAACTAAAAGATGGTCAACTAACTAGATTGCCTGAAGTATGCACCAAACCAAGAACCATCTTTTATCAGTCTAGTACCAGAATTCAAGATGTTAAACAGCTGGTTATCCCCCATGATCTTAACCCTAAAAACCACAGACTCATCATTGCTATTATTGACCAGCTACAAAAGAAAGATGGAAACAGAAATGCTGAAGAGTTGGAGGAACTTCACATCTTAAGAACATTCATAACTACTGGTTCAATTCTGGAAATAGCTCAACCTAGGAGGAATAAGGATAATAAGGATGATGACAAGAGTGATGGAAGTAGAAGTCATCACATGAGTGATAAGGGGGATGAGGATAAGAAGAAGAAGAAAGACATCAAGGATAAGAAGGATGATGACCAAGGTAAAGTCTCTGAGAGGAAGAGTGGAAGACAGCAAGCCTTAGGCATTGCTGACAGTAACCTCACCACATCACAAGACTCTAAGTCTAGGGTGAATACTGTTAGTAGTGACCTACCAAAATCTACATTTATGGCTTCTGCAACTGTCTTGCCACCTCAAGAAGAGAAGAAGATTCAAGTCAAGAAACCATCTGTATATTTCAAAAAGCAAACTGCTAATGGAATACTACAATGGTCCACAAACAAAGGTCACATGCTACTGCCAGGCAACCATGTTAAAAGGATCAAATTCAAACAAGCTGCAAGGAAACCAAAGCTATCCAACTCAAGGACTCTGACAATCTATCCAGGCTTAAAACTCCAACCACTAGATGAAGATTTTGATGAAGACCAACTGCAATTCTTACAAGCTCAAAGAATATATCATGTTGCCATTGTTGATAACTGCCTTGAGATCAAATATACTGATGGAAGGGAGGAGAAATTCAAACAAGGAAGATGTCAACACTGGGGCAAGCTACATGACATAGAAAGAATCATTGCATTGTTGAGCTCAGAAGATAAAGTGGAAAGAGTATGGAAGCTGGAGCTAATTGATTTTGTGAAGATGAAGAGAGATCATGAGGAGAGAATCAGAAAAGAGTGTCTTGAGAAATGGCTAGCAAGGGAGAAAGAAATTGAGAGACTGGAGATTGAAGTAGAAAAGCTAAGGGCAAAGGGATTGTGTAGAGTTCAGTTTAACCCCTATGTGGTGAAGTATAGGAGGAGAAATGGGGATCAGGTCCACATCAGAATGAATCTACTCAACCATTATCCTGCAAACATTCTGAAACCAGTACTTGAAGATTTCAAAGACTCAATTTTGCTTGAAGAATTGGATGCTATGGCAGAAATAATAAAAGCTATGGATGAGAATACAAGGAAGGAGAAAGAAATAAGACAGAAAGCATATGATGATTTGCAAGCCAAAGCTATGGAAAAGGAAACAAATGACAATGGCTAGTACTTCATCATAGGCTGTAAGATTACTCACCCTGTAGTTCTATCCACATTGCTAATCAAAATTCATACATGTACTGTCAAGTTTTATCTTTATGTATGTTAGGCTTGTTATCAGACATGAAATTGTGACTAAGGGTCTTACTCACAATTTGGGGGAGATTGTTAGTCACAGAGGCATGCCTAAGTATGTATAATGTTATGCATTACCTACATGACCTCTTAACTGAGGGAACCTCTAGTTGTAGAGTTTCTATTTGTTCTGTACTTGTAATAGGCATCAAATCCTAGTTGTGTAACTGTACTTATAAAGTCAAGAATAATGCTTGAAAGAAGTTTCAAGGTCCATGCCTCAAGCAAGGAGATAAAGACTGCCAAATAATCACAGTTGGGATTTGAAGAAATGAAGAATTTGCCTAAGTACCAATTCGAGAAGTACATTTGTCTATTCGAGAAGTCTAGCATTCGAGAAGTCAGAGATTCGATATCTTAGAAGACACTATTCGATATCTCTGAATACACTGTTCGATATCTCATTCGATATCTCAGAGATTCGATATGTCTATTACTCTATTCGAGAACTCATGGAGTCAACAAGTCAAAGCATCATTCGAGTTCTCTAAGAGTCAACAAGTCAATGCTCTATTCGATATCTCAAGGACTAAAGAAGCTATTCGACATCTCAGGGATTCGATATGTCAAAATGCTCTATTCGATATCTCAAGGAGTCCCAGAGAAAAGAGCTATTCGAGAAGTGATTCGATATGTCAATATAACACTATTCGAGAACTCAGAGTTATCGATTAAGTCAATTCGAGTTCTCGAATCAATCACTTAGCCACTTCTCGAATACATTCTTGGAGACAAAATACTGAAGAATTGTACAAGTCAGAAACCTGCAACAAGCCAAGACGCTTTATTTGACTATGTACTATAAAGCACATTGGAAAGCCTACAAAGAAGCTTGGAGAGATAAGACAAAGGGACAAGGAGCTAAAGAAGTGGATCTGAACAGGCTTTGCAAAGTCAAATCTGTAGCCGTTTGGACTCTTACTCAAATGAGTTAGACATACTGGAAAGTAGTTTATTTTACCTACCTTATTTGTAGTAAGTAGGTGTATCCATGTCTATAAGGATACAGCCTCACTTCCTTAGCAGATAAGTTTTTTTAGAGATAAGATCAGAAGAAATATCTCTCTGAGAAAAACGAAACTGAGAATACTATCATTTGTATTCACAGATTGTAGCAAAATCTTTATCTAATAAAATATTAGATTAAAGTGATATTGTGTTGTGTTTGTATTTGTTATCTGCACTTATATATCTCACATACTCAACACATATCTTGTTGCAAAGATTCAAGAACAAAGAAAAGTTCAAGAATCCATTCACCCCTCTGTATTCTTTTACTGTATTCAATACTCAACAATTTATCATCTGAATAATGCCAAATGAATGTTTTTTCAATCATTTAAATATTTATTAAAGACAATAAACAAAATTAAGAATGTTGATATAGTTATTAAAGTATTCGGTCTTAAACACAATTATATGATTTCCAAGAACTTCTTTAAAGTTTCATAGCAATTTGATCACACCTTTAATAACACCTAAACTATCTAGAATTGAGTTCTCGTATCACACCTTTACCTTCCAATGTACAACAAAATTTTAACATATAAATTTAAAGTTATAAAATTCGAGCCTGCAGACTAGTTTAAAACTGGTCACATATGATCCAACAAGTTTAGTAATTAGTATAGATTATTTGAGCTTTGTTTCACAATTTACGGTGAATCATTTTGACAATTTGTAAAAAGTGTTTTATATGTAGCAAAAAGGAAGAACTAATATAGCAAAACAGAGATTGTATTTTAAGACTAGCTAGAAAGTTTGCACCAGGTAAGTGACGATAATGCCAGCCACCATCAGGGCTGCGTCAATTTCCATTTACAATGTTACAAACCAACACTTGGTCATTCTCATTCACTTCAGTAAAGTGCTTGGTTTATCATACTTAGCATTAAGATAGCCAATATTGTTAAGACCAATAAACAATATATATTACAAACCCCTAGGCCTGCCTACTTAATCCTATGTGAGGCCATTACTACACTAGTTCCCTATAATTCACTCAATTTTGTCTTAACAATATAGTGTATCAATTTTTTGTAGTTAGATGTATGTAGCATCAAGTCTTTTACAAACCAATCATCAAACACACGTATACCCACATAATAAACCACATAATAAACTATGCTTGTATGTGTTTCAAAGTAAATACTCGCTTATAATCATAAGAATAATGCTTGAAAATTTACTTAACAAGTACCTTAAATCAACCAGAATATTAAGAAGAAATTACCTCGAGCCAAGATGTAGCAGTCGTTAAAAGAGATGCAGGAGATGCAGTCGCTCCGAAAAAGATAACTATAAAACTGCGGGAGAATAGTAGTTGATATAGAAGTAAAACAGGGTAAAAAAGATTAGAACGAATGATTCAGCGACAAAATTTAGCTTAACTCGTCCAGAAGAATTTAGCAGTCGTCCAGCTATTTTGAGTGGTCCAGCCTGATAAAAAATAAACCAAACGCTCTGGACGAGTGAGCGATCCAGCAAAGCCCATTCATATTCTATTCAGTGGTTAACAAATGAGGCCTAAGAGCCAATATTTTATATTATATTTAAGAGTAAGTTAAGAGACTCTTGGAGATGCTCTTACCTAACTCTTTTAACTTCTATTGAATATTCTCAACAAACTCATCTCATTCTAATTAAATGACGATGTGGCATGGATGCATTCTTGGTTTCAAATTTAGCACCAAGGATGCATAATATATTAATAGCACCAAGGATGTATTCAACTATAGCATCCATTTGGAGATGAATTTTTAGCACTTAGTGCCATAATAATATAACAATAGCACCAAGGACAGCATTGCATTGGACTTGCCGTGAGAATGGATTGAGAAGTAAAGTATTTTTTTGCCCCAAATTAGTCTTTTGTCAAAATTAACTTCGTTCTCATTTCTAACCTAACCCACTATTAGAACCGATAATTAACGGGTTTAGCAATAATAACTCGAGTTTTAGTTATTTTCTTTCATTTTTTTTTGTTTTTAATTTAATTAAAATAATAATTTAACGTGTTTATTGACATTTGATTAACATTTTTTGATGAAAATGATAGGATTGAATTAGAGGCAATATTAGAATGGTACTATTGATAAGTTAAAATCGTTTTATGGATCATCGGAAAAATCCAATTATAAAATGATATTAAGAATTTCCGGAAAAAGGAAAGATAAAGTAAGCATCAATAGTCCAATTAGGCAAAGCTTTGACGTAGTCACGTAGCAAAGCTCCAATCAGAATACAAGTGAATGGATAAAATATTTTATGTATAAAATGATAAAATCACACACCTTTATGCAAGTCAGTGATATTATCCTATATTCTAGAATATATTTTTATTATTATAAATATTATTATTATTATTCTGTACATTTTTTAATATTACTATTATTTAATGTATTTGTGAAAGTCGCAGGCACCAAATAAACGGTGTTGGCAAAAGCTTGGTCCACTCACTGTTTCGGATCTGAAAACACACACAACTCAAGGGTTTTCTATTTTCCTCCTCCTATACACACAACCTATACATACATACATACATACATACATACATACATACTTAATCCTCCTTCATGTCGATGATTGCTACATGATTCTATCTCTCCTTCTGTCCGCTATATTAATAATATAATTCTAATTCATCGCTGTCGCCATGAGGAAGAAGCTCGATACTCGATTCCCCGCGGTAAGTTTTTTTTTTTCTTTTTCACTCAATTTTTTTTATGTGATTATCGTAACTAATTTTGTATGTATTGATTTTAATTTTGTTTCTGTTATGTACTTATTTGATTATTATGTGATTTCGAGGTTGATTTGTTTTCGATAAGTTTTGGTGTGTGATAATTAGGTCAGAATTGATTTTGTTTGTGCGGTTAGGTTAGTTTTGGTTTTTAATTAGGTTAAAATGTTGCTAGTTGTTGCTTGCGGATATATGATCTATCTTACGGTCAAGTGATTTTGTGTGTCGTTGTGCTGGTATTGATGGTTACTGTGTTTTTGGATTAGGTACGGAGAAGAAGAGTGTAGCCTGTAGGATATTTATTTAGAATGAGTTTATTAATATGTTACAGGACAAATTACATGTCTGTGTTATATCTGTGTACGGTGAGTGAGGATATGGACAACGTGTTTTCACTATTGATATAGCGTGTATTCGGTTATAGTGATTATGGTGTAGATTATGACTCATTAATGCCCAATGCGTCGTGTTTTTCAAGTAAATAGCACATTAATTGTTTTGTAGTTGGCGTTTACAATTATGTGGATATATCTGTATCTCACTCTCTTTTATGTAGAATGTAGATATTTTAAAAAGCTTTAAGTGAGTTTTATGTGGATATATTCGTTATTAAAGCTATGAAACTTAAGAGGATTGGTTAATGAAACTAATAAGTTAACACTGATTAGTCGTGTCTACTATGGAAAGTGATCTTTGTTAATAAAGCTTTGAAGCATTAGAAGCTGAGTGTGAGACTGAATAGGTAGATTGGATACAGAAATGTATAAACAATGAATGGAACTAGTAAGTTTACGGTGATATTCTCAGTAGATTGAGAGAGAGCAAAGTGACAGGTATACATTTGTGAAATTTTTGTAAGATTATTGAGATGAGTTAGATCTAGGACCTAAAAAGATAGCACATATTAGAAATCCAAATTGATGCTGGCCTGCTGGGATTTACTGAATTAAAAGATATAGCCGAGCTTTACAGCTGAATTTACAGACGTTACCTAAAAAAGTATTAATTGTTAATGTTGATCAGGTTCTATTTGATTGAAAAACCAGGAGGTCATGTTATTGATATAGAATATGATCGTAGAGAAGAGATCGATAGTGTTAATGTCAGATTTGTGAAGGTAATGTTATTACAATTTTAGGATCAAATGAAAACTGGGAGTGAGAAGCAGAATTATGATGGATTATTTCGTTGTTTTAGGTGTCATTTATAGTTCCTGTTCAGCTACACTTGTTAGTATAGTTATAATTGTAGGCTACTTTGATTTTTCAACACAGACAAAGGTCCTACATACTGACTCGGGATCACACCCCTTGGGTTTAGGTTAATTACTCTGATAGTGTGCATACAAATGTTATCATTTTACCATCAAGCTCAATCTTAAGCAAACATGTCAGTTATTTACTTATCTATGGCTATATATTGTTATTGTGATAAACTTGAGTTGATAATTTGTTCTTGTACGTGTTATGATTTAAATTGATTTTAGCATAGCATGTTTTTGATGGATGAGTTGATGTTAGTTCTGGTTATCATATAAAAACTCTCTTTGGCAGGCTCGTATTAAAAAAATTATGCAAGCTGATGAGGATGTTGGGAAGATTGCTATGGCAGTGCCCGTATTAGTTTGTGAGTAGCCATTATTTTGTTTATTATTTCTAGAATTAGTGTTGCATAGATTGACTGAAAATTAATGCAGCCAAAGCTCTGGAACTGTTTCTGCAAGACCTATGTGATCGGACTTATGACATAACACTTCAGAAAGGAGCAAAAACTGTTAGTTCATTGCACTTGTAAGTGAAGCTTGTTGCCTCAATTTTTTGTCGTTATTGCCTTTTCTTCCCTTCAACAAATTCCATATGATAGAAAATGAATGAGAATTAAGAAGTCCTTATTGTGCTGCGTTTGTCAATTTACTTTGTATCCTTGTCTTATATGCTTGTGAATGCTACCAATGCATGTCTTTCAATTGCAAAAGGGAAAAAAAAGGTTCATATGCAATTGTTCACAAACCAAAAGTTTTATGCTTGTGCTGCTGTTGTCTTTTCCTGTTCATTCTTTTTTGTTGTTTGATGCTAATGCTTATGTAGAATTCATTAATCTGTTTCAATATACAGAAAGCATTGCGTGCAAAGCTACAATGTATTTGATTTTCTGAAGGAAGTTGTAAGTAAGGTTCCTGATTACACGCACTCTGAAGCTGGTGGTGATGATGCAAACACAACTAAGAGAAGGTACCTGTCATACTCTATCCTGTTTAAACCTACAATATTTTTTTTATTTGGTAACTGCTGCTATCTTGCTGTTGGTTGTGATTTTGGGTTTAATAAGGGATTATTTTTTAAATAATCTTTGTGATACTGTTAACAAATAAATGCAAATTCATTTATGTCCTTCCAGGAAAGTTACATCGGAAGAAGCCAATGATAGTGATGAAGAATCAAAAAAGAACAGGATGGTAAGTTGCAAATTTTTTTAAATCTTTCGATATGACCAGCAAAGATTATTATAATGTTAACTCATTAGATTTCACTAAAATTCTGTTCTGCTGGGTTGGCATTTCAAAGTCACCAATCCAAAGCTGACATCTTCTGTCATTTTTTATGTTATGCATTGGTTGTATTGTGGTTATTTCTGTCATATAATTAGAAGCCTTGGCTTGCTGACTTGTTTCAGGGTAGTTCATAAATTCACTTTTCTGTTTCTTTTCTTATGTGCTAATATCTACTTGGTTTTTATTTAATTTTGAACTTTAATGATTCTTCTACAGTATTCCCATCTATCGCGAGGTTTCTTGATTGAAAGTTTAAACAAATCCCCTAGTTGAGTGTATAATTAAGAAGTCGTGACCATATTACAATGGTGTAGCTTCATACCGCTTTTTTTTCGAGTTTTAACTTGAATATCCTCTACCTATGAAAAAGTTGGAATCTCATATCTTACTATTGATACCTGCATCATCAGGAAAAAATTGCAAGCAACTAGGTAGGTAGAATAGGAATATATAGGTTATCATAAAGGTTTTAAAATGGTAGGAGAATTTCTACAAAATCTTTATCTGTAATGGAGCCAGGTTTTTTCCGATGGGCACAAGTATGTCAAACAAATAATTCATTTAGCATAAAGTAATATACTAAGATTATTTATAAGCATAGATGAAACTGTGGAAGTCGTGGATATTTGTGCCAGTTCTTTGCAACCATAACATAATGAGCTATTTATTGGATCATATATAGAGAAAAGGGAATCTGAGATGTATCTCAGGCTCCTTCCCCGAGATATCAGTTATACTATGTTGTTTAACATACTACTTTCTTTGTCATCCCATTTTTATATCTTTGTTCCTATACATATAGTCATGTACTGACGCACATAAACACCATGTAAATCTTGCAAATTGCATCTGTCAAAAGCAACAAGGCCACGTATAATCTTCTAATTTTTCATATAGAACTATAAATACAGTCCATGAAACAATATCAAACACTCACGCAACTTTATATTATAACAAGAGCCGTAGAAATTTAAGAACGAACTTTGAAGAGATAACATAAAAATGACTCAGTTTTACAGTCTGGGTATATGCATACATGTAAATTTTATTATGTCACTAAGAGCATCTCCAACCACCACCACCTGTTAGGTAAAACGTCTAGGTGGCACTATAATATACATATTAGCTAAAAAATATATCCGTTCAACCACAAGACCTGTTAGCAAAAATTATAGATATCCTTTATTTCATCTTCTATATCTGTTTAGTCTGTAGCCATTATCTAAAATATCCACGTCACTTTTTTACCTTATTTAAATTATATCCATGGTGAAATAACGATAAAGGTGAACCAAAATAATAATAAAATACTGTTTTTGAATTATAGCTAACCATTATTGCTAACACCATTGGAGCAAAATGTGTTACAGATTCAGCAAATTTTAGCTAACACTTATTTTAGCTAACCATTATACCTAGTACCGTTGGAGATGCTCTAATATAAGAAATAGATTTAAGAACAAAAACGAAGGTGTAAGCATTTGAAAATATGCAGATATGGAGTTTAAAACATGTGGGTGTGTAAAAAGATTGAACGTTTGCTACTCTTTAGTAGCAAAGAGTAGTTGTCTTGGTTTTAGGGTTGGAGAAGTGACGTTAAGAAAAGAAGAAGTATCAATAGAATCGAAATTAGGAAGAGGAGACTTTGAGCTAATAGGAAAACGATATCGTTTGTAAATACAAGGTACAGACCTTGAGATAGGTTTCAGGTTTCCTTTTCTATAATATACACACACGTATATTTTATGGTGGCAAGCAGATTGTGATGACTATACATTGAGGCCTGGCATGTGCCTGATTGGTTAGTACCTGTTTGCCTTGGCTGAAAGTGCCAGTTTACATTTATTAAGCTGCACCTCAAGTCTCCATGCATATCATCTTGATAACACTTTATAAGTTGCAAATTTTCTGGTAACACATTATGTTGTATAGTTGTGGTTCGTGCCTTTCCTAACTATTTGTGTGAATTTCTTGGTTCCTTCCAATATCCTGTGAAAGTTTCATCTATTATTATTTTCGTAGTTCTTACATGTGTAATATGCAGCATGAAGCAAGCCATGTGAGCAGCAGCAGCAGGGGAAGAGGCAGGGGAAGAGGAAGAGGCCGAGGTAGGGGCCGTAGTTCTCGATCAGCAGCAGATAAAGAGGCATCTCAAACGGAGGTTGATTTTGAGTCCTGCAACAATAATCAAAGGTTGGCGCCAGTAGCAGCAACCGGGGTTGTAGATGATGGGGCAGAGTTGAAGGAGTTGCCAAAAGATAGTATCAATGTCAATAATGGTTCCAATCCAGCTTTGCGGAACTTTGACTTGAATGCTGATCTAGATGAAAATGCAATAGATAAAACTCCCTCCGAGGCACCCAGCTGTCCACCTTCCGCAAAGCCAGCAGTGCCTAAAGGCGAAGATGAGTATCCTGGATGGCCTCTTTCTGAGGTAGATAGGATAGCCATTGACCCTGCTCATCTTGTGCAGCTGAATTCAAGGATGGATGATGACGATGAAGATTATGACGAAGAAGGTTAAAAACAAGGAAAAACTTAGATGAAAGGTAGTTGAAAGTTGAAACAAGTAAAGCTTGTCAAAATTCCATTAATCATTAGGGTCCATGACAGTTAAAAGCAGAATTCAGCGCAGGAGATGCCTACTCTGTTCTAGGATTAACCTGTCTTCATGTATTTATCAGTCTAAATGATTTTATCTTAGTCGTATCTCTCTAAATGTACCGCAAGTTCTAGACGTGGTGTCCTTGGAGAAGGCACTTAGTTAGCCTTAGGAAATTATGAAGTTATTGGCAGGGTTAGATGTCTCTGTACAGTGTGAATCCTTCCGTTTTACATTGGTAGATGTCATTAATTTGTAGCCAGGTACCTATTTAACGTCAATTTACTCATTTATGCGACAAGCAGCGATTTACATCTGACAATCAGATTCAAATCACAAATCGATTAAAATGGGGTTTCTGACAATAAGAAGTAACCCTAATGTTTCGAATATGAATGGGAATGCCTCTTCAGCCCCCCCAACCCTTTGCCTAGTCCACTCCACCACTTTATTGGATCTTAATCTATTAATTTTTCAACTCTTCGCAAGCTATTGATAGTTCTTTTTCCGGATTCTTTAATTGTAAATCGGGTTGCGAATCGGGTTCAAGGACTATTCTAAGCCTCGATTACTTGAAGCGGGCTGCTGTCAATTGTATAACCACAAACTTGAGCCCATAGAAAGCAATATGCACAGCACACACTTCAAAAGAAAAAAGAAAAAGAAGCGGTTAAAATGGAGGCCACAAACTAGACATCTTAAAAGAGAGTATATATATGAGCATACAAGTGTACACGTAACAAAATCTTTGTTTCTAACATTCTATCTTCATTACTACAACAGATTAAAAAGTGATACACATATTAATACATACAGGCAGCAAGGAATAGAAGGGGGATACAGAAATGGCAAGTGCATTATCAGCTGCTAATAGTTGTTGCTATTCATCAACCAGTAGGGTGTTGTTGAACAATAACAGCAAATATCAACAGCAAAAGAAGAATCAAAATGTTGTCAGATGCTTTAGAATAAGAGCTTCTGCTGATGAACAAGAGGATTGCAATGTTGAAGAATGTGCCCCTGACAAGGAGGTCCCTTTTTTTACCCTTTTTTTAAAATTCCGTATTGTCTTCTTTTTTATAATTATTACTGTGATTCTTCATGTAAATATAATGTTTTGCTGTTACGAATTTTTCATAAGAGCCGTATGTGTATTCTTGGGAGACTTGGTAAAAGATTGGTGCTGCCTTAAAAGATCATCTCTTTAATGTAAAGAAAAAAAACATGGCTTTTGTTGATCCACTTACCAATCCCATAAATTGGCTAGAATATTGTTTCTGAGCTCTTAAATATTTGCTTTTTGGTTGGGAGCGAGATTTTGCGATAGTTGGTTATCTAGTACTCGTAGAATCTTTACTTACTAGCCTATAACCCGTGCGATGCACGATTTTTTTAAATTTAATTACTATTTTGTTTATATTTTAATAATTATATATTTCATATATATTACTTAATATAATATTGGCATAATATATATTATTAAATAATAATCATTTATTTATATGATATATTGTTCGAATTATGATTATATTTTATCATAATAATATAAATATAAATGGAAGTATCGTATATACTTACATTCAAATTTTTAGTGATATTATTATATTCAAATTATGATTCCATAATAATCCCTAATTTAATATTTGTCTAAAATAAAATTTAATATTAATTTGTAATTGTGTGAAATTTTTATTGTTTATTATATAGTTTTAGTTTGTTTTCAATTTGTTGATTTATAATTTGTTGTAAATTTGTTAGTAAATATGTGATATTAAAATTATTTAAATTGATTTTAAAAATATTTGATTTCCAAGTAATTGAAAGAGTCTAAAAAAGTTGGGTGTATGTGAAGAATTTTAATTCAAATATAATTAAAAGGGTATGTAATTGCCTGACAAAAAAAAGGGTATGTAATTGAATATTAATTGGAATGTAATTAAAAGAATTTTATATTAAGTTAAATAAAATTTTATATGCATTTTAATTTATTTGTTCATTTTTGGAAGGTGTTAACAAACTTTTTGGGAAGGTGTTAACCAACCGACCAACCAACCAATTATACCTTTTTTCGCTTATAATAGTATAGTATAGAAGACTAACTTGCGCAACACAATAAGAAGTAATCTGTCCTTTTTAATCTGTCAATTGCAGAATCCGATTTTCCGCAGGTCTTTAATTTTACGGATGCTATGCACGGATTGTCGGATTTTCTAATGTCATAAATTCTTTCTTTAATTTGAATTGAATTTTTTAAAACATGAATTTCGTAGGCTTGAATTTTTGAATGATATGATTTAATAATAATTATATATATGTTGCCGGTGATATTTTTAAAAAATGATGGATTGTAGTTAGAAAATATAGAAATGATGATACGTTTTAGCTAAAATAGGTAATCGGTAATTATTAGTAATTATAATATTATTATTTTATTTTAATAAATAAAACCGTCCATGATATTACTGAAAAATAAGAGGTTTTAGTTAGTGTAAATAGAAAAGTTAACATGTTTTAGCTGCGTAAGTACCGAAAATATTGTCCCTTATTTCAAGTATTCTTGATGCGGAATACAGAGTAGAATATTTATTAAGTTGTAGACTGTTTGGTTAAATATTTGTTGTTCCTCTTTTGATATAAGTTGGAATTTTGTTAATGAAAGAACCACATACACTCATTTACCTCTAATGCCAGAAAAAGCTAAAAATCAGAATTTTCCTCGTGTGCCTGATTGTATTAGTACAGGAAAGAAAAAATAAAATGCGGAGAACCACTTTGCTATCACAAGGCTTGGCTTGTTAACTGAGGTGATTATGCTGTATTTCTGTGAGTTCGCAAGTGCCATGAATGAACCATAAAATCTAGAATTAGTTAGTAGAAAGTCCATGGTTTCTAAGCAATGTCTAATCAGACTGAATAGACATATAGCAGCTTACTAGCTTAGTAAAGCAAGCAAGTTCATTAACACAAGGCACTAAAGCTAGTTGTCTAATCTGAGTATTGGTGCTTGTCAAAACAGGTAGGGAAAGTGAGCATGGAATGGTTAGCTGGAGAAAAGACCAAAGTGAAAGGAACATTTCCACCTACCAAGCGCGAGCGAGGTTGGACTGGGTATGTTGAGAAGGATACTGCAGGACAAACTAATATATATTCAGTCGAGGTTAGTAGTTCCATATGCTTTAGTTGCATTTTCTTTTCTTTGAACCAAGTATAATAACTACTCTGTCCTCCCCAAATTACATGTCCTTATTTGTTTTTAAAAAAATATATAGAAGTAGATGTTGTTAGTCCTCTAAATCTTACTATTTACTAAAACTGTTGAATCTAACTTTTTGCCATCACACAGTTGATCTTTTTGGAAATGAAGAAATTTACATTTTGCACATGTAGAATGCATGGAGTCTTAAAATATTCTTCTTCAGTGAGCAAATAACTGCGAATCCTGGAAACTGAAGGGTACTTAATCAAGTATTCCATTGAATTGCCAACCAAAATTCGTAACTACAGAGGGAACAATTGTTTCTTAAACATCTTATCAAAAATGAATTAGGTTGTCTATTCCCATTTTTCCAAGTAGCGATGAGCAGTTAGGCTCTTTTCTCTCTCAAAAAAAGGTTAAAGAGCTAACCACAACTACATATAACAGATAAAAAATTGTAAAAGAATTCACTAGATATTCTATTAAAGACTCGCATACTCAGAATCCGTAAATGTGAAGTATTCAGTTTTATTTCAAGTCTTTTCGAAATTCAAATATTTTAAGTAGACAAACAGATTGATATGGTTCTCAGAAACATGATAGTTTGTTAACACAAGTCTCGTAAGATTTTATTTTTCAGGAAACATGTAAGTGCACCCTCTATCCTTGATCAACAAACCTTTTATTTGAAATAGGGTTGTGACTGTTTAGTTTTTTTTTTTTTTAAAAAACTAATAATCTTCTACCACTTCTTTATAATTAGGCAAAGGCATACAGTACATGGACAGGAAATTCATGCACTACAACACAATTTTTGTCATTTTCCTTTTCATATTTGTAGACAATCCCAAAGATCAAGCCATCCATTTCGTATTCTTTTTTGTATTGTCCCGGACTTGCTCATTTGTTAATGTGGGAAAAGTAAACATGCATTAATATGGGAAAAATAAAGAATACATTTGCAAATTACTACATCCATGATATTTTGCTAATCGAGTACTACAACATTTTATAGATACAGGACTATACACAGTCTGTTTTGGTGAAGTTTCCCTTGTTACCCTGTTTTGACAGCCTTAAGTTTGTTCTTGAATCTTCCTAACAGTATTTTTGTAAACATCTAGTACTAGTATTAATAGATTACAGAAGATTACAGACATTAATTTTCGCACACAGATGTATGATTGTTATCATTTTATCCTATCGGTGATGGTCAAATACTGAATATTAAATACCAACACATAAACGCCTCCGCTAAGCCTTGGAGCCTTGAACTCTTAACCTCTTGTTATGACGAGAAGAGGAGTATCCACCAATACAATGCTTGTTAGGGATATATATTATACCATGCGACCCCTGTCTTCTTTCATGAAGACCATCAGTGACCGACATATGTTTACCTGAGTTCAAGTACTCTGTCCATTGAGTTTTTAGCTTGTAGCCTTGTTTCCCAACTCTTTTCTTTTTGGTTACTGTTAAAAGGTCTTTTAGACGACCATGTGAAAATATAAAGGATACAGATGTAGGAGCCAAATGGACAAATAATATACAAGCAACCACAACTTATAAACTAACCTATGTTGTAACTAATTCAATGAATGGCATGGTACATATTTTACAGATAAGAATTTTTAAGCAGATTGAAATAAGTTTCAAGTTAGTTCAATTAAAAAACGGAAACATGTTTCTTTTTTAACATGGAACATTTGCAACCATATTGCTGCTTTAAGTCGTTGATAGTGGCTCGTTCTCTGTTCTTCAGTAATTTTTAGGGACTTACATACCCTACTCAGATTTATTATGATTTGAGAGATCATATTTGTTAATCACACCGTACTTGGGTATATTAGGAACTGTACTTGTGGTCGAAGTTGTAATCTTCTGTCTTGAAATCTAGCAACTAAACAAAAAAATACTATTATTGTTATGCAGCCTGCAGTTTATGTGGCAGAGAGTGTAATCAGCTCAGGTACTGCAGGTTCTTCAGCTGATGGAGCAGAAAACACAGCAGCAGTGGCAGCAGGCTTTGCTCTCATCGCAGTGGCTGCGGCATCATCAGTATTACTTCAAATAGGAAAGAACCCACCACCTCAGATTCAGACCGCAGATTACTCTGGACCATCTCTCAGTTACTATGCTAACAAGTTGAAGCCCCCAGAATTGGTCGAAGCTTCAGCCACTGCAGAAACCGAAATTTCAACATCTGGAGAACCCGAAGTTTCAACATCTGCAGAACCAGAAAGCTCTGCGCCAGAAGTTTTAGACGTTCAGGTTGCACCCACAGACCAGGAAAACACGGCTGTAGAAGTTCCCATTGGAAACCAGTTAAATGCTCCGAGTCTTGATTCTGTCATTTCTTAGGCACCTATCTTGTTGGTTCCTTGAGTAAATTGTTATTATGATGATTTTCTTTTGTTGTTACATATTAATTATATAATTGTGATTAACATATATTCCTTTCGACCCGAGGACAATGCTATGATTGTATATGCTACTAAGTTATACACTTGGATCACTGATAAGTTTGTTAACTCGGGGGAACCATACCACACCAGCTATACATCTTACCCCAATTTCACCAATCATAACAGGTACGTATCTTACGCAAATACGAAAACGAAGATAATAAAAAATGTACGTGAACCTTGCTTAATCAAAAAAGTATGGTGCAGAAATTCTACCCCAGTTTTTATTCTTTTTAGCTATTGTTGACGGAGGAATTTGGGAACAATAAAATTCGAGTTACGTCGCCGGAAACAAGATCTTAGACGGTGGTTTTTCTCCGGAAAAAGTGGTGGCGTGTGGTGGTTGTAGATAATTGGTGGCTGAGATTGATAGGGTTAGTGGCGGTTATTTCAGAGCTCTCGACTTCCAACCCCTCAATCGGCCTACGTACCCCGGTATTTATAAGGGATCAAGCCATACGTAGTTCTTGGAGAACAAGAAACCCAAATGGGCTTGGATTGTAGGTCCAGCATCCGGAATGTTCTACTATGAGGCCTAACCACAAAGGCCCAAGGCTCATCCAAGATCTCAAGACTTCACAGATAAGGAAACTTCCCCCGTCGAGGACTAGTCCTATCCGCTACTAGCTATTTCTTGATTTCAAGGATGCAGGTATAGCCATGGTTTACCCCAAGTGCAGAACGCATCCCTATCCCCCGAATGAGAAGCACCCACCAGATAGCAGGACAGGTGATCCAGAGCTTTTGGGTACAAAGTGCAGGATTACTCCGAAGTTCCTCAATGAGAGCGCGCCCATTGAATACAGGAACAGAGCTATCAAAGCACACACCAGAAAGTCCCCACCTTTCCACCTTAGGGCGCGCCCTTAGTGTTTAAGAAGGGTCCTTATATCCAGGCAAACCCCTGGAGGCCTTCTACGACGGACATCCCCCTCCTGAGATACGACTGGAGGGAATTCT
This sequence comes from Saposhnikovia divaricata, assembly GCA_036435485.1. Classification (NCBI taxonomy): domain Eukaryota; kingdom Viridiplantae; phylum Streptophyta; class Magnoliopsida; order Apiales; family Apiaceae; genus Saposhnikovia; species Saposhnikovia divaricata. The sequence continues at coordinate 78,356,145 of CM071599.1, forward strand.
TCAATAATCAAACACGAAATCCACATTATTATCATCTTGGAATTCTATCATATCTCAGGGCGCGGCCTAAACCACCCAGGGCGCGCCCTAACCTCTAGAAAACCCTAATTTGTTCTCTAAAATCCCAAATTGAACCCGTTATCAACCCGAATCCATCTTGAAAATACCCGAACCGAATTTTGGCTATAACAACTACCCCCAATTCCATATGAAATCAGAGATGATATATGGAATTCCTCCTGAAAAAACCCAAAATTCTCATAACATTTCTCCCAGGGCGCGCCCTAGGAGAGGGCGCGACCTTAGAATTTTAAGCAACTCTCATTCTCCCAGCTGTCATCCACTACTCCTTATTTCGCCTATAAATACCCCCATCTTCTTCACTTTACTCTTTTTCACATTTCTTCTCCAAATTAAACCCAACTCCGGCGACTTCAATTTCTAATCGACAATCCGGCCGTCTCCGTCACGTTTTTTGCCATTTTCTTCAACAAATCACACTCCAGAACTTACAAGGTACGTTTTCATGTCCTTATTTTGCATTTTGACCGTGTAAATTGTCTATTCCGACAATGCAATTGTTCACATACCCCGTGTTCTTCATTTTCCGATGTATGTATATATGTATGTATACTTGTTTGATCTTGTTTTCCCAACATAATTCCTTATCAACATGATTTTAAACACTAGACTGAATCCTTGGGCGCGTCCTATACTAAGGGCGCGCCCTAAGGTCTTCCAATAAATGCTAAATGTTCATCTAATAACTTTAGGTCACACTTGATTTAAGTTGTAGTACAAACTCTCTTTCATTCTTCTTCCCTTGGGCGCGCCCTTAGTGCTTTTATTTTTAATTCTTTGCAGCTGGAGGACGCGCCTTCACCATTTCATCCTTTTAAGGAGTTCAATAAAAACAAAGGGATATACTCTCCCTTGCCAGCTCCACTTCCTCCAAATCATTACCGGCCTCTTTTCTCATCTATCTCTTCAGAAGATAGGGCGCGCCTTATCGAAGATTTTAACGAAGACAGAATGAGTTTTTCCAGTGAAGACTCCTTAGATAATGTCCCCCTTAGCAGCCGTTTAAAGAACAACACAGAAACTTCAAAACCAATACCCGAAAAAACTCCAAACCCTTTGAATACAGATCCCTCTAATAATGATTATACTCCAGACTTCAATTCCTCCAACGACACACACTCTTCTGACACTTATTCCTCTGAGGGCGCGCCCTCAGCTTCCTCTATTTCGCCTATGGCTGACTCCGAACCTACATCTCCATTACCTTCTCCTGTCCCGTTTAAACATTGGGAAGTCCTTGATGAAGAAATCGATATCGACTTTGGTAAATACGATGGCATGTCTGAAAAGGAGAAAAATCTTCTTAGAAAGAAACGAGGCAAATTAGCTTGTGTGAATATGTCTTCTATCGCTACGAGTGATGAAGTAGGATGGGCTATGCAATATTATGGTCAAGAAGGAATCTGGGCCATCCCATATGCTCATCATCGCCCTCACATCTTCAATTATGGTAAAAATTTCAAAATTCCAAGGATGGTCTTAACTCCAAAGCTTGTAGCTCTTGGTGTGGGCGCGCCCTTACATCCCTACCTCCAACAAATATTGAGGTGGTATGACATAGCACCCATCCAACTCTCCCCCAACAGCTATAAACTTGTGTTGGCTTTATTTATTCTCTACCATGACCTCGAATTAGGAGTTCCTTCTATGCATGAGGTTAGCTATTTCTTCAGCATTCGACAATCCAGCATTGGTTATTACTACCTTGTAATCAATAAGCTTCACAACAACAAAGGTTTTTCCGAAGGAAGAATCAGCCATCTCAAGTTTTGGAAAGAACCTTTCTTCTATGTCTGGGATGTTCCTCGAGTCCGTGTACAATTCAACACGAATCCTTGTAAGTTAAGGCGCGCCCTGTTCCTTTCTTATGTTTTTAATTTCTAATTGTTTATTGACTCCTTCGAATTTCAACAGATAATAGAACACAGAAAACGCTTGAGGGCGCGGCCTCAATTCGGGCAAAAGCCGTTCTGAAAGTTGCCTCAGAAAAATTCAACCTCCAATCTTTAATCACAGAAGAGAATTTAAAGAGAGTAGGAATTTTGTCTGATAGAGTTGGACACATTTGCAAGTTTAAAAGGTTTAGGAAGGGAATCCCCGTTCCCACATTCCCTTCTAGCAATAGTGAAAATGAAAATTCTGACTCCGATGAAGGTACACAAGTTGTAACATAGTGCGCGCCGTAACCATCTTGCTTCATTACTTGCCATAAAATTGTTTTAGTATAACTTGTCTAATGCCTTCATTACTCAGGGCGCGGCCTAATATTTCTTCTTTTTTGTCTTGTACAGGTATGGCTTCTAGGATTCCTCGTGGATTTGGAGCTGCCAAAAAGAAAAATGATAAAGAAAAGAAAACTGAGCAAACAGGTACATCTGACTCTAGGGCGCGCCCTGTTCACTCCATCCACAGAGTCCTTAAAAAGGAATGCTGATACTCAAGAACCCTTCATCGACAGGGGCAAGAAACCAAGAACTGAGGGCGCGCCCTCATATGTCGAAACTTTGATTGGCCCAGCTGCAGCTCCTCTTGTTGGAGAAGATGAAGTCAATTCTTGGTAGAACATGACTGCTGATGAAGAATCCGAATCCATGATTCGAGCATCTGCCCAACTACTCATCCAATCTCTAGGGCGCGCCCAGAGAGTCCACAAGGAAAAACTGCACATCAACAGACTTGAGGCTGAGAACAGAAAGTACTCAAAAATGGTTATCGATACTGATAACAAGTGGAAGAAAGAATGTGATGCCAAAGATGCCACCATTGCTACCCTTCAAGTGGATCTTCAAAAATCCATTGACTATGGCAAATATCTTTGTGATCAAGTCGAGAGGCTGAAGAAAGAGGAGGAGGATTTCCAAACTCAACAGAATGCCTTGGAGATTGAGAAGGCTAAGTTGAAAGAGCAGAGGGAAGCCATTGAGGATGAAAACTTCGTGAAGGGATTCAACTTCTATCTTACTGGCTTTCTAGCCAACGATCCTGACTACAACTGGGGGGAGAAGTTTGGTCCCGCTGCTGCTGAGGATGTAGCGAAATTCAAGGTTGAAGAAGCTGCTGCTATCAAGGAAAAAAGAGTTGAACTAGGATTAGAGGATCCCTCCGAGGACGCGCCTTCAACTGAGAATGTTCAAACCTCTCCTCCAGCAGTTATTGATAAGTGGATTTTATATCTACTTGGAACATTCTAAATCGGCTTAAATTGATTGCTTTGGCCTCAAGTTTGTGGGAGTTTTGATGTGTTTTGGTTAATTGTGTAGGGTTGAAGAAATGTCGATTAAAGGTGTAGTTTCCATCGTTATTTGGAGTTGATTTATGATATGGAATGAAGAATGAAGGCTAATGTCAACTCCCAAGAAGTATACAAGTCATTAAGGATGAAAGACGGAAGCTCATGCAAAAGGAACGGAAGAAAAAGCTTTAAAATCGAAGAAAAATCAATTTTCGCAGATCGGGACCAAGCCGGGAGCCTAATTGGCGCCCCAGAGCTGTTTTATACAGATTGAGCTGGCACCTCAGGCGCCCAACCGGCGCTTCAGGCGCTGCGGCGTGCTGGGGAAAATCAGCCAGAATTTCTGATTCTTGTTTTGGCCATATCTTGAGTTCTAGAAGTCCGTTTTGGACGATCTTACAGCTCACGCGAAGACAAAGGAATTATCTACAATTCAGAAGTGGTCCAATATCAGTATTCCAACGGGATCAGCCCAGAAACAGGCTAGAAAATCCAGCAGCTTCCAGAAATTCGATTTGAAGTGGGAAACTTCCATAAATCCAATCCTAATCAACATGGAAACATTCTAGAGGGCTGTGTTAAGCGTGGAAACTTGCAATTCTTACTTCTATTGAAGCTTGGAAACTTGCCATCTCCTAATCCAACTCTATTTGTGGCAACTTCCTTGGAATGCAATTCTATTATGGAAAGGACTTGGAGGCTAATACATCTAGTGGCTATATAAACACATCTTGGGACACATTATTAAGGAGGTAATATTAGATCAGATAATATAGTTTAGAGTAGATTATTATTATTAGTTGGAGATGTAGAGATACACCATGACTCTTCTTTTGGGTGACAACATTGAAGTTTGAAGGTTTTGTTCTCTTAATCTTTTCTTTGTTCTTATTAGTTTAATTATGTTTTCTTGTTTTTCTAGTTGTTTTACTTATTTAATTATTAGTGAGTAGTTATTTCTAGGGCTTAAAGGGAAGCCATGTTTATACTAATATTGGCATGATTTTCATAGTGGTTTGATTAGTTATGGTTAATTCTGATTGATATGTTTTAATCATTAATTTGTGTAATCGGCCGATATCATGGATTAATTATATGCAAATAGGGGTATGGATCGAGAGATTTACTTACTAGAGGCGCACATACGATTAGCAGAATTGAATTTGAGTGCGGAAGCATCATTGGATTTCTGAGAGTGTTAATGCTTGGAAGAGATTAACTTGACTCTAATTACCTGATTGATTGAATTACTAAAAGTGGATAATTGTGTTGAATGTTTCGAGAGTGTTAATGCTTGGAAGAGATTAACATACTTTAGTTATAGGATCACATTGATTGCTTTAGCTTAAGAGCCAATTGTGTAAGCATGGTGGACCTGATTGCCCTAGGTTTTAAATAATTTGTTTATCATCTGTTTAATTAGTGTTAATCTTGTTTAATTAGTTAATTAATATTCTCCAATATTCGTCTGACCCTTGAAACAATCAACGATAACTGAAAAGGAATTAGTAGAACCTGTCTCCTTGTGGATTCGACCCGCTTGCCATCTGTACTAGCAATAGACACCGTGCGCTTGCGGTTACGTATAATTTGACACATCAAGTTTTTGGCACCGCTGCCGGGGAGACAGCGAGTTTCTGTTAATTTTAATTTAGTTGTTTAGATTGTTTCCATTGTCTCGTTGGAACCTTTGTTCCAATTGAGGCAGAATTTTACTTCGTTTTCTTGGCTTTGTTGAGTGTCTACAGGTTTGCAATGGGTGAAGTTGATACTTTTGCATTCTTATCTTCCCTAGTAGAGGCACATACTCGAGAGATTGCCATGTCAAAGACTACAGAGCCCACTATGCGTCCAATGAGTATCAATGAGATGTCACAAGTGGCCCCTAAAACTTACAATTTTTGTCCAATTTGTGGTGTCCAGGGTCACTATGGTTTTGAATACTCTTACAATGTCTATAATTCTCAGAGTGCTCAGTGGGGACAAATGAATTCTTTTGAAGAAGGATATGGGTACAATCAGTATTCAAACGCTTTTGATCAAGAATGCGTGAATCAACCAGATTTCTATTACCAGGACAATGGTGCTCAAAATTTTCCATATCATAATCAGCAACAGTTTGAGCAACAATATTACCAGTCATATGAGCAGCCGCCACATCAAGAATATCAATATCCTCCTCTACAAGAAGATCTACATGTTTCTCAACCCAGCGTAGATGTGCAAGCTGATCAGACAAATGAGATGTGGGATATCTTGAGTAAACTGCTAAAGCGTTTTCAAGAATTAAAAACTCAAAGTTTGGCGATTGAATCTCAAATTGCAAAATTGGCTAACTCTTCTACTACAGGGCAGCTCGACTATTTACCATCATCATCTATCCGATCCGAAGAGGACCTGACTGCTATCAATCTCACAAGCGATCAGGAATATGATAGTTTCTCCATGTATGTTGATGATGAGGCCATTGATAAAGAGAAGGAGCATGCCACCGATGACGAGATCAATGAAGTTGCTGCTACCGAGAACAATGTGACTGATGATGAGGCTACAAAGGAAAGCAATACAGAGATGGCTGTTGTTTCTCTTCCGCAATCTGTGCCTAAGCTACCATGTATTGATAAATTTGCTCTCGATCTAGCCTCTACTTACAAGGCTTCTTTGCTCAAGAACACTTATTTCAAGGTTGATGTGATAACAAATATTGTTCAAGATGATATTTCTAAAATTCTGGTTGAGGATACATACAAAGTGGCTCATACGTTTCAAGCCAAAGACGGGGGAGAAGATGGAATTGTCTTATTAGCCAATGATGTGATAAGCCAAGATGTCCGAATGGCTCCAGTGAAAGTGAGGAGTGAAGAAAAGCCACCTCCAGAACCTCCACCTATTGTCCAGGGAGTTCAATATTTTCGTGGTGTAGAATTTTATCGATGTTTTATCACAAAGTTTTCCAAAACTGCACAAGCACTCTCTCTATTGCTCATTAATGACATATTTTATTTTACTGATGCTTGTTTGGAGACTTTCTGCAGGATAAAGACAACCACTAACACTCTTGATACTTTTTGTGGTGACGAGTTTATGATCGAGAAATTGGATATTCCGTTTCCATCGGAGTATTTTTGAGGAGGTCAAGCTAATGACTCTAAAAAAAAGCGCTTCTTGGGAGGCAACCCAAGCATTGTTGTATACTAGTATGTTTTCTACTTTCCCTCGTATTTACTTCCATTCAATGGGGACATTGAAGTTTTTAAGTTTGGGGGTGGTTTGAGGGATAAGTAGTGTATATAGTTGTGATTTTGAGTTATTGTGTTCATGTAGGATTTCATGCTTTGCATATTAGTATTAGTAAATTATGCATTTATGTTCGTGATATCTACGTTGGTTTCATATAGGACATTCTGTTTTTATGTTCGTATATCATGTGAGTTCATAATAGTTTGCATTTGCACCCATGCTTGATAGGAATTTTGTGTTGTTGACGCTTTTGATTGAGAAGTGATATGCTTTGTTCTTGTGCACACACATACACTAGTAAGTTGAAACTAGTAGACTTATTGAATGTTGTAAGTAATTAGAAGGACATGAATATGTGCAAGATGATTTAGTTTTCAGGCTTTGAATACAAGTAGGTGCATTAGAGAGATTTTTGCTTGGGATTGAGTATGTTTTTGCACCAAGTGAGATTTTGAGCCATATTGCGTATTTGTTGCAAATTATTCGTTTGCTTGAGTGTCCACGGATTGTTTGCATTGCTAGCAGTTGTTTGAGGTCTTTCTTGAAATGCATGACATTATTTGACGATTAAAATGATAAAGGCATTAGTATTAACCGCATATTTTCCCATATTATCATACCATGTTTACATGATCAATTAGTTAACCCGTTGAGCTTAATCCTATTTTTTTTGGTGACATACCACATTACTTTCCTAGACTTTTTCTTGTATTGGACTTACATTAATTTGAACCCACATTGTCAAAGGCTAGTAGAGTGCTTAAGGGAGTAATAAGGTGTGCAAGGAGGGGTTTATTGTTGGTCATAATTTTGGGGGAAATATTGAAATTTGGGTTTGGTTGTTGCTTGATAGTCGGCATGAGTAATAAAGTCGTGGGATCATTGTTATTGTCTATATTATTGTTGCTTTAGCTCTTGAAAAAAAAACAGAAAAAAAAGAAAAAGAAAAAAAAGAGAAAAAAAAAAGTTATATTATGAGAGCATATTTGTGTTATTGTGATCCTACTTTAGTCGACTAGTCGAGCGTTTTTGTTGGAAGAAAAATAATAAATTATGTGGGGGGAAATAGGGTTTTGTGTATGATTCATCATGGTACTTACTAGCTTTTGACACTTCACCTGTTTTGGCTTATTTGACATACCTTGTCCCTAGCCCCGTTACAACCCAAATAAAGACCTTTTGATTATCGTCATTGATGTATGTTGTGTTAATAGTTAGATTGATACCAAATGTCAAGCATGTTTATGATTTTGTTGGAATTGAGTGATACACTTACCCTTGTTCTTGAGTGAATATTCTTTTGTGAGTGGATTGTGAGTGTTTGCTTGTTTTTGCGTATGAGATCCCGAGTTTTGTCTCAAAGATGTACTCTTGTAGGCTTAGCATGGTTACTAACTTATTCTTACACTTGACATGGACTTGTGAGAACTTATGCATGTTCATTGAGTAGACTATGTGAATACTTGCACTTTCGACACCAAGACATTGCGTATTTACTTTGATTCTTAAGTTGATATGGCATGAGAGGATTTGAAGGTATGGTAGGATATTAGTACTAGATTAATTGCATTTTCATATTAGTTGCATGCATTGCATTGCATTGGATTTTGTGGGTACATTCGCTATATGCCCTCACGAGACCTTACTCGTCCACTAGGGCTGCCTAGGGGTTTAAAGGGCTTGTTGCATATGCCAAATGCAACCGTGATCACCTACGGAAGTGGTACTAGTTAGTTAGTTAGTTTTAATTGTATATGCTTGAGGACAAGCATCGGGTTAAGTTTGGGGGTGTGAAACTTGGAACATTCTAAATCGGCTTAAATTGATTGCTTTGGCCTCAAGTTTGTGGTAGTTTTGATGTGTTTTGGTTAATTGTGCAGGGTTGAAGAAATGTCGATTAAAGGTGTAGTTTCCGTCATTATTTGGAGTTGATTTATGATATGAAATGAAGAATGGAGGCTAATGTCAACTCCCAAGAAGTATACAAGTCATTAAGGATGAAGACGGAAGCTCATGCAAAAGGAACGGAAGAAAAAGCTTAAAAATCGAAGAAAAATCAATTTTCGCAGATCGGGACCAAGCCGGGAGCCTAATTGGCGCCCCAGAGCTGTTTTATGCAGATTGAGCTGGCGCCTCAGGCGCCCAACCGGCGCTTCAGGCGCTGCGGCGTGCTGGGGAAAATCAGCCAGAATTTCTGATTCTTGTTTTGGCCATATCTTGAGTTCTAGAAGTCCGTTTTTGACGATCTTACAGCTCACGCGAAGACAAAGGAATTATCTACAATTCAGAACTGGTCCAATATCAGTATTCCAACGGGATCAGCCCAGAAACAGGCCAGAAAATCCAGCAGCTTCCAGAAATTCGATTTGAAGTGGGAAACTTCCATAAATCCAATCCTAATCAACATGGAAACACTAGGGGCGCTAGGAACATTCTAGAGGGCTGTGTTAAGCGTGGAAACTTGCAATTCTTACTTCTATTCAAGCTTGGAAACTTGCCATCTCCTAATCCAACTCTATTTGTGGCAACTTCCTTGGAATGCAATTCTATTATGGAAAGGACTTGGAGGCTAATACATCTAGTGGCTATATAAACACATCTTGGGACACATTATTAAGGAGGTAATATTAGATCAGATAATATAGTTTAGAGTAGATTATTATTATTAGTTGGAGATGTAGAGATACACCATGACTCTTCTTTTGGGTGACAACATTGAAGTTTGAAGGTTTTGTTCTATTAATCTTTTCTTTGTTCTTATTAGTTTAATTATTTTTTCTTGTTTTACTAGTTGGTTTACTTATTTAATTATTAGCGAGTAGTTATTTCTAGGGCTTAAAGGCAAGCCATGTTTGCACTAATATTGGCATGATTTTCATAGTGGTTTGATTAGTTATGGTTAATTCTGATTGATATGTTTTAATCATTAATTTGTGTAATCGGCCGATATCATGGATTAATTATATGTAAATAGGGGTATGGATCGAGAGATTTACTTACTAGAGGCGCACATACGATTAGCAGAATTGAATTTGAGTGCGGAAGCATCATTGGATTTCTGAGAGCGTTAATGCTTGGAAGAGATTAACTTGACTCTAATTACCTGATTGATTGAATTACTAAAAGTGGTTAATTGTGTTGAATGTTTCGAGAGTGTTAATGCTTGGAAGAGATTAACATACTCTAGTTATAGGATCAGATTGATTGCTTTAGCTTAAGAGCCAATTGTGTAAGCATGGTGGACCTGATTGCCCTAGATTTTAAATAATTTGTTTATCATCTGTTTAATTAGTGTTAATCTTGTTTAATTAGTTAATTAATATTCTCCAATATTCGTCTGACACTTGAAACAATCAACGATAACTGAAAAGGAATTAGTAGAACCTGTCTCCTTGTGGATTCGACCCGCTTGCCATCTGTACTAGCAATAGACACCGTGCGCTTGCGGTTAGGTATAATTTGACACATCAGTTATCCCTACCGAGAACTCACCTCCTGCAGACGTACCTCCTCTTACCACTGTTCGTCCTGATGATGCTCGGGACACGCCTCCTTCATTTCCCAAAGTTGTTCCTTCTTCACCCTCTAAGGGCGCGCCCTAGGGTTGCAATCTTCAAACTTTCTTCAAACTTGTTCGTTCATACTTTAACTTTTTAAGGTGCGGGTCCTTTGTAAAACCCTGCAAGTTGTAATTCCTAACTTTTAAGGCCTTTTGAACTTTGATATACTTATTACTTATCTTCATGTTTTTATTTGTCAAATTCTTCTAATAAGGGCGCGCCTTGCACAGGGCGCGGCCTTTTCTTCATAATTTTCGTTTTAAGAAAATATTCCCACCAGATTTTTTTTAAAAGTGACAGATAAACATCTTCAACAATTTTTCAAATAAGTGTAGGGCGCGCCCTACGACATTGCCCTTTGTAAGATTCCTTCGACTTGTCAAAATTTGCTTGTAATTATGCATTTCCTTTTTAGGGCGCGCCCTAAAAACATGGGGCACAACCTCTTGTAAAAAATTCTTCAAAAGACATAAAAAGCGTCCTGATATACTTCATTAATCTTCAAAAAACTTCTTTATTCAAATCTCGACAGCACAAGGGAAGGTATACATGTGCTACCCCCCTAGCTAAGGAGAATAAAATTGGAGAAAACGTGGAATAAAAACAGCAAGTCTCGACTAGAATTAAGGAAGGTGTTTACATACTACCCCCCTAGACTAGGAGAACAATTATTGATACTAGTCTATAACTTAAGTATAAGCCTTCATAAAATAGGGGGCCGAAGCCGCACCCTATTGATAATATTTCTTCAAATGCTCCGCATTCCATGCCCTTGGAATCGCGTTACCATCCAAGTCTTCTAAATGATAAGTGCCTTCCCAGATGATAGATTTGATCTTGTAAGGACCTTCCCAATTGGGACCAAAGACTCCATGAGCAGCTACCCTTGTATTTGGCATGACCTTCCGAAGAACCAAATCACCTACCTTAAAAAGACGGGTCTTCACCTTTCGATTATAATACCTTGCAGCCCTCTGCTGGTAAGTTGCCAACCTCAGCTGTGAATTGGCTCTGGTTTCTTCCAAAAAATCCAGACCCAGCCTTTGATTTACCATATTGGTTTCTTCATCATAAAAATCTCTCCTGAATGATCCCGCTCCAATTTCTACCGGAACCATCGCCTCACATCCATAAGACAACACAAAAGGAGACTCTCCAGTAGTAGTCCTCGGATTTGTGTTGTATGACCACAACACCATAGGAAGTTCTTCAGGCCAATTCCCCTTGCTTTCTTCCAACTTCGTCTTCAAGGTATGCTTGATTATTTTGTTGATAGCCTATGTCTGCCCATTACTTTGAGGATGATACACAGCTGCAAACTCTTTCTTTATCCCCAAGTCATCACACAACTTCCGTAACTCTTTGCTGTCAAACTGATTTCCATTATCCGACACGAGTTTATATGGAATTCCAAACCTGCACACAATAGAGTTGAAAACAAAATCTCGAATTTTCCTTGCAGTAATGGTGGCCAAGGGCATTGCTTTCGCCCACTTGGTAAAGTAATCCACAGCAACAACAGCATACTTCACACCTCCCTTAGCTTTAGGGAGTTCTCCAATGAGATCTATTCCCCACATAGCAAATGGCCATGGACTCATTAAAGAAGTCAAGGTAGTAACAGGGCTGGTAGAATAGTTGGCAAACCTCTGACACTTGTCACATGCTTTAACAAACTCGTAAGCATCCTTCTTCAAGGTAGGCCAATAATATCCTTGCCTTAACACCTTCATTGCTAACGAACCACCCCCCGAGTGATTGCCGCAAATCCCTTCATGAATCTCCCTAAGGATGTAATTGCATTCATTTCCATCTATGCACTTGAGAAGTGGTTGATTGAAACCCCTCTTATATAATATTCCATCATATTCCATAAATCTAGCCGCCTGATACCGAAGCCGCCTCGCCTCAAGCTTCTCACTTGGAAGTATACCTCCTCGGATATATCTCTGAATAGGAGTCATCCAAAAAACATTGGGAGTTGATTCCACTTCCATGACTTCTATCTCTGGAATACTAGGTACTTCCTGAATTTGCAAAGGTACTGTTCCCAACAGCATAGCATCTTTTTGGGACCCTAACTTGGCTAACACATCTGCACTACAATTCTCATCTCGTGGAATACATTCTACCCATACTTCTCGGAACTTTTTGATTAACCGCTGAGCGCACCTCATGTAAAGCTCTGTCCTTGGACCTCTGCACTGAAATCCACCCTTTACTTGTCCAACCACTAATTCTGAATCACTTAACACAATGAGATTCACTACCTTCATCTCCAAAGCCATTTTCAGCCCATTAATCAAGGCTTCATACTCTGCATCATTGTTGGTTGCTTGAAATTTGAAGTGAATAGCACTCATAAGTTGATTCCCTTCGGGGGTAAACAAGATTATACCTGCTCCAGCCCCCCCATTATTGACAGCTCCATCTACTTGTAACTTCCACCAAGGTTGAGGAACTTCTTCAAATGGGCTCGCCCTATTAAGTGAAATTTCAGGCTCAACCAATACAATCGATTTTTCTTCATTTTCTGACTTGAATTCAAGAATGAAATCAACTAGAGCTTGACCCTTGATAGCTGTCCTTGGAGTATATTCCAAATCAAATTGTCCCAACTCAATTGCCCATTTTAACATTCGACCAGAGGTTTCCGGCTTGTGGAGAATTCCTCTCAATGGATATGCCGTACGAACTTCAATCTTGTGAGCTTGAAAATAAGGCCGAAGCTTCCTGGATGCCAGAACTAAGGCATAGACCAACTTCTCCATGCTAGTATATCTGGTTTCCGCATCGAGCAAACGCTTACTCACATAATAAACCGGAGATTGATGATCAACTTCTTCTCTTACCAGCACCGCACTGATGGAATGTTCTGAAACGGCCAAGTATAAAATTAACGTCTCTCCTTCCACAGGCTTAGCTAAAAGTGGAGGATTTCCCAAGTGCTCCTTTATTCTCTGAAAAGCTTCCTCACATTCAGATGTCCATACAAAATCCTTGGCTGCCCCCTTTATCGCTTTGAAGAATTCTCTGCATTTATCCGATGATTTTAATACGAAACGATTAAGGGCAGCTATCCTTCCCGTGAGACTCTGAACTTGCTTCACACTAGATGGAGATTTCATGTCAAGAAGAGCTTTAATTTTTGCTGGATTTGCCTCGATTCCACGATGATTGACAATAAATCCTGGAAACTTCCCGGACTCTACCCCAAAAACACATTTTTGAGGATTCAGCTTCATCCTAAACTTCCTCAAAATCTCGAACATCTGTTCCAAATGCTTTACATGATCCTCTGCTTTTAAGGATTTAACAAGCATGTCATCCACATATACCTCCATGGTTTTCCCTATCAACTCTTTAAACATCATATTTACCAACCTCTGATAGGTTGCGCCAGCATTGATCAACCCGAAAGGCATCCCAATATAACAATACAATCCTCGATCCGTAATAAAGGAAGTGTGCTCTTGATCCGGTTCATACATAGGGATCTGGTTGTAACCCGAGTAAGCATCCATGAAACTTAAAAGAGCGTGTCCTGCCGTGGCATCCACCAACTGATCAATCCTCGGGAGTGGAAAGCTATCCTTCGGGCATGCCTTGTTCAGATTAGTGAAATCCACACAAGTCCTCCATTTTCCATTTGGTTTTTTCACGAGAACTGGATTAGCCAACCAATCTGGATAATATGACTCCTTGATCAGCCCAACATCTAGAAGTCTATCCACCTCTTCTTTTAATGCTATAGCTCTCTCTCCACTCACTGGCCGGCATTTCTGGCGGATTCCCTTTTTGGTAGGATCTACATTCAGACGATGACACATAACCTTTGGATCAATTCCAACCATGTCAGCATGACTCCAAGCAAAAACATCCAGATTGTTTAAAAGAGGATCTTCGACCAGTGCTACATCCTTGGAGGGCACGTCCTCTTTAAGAGGGAAGTCTTCCTCAACAAGGGTATGCACCAAACCTTCAAGTAACATTCGCCTCCCTTCAACCTGCTCGCCCTTGATATCGACTGAGATTACTTCCTCTACATCTTCCTCGATTTCTTCCAGCATTCCTTCTTGAAGATCATCAAGAACCGAGGTGTCATCCTCAGGGCGCGCCTTGTACAGCCGTTCTTCCTCTTCAGGTTCTTGGACAAGATAATGGGTTTTTACCTCCTCTGGGACAACACTCATGACTCCTGAATCACTCCCACGGAGGGCGCGCCCTCCATCCTGCTGTCTCCTAAACCCTTTAATCGCCTTATGGTAGCAATCCCTTGAGTCATGCTGAGAGCCCCGTACAGTTCCTACACCATTTGGCGTAGGAAATTTCATCGCGAGATGATAGATGGAGGTCACAACTTTCATTTCCTTCAACAGAGGTCGTCCTACTAGAGCATTATGTGATGAATCCACATTCAAAATCATGAAATCCATCATTTGAGTCACAGAAAGAGTTCCTTCCCCAAGAGTTACTTGTAATTTGATAGCTCCCATAACTTTTACCGATTCTCCTGAAAAACCATAGATCCATCCGTTGTCTTGAATCATATCCTTGTCTAAAAGTCCCAGATTCTTATAAGTACTGTAGTATAATATATTCACCGAGCTTCCATTGTCCACGAAAACCCGATGGACATTCTTCGAACCAATCTGAATTGCCACTACCAGAGCATCATTATGAGGATGATGTACCCATCTAGCTTCTTCTTCGGTAAAAGTAATATCAGCACATTCTCCCTTGAACAATTTAGGTGGCCTCAACTCCAAGCTATTCACATTTGTGAGAGGTCGATACCTCGCTTCTCTGGAATACCTCTCCATAGCGTGATTACTATCTCCCCTTAAATGGTGTCCCCCAAAGATGGTGTGAATACTCCCTTCTTTGACGAATTTCTTCTCTTCCGGCTTACCATCTCCGTGGAGGGCGCGCCCTCCATCTCTCCTGTCAGGATTCTCCTTATGCTTCTTCACCTCCCTAACAATCCATTCCGTCAGGTATCCTTCCTTAATCAAATCCTCAATCTCCTCCCTGAGATGACGACATTCATGAGTGTTATGCCCTGAAGATTCATGGAATTCACAATACTTCTTCTTATCTTTACTCTACCAAGAGGTCAATGATTCCGGCTTTCTGAAGAACCCTCTGTTCTTATTCACCTCAAATATGTGTTCAATAGAATCTTCTAAAGGAGTATAGTTACCCGGCCTTTGATCGTAAGTGTATGTATCAGGTGGACCCCAATTCCTTCCAGCTTCGGCTAAATTCACCCGATTCGCACCAGTTATTATACGGCGAGTAGGACTAGGAGACCTATCCTTCCTCTTACCGGTCTTTCCCTTAGAGCTGTTCTAACTGTCAGTTTTTCGGTTATCCGCCAAGGATTGTTCCACAATTTTGAAAGACTCAGCTTGTGCAAACACATCAGCCAACGTAGGTGGATCCCGTCCTTGAAGGTGTTTCCAGAAATCAGTTCCTACTGACAATCCGGCTATTAGGAAACTCTTGAGCGTTTCATCTGTTGCTCCTCTCACCATAGTGGATTCCGAGTTGAATCTCTTGAAATAGGATTGCAAACTCTCTCCTTCCCTTTGCTTGATATTGGCCAAAGTTGTGACCGGAGGAGCATATTTTACTACGGCCTGGAACTTAGTCAAGAACAAGTTCCTCATTACCTGCCATGATGTAATTACCCCTGGACCGAGCTTCTGAAACCATTGCTGAGCACTCTCCCTGAAAGTTGCCGCCAACAATCGACATCTAGCCAATTCCGTAACTTGATAGACATCCATCTCGATATCAAAACGTCCAAGGAATTCTACAGGGTCTGCATTTCCATGAAATCGCAAATCATTTGTCATTGATCTATACCCAGCAGGGAGCTGTGCCTCTCTAACTTCGGTCGAGAATGGAGAGGATGTTGGCGCAGTTGTAGATATTCTTCCTCCATCCAGGTGAGCAAGGAGTTTCTTTAAATCATCCACATTAAATGTTCCTACTCCAGGAATATTCTGGATATTTGGTTGTCCCACAGTTTGAGTACCCCCCGGGGGTGGAGGCGGCGGTGGAGCCGCTGTCTGAATGCCTCCTTGAACCTTTACTTGTGGTTGAATCTCAACATCCTCTTGAGTTTGAGTTTGCTGACCCTCAGGATTTCCATGAGGTTGTGAATTTCCTTGAGAACCTCTCTGATACTGTCCTCCCAAGTAAGAGTGCGTCCTCGACCTGGACTCACTGGAGGTGCTTGAGGGAATTTGATGGATACGGGGGGATCTTCCACCTGAGGGCGCGCCCTGGTTACGGGGATGCCTATTTCCCTGATACCAATCCATTCTTCTGTCACCGTTATCACGATTTCTTCTTCCAGTGTTATCACGATGAGGAGTTTGTTCAAATCCAAGGGGCCGCGACCTGTTATGAACAGGGGGCACGCGCTGTGGATTATCATTTCGAGCAAGAGTTCTCTCATGTCCAAGGGGCCGCGACCTGTTGTCAGGGGGCGCGCGCTGTGGATCATGACTCTGTGGAAGGGCTCGCTCATGTCCAAGGGGCCTCGACCTGTTATCAGGGGGCACGAGCTGTGAATCATGGGGCCTCGATTCCATATATTTGTCTTTCTTCTGGAGCTCGAGGAGCACCATCCTCAAATCGTCATCATCAAGCCTTATTCCAAGGCATTCTTTCAAGCTGGCAAAATCTCTCCTTTCTCTAGCCATTTGCTCCTCATCCCCTTGAATCTCACGAGGAGTGCGCCCTGAACGGTGAGGATGAGGGCGCGCCCTCTCTTGAGGATTCATCAACCTGCGCTCAGAATTATTTTCACTAGGATGTTCAACAATAGGATCAGAATAATCTAACCTTCGAGGAGTGACCAGCTGAAATCTCCTTTCGTGACTTTCCTCTCTCCTTCGAGAATCTTCCTCGATCTGAGGGGATTTCCCTGATCGGCGATGATTTTGTGGGATACTCCGAGATTTTCTCCTTGATTCTTGCTCTTCCTCCACTGAACCCAATTTCGCCCCGAAACTATTTATGGCATCTTGCATAACATACAACTGTTCCATTAATGCCGAATTACTGATAAGAACGGGCGGCTGTCCACCGATGGCGGCCGGAGTTCCATGATGTCGCGGAGGAGCAGCAATATTTTCCGGAACATAAGCTTCATGACGCGCTTGGTTATCTCCCAAGCTATCTTCAGAATCGTAACCATCTTCTTCTCGAGAACCTCTGCCATGATTGTGAGACATCTTTTCCTCCTAAGATGTAGATCTTGATTGGCTCCCCTCCTTCTAGCGCCAATTTGTTGACGGAGGAATTTGTTGACGGTGGTTTTTCTCCGGAAAAAGTGGTGGCGTGTGGTGGCTGTAGATAATTGGTGGCTGAGATTGATAGGGTTAGTGGCGGTTATTTCAGAGCTCTCGACTTCCAACCCCTCAATCGGCCTACGTACCCCGGTATTTATAGGGGATCAAGCCATACGTAGTTCTTGGAGAACAAGAAACCCAAATGGGCTTGGATTGTAGGTCCAGCATCCAGAATGTTCTACTATGAGGCCTAACCACAAAGGCCCAAGGCTCATCCAAGATCTCAAGACTTCACAGATAAGGAAACTTCCCCCGTCGAGGACTAGTCCTATCCGCTACCAGCTATTTCTTGATTTCAAGGATGCAGGTATAACCATGGTTTACCCCAAGTGCAGAACGCTTCCCTGTCCCCCGAATGAGAAGCACCCACCAGATAGCAGGACAGGTGATCCAGAGCTTTTGGGTGCAAAGTGCAGGATTACTCCGAAGTTCCCCAATGAGAGCGCGCCCATTGAATACAGGAACAGAGCTCCCAAAACACACACCAGAAAGTCCCCATCTTTCCACCTTAGGGCGCGCCTTTAGTGTTTAAGAAGTGTCCTTATATCCAGGCAAACCCCTGGAGGCCTTCTGCGACGGACATCCCCCTCCTGAGATACGACAGGAGGGAATTCTTCAATAATCAAACACGAAATCCACATTATTATCATCTTGGAATTCTATCATATCTCAGGGCGCGGCCTAAACCACCCAGGGCGCGCCCTAACCTCTAGAAAACCCTAATTTGTTCTCTAAAATCCCAAATTGAACCCGTTATCAACCCGAATCCATCTTGAAAATACCCGAACCGAATTTTGGCTATAACAGCTATGCTGCGTACTTTTATTTTCCTTTTTGCTAAAGTGAGGAAAGCAAGAAAGAGAGCAGAAATCATTAGTGTCGGACCAGCGAAGAAAGAAAACTGAGAAACAAGAGCTGCACGTAGTCATCCATGGACTATGGTCGTGTATATCTTATGTTTACACTAATGCTAAATTTTTCTTCTACATTACCTTGCCTTGGCACCTTCTAGTTTGAAGCTTATTTTTTCTACATATACGACAGTCATCATAGGTAAATCACTTGCAATAAACAATGAATCATATTATAACAAATTGATGGAGCAGAAGCTCAAATTACAAAAGCATATCAATATTATATCAATTTGATTTGCCCATACAAAAAAGACAATTCTTTGTCTACCATTATCTGCCTAACTAGAAGCCATATGAACATCTATTACAGAAGCATATGAAAAAATGGCTCTTTAACAGCTAGAAATGCTTTACTCTAAATTTCCACTCCCCCTGCACGGGATTATATGACACAAACTCTGCACCTTGTTCCGCTGTCTTCTTCATCAGCTTCTCTTTGAACTTGTCAACATTTGGCCCTTTCACGTACTGGTTCCCAGTTTTTTTATCAACAACCTTTATGTTGCAAAGAGTTATCTCTGCCGCTTTGTTTAAGCCTTGCCCAATTGGCGGTTTCTTGCTTTCATCCATGTAAACAATTACCTCGCGATTTCTGAACTCAATGTAAGATTGAAGATCAAGCTCCCGCACATCTGTCTCTTCTAAGAACTTTATGTTCCCATAACCCCGACGCCCAACAACAAAGCCCTTCACATGGCTGCAGAACCCTGGTTCAGAGCTTTCCTTAATTGCCAATTCCTCCATCTGTGGCTCAAAGAAGTAGTCACTGTGTTTGAGCTTCGGCATCAGCTCATAAACATTTAAATAAATTTCCTTTTTGATTGTCTGATCGCCATGAGCGGAATCAGTGTTATGGTTATGTTCAGCAGCATCCGTCTCACTAGAAATTCCTGTAACAGTTTAATGTAAGCAACATGAATTGCATAATAATGAAATTGCAGCTGAAGGAAAATCATCAAACTATAATACACTAAAAATGCACTACTCCCATCATATTTTTCTTGTATTTTCAATATATTACTAGGATGACTAGAGTACTAAGACATAATGTCAGTAATTTTTCTTAATATTCAAGATTCAAATAACTAGGATGATTATGCCACGAATTACAGAACAAGAGAGAGGGATAAGATCTTCTGTATCAATAAAATAGAAATGACAAATTTTAGCAGGAGAGAGATTGAGATGAATTGTTCTTGAAATTAGATTTGGTGAGAGATCACACAGTAAATTTCAATGTAATAAAGATAACAAAGAAAATCACAACACAAGTAGTTACTGCAAAAGTGCATATATTCCTTCGTTTCTAATAAGGTGTAATGATCCTTCTAATTTCTGTTATGGAGAAGCACAAAACTTAATGAGTTATGGCTAAAGAGATTTACATGTTTTGTCAATGGACTTACCATATTTATCTTGATTTAAGGAACCTTCCTGATCAGGTGCAGACAATAACTCCACTTCACCTGAAACAAAATTGAACAAAATTAACAACAAAGACTTAATATATATAAGTATACAAATCATAATTACTTGAGCCTTAAAGAGTAGTGTCATTACCAAGATTTGATGTTTTATTTTTAATATTAGACATTAAGTTTTTAACTATATATGCTTTAGGTTAAAGTTCCTAACTATTGTTTCGACTATATGTCAGGGAGAGTAGATAAATAAGTCAATATATAATATATGAAGCACCATGCTAATTTTACCAAACACCTACCATTCTTGTAGGTATCAGTGGATGAATTCTTCTCAAAGGATGTGTTATTGGAGTTAACCCTTGGATTCAACTCTTCATAGAGACCAGAAATATAAGCTCTTGGATTGCTCCTCGGCAGGAGTGGAGCCTCCTTTCTGGCAGTGGTAGGAGTCTTTTGATCATCATCGAAAAATGCCACCTGAATATGCGTTGACAAATTGACAGACAATATATTTTTGTTATTATTCCATCATTAATTAGATGATACTGATATTATTAACTTGTCTTACGGATCTTACCTTTGGACCATCAATCTTATATTTTGGTATTGGCAGCCATCTTTGTCTGTGGGATGACAAATGTCTGATATTCAGCAAGGATGGGCTTCTTGCAGGAGCAGGCTTGTCACAGACCTGCAGGAAAGAAAAAAAGCAGTTACAATAAACAGCGGAAGCTTTACAACAACAAAAAAGAGTTCAATTCCAGGCATCGTGTGGTGAAGGAATTTAAGATACAGATATACAGCACACCAACTTGTACTTGTTCTGATAACAGTACCTCCACCTCTCCTCACAAATGTTGCAGAGGCAGAGTTAATACTAAAATGGCCCAGGTAGCTTATAATTTGACACGTTAAATAAGTGCAATTTCATCTCTGCTATATGTTCTCACTGTCAATATCTTATTCCTAGACCAAAGTTCTATTCATTTCCAGTTGATTGTATTTTTTCTCCATGTGCACAAAAGTAAACTTTATACAATTTCCTAATTAATTTGAAGAACTAAAAGTATTTGTACAAATCCAAATTCTAGCAATATATCCTCACCCCTCAATTGCTAATTAGATGTAGGTTATTATTTATGAGAAAAGTATAATTTTAGTAACTAATGAACATAAAGTGCTGTATAGTAAATACTGATGGTAAAGTGTTCAGGTGTATGAGAACTTACAGGTATACTAGAAATGCCATATCTTACTGGTTGTGCAGTCAACATCGGGGAAACTGCAGATGGTGTTTCAAAAGGGCTAGGGATAGGTGACTGCTTCACCTCCGTATTCTGGGATGACAACCTGAAAAGGAAAATGATCAATGGGCGTGTGACTAACTGTAATAAATAAGTATGTAAATCAACTATAGCAAGGAGACAGTTTCTTTTTCTGAAGCAACACAGAGATCTAGATTGATAATTTCAAATGTCTAACGACATGGAATCTTCATGATATAAACACATGAGCAGTTTTTTTTACAGTGAATCTTGACTGGCTACATCTAAAGCATGACACACTTACTAAATAAGCAGTTATATGATTAACTAATGCAGTTATGTAGTAGACACATAAGTGATACCTGAGAAAGGCAAACATGAGATGAAACATGCAGTATATCTTAGAAAGTAATAATAACAAAGTCTTCAGAATGAATACTCTTAGCTAAAACATAGTGCAATTCAGCAAGTGGATTAGAAAAAAATGACATAACGCAATTCGACCAAAGAAGTATAAGAAATTTTAGTAAGTCATACTGCTGAACTAAGGTAGACTGTCCCGTAACTCCTTTGAAACCATCAAAGCCGCCGATGCTTAAACCTTCAAAATGAGATGGATATATAAGAAATAAAATCAAATGTTGAACAGTTTAACAGAAATAGTATGACCATAAAGGTAGACTCTGTTGAACTAGTAGAAAACCTACCTCCCCTCTGATTAGTTTGTGATGGCCAAGAAGGTGCAGGCAAAGAAGCTGTTTGTAGAGAATCCGTACAAGGTACAGATACAATGATTGGTGGTGCAAAAGTAGTGCACATGTATGAAGATGAGGCAAAAGAATTCGTATAGTTGGGTCCATTTATTGAAGCTGCTCCTGTTGATGAACTGTTGATTGAGGGATATTGAGGTGCAGTTGGGGTGGATAAATTAAATAGGGATTTATTGGGTTCAAATATGGAGACAGGCTGAGTTACTGAAGTGGCAGGTGCACTACATGAGTTGTTTAGAAATGGATTAGGACTCAGTGGGCTAAAGGGAGATGTAACAGGTTGAGTAGCATCAAGAGAAGGGGTCATCACTGTTGTCGAAAATGGATTGGACGGGACTGGAGGTGCAGGATTTGGAAATGAGTGCTGTCCGACTGAAGGGGGTGTCACTGTTACTGGAAATAGATTGGATGAGACAGGAGTAAAAGGATTCGGAAATGTGCTATCAGTTCTAGCAAAAGGATTTTTGAAATAATTTGACTGTACAGAGGAAGGAACAACTCCACCACCTGAAAAGTGTAAGATAATAAGAGAAATTCAATAAATTATCTCAGTGCCAAACAATATTAACGGTTTTATAGGAAAGCCATATTACACAAACCTCCAGCATTGAACTGATGATGGTCTTCCCACCTCAATTCTTCATGGCTTTTATCTTTATAAGCAGGCATGGCAGATATGGATACAAGCATTTTTCGTTGACCCTTTTCACCCAACTCAGTAGTTTTAGTATAAGATGTTACTCTACTTCCTCGTTTCCCACCAAAACTCTGGGTTCCAAACGAAAATGCATTAGCTCCAGATGAACTACTTTTATCCCATGGCACAGTAGCTTGGCCAGAAGATGTCATGCAACCAGAACCAAACCCTGACGAACTTGATGCAATAAAGGCAGGAACCTGAGAAAATGTGGTAGATGCTACCATATTTGGGAAAATAAAAATATTAAATCTGATTGACAGCTGAAGAACTAGAAAGCAAATGGAATACTACAGAAATTGGTAGAAACAGGTGTTAAAGAACAGAGACACTTATATTAAACAGACATGCCTAGAAAAATATCATAAAACATGAATAAAATTTAAGAGATCAAAACTGATCAGGCAAACTAGCCAAATATATATACATAAAACAGATGTATAAAAAGACAAAAGCAAAATATAATCCTACTGCAAGCAGTAGGATTATACATTCAAAAACAAAATCACACTCTGTAGGATTTGAACCTACGCCATGGCATTCTGAAAGCCAACGTTCTACCAAACTGAACTAAGAGCGCAACCTTTTTAGTAAATTAAGTCTGTTGTTACTTGTTAAGAATGCCAGTAATATTAATAGTTTCCTTCAGCAAAACAAAAGTTGATGGACATCAAGTAAGGGTCATACATGCAGTACATAAGTTGTTACTTTGCTTCATGGGTGCACATGAAGCAGTTTTAGAAGAGAACAATTATCATCCTTTAGTTCTCCAAGTATATACTGATCAGACAACTTATATCAGAAAAGTAAAAATATTGTAACATAGAACAAAATATCATGTCCAATTAGGTATTTCATGATGCAACTTAAACATTAAAAATGGTTATCACAATAAAAATCTAGTGGGCACCCAAACCTGTTGAAGAACTCCATAAAATAGGAGACGATGAAGTTGCTCCGGATACACCCACTGAAGTTCCACCACTAGTGGGGACAGAACCAACTTGGAATCCAAATGGGTTGCTAGACACGGTTGTCCCAAATAAGCCCATTGATGATCCACCATTGTTGGGAACAGACCCAAAAATATTGCTTCTTTGGCCAAATGAACTACTAGATGCTGTTTGCCCAAATACACCTGCTGATGTTCCACCATTACCAGGAACAGACCCAAATATATTGCTATTTTGGCCAAATAAGTTGCTAGATGCTGTTTGCCCAAAAATACCAGTTGATTTTCCACCATAATTGCTACTTTGGCCAAATGGAATGCTAGATGGTTTTTGCCCGAATACGCTCGTTGATATTCCACCATTATTGGGAATAGATCCAAAAATACTGCTACTTTGGCCAAATGAACTGCCCCCAAATACCCCGTTGATGTTCCACTATTACTGGGAGAAGACCCAAAAAGATTGCTGCTTTGGCCAAATGAGCTTTTCCCAAATACCCCCGTCGATGTTCCACCATTATTGGGAGCAGACCCAAAAAGATTGCTTTGGCCAAATGACATTCCCCCAAATACGCCGGTTGACGTTCCACCATAATTGGGAGCAGACCCAAAAAAATTGCTGCTTTGGCCAAATGAGCTTCCTCCAAATAAGCTCGTTGACGTTCCACCACTATTGGAAGCAGACCCAAAGAGATTGCTAGCTTGGCCAAATGTGTATTGGGATCCAGATGAACCAGTAGATGACACATTTGAATTGATGCTTTGTCCAAATCCAACTCGGGATCCAAAGCCACTGGTATATGAACTCACTGAAGCTGTCAAGAAAACAGAAGTATAAGTTTTTTTTAATATTATTGTCAATTGTTCAGAAAAATCAAAATATAACAAAGATTCACAAGCAGAAAAAGAACAAACATCTCCAATGCATAGCATAATAAATCAACATTTTGTGTCTCCTGTAGAATGTAGCATAACTGCATAAATCTAATTCTCTGTCCCATTAATACAGGTACATTACAATACAGAATGAACGTATAAAACCGGATTTGAAAAAATATCGCTGGAAGTTAGGAACACCAAGATTCATAGGTCCTACTGCAGCCATCGACTGCTCGATGCAGGCAGTAAAAAGAAGTGCCAGTACCTAAATTTAAATGAATGGAGCTGATCCCTAGTCTCTGGAACCCTGTAAAGTGCATAAAACTAAATCCTGTACCAACCCTTTCTATTCTCTGTTGGGAGGATGAGTTTTCGAAAGAGAACTAGAACTATTGGGTCCAAAAGTGGGTGTTCTTCTGAATTACTCCTTAAGTTATATTGCAAATTTTATTAAAAGAACACTACTACAGAACATACAAGAAGATTTGTAAACAGAAACTTCATAGAGTTGATCCTGACTGGAAGCAAGAGTATAGAGTAGACTATAAAGAACGAGCAACTCAAAAGAGACTACAACAATCGTAGAACAAAACATAATTATAAAAAACACCACCGTAAGTTTATTGTCGAAAAATTGTAAATTTATCATGTTTATGGTAATGCAGACGCTTGAAATTGCAGAAAACTTACAGAAGTCAAATAATATTAAGCATATTATGATTATACCACAGAGAACAACAACCAACATCTTAATCATTGTGTTGCAGAAAGTAATTTGTGACACAGACAAAACTACGAATCCTCGTTGAGGCTTCTCTATAAACACTAAAAATAAATGCATTATTATCGCAAAGATATATTGAAATTATGGTAGTTGGCACAAGAAAATCCGAAAATTGCTTGTGGAATCCAAACATGGAACTTATATCATAATTCTTTGTCAAATTATCAAGGTTAAATAAAAAAGAAACACAAGTACAAAAAGATAAAAATACATAGATTCAAATAGATGGCATTGGTCCATACAAACAAGATTATTAGAATGTGTTGCATGTGTGTATTATGTGCATTGCGAGAGAGAGAGAGAGAGAGAGAGAGAGAGAGAGAGAGAGAGAGAGAGAGAGAGAGAGAGAGAGAGAGAGAGAGAGAGAGAGAGAGAGAGAGAGAGAGACATGATGAACAAAGAATCAAGAATATACATGTGCGTGTTTATCAGTTGAGATCATTATGTAGAATGAAAAAAAAAATACAGAGCATTCATGCAGGATGTATGTACAGAGTGAGAGAGAGACGGAGAGGATGGGAATCGATACTTACGAGTAGAAGAAAACATTGTGGAATTAGCGAGACAGGAGAGAAAAGGATTAATAGATATTGTGGGGTATGGAGGGATGAAATATGTGGGGAATGGGTTTATACATGTACTGATTACGAGTAGCTTTAAACTAAAGCAGAGCAAATATTGCAACACGTGTAGCTTATTTTTTAAGCTGTCGCGGTGTAGCTTATTTCTTAAGCTGTCGCATTTACCCGCATCATCCTTCTATTTTGATTTTATTTATTATTTGCCTATTTTTCAATAGGGCGGTGCTGGGTAATTGAATCATACGGATGAATGGACAAAATTGTTATTATACTATTCGAAAATTTTCATTTGGGTTATTAATCAAAAAAAATTTTTAGTCAACATTTGTACAAGTAAAACATTTCAATTGGGTTTCTGTCGATAGTTCCGTTAAAAAAACGGATGAAATATTGACGTGACTGCTGACGTGGCACAACGAAATAAGGTACAATAGCTAATTAATCACTCAACTTTGTATCAGTTTTCAATTAGGTCATCGGTTAATTTTAAATTTAAATTTATAATTTCCAAAATTATAATTTCATTTTAAATTTCTATTTTAAATTATAATTTCCAAAATTTCTATTTTCCAAAATTTTAAATTTTAAAATATCCAAAATTTCCATTTTTAATAACTTTCAACTAAACAAAAGAAAATAAAACAAAAATAAATAGGGGAGGGGATGGTCTGTGAAGTACATGTGTTGTAGGGGGGAGAGTGTTGGTCAAAGTTGGATTTGGTAGTGTGTGACAGCGTTGGGTTGAAGAATGCGGTGGTGTTGTGAATTGGAACGCGGAGGTTAAAGGAAATGGGGTGGAGGAGGTCGACGAAGGGAAGAAGGGAATGGAAGGTGGTGTTGCAGGAGGTGAGGCGATGGTTTGATGGGATGCAGGCGGCGACTGTAGAGACCGGAGGACGGAGTTCGTTGATGAAGGGAGATTGTAGAAGGAGAGAGGAGGGGCGGCGACGGTTGTGACACGGCGATGAGAGTGAAGGAAGATGGCTCTGGCGGCGGTGACGCGGCGAAAGGGAAGCAGGTGGGTAGAGTGGTGTTATGGGTTGTTGGGTGGAGTGATGAAGGGAAGGAGATAGGAGGTGATGATTGGCGAGTTGAATTTGGTGATTGGTGGTTGCAGGCGGCTGAGTTGAAGGTTGGAATGGCGGGCGGCGCGGTGGAGGGACGCAGAGATGAAAGGTTGAACAGAGCCGGTCGTTTGAGGGGTGGGTTGGCTGCTGGGTGAGAGAAAGGAGAATGGGGGGAGGAATGTGAGCAAAAGCTAATAATATGAAATTTATTGGATTTATAAAGGATTAATAATTTAGAATAAAAATGAATTTTAGGAATTATTGGATGGATCTGTGACATGGTGCTGATAAGGCAGAGATGTGGCAGCCCAGTAGGCGATAATTAACGTTCCTCCGTTAAGTAAACTAAGATTTAACGGACGCAAAATATTTTTTAATGTACAATGATCCAGTTGAAAGTTAGATTTGAGTTTAGTAATTTGACTTAAAGCTTTTTTGGGCTGGTAACCCAAGTGAAAGTTTTTGAATTGTACAGTGATGATTTTGCCCATTTACACATTGTAAAACACACAATTTTCCTACATGCTTTTGGATGCCTTTTTTTTTTTTTAACATGGGAACCCGCAGCCGCTACCCTTCGGGTGCGCTCTGGGTAAACCCATGGGCTCACGCAATAGCCTGCAAACCACGTGATCCAAGGCAAACCGCACAAGTGCGACAGGCTCTGTCCCAGGTTGGATGCCTTTGGATCATTCTTTTTGGGCTTTTTTTACACAGTCAAATTAAAAACTAACCGGAATGAATTTTGGGATTATTAATTGGATATATTTAAAAAACATAATGATATTTAGTTTATTAATCTTGATATATTAGTTTAAAAAATTATACAAGGATTAATCGGATTTGAAATTGAATCAGCAGAATGCCTTTTAACGATTAATCGGAAAAATTGGTAATTTTTATAATCATACTTGAAAGTACTTATTCGGGTGACATTATATAAGGATTAATTGAATAAAATCGAATTGGCAGAATATCTTCTAATGATTAATCGAAAAAATCGGTAATTTTTAGAATTATGTTTGCAAGTACTTATTCGGGTGAAATACGAAATTGTTTTTGTAAGACGTATCTATACTCTTATCTATACTAAACTATAATAAAACTATAATAAGCAAACATGGATATAATTATTAGTAGTTTGGTTCAATAGTTGAACCGTTAAAAGAATAGTAACCGTTAGATATTTAGTAAATAGACTATAACCGTTAGATATAATAATATGGAATATTCTATATTTAAATTACTCTTCTAAAGATTCAAAGTTCGAATCCCGTTAACAGCAAATTTACATTAAGATTTTATATTATTATTTTTTTGACAAAAAGAATGGATTCATTAAAACAACGGCATCCAGTCGGGACAAACCCCCGTACTGACATTACAACCTGAGTAGTAAACAGATAACTGAACTAAACAAATAGCCGTTCTGTTTTCAGATCGCTTAACAGATAGAATATTAAAATTCTTCGAACTAAAAAGGTTACAATGGTATCCAGATCAATCCTACCAGCATCAGCCCTGAAATCCGTAATAGCACAATTAACCCTCACATAAATGCGTACTAAAGTCCAATGTTCCAAACCTTCAACTGAAGTTGGGAAGCATAAACCCCCGTAACCGGAACAAACTTTAATTGTGAAAGGTGAGCTCTTGTGAATTTCACTACCATCTCAAGAATACTCCAGCTATCTACCTCCCGTAAAACAGCTATAGACCTGTCGATACCCCAACTATCTACATGCCAAAAATCAGCTATAGACATGCCGCAAATAGCATCGATGCAAGCATTCAAGATCTCCCAAAATGCCAAATAAACCAATTTCAGTGGAGTCAATAACGACACCAACAAAAAACAGAAACATAAACGATAATAACTTAACCGATAATAATCACACATAAAGCGATACACACGCCAAGAGACGAGACGAAAACCCAATAAAGATGAGTTTTAATTGCACAAACTAGCTCAAGATCGGAACAGATCTGAGAAAATTCGAAGGAATTTTCGGAGCTTTATTGAATTAAAAAACGGTGATAATTGAAAAGGAGAGGAAAAGAGGACGAAGATGGAAGTATGATCTAAACAATACATGTCATTTATTAAATAACTATTATTATTACTAATAATTTTATTAATTAATATCACATAGTTAAATTATATCCATGCAGAAACTTTATTCTCATAAATAATTATACTTTATTTTATTTAATCATATAATTTTAAAAATATTTAAAAGTAACTCGTGCTTTGCACGGGCTATAAGCTAATACTATACTATAATAAGAAAATTATGGGATAATTTGGTTCATTTTGATTCAGCATGTTAATTAGATGCTTCAAATTTCAACACTTCAGCTGACCATAATATATGTTACAAAAACTGACACTGTCCAAATTGTTCATATCTTGCCATATTCACTTATTCAGTAGTAAAATTAGATTCTTTTGAAAAGTAACTTCCCAATTATTCCCCACTTCCCACCCATTTTTGATTCATTCAATTAAACAGATAATCCTAATACACAAACAATTTCAAGAAAATTACTAAAATTGCAATAACCAGCAACAAAATCCCCACATAATCATAAAAATAGGAAGAACTATAAATTAGACCCAAAATAAAAAAAATTAAACTCATTTCACAATAATATCCATTCATCTAGCTATGACATACCAAGCAAATATTAATAACAAAAATCATAACCCATGACTACAAACGTTGTAGTTGTTTTGACTCAAGGATAGAAATAATTTCAAACACCCACTCACATTGAAGCACACTGGCACACGCATAACACATAACTGATACACATAGACAGATGATATACATATATATATATATATATATATATATATATATATATATATATATATAAATTTGTATACTGGGGTTTATCTCGATTTGCTGTGTAATGACAGAGATTTGCTGTGTAATGACAAAGATAGATTCGGGTAATGACAAAAAGGAGCATCAAAGAAATAAAGAAGATTAAAAAAAGGAAGGATAATAGTAGAGGTTTAGATTTGGGTCGATCCAATATAAATTGGATCGCTCCAAATGCTGTGTAATGACAAAAAGGATCATCAAAGAAACAAAGAAGTTTAAAAAAATGAAGTAGTAGAGGTTTAGATTTGGGTCGATCCAGTGTAAATTAGGTCACTCCAAATACTGTGTAATGACAAAAAGGGGCATCAAAGAAATAAAGAAGATTAAAAAAATGAAGGATAAGTCGATCCAGTCTATTGGGTCGCTCCAAATACTGTGTAATGACAAAAGGGGGCATCAAAGAAATAAAGAAGATTAAAAAAATGAAGGATAATAGTAGAGGTTTAGATTTGGGTCGATCCAATCTAAATTGGGTCGCTCCAAATGCTATGTAATGACAAAAAGAGGCATCAAAAAAATAAAGAAGATTAAAAAAAATGAAGTAGTAGAGGTTTAGTTTTGGGTCGATCCAATCTAAATTACCATATTGCCCGTAATATGTGCAGACTAAGGTAAGGAGTATCAGGCACTACAGAGATCTGAGTGTCAAGACTCAATATTTGTTGGAAGCTAAGAGCTACCTCCGATGAACACTCCTGATCTCTCCAAGAAATAATTGTATCTGAGATATTAATTAAATTAGTAGAAGACGTCTTTATGCTCAAAAAAGCATAGCCCCGCTACAATGCTCACACACAAATCTGTAACTTGAAAACAACCTTATTGCTTTCTGTATATGTCTTCTAAACTGATACGTAGCAAGAGTAACGTTTTCTTCTGCTCTTCATCAACAACAAAGCCAAGGTCTTCCAATCTCTGCTTTATAGAGTTTATCATTGTAAATTTACTACTATCTTAAATCAATTGCGAAGAACACACACACACACTCATATATGCAGAGAATGAAGTGAACAGAAGTAGAATAAAATAAACTTGAAGCACCCAAAAAGGTAGACCTTCAAATATTTAACAGTAACATGCCCAGGTCCTTGGTCATCCCACTTCCCATCAGTATTTAAATGGTATACCTTAACGCGCTGAATCATAAACAAACAAATACAGTTAACTTTTCTCCAAAAGTAGGAACCATACTTTTATTTCAATTTTAACTTGAAAAAAATAATAACACAAAAACTTTTCCAAACATTTCTGGATACTATTTAATCTCATATTAAAAATTTCACTTGTAATATTCATTACTATGATTGACATATGAGATGCTGAGACTGCACATGAGGTTATGTGCCTCCACTAATATGTTGGGCACATATTCCTTAAAAAATACATCTTATGTTTCTAGTTCATACTATCCTAAAAATCAGAACCACGGTACAATTGGACACCAAACCCATAATAATTCTATACTTAGTGATGTCACGACTCTAGCTAATCAAATTAAAGAAGCCGCTTGATTACATCTAAATCAAAAAATACTATACTTAATAATTAATATGCATGTGAAACTTGGAAAAGAAAAAACTGATTAATTGCCAAATGTCTTCCCTCTTAGTTCTTGATGAAAGGTTGAGGATTAAGGGTTCTTAGACTTGTAACCTTATTAATTTTGAAACATCTATGTTAGCCCCTGACCAGTTGTGCCTAAAAATCCCGTATTGGTTGTACCACTGTACCCAGGGACATCGACTGGACTAATGACATTGCAAAATTATTATATTTATTTACAAAATTGTACAAATCAATTTAGATTAATTAAATCTTAATCACTTTTCTTAAGTCCTTAAGCACTTTTCTTTTGTCTTTGCAGCTTAGAAACTTGGTGTGGGTAGAGGTGGCCATTAGGGCGGTCCGGGCCGGTCCGGGCCGGGCTTCCCCGGGCCGTGCCAAAAAAAGACAACACTGAACCGGCACGAATATTTATCCGGGCCGTGCCGTGCCGGTTACGAATCTGAAAATTTAAACCCGTGACCGGATTCGTGGGTTAGTTCGGGCCGGGCCGGTTATTCGTTATTTTGAAAATTAATTTATTTCTTTATAGATCCGCTTTATTAATGGATTTTGAAAATTAACTTCTAGATGATGTAGTTAAAAGAGGACGGTACCTCATATAAATTTTATTAAATAAAAATATTGTACAAATGATTTGAGAGGACTCCTCTCTAAAAAAACGGAACAAACCGCATTAACATACAATAATACAATACAAATAAAAAAAACTATCCACTATTTATATAAATTAAATAAACTATCCACTATAATTGTTGTTCACTTGTTGAGGCGCCTGATTCTGATGAAGTATCCATTATCATCCATGGATCGTCTTCACCATCTTCGTCTTCATCTTTCTTTCCTTGTTGTCTTTTTGCGGCTTGATCCCAATCTTTTTTGCAAACACAAATCTTGACCGCGTCTGGTGCAAGACTTGATCTCTTCTCATCTAGCACTCTTCTACCTGCACTAAAAGCGGACTCGGACGCAATTGTAGAAGCGGGAACGACTAAAATATCCCTTGCAATTTTTGCTAAAACCGGAAATTGTAACTCATGATTCTTCCACCATGTTAGTATTTCAAAATCATCATTTAACTCATAACTATAAGAAAAAAATTCGTTAATCATACTAAAAGCAGAAGCAGGTACAGGAGTAGATGAAGTGGAAATTCTACATTTTTGTTTTTTAGTTAGTATAGATGCAATAGTACTATTAAACCTACTAACACCACTACTCTTACTCTTAGATGGCATAACATTTTGAGTTTTAGGAACATACAAATCTATTAGTTTATATAACAAGACTAAACAGTTATTTACATATAGCAAGTGATCATATTTAACTCCTAAAACTTCATAATAATGCTCTAACATATTTTCTAAACCTTCTTTTCTAACACCGGGATCAAGAAGACATGCAATACCATAAATATAAGGAAATTCTGTTAAGTATTCGATCCACTTAGTTTTCATATCAAAAATAACCGCAAAAAAAGCATCATTTTTTTCATAATTAAATAAACTAGTAACAATATTAACACATTCAATAATAGCATGATGTACATTTGGTTCATAAACATAAGAAAAAACCGTAGTAGCATGTGCAAAACAATCAAGTAAGTCACGTACGGTAGTTGCCAACTGCCAATCATGATCGGTAAGTAATCCATCTTCGTATTGGTGACTCGGGTCATCATTATATAACACGGTGATAATGGCTCTATATTTAATTGCTTCATTTAATAATTTATAAGTCGAACTCCATCTCGTAGGACAATCGATACCCCACTTCTTCGGCCTTAATCCATTATCCTTACACAACTTCTTGTACCTGGATCTATATGTACCCGCTAAACGTAGATACTTAACTACTTTCCTAATAGGATCTAATAAATGAGTTAATTGTGCAATTCCTTTTTGGGCCGACAAGTTAATGATATGAGCACAACATCTAATATGTAAAAATTGTCCATTTAAAACTAAAGGAATATCAGTTTTAATATAATCCATACATTTGTTATTAGCAGCAGCATTATCTAAAGATATTGTGAATACCTTATTATACAAATTAAATTCATTTATTGTTTCTAAAATTCTTTGTTTTATGTTATAACCCGAGTGTGACTCATCCATCACATCAAATGCAATAATTCGTTTTTGTAAGATATAGTCACTATCAATCCAATGAGCCGTAATACAAATATAAGGTTCACCTTGACTCGAACTCCAACAATCACTAGTTAAAGAAACCATACCATCAAAATTACCTAAATATTCAATTAGTTCGATTCGTTGACTATAATATTGTTTTTGTATGTGACGTTTAAGTGTGTTTCTAGGAATTCTTTTAAAGGCCAGATTTATTGAATTCTTTATCATATGCTCTAAATTTGGACTCTCACCGTGGGAGAAAGGTAATTCATCTAAGGTAACATATCTAGAAAAATCATCAATCATTCTATCTCTACTATAAGCAAAAGGCATACCTCCACCGGCCGACGATGTCATAAAACCACTAAGTTGTGTTTGTTGTGGACCTCGTCGTGCTTCTCCACTTTCATGATTCGCCTTCGTAAGTTGGTGAATATTTTCCAAGTGTCGACTAAGTGTGCCCGTACCTTGTCCCCTAGTCCACGTAAACGGTGCTTGTTGTCGACCAATTTGTATACAAATCAAACAATGAACTTTAAATTTTGGTGGATCATCGGATATTTGAACTCTATCATAGTATGTCCAAACATGTGATGATTGTCTCGAACTTGAACCTACAAAAAATTACAAAACGAATAAATTAAAAATGAAATACAAAATTTGAACCATATGTAAATTAAATACAAAATTCGAACCATATACAAATTAAATACAAAATTCGAACTTGAACCATATGTGAATAAATTAGAAATTCGAAGCATATATACATTTTAAAAAAATAAATAATTCGTAGCATATATAAATGTATATAAAATATAAAAACTGAACAAAATTTAAAAAATTAATTATACCTTCTTCGTGTGTCTGTGTGGCCGGAGATGCCGGAGATCGAGGTGGTAGCATCCCAGTCACCGGAGTTGAATCTTGAGATGAAATAGTGCCACTACCCCTTCCTTGTTCCATTTCTAAAAATAGTACTAAAAATAGAACCGGAGATAACAATTACAAATTAGTACTAAAAATAGAACCGGAGATAACAATTACAAATTAGTACTAAAAATAGAACCGGAGATAATTCAGAGATAGAGAGAGAATTAGATAGAGAAAGAAATGGTGTGGGAAAAATTAGAGATAGAGAGAAGTATTTATAGGGGTTGGGGAAGAAAGAGCCGTTGGGAGACAACGGCAACAAACGGTCACACACAGCACAGGCTCACAGGCATGCAACGGTCACAAAGCAACGGTCGGCTGGGGAAGAAGAGAGGCGCGTGCTGTGGACTCGCGGGCCGGTCCGTGCCGGGCCGTGCCGTGCGGGCCGGTTCACTCCGGTTCGTTCGGTCCCGGGCCGGGCCGGGCCGGTTCACGGGTTTGGACTTCCTGAACCGTGTTCGGACCGGGTTTTTTGACGGGTTCGTGCCGGTTCGGGCCGGTTCACCGCGTGCCGAATTAAACCGGTTAAAAAACCGGGCCGGTCCCGAGCGGGCCGGTTCAACCCGCACTTTTGGCCGGCTCTAGGTGTGGGCTACTTCAAAGCATGATGTGTATCTCATGTCTAACTACTCTATCATGCACTGGTTAAGGAAAGTGTAGCTAAGAGATGGTAAGACAAAGTGGCACTATATCTGCTACTTTTTGATATTTCATAATCATAGGTTATTATATATTTTTGAGACAATGCTAATTTTTGTGTCTGTTTTACTGGCATAGCAGTAGTATATTTGTTTGCATACTTAGGTATTTGTGGCTATTGACCTGAATACTGAATCGCCTTGTTTTAGACTCCTGACTTGCACATGCCATAGTGATATTTTTTCTTGCAAACAATAAAAATTGAAGTGTCTTGTTCCCCTGGCCTGAAAAATGAAGCTCCTTACTATTGCATTCCTCATTTTTCATACAAACCAAATTAATGTAGTATAGCATGATTCTATGTATATTAATTAAAATTGTACCTGCACTGTCATTAGTACAGGGACTAAATTTCAACGACCAAATTTTTTAAGAAACCAGAAATCCATCAAAGCTTAATATACAGTTTTTCTTCTTTAATCCCTTGTCCCACATCACCTTTTAAGTTCCACATCACTCATACATTCATTTATATTGGTCCGAAAATCAGCAAGGAAAGTTACTACTTTACCAGAAAAGGAACTAAACCACTAATTTACTTGTATCTAAAGTTAGGCATTCACATAAATTTGCAGGTATAGTCAATCCCCTGGTAGGTAAGCCCCATGTGTTCAAAGCCATGGATTCAGGTATGACGATGACCCTTTTTCAAATCTTAGACAACCCTTGTGAATATCACACACTATTAGCTTAATGTGCACTTAGCCGGGGGTCTTCACGGAAACAGCCTCCCTGCCGTTAAAAGTAGGGGCATGGTCTGCGTACATCTCACCTCCTCCAGACCATGTTCTGAGCGAGAGATATACTGGGTATGTTTGGTTTGGTTTATAAACTTGCAGGTACCAGTTTTGATCATCGTCAATTTCCTCTTCCCCACCACACTACAACTTATCAATTTTTTTTTCCTTTTATTTCCTGATGGTCCCCTGGATAATACTTTAATCTTAAAATGTGAATTTATCATACATTACATTATATACTTTATTTAGAAAAGATAATGTATTATTTTTTTACTTTACATTATCATAAATAAATTCAGAAAAAGATTCTGGAGAGTGAGAGAGCATCAATTATCCAGCATGTATAGTTTGCTTTGAATAAATTACTTCCCTTTCTTGCTCTGAAAATTAGAGTGTGACCGACTACAAATAATTAAAGTAGGTTAGACTACAAACAATAATTTATGAACACGATCCGGTGTTCCATTTCATCATGTTTCCATACCATAAATGGATATACAAAGAACTGAGGCATCAAAAATGTTATTTTGTAGAGTGAAAGTCAATTGTGTATACAGACCGACTCCCTGTGCTTATGCTCCTGAGTTACAAAAACATCAAGTTCTTGAAACCAATATAAGATACTGAGTAGAATTAGAAAATTAGATAACATGGTTCTTTGTTTTTTGAATCAAAGGATTCTAACAATTAGTAGAATTAGAAAATATAATGATTGGAATTAGAAAATATAATTCAAATCAATACCAATTCATGAAACACTGAGTATGATATTCAGGAGAAAACATACCTTCAAGAACCGGGATTGATTGGTAGTAACGAACAAAGGTCACACCAATATCATCTTTTTGTAGTAATTGAAAGGAATGAGAGAAGAGGGATTTACTTAATTCTGAAAGAACAGAAGCACCGACTGAAGTGCAATATTTTTGTTATTTCCTTCATTTGTGCGGGAGATAGACAGGTATATTCGAGTAGATTCATTTTAATTTGGGTTGCTCCAAATGATGTGTAATGACAAAAAAGGGCACAAAAAAAATAATGAATTTAAAAAAATGAAGGATAATAATAGTAATTTTCAAAATGTAACACTAGCAGACATTAGGAATATATTGAATATTGATATTGATATTGATATTGATATTGATAGATGAGAGTCGTTAGATCTATTATTAAAGAATATTCTCTTTTAAAGTATTATAATAATTAATAAATGACCAAGGTTCGAATTCAATTAATAACAAATTTAAATTTAAATTTTATATTTTTAGTTCTAAACAGTTGTTATTATCACTAATAATATATAAATAACATTATAATCTTATAAATAAACTATTTTAATCAATATTAATTATTTAAATCAATTTTATAATGAAAACTAATTAACATGATTAGATGTGTTAAATTACAATTATAATAATTACTAGCCTATAACCCGTGCGATGCACGGCTTTCTTAAAATTAAATAATTTTTTAATTATATTTTAATAATTATTTATCTCATATATATTACTTAGAGAAAAATGTTCTTACGGTTAACCTTAGGAGAATTTCCTAAAGTTAACATTTAAAATCATGTGATTGTTACATTTTATTTATAAGGGTCCCGCAGGGGCATTAATGATGTATCTTTTTATTTAGGAAACTATGTGATGTGTCTTGATTTCACTGGTTAACTTTAGGAAATTCTCTTATAGTTAACTATAGGATCATTAAGCCTACTTACTTAATATAATATTTGCTTAATATATATTATTAAATAATAATCGTTTAATTATATGATATATTATTCGAATTATGACTATATCTTGTCATAATTATATAAATATAAATGGTAGTATCGTATATACTTACATTTAAATTTTTGTTGATATTATCATATTCAAATTATGATTCCATAATAATGCATAATGTAATATTTGTTTAAAATAGAATTTAATATTAATTTGTAATTGTGTGAGATTTTTATTGTTTATGATATAGTTTTAGTTTGCTTTCACTTTGTTAATTTATAATTTGTTGTAAATTTGTTAATAAATATTTGAATTTGTAAAATTATTAAAAATGATTTTGAAAATATTTGGTTTCCAAGTAATTGAAAGAGTGTAAAAAAGTTGGGTTTAACTGAAGAATTTTAACTCAAATATAACCAAATGAGTATGTAACTGAATATTAATTAGAGTGTAATTAAAAGAGTTTGTTATTAAGTTAAATACGTGGTTTATCTTTTGTAAAATAACATTTTATATGTATTTTAATTTATTTTTTCATTTTAGGAAGGTGTTAGCAACATTTTTAGGAAGGTGTTAACCGACCGACCAACCAACCAATTATACCCTGTTTCGCTTATAATAATATAGTATAGATTAGAAAAATAAAATAATCATAATAAAAAAATTATTATAATATATTAAAAGAACCCGTATATTTACGGATTATAAGTTAATATTTCATTAATAGTAATTTTTTAGTAAAGTTTATAAGTTTATTAATGAATATCCATATTCGGGTGAATGAAAATTGAATATAAATAAGCCTTTATTACTATCCTATATCCAAATTCCAAATATTGATAAATAAGTTCTTATCATTATACTATTACATCACACTCGATAGTAAATCATAATATTAAAATGATCTTTTATAAATATGATTCTATTATGCTTATCCTACTTTTAAGTTATGGATGACATCGGGTCACATCGGATTGAATTTATGAGATATTCAAATTCAAAACTTTTTGGCAAATCCAAATTAAATTAAGTTTTAAAATCAAAATCCAAATCTAATTCCGGATCAGGTTCGAATTTGTCCAAACCCGATTTTGAAATGCTTAAAAATTTAATAAAAAAAAAGTTTTGTACCATTTTGTACTTTCAACCTAAAATTCATGGTTTAAACAAAAAATTTAGCTTTACAAACCAAAAACATTACAAATTGTCTAGAATTAGTAATAGAATTCAAATTTTAAAGGTTTAGTTTTCAAATTAAAAATTCAAGATATTAGAATAAAAATAAATGGGATGGGTAACAATCAGTGACGGACCTAGAGCATAATGTGAGAGGGGTCCAAAAATTGTTAAAAATTCGAACCGCGCAAAGCGCGGATTTTTTTCCTACTAAATCATGCAAAAAAATGAAAATTTTTCACTAAATCATGCAAAAAATGGATATTTTCCACTAAATCATACAAAAATGGATATAAAAGAAGACAAATAAACCATTTAGGAGGGGTCAGGAACGAGAGAATTACCAAAATGCCTATTTTTCACAAGTTTTTGCCCAAAATACTGATTTTGAAAAAAATGGCCAGAAATATCGACGGGATACGGAGAATCGTGCTCCGTGTTAGCATGATGCGGAGAATCGTCCTCCGTATTACGTAGATACGGAGCTGCGTCTTCCGTGTTATGCATGATGCGGTGGACGGTGTTCTGTGTTAGGTGGGTGCGCAGCACAGTTACGGAGCATGGTCTTCCGTATCATGCATAACACGGAAGACTCAGTTCCGTGTCATGCCCTGTTACGGAAGATCGTGTTCCGCAACACCCCTCATATCACGGTACACGATGTACCATGTCCCGTCAGTGAAAAGGGCCAGCCAGTTTCCCAGATGAATATTTTGGACCATCACCCCAGGAACAAGTAAATGATAGGTTTTAAAATTTTTTTTTTAAAATTACCCCAACCTAGGAGGGGCCAGGGATCCCCTGGACCCCAAGGTCCGTCCCTTTTCCGTCCCTGTTAACAATTCAATACAAAGTATTGGGTTATGGACATGTGGGTCATCGGTAATAAATAATATAATTAAAATCCAATTAATAAAAACAAAAGGGTAAATTAAACGTTAAAAAAACTATTAAAATATTTTTTATATATAATACATAGGATATTTTTCGGATTTTGGTTTTGGATTTCGGATCGGGTTTAGATCGGCATGCCTAGTATCAAAATTCAAATCAAAACTTTTTCGGGTTTAAAAAATGAATCCAAATACATATCCAAATTCAGAATTTCGAATTCGATAAAATCCAATCGAATCGGTATTTGTCTGCTCCCTACTTTTAATCAAGCGGTTGGTTTAACAGAATAAAAGAACATGAATGAGGCTACGTTTAAGTGCTAGAGTTTTTTTGTGCCGTCAATTCTGCCACACTTATTTCAAATGTGTGATTATGTCATGTTATTTATAGTTTTGTTTACAACAACAATTGACGGATTTTGTTCCCTACATTTTTTCCAGGTGATACGTATTCTGTTCACCTTCTTTCAAGGCCTAATACTCATGAGTTTTATTGGTTGTCACTAGGAGCAGGTGGGTTCGTCATTTGCTAATTGCTATTAGAGGTGTTTCCGTGTGATACTTGAATTTGCAACTTTTGCGAGCATTGTTTTTAAACATTTAAAAAATGCAGTCTCTGGTTTTTGCAGGATAGGTTTGTTTAGTCTAATATTTTTTGACGCAGGAAAAAGAAAGTGCAATATGATGAATATGAACTAGTACATTGCCAAGTCTTAAAATATTTGAATATAAACACAATGCCAAGCAGGGCCAAAATGTTTTAACTCCTCAGGATGTAATCTTATAGAAGTTTTCAATTAGAAGGGGGTAGTAAGTGGAGATGGAGGGAACCATCCTGTCTGCGAAGTAAAAGGTTTCATCTCTGGAAACTTCGTCTGCACTTCACCAAGCGCTTTGACATAGCATGGATGGAAGATCTTCGAAAGCCTTTTCTCGTGCTCCTCATCCAATCTTTTAGTAAAGGCCGGAGACGCCAAGTACTCGGCTATGATGGCCTCCTTGCTCCTAGTCACATGAGCAAGCTCCTCCCTCAATTGGTTGATAGTCTGGGTAGCCTCGATCTTCTCCAACTCAACAGATCTATCTCTCTCGATCCAGCTCTTCATATCCTCCTGAACACATTTGACATCTTTGCATATTAATTGAGTTGATTTCTCCCACTCTTCCATCTTGTCAAGAACGGACTCAAGGTTCGGCTTCACCTGTGTAGAGGCAATTAAAATTAGCAAAGTACAAGTAAATTCATGGGAAATAGATTGGAAGGGATCAAAGGAGGTACATGATTCATAAATGAGTACTGTCCGATTGTAGGGGGCGTCACCGTTGTGGCAAATGGATTGGACGGGACGAAAGGAGGTACAGGACCCCGATATACTGTTGGATCTGAAAGAAATGGGGACTGTCCGATTGAAGGGGTCGTCACTGTTGTGGCAAATGGACTGGACGGGACGGAAGGAGGTACATCATTGGGAACAGATCCAAAAAGATTGCTGCTTTGGCCAAATGAGCTGCCCGAATTATGTTGCCTGAATACGCCCGTTGATGTTCCACCATTATTTGGAACAGATCCAAAAATACTGCTACTTTGGCCAAATGAACTTCCCCCAAATACCCCCGTTGATATTCCACTATTATTGGGAGAGGACCCAAAAATATTGATATTTTGGCCAAATGAGCTTTTCCCAAATACACCCGTTGATGTTCCACCATTATTGGGAGCAGACCCAAAAAGATTGCTTTGGCCAAATGAGCTTCGCCCAAATACGCCCGTTGACGCTCCACCATAATTGGGAGCAGACCCAAAAAGATTGCTGTTTTGGCCAAATGAGCTTCCTCCAAATAAGCCCATTGACGTTCCACCACTATTGGGAACAGACCCAAAGAGATTGCTAGCTTGGCCAAATGTGTATTGAGATCCAGATGAAGTAGTAGATGACACATTTGAATTGATGCTTTGTCCAAATCCAACTCGGGATCCAAAGCCACTGGTATATGAACTCACTGAAGCTGTCAAGAAAACAGAAGTATAAGATTTTCTTAATATTACTGTCAATTGTTCAGAAAAATCAAAAAATAACAGAGATTCACAAGCAGAAAAAGAACAAACATCTGCAATGCATAGCATAATAAATCAACATTTAGTGTGTCTCCTGTAGAATGTAGCATAACTGCATAAATCTAATTCTCTGCCCCATTAATACAGGTACATTACATTACAGACTGAACGTATAAAACCAGATTTGAAAAAGAAGTGCTACTGCAGCCATTGACTGCTCGATGCAGGCACTAAAAAGAAGTGCCAGTACCTAGATTTAAATGAATGGAGCTGATCCCTAGTCTCTGGACCCTGTAAGTGCATAAAACTAAATTCTGTACCAATCCTTCTATTCTCTGTTGGGAGGATGAGTTTTCGAAAGAAAATTAAAACTAATGGGTCCGAAAGTAGGTGTTCTTCTAAATCAGTCCTTAAGTTATGTTGCAAAATTTATTCGAAAAACACTATTACAGAACATACAAGAAGATGCTGTAAACAGAAACTTCATAGAGTCGATACTGACTGGAAGAAAGAGTATAGAGTAGACTATAAAGATCAGTTGTGGAGGCAGACAGTAACGAGCAACTCAAAAGAGACTACAACAATCGCAAAACAAAACATAATTATAAAAACACCACCGTTAAAGTTTATGTAAGTTGAATAGTTGATTGTCGAAAAATTGTGAATTTATCATGTTTATGGTAATTGCAGACACTTGAAATTGCAGCAAATTTACAGAAGTCGAGTAATATTAAGCATATTAATTATGCTTACCACACAGATCAACAACCAACATCTTAATTATTGTGTTGCAGAAAGTTATTTGTGACAAAGACAAAACTACGAAACCTCGTTGAGGCTTCTCTATACATGCTAAAAATAAATGCATTTTTATTGCAAAGATATTTTGAAATTATTGTAGTTGGCACAAGAAAATCCGAAAATTGCTTGTGGAATAGAAACATAGAACTTATATCATAATTCATTGTCAATGTAAATTGGCCAATGTAAGGGGTCTTTAAATACTTGTTTTCCTTATACGTGTGTTGGAACCAAATTTTTACCGGATAATTTCTTCATTTGGACCTGCAAAAGAAGAAGAATGCGAGGGTGTTGACCCCCGATTCACCTCCGGCGTAAGAATAAGTATTCCGGTTATTTTTGAGAGATATAGGTAAAACATAGAGAGATTGTGTTTAGGGAATACTTGAGTTGTTCTCCTTGGCCAGCTTCCTCCCTTATTTATAGTGTGGTAATGAATCATTAGGAGGTGGAAAAGGTGGAAGGAAGTGTCCCCCATTATGAGGTGTCAACACCCAATTGGACCGTTTTTGGTTGGATGTGTTATTAGATGATTTGACCGTTGTTTCCACTAATCTTATTAGTGGGCTTCACTTTGGGCTCAAATAAGTGGGCTGGATAGATGGACCTCCAACATGTCCCTGGACTTCAATCGGGCTTAGCTGGAATGAAGGCCACCTTTTTCGGTCCATCTTCGGGAGGCTCCCTTATGTGTTTGTTGCCTTATGCTTCTTTGGTCGTTTTGTTTACCTTAACATGATTTCTGTATAGCTTAATGCTTTTCTGTTTTCGGCTTCGTTCGGCTTAGCACGATTCATGCATCTTGGGCTTCGTTCGGCCTAGCATGGTTCATGCATCTTGGGCTCCGTAGCCAAGCATGGCGATGCATCTTGGCCCGTTGCCTAGCATGATTGTGCATCTTGGGTCGTAGCCTAGCTATTATTGTCCTTAGCATAATTTTTAGTTTTATGCGTCTTCGGACTCTTTTTGCATCTTCGGCCGTAGCCTAGCTATTATTGTCCTTAGCATAATTTTTAGTTTTATGCGTCTTCGGACTCTTTTTGCATCTTCGGCCGTAGCCTAGCTATTATTGTCCTTAGTATAATTTTTAGTTTTATGCGTCTTCGGACTATTGTTGCATCTTCGGC
Organism: Saposhnikovia divaricata; assembly: GCA_036435485.1. Lineage (NCBI taxonomy): Eukaryota > Viridiplantae > Streptophyta > Magnoliopsida > Apiales > Apiaceae > Saposhnikovia > Saposhnikovia divaricata. Next base: position 78,399,699 of record CM071599.1, read on the forward strand.
CTTAGCCTAGCATGATTATGCATCTTCGGCCGTAGCCTAGCACGATTATGCGTCTTCGGCCGTAGCCTAGCATGTTAATTTTAATTTTATGCATCTTCGGCCGTAGCCTAGCTATTATAGTCCTTAGCATAATTTTTCATTTTATGCGTCTTCGGACTCTGTTTGTAGACCTTAGCATAATTTTTCATTTTATGCGTCTTTGGTCAATTATTGCATCTTCGGCCTTAGCCTAGCATGACTATGCATCTTCGGCCGTAGCCTAGCATGATTATTGTCCTTAGCATAATTTTTATTTTTATGCGTCTTCGGACTATTTTTTCGTCTTCGGTCGGAGCCTAGCTGTTTGTTGTCCTTAGCATAATTTTTAGTTTTATGCGTCTTCGGACTATTTTTGCATCTTCGGCCGGAGCCTAGCTGTTTATTGTCTTTAGTATAATTTTTATTCTTATGCGTCTTCGGACTATTTTTGCGTCTTCGGCCGGAGCCTAGCTGTTTATTGTCCTTAGCATAATTTTTATTTTTATGCGTCTTCGGACTCTTTTTGCATCTTCGGCCGTAGCTTAGCTATTATTGTCCTTAGCATAATTTTTAGTTTTATGCGTCTTCGGACTCTTTTTGCATCTTCGGCCGTAGCCTAGCTATTATTGTCCTTAGCATAATTTTTAGTTTTATGCGTCTTCGGACTATTGTTGCATCTTCGGCCTTAGCCTAGCATGATTATGCATCTTCGGCCGTAGCCTAGCACGATTATGCGTCTTCGGCCGTAGTTTAGCATGTTAATTTTAATTTTATGCATCTTCGGCCGTAGCCTAGCTATTATTGTCCTTAGCATAATTTTTCATTTTATGCGTCTTCGGACTCTTTTTGTTGACCTTAGCATAATTTTTCATTTTATGCGTCTTTGGTCAATTATTGCATCTTCGGCCTTAGCCTAGCATGACTATGCATCTTCGGCCGGAGCCTAGCATGATTATTGTCCTTAGCATAATTTTTATTTTTATGCGTCTTCGGACTATTTTGCATCCTCGGCCGGAGCCTAGCTGTTTATTGTCCTTAGCATAATTTTTATTTTTATGCGTCTTCGGACTATTTTTGCATCTTTGGCCGGAGCCTAGCTGTTTATTGTCCTTAGCATAATTTTTATTTTTATGCGTCTTCGGACTATTTTTGCATCTTCGGCCGAAGCCTAGCTGTTTGTTGTCCTTAGCATAATTTTTAGTTTTATGCGTCTTCGGACTCTTTTTGCATCTTCGGCCGTAGCCTAGCTATTAATGTCCTTAGCATAATTTTTAGTTTTATGCGTCTTCAGACTCTTTTTGCATCTTCTGCCGTAGCCTAGCTATTATTGTCCTTAGCATAATTTTTAGTTTTATGCGTCTTCGGACTATTGTTGCATCTTCGGCCTTAGCCTAGCATGATTATGCATCTTCGGTCGTAGCCTAGCACGATTATTGTCCTTAGCATAATTTTTATTTTTATGCGTCTTCGGATTATTTTTGCGTCTTCGACCGGAGCCTACTTGTTTGTTGTCCTTAGCATAATTTTTAGTTTTATGCGTCTTCGGACTCTTTTTGCATCTTCGGCCGTAGCCTAGCTATTATTGTCCTTAGCATAATTTTTAGTTTTATGCGTCTTCGGACTATTGTTGCATCTTCGGCCTTAGCCTAGCTATTATTGTCCTTAGCATAATTTTTAGTTTTATGCGTCTTCGGACTATTGTTGCATCTTCGGCCTTAGCCTAGCATGATTATGCATCTTCGGCCGTAGCCTAGCACGATTATGCGTCTTCGGCCGTAGCCTAGCATGTTAATTTTAATTTTATGCATCTTCGGCCGTAGCCTAGCTATTATAGTCCTTAGCATAATTTTTCATTTTATGCGTCTTCGGACTCTTTTTGTAGACCTTAGCATAATTTTTCATTTTATGCGTCTTTGGTCAATTATTGCATCTTCGGCCTTAGCCTAGCATGACTATGCATCTTCGGCCGTAGCCTAGCATGATTATTGTCCTTAGCATAATTTTTATTTTTATGCGTCTTCGGACTATTTTTTCGTCTTCGGTCGGAGCCTAGCTGTTTGTTGTCCTTAGCATAATTTTTAGTTTTATGCGTCTTCGGACTATTTTTGCATCTTCGGCCGGAGCCTAGCTGTTTATTGTCTTTAGCATAATTTTTATTCTTATGCGTCTTCGGACTATTTTTGCGTCTTCGGCCGGAGCCTAGCTGTTTATTGTCCTTAGCATAATTTTTATTTTTATGCGTCTTCGGACTCTTTTTGCATCTTCGGCCGTAGCTTAGCTATTATTGTCCTTAGCATAATTTTTAGTTTTATGCGTCTTCGGACTCTTTTTGCATCTTCGGCCGTAGCCTAGCTATTATTGTCCTTAGCATAATTTTTAGTTTTATGCGTCTTCGGACTATTGTTGCATCTTCGGCCTTAGCCTAGCATGATTATGCATCTTCGGCCGTAGCCTAGCACGATTATGCGTCTTCGGCCGTAGTTTAGCATGTTAATTTTAATTTTATGCATCTTCGGCCGTAGCCTAGCTATTATTGTCCTTAGCATAATTTTTCATTTTATGCGTCTTCGGACTCTTTTTGTTGACCTTAGCATAATTTTTCATTTTATGCGTCTTTGGTCAATTATTGCATCTTCGGCCTTAGCCTAGCATGACTATGCATCTTCGGCCGTAGCCTAGCATGATTATTGTCCTTAGCATAATTTTTATTTTTATGCGTCTTCGGACTATTTTGCATCCTCGGCCGGAGCCTAGCTGTTTATTGTCCTTAGCATAATTTTTATTTTTATGCGTCTTCGGACTATTTTTGCATCTTTGGCCGGAGCCTAGCTGTTTATTGTCCTTAGCATAATTTTTATTTTTATGTGTCTTCGGACTATTTTTGCATCTTCGGCCGAAGCCTAGCTGTTTGTTGTCCTTAGCATAATTTTTAGTTTTATGCGTCTTCGGACTCTTTTTGCATCTTCGGCCGTAGCCTAGCTATTATTGTCCTTAGCATAATTTTTAGTTTTATGCGTCTTCGGACTCTTTTTGCATCTTCCGCCGTAGCCTAGCTATTATTGTCCTTAGCATAATTTTTAGTTTTATGCGTCTTCGGACTATTGTTGCATCTTCGGCCTTAGCCTAGCATGATTATGCATCTTCGGTCGTAGCCTAGCACGATTATTGTCCTTAGCATAATTTTTATTTTTATGCGTCTTCGGATTATTTTTGCGTCTTCGACCGGAGCCTACTTGTTTGTTGTCCTTAGCATAATTTTTAGTTTTATGCGTCTTCGGACTCTTTTTGCATCTTCGGCCGTAGCCTAGCTATTATTGTCCTTAGCATAATTTTTAGTTTTATGCGTCTTCGGACTCTTTTTGCATCTTCGGCCGTAGCCTAGCTATTATTGTCCTTAGCATAATTTTTAGTTTTATGCGTCTTCGGACTATTGTTGCATCTTCGGCCTTAGCCTAGCATGATTATGCATTTTCGGCCGTAGCCTAGCACGATTATTGTCCTTAGCATAATTTTTATTTTTATGCGTCTTCGGACTATTTTTGCGTCTTCGGATGGAGCCTAACTGTTTGTTGTCCTTAGCATAATTTTTATTTTTATGCGTCTTCAGACTATTTTTGCGTCTTCGGCCGGAGCCTAGATGTTTGTTGTCCTTAGCATAACTTTTATTTTTATGCGTCTTCGGATTATTTTGCATCTTCGGCCGGAGCCTAGCTGTTTATTGTCCTTAGCATAATTTTTATTTTTATGTATCTTCGGACTATTGTTGCATCTTCGGCCTTAGCCTAGCATGATTATGCATCTTCGGCCGTAGCCTAGCACGATTATGCGTCTTCGGTCGTAGCCTAGCATGTTAATTTTAATTTTATGCATCTTCGGCCGTTGCTTAGCTATTATTGTCCTTAGCATAATTTTTCATTTTATGCGTCTTCGGACTCTTTTTGTTGACCTTAGCATAATTTTTCATTTTATACGTCTTTGCTCAATTCTTGCATCTTCGGCCTTAGCCTAGCATGACTATGCATCTTCGGCCGTAGCCTAGCATGATTATTGTCCTTAGCATAATTTTTATTTTTATGCATCTTCGGACTATTTTTGCGTCTTCGGCCGGAGCCTAGCTGTTTATTGTCCTTAGCATAATTTTTATTTTTATGCGTCTTCGGACTATTTTTGCATCTTTGGCCGGAGCCTAGCTGTTTATTGTCCTTAGCATAATTTTTATTTTTATGTGTCTTCGGACTATTTTTGCATCTTCGGCCGAAGCCTAGCTGTTTGTTGTCCTTAGCATAATTTTTAGTTTTATGCGTCTTCGGACTCTTTTTGCATCTTCGGCCGTAGCCTAGCTATTATTGTCCTTAGCATAATTTTTAGTTTTATGCGTCTTCGGACTCTTTTTGCATCTTCCGCCGTAGCCTAGCTATTATTGTCCTTAGCATAATTTTTAGTTTTATGCGTCTTCGGACTATTGTTGCATCTTCGGCCTTAGCCTAGCATGATTATGCATCTTCGGTCGTAGCCTAGCACGATTATTGTCCTTAGCATAATTTTTATTTTTATGCGTCTTCGGATTATTTTTGCGTCTTCGACCGGAGCCTACTTGTTTGTTGTCCTTAGCATAATTTTTAGTTTTATGCGTCTTCGGACTCTTTTTGCATCTTCGGCCGTAGCCTAGCTATTATTGTCCTTAGCATAATTTTTAGTTTTATGCGTCTTCGGACTCTTTTTGCATCTTCGGCCGTAGCCTAGCTATTATTGTCCTTAGCATAATTTTTAGTTTTATGCGTCTTCGGACTATTGTTGCATCTTCGGCCTTAGCCTAGCATGATTATGCATTTTCGGCCGTAGCCTAGCACGATTATTGTCCTTAGCATAATTTTTATTTTTATGCGTCTTCGGACTATTTTTGCGTCTTCGGATGGAGCCTAACTGTTTGTTGTCCTTAGCATAATTTTTATTTTTATGCGTCTTCAGACTATTTTTGCGTCTTCGGCCGGAGCCTAGATGTTTGTTGTCCTTAGCATAACTTTTATTTTTATGCGTCTTCGGATTATTTTGCATCTTCGGCCGGAGCCTAGCTGTTTATTGTCCTTAGCATAATTTTTATTTTTGTGCATCTTCGGACTATTGTTGCATCTTCGGCCTTAGCCTAGCATGATTATGCATCTTCGGCCGTAGCCTAGCACGATTATGCGTTTTCGGCCGTAGCCTAGCATGTTAATTTTAATTTTATGCATCTTCGGCCGTAGCCTAGCTATTATAGTCCTTAGCATAATTTTTCATTTTATGCGTCTTCGGACTCTTTTTGTAGACCTTAGCATAATTTTTCATTTTATGCGTCTTTGGTCAATTATTGCATCTTCGGCCTTAGCCTAGCATGACTATGCATCTTCGGCCGTAGCCTAGCATGATTATTGTCCTTAGCATAATTTTTATTTTTATGCGTCTTCGGACTATTTTTTCGTCTTCGGTCGGAGCCTAGCTGTTTGTTGTCCTTAGCATAATTTTTAGTTTTATGCGTCTTCGGACTATTTTTGCATCTTCGGCCAGAGCCTAGCTGTTTATTGTCTTTAGCATAATTTTTATTCTTATGCGTCTTCGGACTATTTTTGCGTCTTCGGCCGGAGCCTAGCTGTTTATTGTCCTTAGCATAATTTTTATTTTTATGCGTCTTCGGACTCTTTTTCCATCTTCGGCCGTAGCTTAGCTATTATTGTCCTTAGCATAATTTTTAGTTTTATGCGTCTTCGGACTCTTTTTGCATCTTCGGCCGTAGCCTAGCTATTATTGTCCTTAGCATAATTTTTAGTTTTATGCGTCTTCGGACTATTGTTGCATCTTCGGCCTTAGCCTAGCATGATTATGCATCTTCGGCCGTAGCCTAGCACGATTATGCGTCTTCGGCCGTAGTTTAGCATGTTAATTTTAATTTTATGCATCTTCGGCCGTAGCCTAGCTATTATTGTCCTTAGCATAATTTTTCATTTTATGCGTCTTCGGACTCTTTTTGTTGACCTTAGCATAATTTTTCATTTTATGCGTCTTTGGTCAATTATTGCATCTTCGGCCTTAGCCTAGCATGACTATGCATCTTCGGCCGTAGCCTAGCATGATTATTGTCCTTAGCATAATTTTTATTTTTATGCGTCTTCGGACTATTTTGCATCCTCGGCCGGAGCCTAGCTGTTTATTGTCCTTAGCATAATTTTTATTTTTATGCGTCTTCGGACTATTTTTACATCTTTGGCCGGAGCCTAGCTGTTTATTGTCCTTAGCATAATTTTTATTTTTATGTGTCTTCGGACTATTTTTGCATCTTCGGCCGAAGCCTAGCTGTTTGTTGTCCTTAGCATAATTTTTAGTTTTATGCGTCTTCGGACTCTTTTTGCATCTTCGGCCGTAGCCTAGCTATTATTGTCCTTAGCATAATTTTTAGTTTTATGCGTCTTCGGACTCTTTTTGCATCTTCCGCCGTAGCCTAGCTATTATTGTCCTTAGCATAATTTTTAGTTTTATGCGTCTTCGGACTATTGTTGCATCTTCGGCCTTAGCCTAGCATGATTATGCATCTTCGGTCGTAGCCTAGCACGATTATTGTCCTTAGCATAATTTTTATTTTTATGCGTCTTCGGATTATTTTTGCGTCTTCGACCGGAGCCTACTTGTTTGTTGTCCTTAGCATAATTTTTAGTTTTATGCGTCTTCGGACTCTTTTTGCATCTTCGGCCGTAGCCTAGCTATTATTGTCCTTAGCATAATTTTTAGTTTTATGCGTCTTCGGACTCTTTTTGCATCTTCGGCCGTAGCCTAGCTATTATTGTCCTTAGCATAATTTTTAGTTTTATGCGTCTTCGGACTATTGTTGCATCTTCGGCCTTAGCCTAGCATGATTATGCATTTTCGGCCGTAGCCTAGCACGATTATTGTCCTTAGCATAATTTTTATTTTTATGCGTCTTCGGACTATTTTTGCGTCTTCGGATGGAGCCTAACTGTTTGTTGTCCTTAGCATAATTTTTATTTTTATGCGTCTTCAAACTATTTTTGCGTCTTCGGCCGGAGCCTAGATGTTTGTTGTCCTTAGCATAACTTTTATTTTTATGCGTCTTCGGATTATTTTGCATCTTCGGCCGGAGCCTAGCTGTTTATTGTCCTTAGCATAATTTTTATTTTTATGCATCTTCGGACTATTGTTGCATCTTCGGCCTTAGCCTAGCATGATTATGCATCTTCGGCCGTAGCCTAGCACGATTATGCGTCTTCGGTCGTAGCCTAGCATGTTAATTTTAATTTTATGCATCTTCGGCCGTTGCTTAGCTATTATTGTCCTTAGCATAATTTTTCATTTTATGCGTCTTCGGACTCTTTTTGTTGACCTTAGCATAATTTTTCATTTTATGCGTCTTTGCTCAATTCTTGCATCTTCGGCCTTAGCCTAGCATGACTATGCATCTTCGGCCGTAGCCTAGCATGATTATTGTCCTTAGCATAATTTTTATTTTTATGCATCTTCGGACTATTTTTGCGTCTTCGGCCGGAGCCTAGCTGTTTGTTGTCCTTAGCATAATTTTTAGTTTTATGCGTTTTCGGACTATTTTTGCATCTTCGGCCGGAGCCTAGCTGTTTATTGTCCTTAGCATAATTTTTATTTTTATGCGTCTTCGGACTATTTTTGCGTCTTCGGCCGGAGCCTAGCAGTTTATTGTCCTTAGCATAATTTTTATTTTTATGCGTGTTCGGAATATTTTGCATCTTTGGCCGGAGCCTAGCTGTTTATTGTCCTTAGCATAATTTTTATTTTTATGCGTTTTCGGACTATTTTTGCATCTTTGGCCGGAGCATAGCTGTTTATTGTCCTTAGCATAATTTTTATTTTTATGCGTCTTCGGACTATTTTTGCGTCTTTGGCCGGAGCCTAACTGTTTGTTGTCCTTAGCATAATTTTTATTTTTATGCGTCTTCGGACTATTTTTGCGTCTTCGGCCGGAGCCTAGCTGTTTGTTGTCCTTAGCATAATTTTTATTTTTATGCGTCTTGGGACTATTTTGCATCTTCGGCCGGAGCCTAGCTGTTTATTGTCCTTAGCATAATTTTTATTTTTATGCGTCTTCGGACTATTGTTGCATCTTCGGCCTTAGCCTAGCATGATTATGCATCTTCGGCCGTAGCCTAGCACGATTATGCGTCTTCGGCCGTAGCCTAGCATGTTAATTTTAATTTTATGCATCTTCGGCTGTAGCTTAGCTATTATTGTCCTTAGCATAATTTTTCATTTTATGCGTCTTCGGACTCTTTTTGTTGACCTTAGTATAATTTTTCATTTTATGCGTCTTTGGTCAATTATTGCATCTTCGGCCTTAGCCTAGCATGACTATGCATCTTCGGCCGTAGCCTAGCATGATTATGCGTCTTCGGTATTTGATACCTAGCATATTTCCCCCAGTATTTAAGAGATGAATTAATCTAAGTGGTTCACCTATTTTAAATTATGAGTGCCTTGAATGCTAAATGATTAAAAAGGACACATATTTTGTTCGGTCGGCCTCTAATATGAGTCTGTTTAAGCCTCGTACTAGATTGTGAACATTTAATTGTACTTTGGGCGAACTGAAAACACATTTAAATATGAAATTGGGGGCGTTTAGTACGCTTACTGGTAGGGTCGCCGAAGCTTGTATGTCCCCAGCTAGCTTGATTCGCCAGGAGACTCTTTCTTTTCTCCCCTTTGGATGCTTCATACTCCTTATTTTTGGAGTCGGACGTGGCAGTAGTTCTCGTCCTAGCTTTTCGGGGGTGTGATTCAGAGCCTCTGGACTAGTCTTCATCCTTGTGCTTTTTTTTTCTTTTTTTTTTTTCGGCCGAGCTCCTTCCTTTGGCCAAATCCCTTCGGTCGGCATCAGCTTAATCTTCTATGATTCAGCTTTCTTCGGCCAAACTCCTTTGCTTCGGCCAAATTCCTTCGTTCGGCCAAACTCCTTCGATCGGCCAAATCCCTTCGTTCGGCCAAACTCCTTCGATCGGCCAAATCCCTTCGTTCGGCCTCAGCTTAATTTTCTATGATTCAGCTTTCTTCGGCCAAACTCCTTTGCTTCGGCCAAATTCCTTCGTTCGGCCAAACTCCTTCGATCGGCCAAATCCCTTCGTTCGGCCAAACTACTTCAATCGGCCAAATTCCTTCGTTCGGCCAAACTCCTTTGCTTAGGCCAAATCCCTTCGTTCGGCCAAATCACTTTGCTTAGGCCAAATTCCTTCGTTCGGCCAAACTCCTTTGCTTCGGCCAAATCCCTTTGCTTCGGCCAAATTCCGTCGTTCGGCCAAACTCCTTCGATCGGCCAAATCCCTTCGTTCGGCCAAACTCCTTCGATCGGCCAAATCCCTTCGTTCGGCCAAATTCCTTCGATCGGCCAAATCCCTTCGTTCGGCCTCAGCTTAATTTTCTATGATTCAGCTTTCTTCGGCCAAACTCCTTTGCTTCGGCCAAATCCCTTCGCTTTGACCAAATTCCTTCGTTCGGCCAAACTCCTTTGCTTCGGCCAAATCCCTTCGCTTCGGCCAAATTCCTTCGTTCGGCCAAACTCCTTTGCTTCGGCCAAATCCCTTCGCTTCGGCCAAATTCCTTCGTTCGGCCAAACTCCTTTGCTTCGGCCAAATCCCTTTGCTTCGGCCAAATTCCTTCGTTCGGCCAAACTCCTTCGATCGGCCAAATTCCTTCGCTCGGCCAAACTCCTTCGATCGGCCAAATCCCTTCGTTCGGCCAAACTCCTTCGATCGGCCAAATCCCTTTATTCGGCCTCAGCTTAATTTTCTATGATTCAGCTTTCTTCGGCCAAACTCCTTTGCTTCGGCCAAATCCCTTCGCTTCGGCCAAATTCCTTCGTTCGGCCAAACTCCTTCGCTTCGGCCAAATCCCTTCGCTTCGGCAAAATTCCTTCGTTCGGCCAAACTCCTTTGCTTCGGCCAAATCCCTTTGCTTCGGCCAAATTCCTTCGTTCGGCCAAACTCCTTTGCTTCGGCCAAATCCCTTCGCTTCGGCCAAATTCCTTTGCTTCGGCCAAATTCCTTCGTTCTGCCAAACTCATTCGATCGGCCAAATCCCTTCGTTCGGCCAAACTCCTTCGATCGGCCAAATTCCTTCGTTCGGCCAAACTCCTTTTCATTATTCACAAAAGTATCTCTATGTTCCCACAGACGGCGCCAAATGTTGGAACCAAATTTCTGCCGGATAATTTCTTCATTTGGACCTGTAAAAGAAGAAGAATGCGAGGGTGTTGACCCCCGATTCACCTCCGGCGTAAGAATAAGTATTCCGGTTATTTTTTAGAGATATAGGTAAAACATAGAGAGATTGTGTTTAGAGAATACTTGAGTTGTTCTCCTCTTCTCTGGCCAGCTTCCTCCCTTATTTATAGTGTGGTAATGAATCATTAGGAGGTGGAAAAGGTGGAAGCAAGTGTCCCCCATTATGAGGTGTCAACACCCAATTGGACCGTTTTTGGTTGGATGTGTCATTAGATGATTTGATCGTTGTTTCCACTAATCTTATTAGTGGGCTTCACTTTGGGCTCAAATAAGTGGGCTGGATAAATGGACCTCCAACAACGTGAATAAGAATTTTTATAGCAATGAGATCTAGGGTTGAATATTTGTTGGTGTTGGGTCAATATTTCCTACTAGTCTGAGTCGTCTACTACTAATTTGTATTTTAACTGAACTGGGTCAATGTAAATTGGCCAATGTAATAATGGATCATGGATATAAAAATATTTTATTAAATTAATCTATTTTTTAATCTGGTTGGGTTGGTTTAGGTAAAAAATATTAAAACCCGAACCCAACCCATTTAAATCGGGTTAACGTTTTTTCAATCCAATTATATATTGATTTAAAAAAAATCGGTTTGGATCGAATGAAATAGTGTCGATTTTATCAACCCGTGTACACCCCTAATTTCAACACTGATTTTTAGTTTTCACTGTCATTAAATGACTTGTATTTAGAGCCTTTTCATTAGTTTCATTCATTAACATCTTCAAATCTTGCACTCCTGGTTGGAGACTATATTTATTGTGTTTGCATTCCTTTTCGTTTTCTTTTCATTATATCGTTAATTATTTTTTGATTTTGTGTTGATTTTATAATGTATTTGTGATTTGTGATTTATGCTTTTGATTATATGTCTAAATTTTTAAAATTTCTTATAATATTATCTATTGACGCGTAAATTATAAATGTACTAAAATTTACAATAAAAATTAATTTAAATGATGTTTGTAATTATTATTTACAAATTTTTAATATATTTGTGTTTGTTTATATATACACATATAGATCATTACTCTATGAAAAATAAAAAATAAAAAATAATAAATAATACATAAAATTTTACATAAAATTATATGTTTTTAATTTTCATACTGAAAAGAGTTTTTTTCATAAATAAAAATAAAATCTAACAAAAAATTAAGATCAAATATAATATGATTACTTATAATTTAATTGTTACAAATATTTATATAAGATTTCATATTGGATTCTATACATGATCAATGTTACATTTGATTTTTAAAGATGAGATTCTACTTTAAATTAGATATATTAATTTTTATTGGTGTTAAATATTGTTATTCAAATATATAATTGAATTTTAATGTAAAACAAAGTGTTTATGATGACATTCTTGGTGTTCTTTATTTAGCGGTGTTCTTTATTAAATTCAACTCATATATACATTATGAAAATTATTTTAACAAAATCGGTGTACTATTTAATTTATTAAGCATTTTTCTATATTATAATTATATTGTTTTTTTTATAAAAATAAGGTAATCTTTTATATATAAAAATACAAATTTTATACAAAACATGTTATATTATTATTAAGTATAAAAAATATTTATGCGAATAAAAATTATTAAATGATAGTATAAGTATTGGTTGGTTTGACAAAATTCAACATTATTTTAATAAATACTAGCTTTATCTATGTGCAATGTACATAAATTATGAATATTTTATTATATACTACATTAATATTTTATTTTAAAATTTAAATTTTTTTCTTTTCCTTTAATATTTTTTTTTCAAATTTAAATTTAATATAATAAGCTTATTAACGTGAATTTTATACTTTTTCTTCAATTTTTTTAGTGAATATATTTTATTTAGTTGTATTTTTATTTTGATGATATAAACATAAATAGTGTATGTTATTTTTCTATTAATTTTTATTTCTAATATTACTTTTTTAACTACGTGAATTAGCATTATTAGGTATAAATTTTTACGATAGTACGAACAATAACATAAATTTTAATCTAATCTTCATGGAGAAGATGAAAAAAAAAAGGTTCAGACCATATGATTATGGACATGAATACAATAAAAGACATTTTCGTTTCACCAAACACGAGATTACAGTTTGTAATTAACAAGGTAAACAAAAGTTGCTACTATTGTAACATTTAGGGAACTAGTCGATAAAGCAGTGCTTCGCGGCGGCGTTACAATGTTTTTTAAAAAATTCAATATATTTATGTTATATTATAATATTAATATTAAAGTTTAATAATTAAATAATTTTTTCTAATGAATCAAGAAAAATTTCTTGTTAAACACTATTTTTTCGATCTCGTTAAAACCGAAATTCCAACTTTAACATATAATTTATATTATAAAGACTTATATAATAATTTTTATCCATAAAATCGAACCGTAAAAATAAAAAAAATTATGACATAAGTATCAAATTCTAATAGCTAATACAATCTGTTCTAATGAGCCGTCTTCCCATTAAATACTTTTCGAGCCGCTCTTATTTGGAACTGAAATTCTAACTTCATTATATAAAGAGAGTAAATTCCAATTTTTATATTCTTTAAACTTTCTAATATTTATGTAGTTTTAAAAGATGAAAATACATCTTATTTTTTCTGGATATTATAGATATTCATGTATTTATTTACACATTCCGCATGGGAATGTCTTTCTGTTATGTTAATATATAAAAAAAAATCAAAATACGAAGATTTTTCATTACGGGAATAATATTAAATTTATGGATATATTTTTCTAATGCAAGTATAATTAACCTGTATAAAAAAGTTAAAATAAAGGATTTTTAGGAAAAAAGATATATAGTTTTTAAAAATCGTATAAGACGTCTCCACGGTCCTCATACTCTACTTCCAATAAAACATTTTATTTTATGTATTCTTTATATATTCAAACATCTTTTATATGGTCTTCTATAATAAACCGCTTTCTCGTTAAACAAAGTTATTACTATTGATCTGCTCTCTCGTTAAAACCAAAAACCTAACTTTTACATATATCACTTGTATGATAATATTTATCCATAAAAATCAAATCCTAACAATAAAATAAAATTTATAACATCAATACGATATTTTAATAGCTAATACAATCGTTTATATTGCGTCGTTTTCCCGACATGTTTCGAGCCGCTCTCTTTTGGGATCAAAATTCCAACTTCATTACATATTATTGAAGATATTTAATCCTACACAACAACTTTTTTCCTTAAAATCAAAACCTAGAGTGAATTCCAATTTATACTTTCTCTAGACTTTCTAAAATTTATGGAGTTATAGAAAATGAAAACACATCTTATTTTCTCTTTATATTATAGATACTCTTGTATTTATTTTATTCAAACATCTTTTATACGATCTTCAATAATGAACTGCTTTATCGTTAAACATGGTTATTACTATTGATCCACTATCTCGTTAAGACCAAAAACCTAACTTTTACATATATCACTTGTATGATAATGTTTGTCCTTAAAAATCAAGTCCTAAAAATAAAATAAAATTTATAACATCAATATGATATTTTATCAGCTAATACAATCTTTTATAGTGAGCCATCTTCCCGTTAAACGCGTTTCGAGCCGCTCTCGTTTAAGATCGAAATTCCAACTTCATTACATATTATTGATGATACTTATCTTACGCAACAACTTTTTTTCTAAAAATCAAAACCTAAAAATAGAGTGAATTCTAATTTATACTTTCTCTAGACTTTCTAAAATTTATGGAGATTTAGAAAATGAAAACACATCTTATTTTCTCTTTATATTATAGATACTCCTATATTTATTTATGATTCCTGCATGAGAATGTTCTTTTATTATGTTAACACATCAATTCCTTTTTTTTTTAAATACGGTGACTTTTTTTATGATAATAGTATTGGATTTATGAATAAATTTTCCTAATAGAAGTATAATTAACTTATATAAAAAAGTATAATTTAAGAAGATCGTACTTTCTATGAAATATTTAATTATATGTCTCTGTATATTCAAACACCTATTATACTTCTAATAAAACTTTTATTTATATGTTTTTTCTATAAATTTAAACTCTTATTTTTATAAATTCGAACTCCTATTCTACTTCCATTATGCCTTATAAATACTTTTTCTACTTTCAATAGAACTTCTAATCATATGTCTTCCCTATAAATTCGAACTCTTCTCCTCTATAAATTCGAACACCAATTCTACTTCTAATATATTAAATAAAATAAAATAAAATTTATAACATCAATGTGTTATTTTAATAGCTAATACAATCTTTTATAGTGAGTCGTCTTCCCGTTAAACACGTTTCGAGCCGCTCTCGTTTGGAATCGAAATTCCAACTTCATTACATATTATTGATGATACATATCTGACACAACAACATTTTTCCTTAAAATCAAAACCTAAAAATAGAGTAAATTCCAATTTATACTTTCTCTAGACTTTCTAAAATTTATGGAGATTTAGAAAATGAAAGCACATCTTATTTTATCTTTATATTATAGATACTTCTATATTTATTTAGGATTCCTGCATAAGAATGTTATTTTATTATGTTAACGCATCAATTCTTTTTTTTTTTTAAATACGATGACTTTTTTTATAATAATAGTATTGAATTTATGAATAAATTTTTCTAATAGAAGTATAATTAACTTATATAAAAAAGTATAATTTAAGAAGATCGTACTTTCTATAAAATATTTAACTATATGTCTGCTCTATATATTCAAACACCTATTCTACTTCTACTAGAACTTTTATTTATATGTTTTTTAAATAAATTTGAACTCTTATTGATGTGCTAAAATAAATACATTTTAATTAGAATCGCAAGCGCACGATTCAATCGTTAAAATATTTTAGGTATCGATCCACGAAGACTAACATTTTCGCAATCCTTAAAATTTAATTTAATCGGATTAGAACAATTGGGTTTTGGAAAATTGGATTTTATAGTATTTAATTCCTAATTCTAAATTATTATTAAACTAAATCATTCTAAAAATTCTAAATTAAAACTAAATTTTATTCTAAAACATTTTTATTTTTTTTAACTTGACTTAAAAATTATTTGCACAAAATTTTAGAAAAAAAATCGACATGATTTACTTGTAAATAGAACTAGCCAGAATAAACCAAAAACAAAACCAATACAAGAATTTGATTCATTTCAGCCAAACAACTAATTAAACAGCCAATAACCGAGACTGGAGAAAAAACTTAACACCTGTAACCATACTCGACAACAGCAACTCAGCGAAACCACTACAACTCTACTAATCAAAAACTCGCAGGACACACGAATAAGACAACGAACTCAACACTCACAACAAAACTTGAATTAACAAATTCAAACAAAAGAAAACTATGAACAAAAGAAAACAAAACACCTACGAAATCAAACAAAACAACATTTTCGATTACAAAACTCAAACCAAACGGAACCGCGGCAACTCAGTATACAACTCAGTCAAAAGCAATCAACCAAAACTTAAACTCATCCTAACAGTAACTAAAACTCAGAAAACAAGAACAAAACTCGCCGATCCAAATGATCCTCAGAACTACAACTCGCAACTCGGTAAGAACTCAGCATTATAAACTACAAATCTAAACAGAACTCGATACAAATCAGTAAATTCGAACAGAAAATTTAACCAAAAGGAAGAGGGTTTTATGTGTTTAGCTGTGAAGAAGAACACGAGGAATTAAGAAAAGGGAGAGGGTTTTTAATTTGAAATAAAACAAAAGAGAAGGGGCGTGCTAGTGGTTCGATTTAATGAGAATAGAGAGCTGGGTTCTGGGGGATTTTTAAAACAAAAAACTAAGAAGAACAAAAGGAACTGGGTTTGGTGGTGTTTTGTAAAAGAACAGGGGAAGTATAAGTTTCATTCGAATAAGAAATGGGTTTGAGTTTGACTAGCTGAGAAAGAAACAGGGGTATGCTTCGAATTAAGGATTTAAAACAAGTAAAGAAAATTGCTGGAAATTAACAAAATTAATATTTTGTTTTTTTTTTGAAAATTAAATATGAAAATAAGGAAATTAACTAAGAAATTAAAATTACACTAAAACGATGATTTAGAATTAAAATGGCCCACAATAAAATTGAAATTTAAAGGGGCAAAATTACGAATTATAACTAAGAACAAGAAATTAAAAATCGTTATTTTCAACTCATAGTGGTTAGCATTTCGCTACTTTGTCCACTAAACGGATTTACGAAAATAACGAAAGCTATGCAACAAAAACGAAAGAACAAGACGAGAAAATAAAAGAACCTTGAAATTGCATTAAAAATAAAAAGAGTGTTTACAAGATTTGAAACTACAAAACAATAAATAAAATCTACCCTAAAATCTCAGTTTTTAATTACAAGGGGGTGAGAGGCTATTTATAGGCTAAGAATTAGGGGTTAGGGGTGTGTTGGATTAATCTCCACCATACACCTTTTAATGTGGTGGAGAAATCCTAGCCATCCAATTGTTTCCTTCCTCCTTAAGCTTTGTAGAATGGATCTTGGCCATACACTTATTTAGTGTGTTGGGATGATCTCCACCTTCCATGTGTCATAAAAGATTCTCTTTCCTCCAAGCTCCTAATTCTTTTTCCTTTTTTCATTTAAGTCATTTTTCTTCCTCTTTTTCCCTTCCTTGCTCTTTATTTCTTTAATTTGTCATTTCTTTATTCATTCACGAATTTCCTGAAATGCAACAAAATAAATTATTAAAATACGAGTTCAAGCAATAAATAGGTAATAAAAATATGCACTTATCATTTATTCTCTATAAATTCGAACTCCTATTCTACTTCCAATAGAACTTTTAATCATATGCCTTATAAATACTTATTTTACTTCCAATAGAATTTCTAATCATATGTCTTCCCTATAAATTCGAACACCTATTCTACTTCTAATATGTTAAATGAAATTTTTATATTTATTAGTTTTTAAATTCTAAAATTCTAGAAAATTAGAAAAATAGATTGAGACGATCTTAGAGCGCCACCTAAACTTACAACATTTTAAAAAATTCAATATATTTATGTTATATTATAATATTAATATTAAAGTTTAATAATTAAATAATCTTTTCTAATGAATCAAGAAAAAATTCTTGTTAAACACAATTTTTTCGATTGAGCTGCTCTCTCGTTAAAACCGAAATTCCAACTTTAACATATAATTTATATTATAAAGACTTATATAATAATTTTTATCCATAAAATCGAACCATAAAAATAAAAAAATTATGACATAAGTATCAAATTCTAAAAGCTAATACAATCTTTTCTAATGAGCCGTCTTCCCATTAAATACTTTTCGAACCGCTCTTATTTGGAACCGAAATTCTAACCTCATTATATAAAGAGAGTAAATTCCAATTTTTATATTCTTTAAACTTTCTAATATTTATGGAGTTTTAAAATGAAAATACATCTTATTTTTTCTGCATATTATAGATATTCATGTATTTATTTACAGCTTCCGCATGGGAATATCTTTATGTTATGTTAATATATCAAAAAAAATCAAAATACGAAGATTTTTCATTACGGGAATAATATTAAATTTATGGATATATTTTTCTAATGCAAGTATAATTAACTTGTATAAAAAAGTTAAAATAAAGGATTTCTAGGAAAAAAGATATATAGTTTTAAAAAATCGTATAAGACGTCTCCACGGTCCTAATATTCTACTTCCAATAAAATATTTTATTTTATGTATTTTTTATGTCATGGCGTGGAAAGTACAAGGATTCACATAGTCTAATTTTTTTTTTTTGAAATAAATCGTATTGCATTACTTGGAAATGATCACTTTCGAGTACATAATTGCAGGAGTAGTGACAAACCACTCTCCATAGCCTAACATAGAATTTGTGCAGCATTTGCAAGTAAAAGGACCACACGATTCGCAGACCGATAATCGAACTACTAGCACTTGATCAACGTGCTTTAGTAATTTTGTCCAAGAAATGGCTTTTCGAAGGCTAATGGCTTCAACTTCTCGTGGTTGCCAATTACCTTCTATATGACAGCGTCGAGCTCCAACCTGAGCTTCCTTCCAAACCTGGAGCAAATTCCGAGCTGCTGCCGACACACCTATTATGACAAAAACTAGAAAAAAAAACCAAAACATAAACCCCAAAAATTGGGGACAAACATAAAACCCAAAACAATTGGGGACAACAACCCAAAAAATGGGTAGAGAAAATCACTTCGAAAAGTCAAAAATCTCGGATTGCCTCCAAATTTTGATATGATGTTAAGCAGGAGATTTTTAGTCTAAGAAATGTGCTTATTTGATATTTCGAGTTCTAAATCAAAACAGATCTGAAAAGAACTCGAATGGGTTTTCTGAAATTTTTAGGAAAAAATTCCGATTTATGGATGGAATGATGGGAGACTGTGAAGGTGGGTGAATGCTAGGTTGGAGAAGGAGGAAGGAGGAGGATCGGAGTTAAAGAGTCCGTCCGACTCTCATCGAGAAAAAAGAGAGAGCAGAGAGAGATAAAAGAGAGAGTAGCTTTCGGTGGTTCTGTTAATGGGCAATACTCTTAAATAAGCATGCAAGAATGATTACAAGTTCATGTCAAGTGCAAAAATTATTGGAAACCATGCTAAGTCTACAAGAGCACACCTTAGAGTCAAAACTTGAGATCTCATATGCAAAAGAAACAAGCAATACCTCACATTTCACTCACAAAAAAACATTCACTCAAGAACAAGGGTAAGTGTATCACTCAATTCCAACAAAATCAAAAGCATGCTTGACATTTGGTATCATTCTAAATTAAACACAACATACATCAATGATGACAATCAAAAGGTCTTTATTTGGGTTGTAATGGGGCTAGGGACAGGGTATGTCAAGTAAGGCCAAAACAAGGTGAAGTGTGAAAAGCTAGTAGTCACCATGGAAATCATGCACAACACCAAACTTCCTCCCCACACAATTATTTTTCTACTTTCAACAAAAAGACTTGACTAGTCGAATGAAGGAGAATTACAAAAACATAAGTATGCTCTCATATATATATATATATTTATAAATATTTTTTTCTTTTTTTATGAGAGCTATAAGAAACCATAATCCTCCTTTAGATTTAACTTGAAAATCGACTAACAAGGTAACCAACAAAACATATATTTCCTCAAAAGTTATGAACAAAAGTAAACCCATTTCACACACCTTATTACTCCCTCAAGTTCCTACTAGCCTTTGACAAATTGGGATCAAGTATACGTTAGGCTGTACAAGGAAAAAGGTCTTAGGCAAGTAATGTGGTGTGTCACCGAAAAAATTTGATTAAGCTCAAAGGGGTAACTAATTGATCACATAAGAATGGTGTGGATATTTTGGAAATATGGGTTATTCCTAAATGCCTTTATCATCTTATCATCAATCCATGTCATGTGTTTCAAGAAAGAACTCAAACAAGTGCTAGCAATGCAAATGACAAGTGGACGGAAAGGCATATGACTCAACCTATTTGTAGTTCGAGGATCCTAATCCAATTAAACTAGATTGTAATAAGTAAATAATATCAACTGTCACAGGAATTTCAAAAGATGATATCTGTCAGAAGAAAAATCAACAAGTCAATCTATAGTTTTGATGTTTTACATTGGAAGAAGATTCAGTTATCTGATCAAGCCTCAAGGTAGCATTGAAACACATGGATTCATTTAAAGGACATAGATTTCTATAAGTGATAAGAAACAATATCAGTACAGAATGATTGAAGAGAGTGAAGAATAGAAAAAGACAACAGTTTAAAGTCAAGATGAAGAACAGAGATTGGAGTTAGTCGTTCATGAACCATATAGTACATCGAGCGTCAACAACGATCCAGTGTATGTTCCTTATTATAATTACGTGGTAAACAGTGAAGTATTGACTATTAAAGGATTTGTATTAATTCTACTTTAATTAATTAAATCAAATAATTAATTTAAATAAATTAATTAATTCTATTAGAATTAATATATTTGTTAAAGTAATTATTAGATTAATTAAATCAGAATTAATATGAAAAAGAAATAGTTATTTAAATGATTTTTATAAATCATTTGATTAATTATAAGC
The DNA here is from genome assembly GCA_036435485.1 of Saposhnikovia divaricata. Taxonomy (NCBI): domain Eukaryota; kingdom Viridiplantae; phylum Streptophyta; class Magnoliopsida; order Apiales; family Apiaceae; genus Saposhnikovia; species Saposhnikovia divaricata. The sequence continues at coordinate 78,420,136 of CM071599.1, forward strand.
TGAAAAAATATGATAATATAACTATCAAAGGATAGTTATACCGATTGTCATATACAGTTCAAAGAGTATAGTCATATCAAGATGATTGGATTGGACAGTCATATTATTTCAACTGGATAGTCATATCTCATTCAAAGAGATAGTTATACCGAATGTTATATTGGAATGGATAGTCATATCTAGTTCAACAGACTGTCATATCAAGTATTAGGATAGTCATACCGAAAGTTATATTGGAAGAGACTGTCATATTACTTGTAGTGGATAGTCATACCGAATGTCATATTATTGTTAACTGATTGTTATATCAGTTGAAACAAAGAAATATGACTATGGCTGTGTTATAAAAGACAGCAGATTGCAAAAGAAGCAGAAGCATCCGAACATAACATAAAATACATACACAGCAGCCTATCTCTCTCTCTCTCTCAATCTCAAGAACACATACAAATTAATTTCTGTAAATTCAAGTTCATCTCAGTTGTAATATTCTATCCATTGGAACTTGTTTACTTGTGATTCTTGTACTACTAGCGAATTAAGTTTCCTAGTTCACAACTTGATATCTTGATTTTTATTAACTAAATTAGAAAAGTTCATGTCGAATTTTCTAATTAGTTATTAATTACTTGATAATCATTTGGACTGATTTTGTAACACCCATCAAGTTAATATATTGTTATATTCAACTTGAAATCTGTGTTATATTATTCCACACAAATTTGTTTAAGATAAATTTTATTTAAAGAACAAATTTCGAGAAAATGATATAGATTGTATTCAACCCCCCCTTCTACAATCTTATCGGACCTAACAATTGGTATCAGAGCATCAAGAGATTTGAATAAGATTGCTCTTGAAAGGTTGTTTGGTGTTCTGAAAACCTATGAACTGGAACAAGTACAGCAGAGGGAGGTCTCTGGTAAAGGAAGAGTGCCAAGTTCATCTACAGCTCTTGTAGTTGAGACACCTAAGGAAGTGGAAGCTAAAGTTGTTCTGCCTTACAGCTCAGACAAGGAAAAGACTGAAGTAGAACTTGGTCAGACACCACCTACTCAGGATGGTGGAGACTTTTACTCATTGGAAGAGCTAGATCAACTGGAAGATGAATCCATGGCATTGATGGTAATGCAATTTGGCAACTTTAGATTCAGAAGAAATCCAAAGTACAGGTTCAAGTCAAATAACAGATTCCAGAGAGGAGGCTCTTCTTCCTCTAGTAATAGGGGAGGATACAAAACTGGATCTGTTGACAGAAGCAAGATTCGTTGCTTCAACTGTAATGAATTGGGGCACTTTGCCACTGAATGTCAGAAACCCAAGCAAACTCAAAGAAGAGACTTTGCTGTTGAGAAGAAGAAACCTGGAAAAGCCTATGTTGCGGTTGGTAAGAGTTGGGATGACACAGACAGCGAAGATGAAGAATATGGAAATCTTGCGCTGGTGGCAAATGATGAAGCATCTGATCATCATAACAAACCGGTAATTCTTACTGACAATGAATTGATTCGTAGTCTATATAATTCCTTAGATAATGCACAAACTGGATATAATAGACTAGATCTGCTAAGCACTAAACTTGGAAATGAAGTGTCAGAATTGAAAAAGGTGCATATTAATCAAGATCAACAAAGAGATGAAATAACAATGCTTCATAAAAAGCAGAAATCCATTCTAGAAGTTGTAGGCAAACAAATGGATAGAATTACTGAACTTGAAACACAGGTCAGGGCTTGTTATAATTCTGTTAAAGTTTCCAAAGAGTTTTTTAACAAACAAGCTGTAGAACAAACAATAGGTATAGGGTATGGTTACAATGAAGCTGTTGGATCATTGGGCATAAATTCCCCTAACCTTGTTAGTGCTAAAGAAAGGGGAATACCACATGTGCTCAAGAATGTTAAAGAACCTCTATTTAAAAAATCTGATGCTGGACCACCAGATATTCTTTCTATGGTTATCCAGGAAGAAATGAGAAATGAGGACAGTGCAAATGGCACAGTCTTTGTTAAGGCTAAATCTGTTAAGGACGCTAATCCAAAGAATGTTTCATCCAAGAAAGATGTACCTAAAGTGCCAGTCAAGGTTGTTGAAACAACTAGTTCTTCTAAGACTGGATTAGGTGGTAATAAGTTGAAGCAGAAAAATAACATGTCTAACATGAGTACCATGCCTATCATTGATTCTAATCATAAAGCATGTGGTGTTATCAATTGTATGTCTTGTGCTTTTAACAGTATGCGTGCTTATTTTAATGGTAGTTATGCATGTGATAAACAGACTGCTCCTCGACATCATATGAACAGGAACAATAATGTTCGATCAAAGACTGCTATTCCTCCTCAAGTTAGGAGAGAAACATTTGTACCTAAGACTAAACAAAGGGTTACTAAGAATGTTTACCAGGTCAAATGTCCAGTCAATGACACAAGTGTTATTGCTGCTAAAGAAACATGGATACCCAAGATAAAACAAAATATTTTCAAATCTGTTTATAAGGTTAAATGTTTATTGATTAAATATGTTGTTTTGCCTGATAAAGGCCAATACTTTAAATCCGCAGGACCCAATCAAATTTGGGTTCCGAAGAAGGTTTAATCCGTTTGTCATTGCAGGGTGTTGAACAGGTTGATCGAGTAACCTGGATCTTGGACAGTGGATGTTCAAGGCATATGACTGGAGACAGAACCCTGCTGACAAATGTGGTGGAGAAGGCCGACCCAGTAGTTACCTTTGGAGATAACAGCAAAGGTAAAACTGATGGATATGGCAGACTTGAAGCTGGAAAGGACTGATGGATAACAGCAAAGGTAGAACTGATGGAGATAACAGCAAAGGTAGAATTGTCCTTTGTAAAAGGACTTGAGCATAATTTGCTCAGCATCAGTCAATTCTGTGACAAGGGATTTGAAGTCTACTTTAACAAAAAGAATTGTCTGATTTCACACAAAAGAAGTGAACAACCATCTCTAACGGGAGTCAGAAAAGGAAACTTGTATGTAGCCGACATGAACACTGGAAGCACTGAAGAAATCAATTGCTTCTATTCTAAAGCATCCACAGATGAAAGCTGGCTATGGCACAAGAAACTTTCTCATCTAAATTTCAAAACAATGAATTATTTGGTTAAGAGGGAAATGGTGAGAGGTTTACCCCCTATGGAATTCACACAGGAAGGACTATGTGATGCCTGTCAAAAAGGCAAACTAAAAAGGGCAACTCACAGGAGCACTGATATATCTTCAATAACTGATCCTTTACAGTTACTTCACATGGATCTATTTGGTCCAGTGAATGTGATGTCTATGTCAAAGAAAAGATATGCTCTTGTGATTGTTGATGATTTTTCAAAGTACACATGGGTCTTGTTCCTGAATTCTAAAGATGAGACTCCACAACTGGTGATTGATCACATCAAGTTAATTGAGCTGGATTCCAAGTATCCAGTGAGGGCTATAAGGTCAGACAATGGAACTGAATTCAAGAATGCAGTTCTGAATGACTTTTGTACTGAAAAGGGTATAACCAGACAATACTCAGCTCCAAGAACTCCTCAGCAAAATGGGGTAGTTGAAAGAAAGAATAGAACCTTGATTGAAGTTGCACGTACTATGTTAAGTGAATCAAGGCTTCCATTGTACTTTTGGGCTGAAGCTGTCAACACTGCTTGCTATACTCAGAATCGAACTCTTATCAACAAAGACTTGATGAAAACACCCTATGAAGCCATGAATGAAAAGAAACCAACACTCTAATACTTTCATGTATTTGGAGCAAAATGCTTTGTACTTAAAGAAGGAGATGATCAAGGTGGAAAATTTGAAGCCAAAGCACATGAAGCAGTTTTTGTTGGTTATGAAAGAAGAGCTTATAAGGTGTATGTGATTGAACATCAGAAGATGATGGAAATTGTCAATGTAACATTTGATGACACTAAACTCCCTAGTATCCAAACTGAAGATTCATCTGAAAAGCTATCTTTTGAAGATATGACAGATCTAGATTCAGATGGTGATAGTCCACCTGATGTTTGTGCTGATGCTAATGACAACAATGTCAATGATGAGTCTAATCAGAATAATGGTGGTGAAAATTATGATAATATTGAAAACATCACTCATACTTCTGAACACTCATCTAATCATCCTGGCAACAACTCAGGGGGAGTTAATGAAGGATCTACTAGTCATACTCAACATCACAATGAAGAACAAGGCGAATCATCAAGACTAAATCTTCCCAGACAGACTGTTTGGAATAGAGCTCATCCTTTTGAGCTAATCGTTGGTGATCCAGATGTTGGTGTAAAGACTAGAAGAGCTTTGCAAAATCAATGTAATTATTCAGGGTTTCTATCTGAAATGGAACCTAAGAAAACTGAAGAATCTCTTTCAGATCCTGATTGGGTGATTGCTATGCAAGATGAACTCAATCAATTTAAACAACAAGAAGTATGGAAGCTGGTACCCAGACCTACAAATAGAACAGTGGTTGGTACTAGGTGGGTATTCAGAAACAAACTTGATGAAGATGGCACAGTAACAAGAAATAAAGCAAGACTGGTAGCAAAAGGTTACTCACAATCTGAAGGCATTGACTATGATGAGACCTATGCTCCAGTGGCTAGACTTGAGGCCATTAGGATATTCTTGGCATTCGCAGCCTTTTCTAACTTTCATGTTTATCAAATGGATGTCAAGAGTGCCTTTCTAAATGGTAAGCTGGATGAAGATGTATATGTAGAACAGCCACCTGGTTTTGAAGATCCAGATCTATTGGGTTATGTCTACTTTCTCTTCAAGGCTATCTATGGTCTTAAGCAAGCACCAAGGAAATGGTATGACACTCTCTCTGAATTTTTACTTGAAAATGAATTTACTAGAGGTGTCATAGACAAAACTCTCTTCACAAAGAAACATAAGAATGATACAATATTAGTCCAAATCTATGTGGACGATATAATATTCGGGTCTACTAATGATCTTCTTTGCAAGAAATTTGCTAAGTTAATGCAGGGTAAGTTTGAAATGAGCATGATGGGTGAGCTGAAGTTCTTTCTTGGATTGCGAGTAAGTCAAAGAACAGATGGAATATTTATCTGTCAATCCAAGTATGTCAAAGAGCTTCTCAATAAATATCAAATGGAGGACTCATCTTCAGCAAGAACACCATCATCCACAGCGGTCAAATTTGGAGCATGTGAAAATTCTGCCAAGGTAGATATCACAAGCTACAGAGGTATGATAGGCTCATTACTTTATCTTACTGCAAGTAGACCTGATATTATGCATGCTACGTGCTTGTGTGCAAGGTTCCAATCGGATCCTAGAGATGTTCATCTCATTGCTGTTAAACGAATCCTGAGATATCTTAAGGGTACGCCTAACTTAGGCATCTGGTACCCTAAAGATTCTGGTTTTAACCTTGTTGGATATACAGATTCAGATTATGCAGGAAGTGTTGTAGACAGAAAAAGCACATCTGGGAGTTGTCAATTCCTAGGTGGAAGACTTGTTTCCTGGTACAGTAATAAACAACAAACAGTTTCCAACTCAACAGCCGAAGCTGAATACATCGCTGCTCGAAGCTGCTGTGCTCAGATCTTATGGATTAGGAATCAACTTAGAGACTATGGCTTTGTATTAAACAATATTCCTATTTTGTGTGATAATACAAGTGCCATAGCAATCTCCAACAATCCTGTGCAGCATACGAGAACAAAGCACATTGACATCAGGTATCAATTTATTCGAGAGCATGTCATGAATGGTACCGTGGAGTTACTTTTTGTACATGCGGAAGAACAAACAGCAGATATTTTTACTAAGTCTCTTGACGAATCCACATTCACTTGACTTGTTGGTGAATTGGGTATGTTAAATAGTCCTAGTAATTAAACTAGTTAATATCTGAGGTTTGATCTTTAATAATTTACAAGTGATTGATGTGTTAATATTTGTTATTGAAATCACTTGTATAATTATTTTATCAACTTATACTTTTGCTTGTTTCTTCTTAAATCATTGTCATTATCTTCTTTATATATTTCTAATTACTTCTTGTAATTTTAGAGTAATTCATTATTTTAAAAAAATATTTTTCTCGAATTTTACAAGCTGTAATTTATGAGAAATCTATTTTTCTTGAAAATGTCATTATTTTAAAAATTAGTTTCATTATTTTTGATGTTTAATAAATTATATTTTCTTTTTGAATAATTTTCTTTATGGAAATTATTTTATTAGAACATTTATAGATTTATTAATTCACCATAAATAATTATGTAAATATTTAGTATTTTATTTTTATTTGATTTGTAGTGTTTGTCCTTTTGTTATTAATGTTTGATTCCGTAAATAGGACTACCTATGATCGTTTTAATAATGTTTATTATGTCTGCTAATATTAGTGTAAATTAGTGTGTTATTTATAGTTTATTAATTAATAATTAAGTTGCTTTATTATTAGAATATGTTAACTGTAAATATCCTGTTAATATTAGAATGTTAGGATAGTTATATTAATTGTTTTGTTAAATATAACAATCGGTATAACAATCCATCTGATTGTTATATTCGATTTTTTTATTGTTATATTAATTAGTTTTATAATAAACAGTTAGTTTTATTGTTAATATAACTCTAGATATAACTAATCAGTTAGATAGTCATATTACTGCTTTCTCTAAATATAACTTTAGTTATTGTATAGTTATATTAATGTTGTTACTCGAAATATAACCATCGATATAACAATTCTACTGATTGTCATATTTTATGTTTTCGATAGTCATATTGTTATTTAGCTGTTATATAATTATTAGTATATGATAGATATATTACGTTTACACGCAATATAACTATCGGTATGACTATCAACCGATAGTAATATTACAGCTGATTTGTATATAAGTCGATTGTCATATCCGTAAGTCATATCAGTCTGTTAAAAAAATTTTAGCGTGTTAAGTCACCTAAAACTCAGTCGATACATATATATGAACACATATAACTGTCATATTGCTGCCCGATTTTCTTCTCAAATCACACTCCAATCACGATTCTAAGAACATTAATCGATTACCCAGTCGATTATCTTCAAAAATACGGCTTAAATGTGAGATTTAGTCGAGTTTTTGTGATTTTGAGTTTGAAACTTTCGAATTTTCGATCTAAAATTCAAGAGGAATGGTTGTGATTTTTCAAAAACTAAAAATATACTTGTGTTTCTACTGATATCAAGATCATTGCCTCAAATTTTCAGAATTTTTGGTGAAGAATTCAATTTTTCGAATTTTTAATTATTTATTAATTCGAATTTTGTGAATTAATTAGTTTAATTGTTGAATTTTGCAGATTCCATAAATTTGATATTTGATTTGGAATGGCTGGTGCTTATAATAGTTTTGAGATTGTTAATCACAATTTTATTGGATATTTTAATCCCGAGGATTGCTCGGTGGATCGTTTCAAACCTTGGATAACTTTTCTGAACGAACAAAATATCTGTAGCCATGCTATAACTGCAAATATTCCCATGAAATTTGGTCCACTTAAACTAATGTGTACTACAGCTGTCTCAGATGGAAGATCGTTTTCTTTCAACTTTAATGATAAGACATATATAGTGGATGAATCTGTCTTCAATGCTGCTCTGAAACTTCCTACTGAACAGTTTGCTGAAGCGCCATCAACTGATGAGTTGACCCAATTCTTTACACATCTGAACTATCAAGATCAACTGGATCTTAAACGTCCACTCAAAAGCAACCTTGTTCAAGAGTGGAACATTTTCTTCGAGATCATCACAAAGGTTTTTGCCAATTCTACCAAGAGTAACAATATCGTCATCACAGGTATGTTACAGTCAATTGGTTTCTCAATTGATCATAACAGAAGGATCAACTTTGGTAGCTTGCTATGGCCTATATTGTTAAATCGTGTGAAGAAGGCTAGAAAGAACTTTGGGAAAGGTAAAATGGTTAAGTGTCATTACCCTCGATTTTTGACATTAATATTTAATCATCTTATGCCTAAGGATCAGCCTGCTCCTTTTCCAAATGATCGAATTCAATGGTCTGGTAAACCAAACAAGAAGTTCTACACTAGATTGGATACTTCTAAGGCTCTGTTGCATGTTCCAGTGGTCATAACACCATATATGTCTACGTTCATAAATTTACCAAATGTTATGCCTCAACCAGTTGCTGGGATACTTGCACTTGAACAAGCTCCAGAACATGAAGCAGAACAAGCTCTTGAACATCAACTAGAACCAGAACCTCAACCTGATCCTGAACCCTTAATTGCTCCTGAACCTCAACTTCCAGTGGATCAACCCACTCAGAGTGAAGATGATGCAACTGTTAATGATCAGGTATTTGACTCAACTTCTTCGCAATCTTAATAGCTTTCTGATAGTCAACTATTTGTAAGAAATGACCAAGGGGCTGTACAACCACACCCTTTAACCCAGGTCAATGCACCAAACACCAATTCTACATTCTCCAAATACCATCACAGAAAGAAATTGTCAATCAAAAGATCTAATCCGAGTAGTGATGTCTTGAGTGAAACCACAGCTCTGCCTTTACATAAGAAAAGTAAAACTATATCTGAGGAAACTGTAAATCCCTTCATTTCTTCAAGCACACCCCTGTTACTCACAATGGGGGAAGACATTTTCTTAAATGAAGCTGAAAACATTGTCATGCAAGGAGAGCAAGTTACAGTGCCTGCCATTGTTACGACAGAAGAACCCTCACAGGTTTATAGGGATTTGCGAACTCCCATTGCACCACCACTGACCTTCAAAGAGAGGGCTAGGGTGATTTCTGATGTAGGTACAATGGATGCAGCTCAGGAATATGAGAGGAGTGATGTACGGATTACCTCAAATCTGAGTGAAACACTAGCACGTGAGGTGAGTGATACTCATAGAGCTATTGAGGTGAGCGCACACAATGACACAAACACTCTATCTCTCATGGCACAACTTGATCAGATGAAAGAAAGTCTTGCTCAAGCTGAAGAGGATAATAAAACCTAAGGTTTGACATGGATAACATGAGAACTATCTTCACCAACAAGATCAATGCACTCAAACTCTCTCAACAACAAGCAATTGTAGACTCTGGAGATGTCACAGTGGCTCAAGATCTCATTATAACTTCTATGTCGAATCAGATTGAAGATCTTCAGAATAACATAAATGAGAATCACTTATCCACTGAACATCATCTCAGTCAAATTGAAAGGCAAAATGATCATCAAGCAAAGGGGTTGCGACACTTATATAATATCATTAGCAGAACTCACTCACTTACAGCAGAAGAGAACAAATTCTTTGAAAGTAGTGAAGAAGGTGGCCCTGGAGCTGGTACAAGCCATAAAACTGTAGAGGATTCCTCAACTAAGGGGGAGAAATCTAGAGGGGGAGGAAGTGTGAGTAAAGAAAAGGATGAAGATAGGAGTGAGGGGAAGAAGAAGATAACTCAAGCAGCAGCAGCACAGGATGATTATACTGTAGAAGGTTATTACTATACAGGTGAACCTGATAACCTTGATCTTTTTGCTGACTTGCAGTTTCCTGATGATGGTGAAGAATTTGATGAACTGGATCTCAATTTTTGGGATGATGAAGAGCCAGTAGTTCCTGATTCTGTTGAAACACAAAGAATGAATTTTGAAGCTAATAAAGAACTTGAACAGAATGATGCTAATCTGTCTATGAGAGAAGAAAGACTCAAGAAGACACTAGAACAGATAGCTCATAATGAAAGGCTTCAAAAGGTTGAACAGGAAGCACTACAAAAGCAACATGCTCAAAAGCTAGAAGCAAGGAAGATGTATATCAAGTACAAAAGTGGTGATAAATGGGAACGTGCTCAAAAAGTAATAGACTCACCACAAACTTCTGACTATGATGATCGTCGGTTGATTACTATTTGCTTTAAAAAGAAGAACCCTGTACATGACATGTACCTAAAAGCTTTGAAGACAGAAATTGTAAGAATAACCACTACAACTGATCCGAAGAATGGTGAGCTACTAATCTTTGTTGAATGTCATAAGCTTGGATCTCATAAAGTATCTCTTCAGTTCTTCTATGATAGATCTCTGTCAGAGCTTTGGGTGCTGAGACCAAAAGTCAGAACATCTTCTGAGCTAGGTATACTACTTCATGAAAAATTTCAAGAATTTGCTGAAAGAGCTGGTCCTGAAGTAATAGATAACCCTCCACAAGTTAAAATTCTTAAGGGAGAAGTTATTCACACTGTTAATCTTCAGACAAAGGAATTATATACACATCTTGCCAGACATTTGGTGTATGCTGAATATGCTCTTCGAAATCATGGTTTTGCAACTCAGGAAAAAATTGAAGCTGCAGATCATATAAGATCCTATGCTCAGACCAACATGAAGAAGTATAAGCAGTATCAAGGTGAGTTGAGAAAGAAACTTGGAATACCACTAGTTTATCCTACAGATGTATCATCCAGAAGAGAGTTACTTGTTGACTCTGAATTGATCAAGAATCTACCTGATCTGGATGAACAAGAAGAAGGAGAAATCAACGAGGAAGAAAGTGATAAATGAAGATCAGCTCTGCAAGTGATATCTTTAGAGCTTAGATAGAACAAGATAGGATAATTGTCTTATATGATCAATATAGAGGATCATCTATCTTGTATTTATCTTTTCTGTTTGAATCTGGATAATGTTATATATGAACCAGAACTTTTCCATTATTTACTTAGCATTTAAAGTTTTTTTCCTTTACTTGTTTAATTGGGATTAGTTGAAGAATCCTCTAGGTATTTTCTTGTTATTGTCTAACAAACAAATAGGGGGAGATTGAAAGGCATATGACTCAGCCTATTTATAGTTCGAGGATCCTAATCCAATTAAACTAGATTACAATAAGTAAATAATATCAACTGTCACAGGAATCTCAAAAGATGATATCTGTCAGAAGAAAAATCAACAAGTCAATCTATAGTTTTGATGTTTTACACTGGAAGAAGATTCAGTTATCTGATCAAGCCTCAAGGTAGCATTGAAACACATGGATTCATTTAAAGGACAGAGATTTCTATAAGTGATAAGAAACAATATCAGTACAGAATGATTGAAGAGAGTGAAGAATAGAAAAAGACCACAGTTTAAAGTCAAGATGAAGAACAGAGATTGGAGTTAGTCGTTCATGAACCAGACAGTACATCGAGCATCAACAACGATCCAGTGTATGTTCCTTATTATAATTACGTGGTAAACAGTGAAGTATTGACTATTAAAGGATTTGTATTAATTCTACTTTAATTAATTAAATAAAATAATTAATTTAAATAAATTAATTAATTCTATCAGAATTAATATATTTGTTAAAGTAATTATTAGATTAATTAAATCAGAATTAATATGAAAAAGAAATAGTTATTTAAATGATTTTTATAAATCATTTGATTAATTATAAGCTGAAAAAATATGATAATATAACTATCAAAGGATAGTTATACCGATTGTCATATACGGTTCAAAGAGTATAGTCATATCAAGATGATTGGATTGGACAGTCATATTATTTCAACTGGATAGTCATATCTCATTCAAAGAGATAGTTATACCGAATGTTGTATTGGAATATATAGTCATATCTAGTTCAACAGACTGTCATATTAAGTATTAATGATAGTCATACCGAAAGTTATATTGGAAGAGACTGTCATATTACTTGGAGTGGATAGTCATACCGAATGTCATATTATTGTTAACTGATTGTTATATCAGTTGAAATAAAGCAATATGACTATGGCTGTGTTATAAAAGACAGCAGATTGCAAAAGAAGCAGAAGCATCCGAACATAACATAAAATACATACACAACAGCCTATCTCTCTCTCTCTCAAGCTCAAGAACACATACAAATTAATAGCTGTAAATTCAAGTTCATCTCAGTTGTAATATTCTATCCATTGGAACTTGTTTACTTGTGATTCTTGTACTACTAGCGAATTAAGTTTCCTAGTTCACAACTTGATATCTTGATTTTTATTAACTAAATTAGAAAAGTTCATGTCGAATTTTCTAATTAGTTATTAATTACTTGATAATCATTTGGACTGGTTTTGTAACACCCATCAAGTTAATATATTGTTATATTCAACTTGAAATCTGTGTTATATTATTCCGCACAAATTTGTTTAAGATAAATTTTATTTAAAGAACAAATTTCGAGAAAATGATATAGATTGCATTCAACCCCCCCTTCTACAATCTTATCGGACCTAACACTCAAGCAAAAGAATATAAATGCAAAAGATGTGCATATAGGCTCAAAACTCACTTGGTGTGGTAGGACATAATCAATCTCAAGTAAAGGTATCCTCAATGCACCTACTTGTACTAAAAGCATGAAAACCAAATCATCTTACACCTAATCATGACATTCTAATTTCTTGCACAAATCAAATAAGTCTACTAGTTTCACCTTGCTAGTGAAAGTGTGTGGACAAGAACTTAGCAAATCACTTCTCAATCAAAAGGTAAAGGAACACAAGATTATCATAGCATGTAAGGGTGCATCAAGCAACTAGCAATCAATTAACAAGACTAGAATAAGATTAGAACTCTACTATTTACAATCCGACAACTCTTTTTGTGATTTTTTCATTTTTTTTTTTTGGATTTTCTGATTTTTATATTTACACTAAAAACCCTCCCCCATACCTAGATCATGCATTGTCCTCAATGTATGCAAATGCAAGATAAATGAGTAAATGAGAATGAGGTAATACCTGATAAGGGATGACGGAGATGAATGAAAATGAAAAAAAACTAATTAACACGACTCACGCACACAATTCCTCCCTCATACCTGAATTTCACGAGGGAAGGCAAAGGAATAAAATCGAATTAGCCGATGCCGGTAGGAAAATTGGGGTGAAGCTTTGAGAAAATATCAAGACATTGTTGAAAATTTTTGATTAGAAAATATTTTCTCAAGTAACATGAAATCATTCAACCTTATAGAACAAGTGTCACTAATGTTCTCCCTAAACCAACTTAAGGCTTCCTTATTTTGTTTAAGCAAATTAGAGATAATGAAATTTTGGTTAGGGGTTGAATCACTAGGAATGACAAAAGATAATGGTTCATCTTTCCCTAAAGGCTGTTGATCAAACTCGGGATGATAGAAAGTTGAGTCAAATGTGGGAGGTGTTCCCACGGGACTCTTAAGAAAGGGCTCAACATTAACAATCTCGGGTGGGGTCTCCCACTTAGAACAAGTTTCATTCAAATCTCATAACTTATCAAATGTAGGTGGTTCACCAACGGGAGTTTTAACAATAATATTTGGTTCACAAGAGACCTCCACAGATTTGGTTTCCCACTTAGAACAAATATCGTCAAACTCTCTCAACATCTCTTCCGAGGTCATGTCCCTTAACGACTCAATATACTCTTGATTAGTTTTGTGATTTATTTGAAAATCCTCAACAAGAAGTGACTCAATCTCACTATCCTCAAGGTTTGACCAATTAACAATGTCATCAACAAGATTAACCCCTATTGTTTGTTCATAAAGCTCATTGGGTTCTTTTCCGACATTAAAGAAGTTAAAGTTAATTGTCATATTACCAAAAGTAAGTTTCATCGAACCATCCCTACAATTAATTAATGCATTAGATGTAGCAAGAAAAGGTCTTCCTAGAATGATCAGGATTTGGTTCTTAGGATTCGTGACGGGTTGAGTCTCGAGGACAACAAAATCAATCGGAAAGATGAAATCACCAACCTTAATTAGCACATCTTCAATTATTCCCTTAGGCATTTTGACGGAACGATCGGCTAATTGAATTGTCATGTTCATCTTTTGAAGTTCGCCTAAACCTAGGGCTTGATAGACCGAAAATGGAAGAAGATTCACACTAGCGCCTAAGTCAAGTAACGCCTTGTCCACAAAAGTATTGCCTATGACACATGAAATTGTAGGACAACCGGGGTCCTTATATTTCACGGGAATTTGGTTCGAAAGAATTGAACTAAAATGAGAAGTCAAAAAGGCTTTCTTTGGGACGTGGGTGGAACGTTTGTGAGAACATAAATCTTTTAGACACTTGGCATAAGTGGGAATTTGTTGAATGGCATATAAAAGAGGAATGTTGATCTCGACTTGTTTGAAAACTTCCGAAATCTTTTCTATTTGAGGCGATTGTTTGTTTGAAAGGAGTCGTTGAGGATAAGGAGCTTTAGGCTTAAAGACTCGTTCACTAGACACATCAGGAATGGAATTGGAAAGTGGAACAACAATCGAAGATTCGTTAGGTGAAGGTGGTGTTTGAGTCGATTAAGGCTCGTTAGATGATGATGATTTATGAGAAGATTCTGATGACTCGGGAGTGGATTTTGAAGATGAAGGTTCAAGTGGTGAAGGTGTGGGACTAGATGACTCGAGAGGCTCGGGATTTGGAGTATGGTTTGAATGATCAAGCTTAGGGTTTGGTTCAACATTTGACTCTTCTTCGTCTTCGGGAGACTCAACTCCTACCTGATTATCAACTTGTTTTCCCGACCTTAAAGAAATGATAGCATTAACATTTTCGGGAGGTCTTTGGTTGAGAGGAAATTTAGGGTTGACCTCGGGTTGACTCGGGAACTTGTTCTTCTCTCGCTCACACATGGCGTTGGCTAATTGACTCACTTGAACCTCTAACTTAGATATGGCTAGAGTACTAGCATTCAAAAGTTGCCTATCTTGAGTCATGGTTTGCATGAAGGTTTGTTGATATTGAGCCAAATTAGTTGTCGATTTCAAAAGCGCATCAAGAGTCTTTTCCAAAGAATTAATTCTCTAATCTAATTCATGAAAGCCGGGAGGGTGGGCGGGTGCTTGATTTGGATAAGGACTATGATTTTGTATCGGGTTTGGAAAAGGAACTTGGTTTGGAGTTGAGTAAGAGTTTTGATTGGGCTTTTGAAAAAAATGAGGTTGAAAAGAAGGTGGCGGATATTGGTAGTTTTGGCCTTGGTTCCACGAGAAATTTGGGTGATTCTTCCACCCGGGATTGTAGGTAGGAGCAAAAGTATCATTCCTAGGGGTTGGTTGAAACACCACGTTGACTTGATCACAACCGGGAAAGTTTGGAAAACCTTGATTATAATTAGAGCACATAGACACTTGTGAGGGGGCGTTACTAGTTTCTAGGGCTTCGAGTCTTCTAGTTAGAGTAGCTAATTTGGCATCGGTTGTGACGCCCCCAAAATCTGAGGTCAAAGATTCAGGTCGTCACGCCACCATTCAACCATATCATACCTGTATTAACTTTACAACTCAACAATACATCCATTCATACCTCAATCTTACACACATTCAAGTTAGAGTCTCAGAAACGATAATCAAAAGTGCCACTAAATATTACAATTCATTTGTACAAATCAGAGTCTTACGCAATTCCACTTATACAACTACACTTGAAGACAAGTCTTACTATTACAGTTGAAAACCTATCAGACCCACTCTGCAGTATTTATCAGGAACTAAATCATCTCTGGGGTAAATCTTCTACTCCTCTTCTGCTGTCGCGAAGTTAACCGACCAAATTCTTCTCTTTCTAAAAAGTTTTTATAAAGCAAGAATGAGTTACATAATGCTCAGCAAGTTCACCATTTTCTAAAATAATAATGTGGTTCATTTCGAAAACGTTCCCGACTATATGGGCATATATCTCAGATTTCAAAACATAATTGGACAATATATATGTCCGAGTTTGAATAAAACATCTATGCTCACTAAGGAGCTTTAAGAATAACATATGAACCCTTTATAAGGTTCCCATTTCAATATATCTCAAGTTTGAAAATATATACATATGGGTATATCATTTTCGGTAAAACACTCTACGATTAACATACTGTACAAGGAATACAGCATTGCAAACCTCTTTCCTTCCATTAGCTTAGAAGGTTTCTCATACAAAACATTTCATTCTTTGAGACAATTGCAAGAGTGTACTAACACGTGCCAATCTTTATAGAAAATCTTGCAGTTCTAGATACTGCACGATGTCAATATTTTCTCATAAAAAACCACACTATCAGCAACTTGGCACTTAGGCCCAAGAAGCAGTGTTTGAGTATTTTTCCAAAGTGGAGGATGGGACTGGAAGAAAACATAAAAACCTGACAAGGATTGACGATGATCAGTCGCCACATCCAAGTTCAATAATCCGCGGGTCTTCTCTACCGATAGAAGGATAGAAACTACATCCGTAACTATCCCTCGGGTGAAAACTACATCCGTAATCACCCTCGATGAAAACTACATCCGTAATCACCTTTGGCAACACCTGGGCCGGAATAATAAGTGATGGATCGCCTGGCTCACGGCCGCTTACACATCCCGGGAATCGTTCGTCAACGGTTCCCACACCTGCCAGAGTCCCTTTTTCTTTTCTTTTAAAACTTGATTTTGATTGAAAACAGAGTAATTGAGGTCCGACATCAGTTGACCGATGATTCTTGAAATCATACAAGAAGCAGAATCTGACCGGGGGTTTTCGAAAATGTGTTTGAGTTCAAATGAGTTCGAGTTTGAAGTATTAAAAAGTATCTTGGATTAACTTTGTCTTTAAATAATGAACAAAGATTAATAAATAGTATTTTAAGATTTAATATTAATAATTAATAAAATAATTATTCGATAAAATAAACTCTTAATCCAAGATAGGGTTTCGAGTATTTACGAAGATACAACAATAGTTATTTGAGTATACGATACCACCCGAATGACCCTTCGGGTTTTCGCAATATAGATACGATATAATAATATACCGCTCCCCGGTCAATAGTATATACGGACCGCTACGACCTCTATTGCTAGAGTCGTTGTCCGAAGAAAACACTTCAATCTAAGTTCAAGGGGTAAAAGCATACATGTACTTGTTCAATCTCAATTGCATCAATACTTCGATAAACATAGCATTTGATATAATTTGAAAACTACAAACACAACAGTGAAAATCCTTGTATAGGGATAAGTTTTGAAAAGTAAACTTGCCTTGGTTTGGTTGGGGGTGGTCGAACGTGCGGATTCGAACGATCTATACATAAGCAATAATCGTTCGTTAGTACCTTAACATTATCTCTTTAATTACGGGGTTTAAGGGGGTACGAAATTAACTTAACGACTTCGTCTTATGACTCTCTAGCCCCACTATAGGTCCATGTCATCACTCGATTACGCTCGTCACTTACTCGACTTAATTTAGTTACCACGTTCGAATCATAACCACTAACCCTAGAATCATGTTCCACTAATCGACCTTTTTCCATTGCGCGAATTTTACTCTAGCATTTTTATAAAATCCAAAAATTCATATTTTAATCCAATTCCTTTTGGGTGGTCTTCACCACTGCATTCCCTACATTCTCAATTTTTTCCATGATCCCACATATATTTTAAGGTGTTTAAACAAGGTTCACAAGGGGGTCACTTAATGCAGTCCATAGTCCAGAAACAAAATTCACTCCTCCGGCCATAACTAAAAATCTACACATCACCTAGCCATGA
This sequence comes from Saposhnikovia divaricata, assembly GCA_036435485.1. NCBI lineage: Eukaryota > Viridiplantae > Streptophyta > Magnoliopsida > Apiales > Apiaceae > Saposhnikovia > Saposhnikovia divaricata. Next base: position 78,437,707 of record CM071599.1, read on the forward strand.
GCCTTACATTTCCAGAAATTACATTCAATTATATTTCCAACAATATATGGTAGGACATCAGGGGACATCATTTGGGGGTTTAAAATTGTGCTACAATGCAGATCAAAGTTCCTGGACAAAACTCAGCAAGCTAAAACTACTTAGATCAATCATTTTTCATACTCCAATAACATAATCAACACTTAATACACTTAGATCATGGTTCATAACACTCATGGAGTTATATATATTAACCATAGTCATAAAAGTCACAATCTCAACATCAAAACTCAAGATCCATGCTATCCAATTCATACATAACCAAGATTAGTTCTAAAACACATGGATCAACTACCGTACTTAATAAACAATACATAACCAAAAGGGTTTATGGTTGTTATACCTTCTTGAGTGGCTAAAGACCTTGGGTGAGCTTTACAACAACTAGGAACACTTGGATGAGCCCTCACAAACCTTAATCCTTCAAGATCTAAAAGATAACAACCTTGGGTTAACACTTCTCCAATCCTTCAACAATTTTTATCTCAAGATTCAATGGATGAAATGCTATGAAATTGATACCATACCTCTATTATAGTGTAAGGAAGCCCTAGGATTTTTGCTTGGAATTGTAGGTGAGGAAAAGATGGAGAAAAAATCTCTCTTCTCCTCCTCTTGTTGTTCGGCCGAGAGCTTCAAAAAGGGGGGGGGGAGAGTGTTTTCTTTGTGTTTTGTTTTGAAAGGAATAAAATGATATGTATGGTATGTATTATTGTGGGGATTAGATGTGGTTCACATGTTGCCAAGCTAGGGTCTAGGTTGTCTCCCCATGCCCTATTGTCCCCTAGGTTACAACACCCATCACACATGTCACTATTCACTTCTACTTTATGCTTTCTAGTTTCTTTTCCTAACTAGCTAGTTACATGGCACTTGCATGTAATTTCTTTCCTTGTATTATTGTTCTCCCACCAATGCTTGTTATTTAATCTTTACCTCGTATCGTATCTTAATTATTCTCTCGTAATAATATTTTGTCGCGTAGAGATTTCCCCTATAATTCCTTAAGTACTTATTGTGTAAATTCCTCGAATGTCCATAGTTCCTTGTCATAATTCTTAATAAATCCTTTAATACTCTAACCATTCTCAAATCCCAAGTTTTATAAATATTACTAACAATAAGACTCCTGCCTTCACAATCTCCCTTTTTATCTTACATAATAAATGCAACAACGCAGTTTCTCAGACAATCAATTCTATTAATCAACAGGGATGACTAGAAAGGTTCCATAATGACAAAGTCACAAGATATTAAATAAAAGGAAATATTACCAAAAATTAGGGTTCTTACAGCCTCCCCTCCTTAAAAGGATTCCGTCCCGGAATCAGGTTGAAAACAGTTGGGGGTGCTTTTCACGCATCGCGCTCTCTAGTTCCCATGTTGATTCTTCGACATTCTGATTCCTCCACAAAACTCTCACTAATTTGACAACCTTGTTCCTCAGCACCTGTTCTTTTCTATCCATGATTTCTACGGGTTGCTCTATATATGTTAAGTCCGGTTGCAGATCCACTTGATCATGTTCTATCACATGTCGGAAGTCGGTATGGTAGGGTCGTAGCATGGACACATGGAACACATTATGTACTTACTGTAAGCTCGGAGGTAAAGCCAATTCATAGGCTAACTTCCCAACTCGTTTCAGGATCTCAAAAGGTCCAATAAATCTCGGGCTTAGTTTTCCCTTCTTACCAAATCTCATCAATCCTTTCCACGGCGATACCTTCAGCATCACAAACTCTCCTACCTCATATTCTTTGTCCTTGCGGGTCTGGTCCGCATACTTCTTCTGTCTGTCCTGGGCCGCTACCAACCGCCCTCTTATGAGCTCAATAGTTTCTCTTGTCTGTTGGACCAGTTCAGGCCCTAAAATCTTCCGCTCTCCAACCTCTTCCCAACACAAGGAAGACCGACATCTTCGTCCGTATAAAGCTTCATATGGGGCATTCCTATATTCGCGTGGTAACTGTTGATGTAGGAAAATTCGATCAACGGCAAGTGGTCATCCCAACTTCCCTTAAAATCGATGACACATACTCTCAACATGTCCTCTATGGTCTGGATGGTTCTCTCGCTCTGTCCGTCTGATTGGGGGTGGTATGCAGTACTCATGTTTAACTTGGTCCCCACACAATCCTGAAAACTCCTCCAGAACCTGGAGTTGAACCTTGGGTCTCTCCCAGATGCAATGCTCACAGGAACCCCATGCCTTACCACGATCTCCTTAGATATCTCATAAAATTTGACCATTCGAAATAATGGGTTTCGTAAAAAGCTAATGACTTTTACATACACTCGTCTGTACCGTAAAGATGTAATATCAATTAGAAATCTTCATTTAATAATTCGTACATATCGTGATTGCAAAAATTTCTCATCCACCCATAAAATTACTATTCGTCCAGGTTTCGAATATTCCCGAAAGTTAGGGTTAATGCAGTCTCCTCTCCTTAAAAGGATTCTATCTTAAGAACCTAAGGATAATAGTTGGGGATACAATTCCAACCTTACCCTTTCCAACTCTCAGGTTGACACCCCAACCCTATTGTTCTCTCCCTTGGTCTCACCAACGCCTTAATGTTGTTTCTCAACGCATACTCTCCTCGACCTGTATTCCTTATCGGTTGTTCTATGAATGAAAATTTCTATCCCACTACTTATACGTTCCTCTTCTACCTTGTTCATAGTATCCGTGTTGAGTTCCTGTATCGTTGGCCCGTGAATACTTTGTGGTCGTGTTTTGTAATCCGAGACAACGTCAATACGCACGGTATTCCTCATATTCCTTCGCTTGATTAGCAGGCATGTGTTGCCTCCCGTCAGCCGTTACCACTTGCTATGGATACTGTATAGTCTTCGGTATATGCCGAACCAGTTCAGCTACAATGTCCCTCGTTCATTGACTTCTTCGTAACTCAAGAGAAGCGAAACTTCTTCTTTCGCAGTACGCTCTACAGGAGACGTCCTTACGTTCGCATGGCGATGATCGTGATAACAACATTCATTTCATAGATAAGTTTTTATTCACGACTGCCCCGTGAAATCTAAGGCACGACACTACATTTAAGTTCGATCGTCTGGAAAATTCTTCTTCCCTGTCTGTCAACCACAGACCAAATTAGTACATACGCTCCATCATTTTATTAATTATACTTGAAAGCACCTTCAATATTCGAAGTTTAACCTTAAGTTTCTATCTGACGTAATCACTGCAGAAGTTTATATTGTACCGCCATCTCTTCCGTATATAAATCGATGATCTTCTAAAGGGAAGGTTTCTCGTGACTTGGTCCAACAATTATAATTCAACTAGGGCCATCTCTTGGCTCGGTCTTCGGCGACTTACTTATGAAATTCATTACAATTCTGTCCACGTTCAAGATTTTCTACAGGCGGAATTAATCCACTAGATCTCTATCATTCTGCTTTTGGCATGTCGCGTTTGTACTTAATAGTTTGCCAATACCATTCTTCCTTTCAGTTTACCAAACATTCCCTTAATTCTCTGTACATCTTTGTCCTTCCCATAATTTAGTCATTTTCCTCTAACATTATTCTTTATTGTATATACTCTATTTTCTTGGTCAATACAGACTGAATTCCAATTTCGAATAATCCCTTCTATAGGTATCGGCCACCACACTGGCCTTTCCTGGGAAAAAAACAAATTTCTCCATTATACTCCCTGCTCTTTTTCGTCACCTTCTCTTTCTTATGTTCAGTCCTAATATGAAGATATACTTATGGCACTTGTGGAAAACTTTCACACTTTTCTCCTAAGGTTAACGTCTCAGTTTTATGCGTGAACGCCATCATGACTAATCCCAGACGCATGGTTAGTGCTATCTCATAACCTTTATGTTGTTTAGAAGTATAGGCTATCATCCTTTTTCTACTGCATCAGCACACCTCTTAAACTCTCGAAAGACGCATCATCGTGACTCTCAAGGTCCTCTTTTTATCATCAAGTATAGCTAACAACGAGGCTGTTGCTAATATCTCATTTCATCCCAAAACTTTGTTCATTAATCCATAAAGGCTTCTGACTCATTAGTCCATTCAAACGATACTACCACAATTTTATAACGTTTATATTAGTGTGAAATGCCAACTTTGGCACAGTACAGAGGTCGATCTTGAGTTGGTAAAACCTTCTCTTCAACTTTATCTTTGAAAAACAACTACTCATTTCAACTAGTCAACAATTCCTCCATTTCCGATAAGGGTATCAGTTCTCGATGGTATATGTAAGATGTCATACGCTCGTCCTCCTTCACAACTGGCGCCAACCAGCCTGAGGCCTGCATGCGGCTGCGATTCCCAATAAACTTGATTAGGTGGCAATCTCGAAGGATCATTGGCATATCTCCATGCATCCATTTGCTATTAGGGGCATGTTAAACTATATGTCTCTCTATGTGCATCAATCCCTTTAAGCTAAGTAAAGCTTCACATTCTTGCCACGATATTTCTTCCTTTCTCGTCCATCTCACTTCCATGTTAGTTTCCTCCAAGGATATGTTTTACATCGCAATCGATTTGCATTTCTTGGATCAGGAAAAGGCTTGGTAACTCCAGAATTCATTAATATAACATCCTGACAACGGTTGGTAGGAGCGTGCTCCCAACCACCTCATCATTTCTTATAACTTTCCCCACACCAATATTAAAGGTCTTGTGGTATGCCCTGACATGTTATTTCTACTTCAATAATTACTCGGCATAACGCTCTGGCTGCACAATTATAACATTTGGTTTTTTTGATCTCATATTGGTGTAACGGTTCACAATTGTACCTCCCGTTCACCTTAGAGTAATCACTTTGAAAGGAATGGTTTCAAAATAACAAGGTCCAATAGATAATCTCACTAAGAATTCACATTGGATGTTCCAAGAATGTTGATGGTTCCAAATGCTAGGAGTCTCGATTTTTGGAGATGTAAGGATGGACAGAAAGAATACAACAAGGTTTATTCCTTCCCGTCCTGATAATTCTGTAATATGACACCATAGAGAATGTTGTACAAGGGCAATGATTGTTGGGTACAAAAGTCATAAAGACGGTCTTTATACAATTCTTACATCAGGTGGATACTTTTCCTCCTGAATAATAAGAGGAAGTCTAAAGTCGCATTGATGAAGGTCAGCCAATAGAAAGCAATTCTACTCCATGACAATTAAAGAATGAAGGAGTTTGTCACTCAAGTAATCAATGGTTTCAAATGAATTCTCATTGTATGAAATGAAAGAATAAAATATTCAAGTGATATAAAGTCTGATACGAAGATGGGTAAGAGTTCAAGTCGAGTGGGCGACCTCACTAGGTCTCAATCAAGTTATTCGTCCAAACTTTCATCATCATACTTTACCACATGCAAAATGCATTGCGGACTGAATTAAATTGGGAGTTGGACCAGTGACACAATAACTAGTCCTTTTCAGGAAACACTAGCGACTAGCTAGACAAAATTTGCTAGTTCACCTGTTTGAGACATCACCACCAGCTAGGACAATTAGCTAGGTGTTCTTCACAACATTACAATTTTGAGTAGTTGGAACGATCAACTAGTCATTCATATTGACATAACGACTAGCCAGTTTCAATTGGATAGAACGGAATTTCAACATCGTAGCCACTAAAGAAACTTTAGGCTTCTCGGACAACGAATGAAAATAAGAAGTTATTAAGTTTGAAAAAAAAGAAAACTATAAAATCTGAAGAGAATGTTCTAGGTATCGGAACAATCGATAACCTCTCATCAAATATTACTTATCAGTGAAATGATCCACCCAAGGGTGCCTCCGTACACATGCTTTATCAGATCCGACAATAGAATTAAATTCGGAATACCAATATCAAAATGATATCCTTACTATGATTTCAATGTACGATGTACAATCTCATCTTGAATAGAAGAAAAGAATTCATGAGGGATGTCTGGACATTAGATCATCCCTGTCCTCAGTAATTTGTTGAATATTTATGAGCTCAACTGAAGAATGCAAGTATGAAAGAAGCAATCAAATATCGATATTCGTGAAGTAGTATTCGTCGGTTAATTAAGGAAATATTTGTGGAACATTCCTTGGATAATTGAAAGAGAGTGTAAATAGTCCTGAGCAGAAATAATTATAAACTTCAAATAGAATGCTCGGGCTCAATTAAGATACCTTGGATGAGTCCCGGTTTAGAGAAAGTATATCACTGGTTGTTATTCCACAAGTTTGAAGTAGAAAGCTAGGAGGGTTACCTGATATAAGCTAATCGAGGTAACATGGTTAGTGAACGGTTTAAAATGAAGTAGTGCACCAGCCGGTAGTTATCAAAATAAGTTAATAATCATTCGTGCATCTCCTTATCACCACTATGAGGGTAACTCCATCTCTTCGTCTTCGTAATACAAGACACCAACTAGTGCGTCTCTCAATCATCATCTTAAAGTCATTTATCGAGTTAGGGTTTCACCAATATATCTGTCATTTCCGTGCTTTATCTTGAAGACCAAGCTTCACATCATTCCGGGGACACCTGCTAAGTTTATGGGGTCCTACTTCATGCCTTCCGACATGAATCACAAGTGGCCAGTTCCCCCTGGGAACAGATCAAAGAGATCTCTCAGGGATCTCAGTGCAGTCCATAGGTTCAGTGGCGGGTGTGTGTATGTGAACATATACCAAAAATATTGAGGTCTACAATACGTATATACGTAGTCCATGCTAACATCTCTATTAAAGGATCCCACCCTAGACCCGCTGGTCTTTTCTTTTGGTAGGCTCTGAGATCACTGTATCGCTCGTTGCAACCATGTTCAACTTCTCTCGAGTCCCTTTGTTAATTCTACTTGTTTGTTCTCTAAGTTGAACTACCATGTTCTAGCGTCTGAATCATGCGTGGCATTATCTAGCACGCTCGTCTTATGATAACATCCTCGTATAACACATGTAAAATTCGCCATCAAGGGTAATGGAATCCACAACGACATAGTGACCAACCTTCAGGTAAACCCGTTACTTATCGAAAATCGGGTCTTATAACCAAAGTAAAAGACTTTCATTAGTCCAAGTACTAAGTACCTTTAATTATGTAGGGAAGTCCAAACTTCTTGATTCTTAAAATGCCGCCTCCTAAACTCTGGAGGACTATGGGCCACAGAATTTATGCCAGCCTAGCCATCCGATAATATTGGCAATATCGCCTCTACATCAGCTGCTCTTGAGATTTCGCTCTGCTTCCTATATCATTACCAATGATAGGTCATGTACGACTCTCAAACCTCTATTCATCATTCTGAAGGTCTCTAAGGATTCTATCGACCCTAGTCTAATACCTCCAGTAACACTCCAGTCCATTCTACTCACTGGTACCTCTTCCGGTAGTCCAATCATAAGTTTACTACGAACTCTTATGTCATTCTCCTACTTAGACTTAACTCTCAACCCTCTCGTTTCTGAGTACTGTAACTTATTGCTCTGATACCATTCTTGTGACGTCCCCCAAATCTGAGGTCAAAGATTCAGGTCGTCACGCCACCATTCAACCATATCATACCTGTATTAACTTTACAACTCAACAATACATCCATTCATACCTCAATCTTACACACAATCAAGTTAGAGTCTCAGAAACGATAATCAAAAGTGCCACTAAATATTACAATTCATTTGTACAAATCAGAGTCTTACGCAATTCCACCTATACAACTACACTTGAAGACAAGTCTTACTATTACAGTTGAAAACCTATCAGACCCACTCTGCCGTATTTATCAGGAACTAAATCATCTCTGGGGTAAATCTTCTACTCCTCTTCTGCTGTCGCGGAGTTAACCGACCAAATTCTTCTCTTTCTGAAAAGTTTTTATAAAGCAAGAATGAGCTACATAATGCTCAGCAAGTTCACCATTTTCTAAAATAATAATGTGGTTCATTTCGAAAACGTTCCCGACTATATGGGCATATATCTCAGATTTCAAAACATAATTGGACAATATATATGTCCGAGTTTGAATAAAACATCTATTCTCACTAAGAAGCTTTAAGAATAACATATGAACCCTTTATAAGGTTCCCATTTCAATATATCTCAAGTTTGAAAATATATACATATGGGTATATCATTTTCGGCAAAACACTCTACGATTAACATACTGTACAAGGAATACAGCATTGCAAACCTCTTTCCTTCCATTAGCTTAGAAGGTTTCTCATACAAAACATTTCATTCTTTGAGACAATTGCAAGAGTGTACTAACACGTGCCAATCTTTATAGAAAATCTTGCAGTTCTAGATACTGCACGATGTCAATATTTTCTCATCAAAAACTACACTATCAGCAACTTGGCACTTAGGCCCAAGAAGCAGTGTTTGAGTATTTTTCCAAAGTGGAGGATGGGACTGGAAGAAAACATAAAAACCTGACAAGGATTGACGATGATCAGTCGCCACATCCAAGTCCAATAATCCGCGGGTCTTCTCTACCGGTAGAAGGATAGAAACTACATCCGTAACTATCCCTCGGGTGAAAACTACATCCGTAATCACCCTCGATGAAAACTACATCCGTAATCATCCTTCGGCAACACCTGGGCCGGAATAATAAGTGATGGACCGCCTGGCTCACGGCCGCTTACACATCCGGGGAATCGTTCGTCAATGGTTCCCACACCTGCCAGAGTCCCTTTTTCTTTTCTTTTAAAACTTGATTTTGATTGAAAACAGAGTAATTGAGGTCCGACATCAGTTGACCGATGATTCTTGAAATCATACAAGAAGCAGAATCTGACCGGGGGTTTTCGAAAATGTGTTTGAGTTCAAATGAGTTCGAGTTTGAAGTATTAAAAAGTATCTTGGATTAACTTTGTCTTTAAATAATGAACAAAGATTAATAAATAGTATTTTAAGATTTAATATTAATAATTAATAAAATAATTATTCGATAAAATAAACTCTTAATCCAAGATAGGGTTTCGAGTATTTACGAAGATACAACAATAGTTATTTGAGTATACGATACCACCCGAATGACCCTTCGGGTTTTCGCAATATAGATACGATATAATAATATACCGCTCCCCGGTCAATAGTATATACGGACCGCTACGACCTCTATTGCTAGAGTCGTTGTCCGAAGAAAACACTTCAATCTAAGTTCAAGGGGTAAAAGCATACATGTACTTGTTCAATCTCAATTGCATCAATACTTCGATAAACATAGCATTTGATATAATTTGAAAACTACAAACACAACAGTGAAAATCCTTGTATAGGGATAAGTTTTGAAAAGTAAACTTGCCTTGGTTTGGTTGGGGGTGGTCGAACGTGCGGATTCGAACGATCTATACATAAGCAATAATCGTTCGTTAGTACCTTAACATTATCTCTTTAATTACGGGGTTTAAGGGGGTACGAAATTAACTTAACGACTTCGTCTTATGACTCTCTAGCCCCACTATAGGTCCATGTCATCACTCGATTACGCTCGTCACTTACTCGACTTAATTTAGTTACCACGTTCGAATCATAACCACTAACCCTAGAATCATGTTCCACTAATCGACCTTTTTCCATTGCGTGAATTTTACTCTAGCATTTTTATAAAATCCAAAAATTCATATTTTAATCCAATTCCTTTTGGGTGGTCTTCACCACTGCATTCCCTACATTCTCAATTTTTTCCATGATCCCACATATATTTTAAGGTGTTTAAACAAGGTTCACAAGGGGGTCACTTAATGCAGTCCATAGTCCAGAAACAAAATTTACTCCTCCCGCCATAACTAAAAATCTACACATCACCTAGCCATGAGCCTTACATTTCCAGAAACTACATTCAATTATCTTTCCAACAATATATGGTAGGACATCAGGGGACATCATTTGGGGGTTTAAAATCGTGCTACAATACAGATCAAAGTTCCAGGACAAAACTTAGCAAGCTAAAACTACTTAGATCAATCATTTTTCATACTCCAATAACATAATCAACACTTAATACACTTAGATCATGGTTCATAACACTCATGGAGTTATATATATTAACCATAGTCATAAAAGTCACAATCTCAACATCAAAACTCAAGATCCATGCTATCCAATTCATACATAACCAAGATTAGTTCTAAAACACATGGATCAACTACCGTACTTAATAAACAATACATAACCAAAAGGGTTTATGGTTGTTATACCTTCTTGAGTGGCTAAAGACCTTGGGTGAGCTTTACAACAACTAGGAACACTTGGATGAGCCCTCACAAACCTTAATCCTTCAAGATCTAAAAGATAACAACCTTGGGTTAACACTTCTCCAATCCTTCAACAATTTTTATCTCAAGATTCAATGGATGAAATGCTATGAAATTGATACCATACCTCTATTATAGTGTAAGGAAGCCCTAGGATTTTTGCTTGGAATTGTAGGTGAGGAAAAGATGGAGAAAAAATCTCTCTTCTCCTCCTCTTGTTGTTCGGCCGAGAGCTTCAAAAAGGGGGGGGGAGAGTGTTTTCTTTGTGTTTTGTTTTGAAAGGAATAAAATGATATGTATGGTATGTATTATTGTGGGGATTAGATGTGGTTCACATGTTGCCAAGCTAGGGTCTAGGTTGTCTCCCCATGCCCTATTGTCCCCTAGGTTACAACACCCATCACACATGTCACTATTCACTTCTACTTTATGCTTTCTAGTTTCTTTTCCTAACTAGCTAGTTACATGGCACTTGCATGTAATTTCTTTCCTTGTATTATTATTCTCCCACCAATGCTTGTTATTTAATCTTTACCTCGTATCGTATCTTAATTATTCTCTCGTAATAATATTTTGTCGCGTAGAGATTTCCCCTATAATTCCTTAAGTACTTATTGTGTAAATTCCTCGAATGTCCATAGTTCCTTGTCATAATTCTTAATAAATCCTTTAATACTCTAACCATTCTCAAATCCCAAGTTTTATAAATATTACTAACAATAAGACTCCTGCCTTCACAATCTCCCTTTTTATCTTACATAATAAATGCAACAACGCAGTTTCTCAGACAATCAATTCTATTAATCAACAGGGATGACTAGAAAGGTTCCATAATGACAATGTCACAAGATATTAAATAAAAGGAAATATTACCAAAAATTAGGGTTCTTACATCGGTTGCAATCGAATTTCCAATCGAATGCAAACCCCTAGATGTAGTAGACGACTCGTTCGACTTATTAGGCTCCCTAGTAGACTCTCACAACATGGTCTTCTCGGCTAATTCTTCGAAAAATGACCATTCGTCCTCATCTTTTTCCATGAATTTACCTTGGCACATAGACTCTAACAAAGCGGTTGTTGGACTATCTAAGGCCTCGTAAACAATCTTACAAAGTCTTCATTTTTCTATTCCGTGGTGGGGGCATTGTGATAAAAGATTTTTAAAATGATCAAAATATTTCCAAAAAGACTCATTTTCCTTTTGATGATATTGATTTATTTCATTTGTAATTCTCGTAGTCTTATGGTTTGGAAAATATTTCTTAAGAGAAATTACCACAAATCCCTCCCACGTGGAAATAGAATTAACCGGTAGGCTATACAACCATTTGTTTGCATTTTCTTTAAATGCAAAATTAATGAGTCTAAGCCTAATCGAGTCCTCGGTTAATTGTTGGAGTTTTTGTAAGGCAGAAACCTCCTCGAATTCATGGATGAAAAGATACGGGTCCTCACCTTCACTCCCGGTAAATTTGGGTAACATGCTAATGTGTTGAGCTTTGATTTCGAAATTATTACCATTTACGAGAGGAAGAGTGATACACGAGGGTTGGGCAGAACGGGTGGGATAGCAACGGTCCTTAAGAGACATGGCCATGTTTACTATTGGTTCAGAATTATCTAAAGACTCGGAAACGATCTCACTAGTCCAAAAAAAATTATCCCTAATCCAAATAGTTCGCATAAACCATGAAAGGGAACACGTAGCAAATAAGTGCGATAAAATAAACACACAAAAAGAAAGGGTGAAAAATTAAAAGAAAAAATTCTAACCCTAGGGTTCCTTAATAAAATAACTATACCTTGCTCCTAACTGTAAGGTCCACCAAAAACTCGGTAAATCAGAATTTATTCGTACCGATTTGGCCAGGTAGGTGCAAGCATTGCCAAGAGGCTAAACACCAGCCTAGACACCAAATCTTAATTGGCCAGGTAAGCTTTCGCTTGCCTAGACACCAAAGAGTCGGAATAATTAATGATTACTTCGTTTCTTAGGTATCTTCCTAATTGAGCGAAATTCCTAGGGGCAAACGTCTAATTCAATTTTATTAATGGCTAGGGTATGCACAATAAGGGATTTATTGTTTTTGGGCTAAGGAAAGAGTGATGAAATCCCTTCCCTTATCTTTTGAGAGGTTTTGCCCTTAAGATTTATTTACAAATGAATGCAACAAACAACGAGATATAAAAAAAACTATAAACATTTATGGATGCTTTAAACTACGTGCTCTAAACTAAAGAAAAGAAGAAATTTAACGTACCTTTGGGTCTTCCAGCGATCACCACAATTATAAGGTACGAAAAATTAAAAACAAGAAAATAAAAATCTAGATGATGTGCCCTAAGTGATTAAATGCATGATGCAACAATTATGTAATTTCTAGCTAATTTTTTTGGATTTTAAATTTTAATTTTTTTTGTGATTTTTTTTTTTGATTTTTTTTGTGATTTTCTAAAAATAAAAAGGCGAAAAGAGAGAAATACGGGTTACCGAAGCACGCTTCCAAAAATTTCGATTTGTTTCAAGCTCCGTGAGAAAATTCCCGTAATTCCAACTTTTCTAAAAAAAACGAAACAAAAGATAAGGCAAGTAAAAACTAATCCGAAAAATTAAAAATCAAGGCGGGAAAAATAATTAGTCCCCGGCAACGGCGCCAAAAACTTGATGTGAAAATAAATACATTTTAATCAGAATCGTAAGCGCACGATTCAATCGTTAAAATATTTTAGGTATCGATCCACGGAGACTATCATTTTCGCAATCCTTAAAATTTAATTTAATCGGACTAGAACAATTTGGTTTTGGAAAATTGGATTTTAGACTATTTAATTCCTAATTCTATATTATTCTTAAACTAAATCATTCTAAAAATTCTAAATTAAAACTAAATTATATTCTAAAACATTTTTATTTTTTTAACTTGACTTAAAAATTATTTGCACAAAATTTTAGATCGACATGATTTACTTGTAAATAGAACTAGCCTGAAATAAACCGAAAACAAAACCAACACAAGAATTTGATTCATTTCAGCCAAACAACTAATTAAACAGCCAATAACCGGGACTGGAGAAAAAACTTAACACCAGTTACCATACTCGACAACAGCAACTTAGCGAAACCACTACAACTCTACTAATCAAAAACTCGCAGGACACATGAATAAGACAATGAACTCAACACTCACCACAAAACTTGAATTAACAAATTCAAACAAAAGAAAACTATGAACAAAAGAAAACAAAACACCTACGAAATCAAACAAAACAACATTTTCGATTACAAAACTCAAACCAAATGGAACCGCGGCAACTCAGTATACAACTCAGTCGAAAGCAATCAACCAAAACTTAAACTCATCCTAACAGTAACTAAAACTCAGAAAACAAGAACAAAATTCGCCGATCCAAATGATCCCCAGAACTACAACTCGCAACTCGGTAAGAACTCAGCAATATAAACTCAAAACTCAGTACAAATCTAAACAGAACTCGATACAAATCAGAAAATTCGAACAGAAAATTTAACCAAAAGGAAGAGGGGTTTTGTGTGTTTAGCTGTGAAGAAGAACACGAGGAATTAAGAAAAGGGAGAGGGTTTTTAATTCGAAATAAAAAAAAAGAGAAGGGTCGTGCTAGTGGTTCGATTTAACGAGAACATAGAGCTGGGTTTTGGGGGATTTTTAAAACAAAAAACGAAGAAGAACAAAAGGAACTGGGTTTGGTGGTTTTTTGTAAAAGAACAGGGGAAGTATAAGTTTTATTCGAATAAGAAATGGGTTTGAGTTTGACTAGCTGAGAAAGAAACAGGGGTATGCTTCAAATTAAGGATTTAAAACAGATAAAGAAAATTGCTGGAAATTAACAAAATTAATATTTTTGGTTTTTTTTTGAAAATTAAATATGAAAATAAGGAAATTAACTATGAAATTAAAATTACACTAAAACGATGATTTGGAATTAAAATGACCCACAATAAAATTGATATTTAAAGGGGCAAAATTACGAATTATAACTAAGAACAAGAAATTAAAAATCGTTATTTTCAACCCATAGTGGTTAGTATGTAAGAATCCAGATTTTGGGTGGAATTAAAACTTTTATGTATTTAATGATGTAAGAATGAATAGTGGATACGGCTACAATGTAATAATTGATATTTGGGAAAGAATGAATGGAATTCGACTTTATTATGTTTATGTCTTGAAGAATGCTAAAGGGTGACAACATAGGTAAGAATAATCTATCTTCTAAGGGAATAAGATATGGCAACTTCAAGCAAGAGAATACTCTCATGTCATCCAGATCGATAACGATTAATCCAGTAGTTCCGTAAAAAGGTTAAGGAACGATCGAAAGAGAATACGGACAATTATACAACCCTAAGAGAACAAGTAAAGAATACAGAATGAATAATGTTTTGGTGGGAGTATATAATAAAATGAGACGACACTATATAGAAGTATTCGGAACGGATTTCCGAGTTCGTATTAGTGATCCAGGGGGAAAATAAGTGTATGTAAAAGCTGTCGGATTCTGAAAAACCGCACTTTTATTTTCTCCGAGAGTTCCCTGGACACTGATAGCCTTAAGTATTTAACGAATGGATTTAAGTAATATAAATTGGAAAGTTAGAATGAAAGATGGAGAATGAAAGTATTAATATTAAAGAGGATTCCCGGTAAACCCTAATTAGAAATCCGTGAAATATTCCCACGAACGATCAATCGAAACGGGTAATAACCGGACACAGAAACAAGCAGAGGGAGCAAGAGTCTTGTGCAAGCTACTAGTATAAATATCTAGTAACTAAACTAGAAGCGAGGAACTAGCACCTTAGAGGAAGAACTAAGTGCTTAGCAAGTAACTACCTAGTTAAGCTCTAACCACCATAAAACCAACACATGTCTTGCCATTTCATCATCCAACACCTCATCACTTTAATAAAGTGACTTTTACAAGATATTATGTTGTAAGTGGATGAGAGTGGATGAGATTAAAACACAAAAATCAAAAGAAAACCAAGCAACTCTCCCCCCCTTGCAAAAGAAAACCATTCGGCCTTACCCCTTAATTCAAAATCCAAACTCAACCCTCCCACCATTGTTTGTTCTTGAAATTTTTAAGGTGAGACTTATATTTCATAAAACTTGTCTCCTCAAAATCTTAGCACCAAACTCCTTTGTTTCCATTTTCAAAAAAATCAAACAAGAGGAGGGTGAATAGTGTTCATCATGTACTAACTTTGTTTTCTTGATTTTTCATGGTTGATCTAGCAAGCATAATCACTCCTAAGGACCATACAAGGCTTAGTAAGGCTATATCACTATCTAAGGAAGGTATAAAGTTCTTGAAACCCTAACCCTTGTTAGAGATTTAAGTATGTTTATGATAGATATAGCTTAGTTATGGTTATGTTAAGATTATAAGCATGATTATGTATGGATCTTGGATAAATGATGTAAATAGCTAGATGAATGGAAAGGCATTGCTTGGCCTCAGTTCATGTATATAAGTCATGTATATGTTGTTTGGGTTGGATACCATGTTTATGGGAAGATTCGAAATTGGTAGATATTCGATTTACAGCCCTTATAATGCCCGATTTTACAATACCATGTTTTGTATGCCATTTTCCATGTCGAACCCCTACTGTCCAGAGACATTATCTGCCATGATAGGATAGGTAATGTTCTAAGCTTCGTTTTGATATAAAGATCACGTGAAACGGACTTACGGTTTAGGATTTATGACCAAATTACTAAAAGTAGTTCGAATCCGTAAACGAAAGTTCGTAACTGAAATTGAACCCTCGTAAACTATGTAACGTCATGGAGAATCTTGGTAAATAAATACTAGGGGTAAGGAGGAAGGTGTGAAAGAAAACCGTATGTCAAAAAGAGCATTTTTCGATTTATTAAAAATGTTCGAGTCGAGGTTAAACGCGAACGAACCCCTATAAGACGACTCTTTTATAACTTCGGTAAAACACTTAGTAAACGGACGATAAAACTCGGAGTATAATATTGGTTCGTAACGATCAACCTTAGAACTCATATGACTTAAGTATGTCCCAAGTATAAGTGCAGTGACATGTCGTATTAGCGAACGAATGTCGGGTCGGATCAGTGATAAAAAGTAATCCACTAAAAGGGGTATAACGAGATAACTCGAGGACGTGTTTCGATTTAAGTATAACTTAACTTTTAATATGTTAAGTGATTAATCCCGAATGCCTTGGCTATTTATAGATCACCAAGCTGAACCGGGACCCGCTACCACTACCCCTTACCGTACTCGACTACCAGGCAAGTTTCAATTCCCTTCTTTTAGGCTGTTGTTGTGATTGAATAAATATATATATATATATATATATATATATATATATATATATATATATATATTTATATATATGTGTGTGTGTTTTCTGATATACATATGCCATAGCATGCATGCCTGCTTTCAAAGTTATATCATTATGCTTGTTCCCTGATTGTTATTGGCTTATAAATTAGATAGCTATCGTATCAGTTATAAGCCGAATTATTGTAAGACCCTCATAGAAGGGCGTATACATCTTATTCATCATTATAGACCGGGAGTCAATATTTCTTGATATATCGAGATTACCTCGGAGGAAAATATTTAAGTAAATATTTTCCCTTATTCGGGCGACGAATATCATTTGAATATTCGTTCGAGACTAGTTATTTTAACGATCTTTACTTCAAATAATTATTTGAATGTAACTATTCAACGAATAATATTTCTCAATATTCATTCAGAGTCGAATGGATTATCGATTATTATTTCGAATATTCTTCTAAAGAGGAGACTACTAAATGAATATTATTTGGATATTCATTTAGAATATTATTTTATTAAATAAATATTACTTTTGAAAATTCATTTAAGATATTAAGTACTTGATGAATATTATCTTCAATATTCATCTGAAGCTTGATTTATTTATCGAATATTATATCAAATATTCCTTTAAAACTTGG
This sequence comes from Saposhnikovia divaricata, assembly GCA_036435485.1. Classification (NCBI taxonomy): domain Eukaryota; kingdom Viridiplantae; phylum Streptophyta; class Magnoliopsida; order Apiales; family Apiaceae; genus Saposhnikovia; species Saposhnikovia divaricata. The sequence continues at coordinate 78,455,004 of CM071599.1, forward strand.
ATTACTAAATGAATGTTACTTGATATTCATTTAGAATATTATTCATTAAATGAATATTACTTTAACAATATTCATTTAAATTCCTAATTAATTATGAATATTATTTTGAATATTCATCCAGGGTTCTATTTAATCATCGAATATTATTTTAAATATTTTAAATATTCCTTTCAGGACTTATTAAGTAATGAATATTATTTTGAATATTCATTTGATTATTTAATTATGCAATAAATATTCTCTCGATATTTCTTCAAGAATTATTTGGGAAATACTCTGATATAAGATATTCTTTCATATTCCTAAATGATCTGTAAAATATTTTAATTCAATAAATATTCTCTGAATATTTATTCCATACTTAGAATAACCTCGATAAGGTTTATCTTCTTCGATTATTACAGAAAATTTCGGAGTCATATTATTATTAATCTTATATCAAGAAAGGTTCTCAGACATCATTCTTCTTTGAGTCTATCTCCTTAATAATAAGGGAACCTTACTTGGAAAATGTTATTTATCTTGTCGACTTCCCGGTCATAAAGTATTCCCTTCACTCGCAACTCGGGTGCTGTTGACTTATTAAGTCGTTGCTTACCTTCTCATCTTTCGAGGGGTAAGATTACTGGAACAAGTTGATATCCGTTACCAAGTAATAGCTTGGGAGTTATTGGTAAATTTTCCTTTCCAACTAGATACGACTACTTTGTGGAGTCTTATCAACAAGTATTATACTTGGAGAAAGGGGGACGAACGTTACATTCAGAATCATGAATTCAATTTGAACTAGGAGTCGTGTAAGAGGCCGAGTAGTGCCGGTCCATCCCCTTTGGCCCAACCGTTGGCCGGGGAGAGCTAGTAAGGCGGTATACAAGTAAAGCCATCAGTTCTTCCTTCTACCGGTAGTAAATCTAAATTGAGCTGTACGATCTCGACTGATCATCAAGATTGGAACAGCAGGCGCGGTGAATACTCCATCATTGGTTCATCATCCAAATTTACTTATTTCCTGCAACATGATTACTGTTGGCAGAGTTGGAAAAGTGTCATAACTGGAATTGCAACCTTTTCTTGCAAGTTCCTCTTCTTAATAACAATAAGAATATCTCGCTTACTTTGATGTAGCAGATATTTCTTCAAACAAATACTTTCAGTTACCTTGTAACTTCATCGTTCATAGTATACTGGCATCATTCCCGTAAATGCATGGCATATGGTTTGAAAGATAGCTTTGAACTGTTTTAAATTATCGTTCAGTTATATATTTGTTGGTGGGCTTTCGCTCACCCTTGCTTTGTTTACATTATGTCACAACAACAGCTAGGACAGATGGCTCGCATCAGGCGCACTCGACGCAAGCAGGTTACCCGACCCACCGGACTACCCGCTGAGATGCTAGCCGCCATTGCTGAGGTAGCATAGTTAGACAGCTTTTGTTTCCTGTTTAACTATATGTATAATACATGTAATTAACGGCAAAACTTTTAAACCTATGATGTTATCCTTTTGGGATTGTAATAACTTTTATTCGTAACCCTTTAATGTAAGACTTATTTCAATTTCATCTCTGGGACTATAACTGTTGTGTGTGTGAGTGGTATTTATTGTGGGGTCACAGCATGTGATTTATTTATTGTGGACTCAAGTCAAGTATTATGAATGGATGTAAGACCGTAACCACCAGATCCCTGACCCCGAATCTGGGGGTGTTACAGAGATGGTATCAGAGCGAGAGTTATATATCCCAAGAGATGATACGACGTTATATAATAATAAATTCAATAATATAATAAGAACCCTTGCTAGGTTCACCTAAAACCCTTACGGGAACTTTTTAAGTATCATGATAGTAACATAGTTCGTCTTGTGTAGGCGAGCGACATGTCGGCCCAGGAGGCAGCTGCGAGACAGCATGATGAGGACATGTTCCGGAATAGGGACCCGTACTATGAGCACTTGCCTGAGGAGGATACTGAGCCTGAGGAGGAGGACGCTGAGGAGGTCCAGGTTGATGCTGATACTGATGTGATCGAGTCTGAGGAGGAGGACCCTGAGGAGGTCCAGGTTGATGTTAACACAGATGTTGTTGAGACTGAGGGGGAGGAGGACCCGGAGGGGATCCAGACAGGACAGGATGCTGAGTTAGTGGTTGAGGATGATGATTATTGGGTTGTGTCTGAGATCAGGACTTTGGGAGATGACACTGACATGACCACGGATCAGGTGGTGCCGGTAGATGAGGGTGTTGAGGGAGATATAGATGAGCTAGTAGTTGGTGCTGTAGGGAGTTCTGAACTTTTTGTGCCACTCCTCCCTGTTGAGAGAGCCCCTACCCCACCACCACTACCTGTGAGCCCGTACCCCGACGAGTTTGAGGAGCTTACCCCAAAGCCCCAGCAGACAGAGACTGCCGCTCCAGCTGAGCCATCCACCCCACCTCATGCCCCGATAGGAGGAGTCCCAGTATGTGTTCACAACTTGATTGTGAACGGGCTTTATAGAGAGTTGTCTGTGGCAGATGCCAGGTTGGCAGAGTCTAGGAGTGAGTTAGCAGCAGAGAGAGCCGCCCGGATGAGGTTGCAGGGCAGGAGGACTATCAGTGACAGGGTTGGGTATAGGGCTGTGACCCGCATCGAGCTGAGGGCTCGGGTGAGGGTGCGACAGTTGCCTACTGATGGGCATGGTAGGGTAGACAGAGCAGAGGCTGAGGAGGTTTTCCGCATCACCATGGGGAGGGTTCGGAGGATGTTTCGTCGTGGCGGCTGATTTCAGATGTAGTGATGCAATGGCCTAGTTGTCTAGTCATGTACGGACATAGTAGTGCCGGCTTTTGTAGGGATGGTTTTCTTGTACTTGTTTTCCCTTTTTGCAGACTAGACAGATAGACAGCGTATTTCACTTTTGACTTGTTGTTGTTGTTAGGATGGCTGTACTTTAAACTATCATTGTAACTCGGATGTTGTACCTTTTCGGTATCTGGTATATATTTGTTTCCCTTTCAGTCGTTACAATTTTGTTGGGATGTGATCACGAGTTTATTAGCATATGTATTACTTTTCGATTAAGTTGCCATGAGATATAAAACTGTGGGATTTTAAACCCAATCATGTAAAGAATTATGCAAGGAAAAATCCTTTAAAACAGGTAAGTGAACCTAATGTATAATTTTCCAAATTTTCAGTAAAATACATCCCAGACGAATGGGCACTAGGGCTAACCCCCGAGAATCTACTGACCAAGAGAGTCACAACCAACACGAGGAAAACCATGAAAGTAGTGAGGAACAAGATCAGGACTATAATGAGCAAGAAGATTCCCAGTATGGCACAGAGGATGAACCCCTGTACTCTGAAGAATTTGAAAGGGAAATAGAGGGTGGAGAAACTGAAGTAGAACAGGAAGGGGAGAACCAGGGCGGAAACCCCATGGGCCAGTTTATGGATCTACTTAGGCAGAATTTGAACCAATACCCCCAACCACCACCAGGGAACAACACTTCAGTGGCAAATTCCTTTAGGGCCTTTAAGTCCCTTAAGCCCCCAGAGTTCCACGGATCGGCTGATCCCGTTGAGGCGAGGGCCTGGATCAAGGAAATGGAAAAATCTTTTGAGATTCTGAGTATCAATAAGGCTCAGAAGACTATTTTTGCTACTTACCTACTAAAGGGAGAGGCCAATTATTGGTGGGAAGCCAAGAAGAACATGGAGACTGATGCTGTCATAGCCTGGGAAAGGTTCAAACAATTATTCCTGGAGAAGTACTTCCCGAAGTTCATGAAAACCCAGATGGAACTTAAGTTCTTGGAACTAAAATAGAACAATATGTCAGTGGCTGACTATGAGGCAAAATTTACTGAGCTATCGAGATTTGTGCCAGAGTTTGTAGACACATAAGAGAAGAAAGCTAACAGGTTTCAACAAGGGCTGAAGCAGTGGATCCAGAATAGGGTGGCGGTTTTAGAGATTACAGATTATGCCCCCTTGGTGCAGAAGGCAACCATTGTGGAGGCTGGTAGTGATCAGATGCAGAGAGAGAGAGAGAGAGAGAAAGGGGGGATAAAGAGAAAGCATGTTAGTTTGGGCGGAAGATCCGCTAGAGGAAAACCCCCAACCAAGTTTAATCGAGGAGCGGTTTCCCTACCAGGGAGGAATGTAGGGTTTAAACCATCTGCGAGTGTAAGTGTGAGCCAGGGCGGCCATCAATCAGGAATGTCCCGTTCCAACCCTTCTCGACCTCCATTGCCATTGTGTGCTACTTGTGGGAAGAGGCACTCCGGGGTGTGCAACCTGAAGCAGATAAACTGTTATAAGTGTGGGTGAGCTGGGCATTATGCTACCTCTTGCACCACGGTCATCCCTAACAGCACAACCTGTTTCCAGTGTGGACAGCGAGGGCACATGAGGAAGGATTGCCCAAAGAGGAAACCAGCAGCATCAGGAGCAAGCAAGGTTGCCTCAAATAGGCCACCAACTGCTAGGACTTTCAATATGTCAGTACAAGATGCCGTGAGGGACACAGATGTGATAGCAGGTACTTTTTCTCTCAATTCAGTCAGTGCAAATGTCTTATTTGATTCAGGAGCAACTAAGTCTTTTATATCTAGAGATTTTGCGCATAAGTTGAAACTTAAAACCCAGCCACTAAGAGATTCCTTACTAGTAGAAATAGCTAATCAGGAAATCGTACCAGTTAATCAAATTCACCCCGATTGTAAGCTAGAAATAGGAGGACGATCCTTCTATGTCGATTTAATTCCTTTTAAGCTAGGGGAATTCGATGTCATTTTGGGTATGGATTGGTTGTCTCGCAATGATGCGCGGATAGATTGTAAAGGGAAAAAGGTTAAGTTGAAAACCCCAGGGAAGAAAGAAATAGTGTTTAAGGGGATGCGACAGACCTAGAAAATCCTGACCATGGCGCAAACCAAGAGATTGTTACGAAAAGGGAATGAGGCTTATTTAGCCTACGTTATAGATACTCAGAAGGAAGTGCCAAGATTGCAAGACATTCTGGTAGTTAATGAGTTCGAGGACGTGTTCCCACAAGATCTTCCCGGACTACCACCTGATAGGGTAATTGAGTTTGCCATCGAATTAGCCCCGGGGACGGCACCGGTTTCGAAGGCCCCGTACCGACTAGCCCCAGTAGAAATGAAGGAGCTAGCTGAAGAATTACAGGAATTGTTGGATAAGGGCATGATAAGGCCCAGTGTGTCGCCTTGGGGCGCACCAGTGTTGTTTGTTAAGAAAAAGGATGGAAGTATGAGGTTATGCATCGACTACAGGGAATTGAACAAGCTAACCATAAAGAATAAGTATCCATTGCCCAGGATAGACGATTTGTTTGACCAGCTAAGAGGAGCTGAATACTTCTCTAAGATTGATTTGAGAACGGGATATCACCAACTGAAGATCAAACCTGAAGATATCCCGAAGACTGCATTCCGCACCAGATATGGACATTATTAGTTCTTAGTTATGTCATTTGGATTGACCAACGCCCCAGCAGCCTTCATGGACCTAATGAATAGAGTGTTCAAGGAATATTTGGACAAATTCGTGATAGTTTTCATTGATGATATTCTCATCTACTCAAAGACAGAGGCAGAACACGCTGAACATTTAAGGATAACCTTAGAAATACTCAGGAAGGAGCAGTTATATGCCAAGTTCTCCAAGTGTGAGTTTTGGAAAAATGAGGTACAATTCTTAGGGCACGTGATCAATAGAGAAGGAGTGTTGGTTGACCCCTCCAAGATAGAAGCAGTTTCAAACTGGGAACGGCCAACTACTCCAACCGAGGTGAGGAGTTTCATTGGACTGGCCGGATATTACAGGAGATTTGTCCAAGACTTTGCGAAAATCGCAGCTCCATTAACTCGACTTACCCGTAAAACCGAGAAATTTGAATGGACTGAGAAATGCGAGAAGAGTTTCCAAGAGTTAAAGAAGAGGCTGGTGACATCCCCAGTGCTGGCATTACCCGATGGAAAAGGGGATTTCGTGATTTACAGTGATGCTTCGCATAAAGGACTGGGATGCGTGCTTATGCAGCACGGCAAGGTAATAGCGTATGCGTCTAGGCAATTGAAGGATTATGAAGTCAGATATCCCACACATGATCTAGAACTAGCAGCCATAGTCTTCGCTTTAAAGATTTGGAGACACTACCTGTATGGGGAAAAATGCGAGATTTACACAGACCATAAGAGCCTCAAATACATTTTCACTCAGAAAGAGCTTAACATGCGCAAGAGGAGATGGTTAGAGTTAATCAAGGATTACGACTGTGAAATTCGCTATCACCCGGGCAAAGCCAATGTGGTGGCTGATGCCCTTAGTAGGAAAGAAAAGCTCAAGATGATAACTTCAGAGAAAGAGCTAGTGAAAGATTTTGAGAAGTTGGAAATCGAGGTTAAGTTACCTGGAGAGGGCCAAGAAAAGTTGATGGAAATTAGAATCCAACCTCCATTGCTAGAAAAGATTAGACTGTGCCAGGAACGGATGATGAAGGAAGAAAAGAACTCCACAGAAGAGCTAATGACCGGGGAGGAAATTAAGTGCGAAAGAGACAAGGAAGGGATCATGAGGTACACATACAGGATATGGATCCCAAATGTTCAGGAACTCAAGAATGAGATTTTAAATGAGGCACACCACTCAAGATACTCAGTGCACCCCGGTAGCACCAAAATGTATAGGGATTTGAAGGAGTATTACTGATGGCCCAATATGAAAAAGGACGTAGCAGAGTGGGTAAGCAGATGCTTGACCTGCCAACGAGTGAAGGCAGAGCACCAGAAACCCAGCGGACTTCTACATCCCTTAGAGATTCCAGAATGGAAATGGGAACACATAGCCATGGATTTCGTAGTAGGTTTGCCAAGGACCAAGGCTAATCATGACGCCATATGGGTAATTGTAGATCGACTAACGAAATCGGCTCACTTTCTCCCGATCAACGAAAGGTACACGGTCGACAGACTAGTGGACATCTACTTAAAAGAGATAGTGGCGCGACATGGAGTCCCAGTCGCAATAGTATCCGATCGAGATCCTAGATTTAACTCCAGGTTTTGGAGAAGTTTTCAAGAATGTGTAGGGACCCGGCTGAACATGAGCACAGCCTACCACCCCAGACAGATGGGCAAAGTGAAAGGACCATCCAAACGCTAGAGGATATGTTGAGAGTCTGCGCGATAGACTTCAAGGGAAGTTGGGATGATCACTTACCATTGGTTGAGTTCTCCTACAATAACAGTTATCATTCAAGTATTGGGATGCCACCTTATGAGGCCCTTTATGGAAGAAAATGTCGATCTCCCTTGTATTGGGATGAAGTTGGAGAGCGAAAGATGCTCGGGCCCGAAGTGGTCCAACGAACTAAAGATGCAGTAGATATAATTAGGGGACGGTTGGTAGCAGCCCAGCAAAAGAAATATGCCGACTTAGCTCGGAAAGGTAAGGAATACGAATTAGGGGACCTAGTGTTCTTGAAAGTGTCAATTTGGAAAGGTTTAATGAGATTTGGGAAGAAAGGAAAGCTGAGTCCCAGATACATTGGACCATTTGAGATCTTGAGACGGATAGGGGAACTAGCTTATGAGCTCGCATTGCCCCCGAATCTAAAGCAGGTGCACAATGTGTTCCATGTTTCGATGCTGAGGAAGTATAATCCGGATGCTAAGCATATTGTAGAGTATGAGCAAGTGGACATGCAACCAGACCTGACCTATGTGGAGCAACCTGTGGAAATCATAGACCGGAAAGAACAAGTGCTCCGAAACAAGGTCATTCAGCTAGTAAGAGTTTTGTGGCAGAACCACAATGTTGAAGAATCCACCTGGGAACTTGAAAGCGCAATGCAAGAGAAGTACCCCCACATGTTTTCAAACTGATTCCGGGACGGAATCCTTTTAAGGAGGGGAGACTGTAAGAACCCAGATTTTGGGTGGAATTAAAACTTTTATGTATTTAATGATGTAAGAATGAATAGTGGATACGGCTACAATGTAATAATTGATATTTGGGAAAGAATGAATGGAATTCGACTTTATTATGTTTATGTCTTGAAGAATGCTAAAGGGTGACAACATAGGTAAGAATAATCTATCTTCTAAGGGAATAAGATATGGCAACTTCAAGCAAGAGAATACTCTCATGTCATCCAGATCGATAACGATTAATCCAGTAGTTCCGTAAAAAGGTTAAGGAACGATCGAAAGAGAATACGGACAATTATACAACCCTAAGAGAACAAGTAAAGAATACAGAATGAATAGTGTTTTGGTGGGAGTATATAATAAAATGAGACGACACTATATAGAAGTATTCGGAACGGATTTCCGAGTTCGTATTAGTGATCCAGGGGGAAAATAAGTGTATGTAAAAGCTGTCGGATTCTGAAAAACCGCACTTTTATTTTCTCCGAGAGTTCCCTGGACACTGATAGCCTTAAGTATTTAACGAATGGATTTAAGGAATATAAATTGGAAAGTTAGAATGAAAGATGGAGAATGAAAGTATTAATATTAAAGAGGATTCCCGGTAAACCCTAATTAGAAATCCGTGAAATATTCCCACGAACGATCAATCGAAACGGGTAATAACCGGACACAGAAACAAGCAGAGGGAGCAAGAGTCTTATGCAAGCTACTAGTATAAATATCTAGTAACTAAACTAGAAGCGAGGAACTAGCACCTTAGAGGAAGAACTAAGTGCTTAGCAAGTAACTACCTAGTTAAGCTCTAACCACCATAAAACCAACACATGTCTTGCCATTTCATCATCCAACACCTCATCACTTTAATAAAGTGACTTTTACAAGATATTATGTTGTAAGTGGATGAGAGTGGATGAGATTAAAACACAAAAATCAAAAGAAAACCAAGCAACTCTCCCCCCCTTGCAAAAGAAAACCATTCGGCCTTACCCCTTAATTCAAAATCCAAACTCAACCCTCCCACCATTGTTTGTTCTTGAAATTTTTAAGGTGAGACTTATATTTCATAAAACTTATCTCCTCAAAATCTTAGCACCAAACTCCTTTGTTTCCATTTTCAAAAAAATCAAACAAGAGGAGGGTGAATAGTGTTCATCATGTACTAACTTTGTTTTCTTGATTTTTCATGGTTGATCTAGCAATCATAATCACTCCTAAGGACCATACAAGGCTTAGTAAGGCTATATCACTATCTAAGGAAGGTATAAAGCTCTTGAAACCCTAACCCTTGTTTGAGATTTAAGTATGTTTATGATAGATATAGCTTAGTTATGGTTATGTTAAGATTATAAGCATGATTATGTATGGATCTTGGATAAATGATGTAAATAGCTAGATGAACAGAAAGGCATTGCTTGGCCTCAGTTCATGTATATAAGTCATGTATATGTTGTTTGGGTTGGATACCATGTTTATGGGAAGATTCGAAATTGGTAGATATTCGATTTACAGCCTTTATAATGCCCGATTTTACAATACCATGTTTTGTATGCCATTTTCCATGTCGAACACCTACTGTCCAGAGACCTTTTCTGCCATGATAGGATAGGTAATGTTCTAAGCTTCGTTTTGATATAAAGATCACGTGAAACGGACTTACGGTTTAGGATTTATGACCAAATTACTAAAAGTAGTTCGAATCCGTAAACGAAAGTTCGTAACTGAAATTGAACCCTCGTAAACTATGTAACGTCATGGCGAATCTTGGTAAATAAATACTAGGGGTAAGGAGGAGGACGTGTTTCGATTTAAGTATAACTTAACTTTTAATATGTTAAGTGATTAATCCCGAATGCCTTGGCTATTTATAGATCACCAAGCTGAACCGGGACCCGCTACCACTACCCCTTACCGTACTCGACTACCAGGCAAGTTTCAATTCCCTTCTTTTAGGCTGTTGTTGTGATTGAATATATATATATATATATATATATATATATATATATATATATATATATATGTGTGTTTTCTGATATACATATGCAATAGCATGCATGCCTGCTTTCAAAGTTATATCATTATGCTTGTTCCCTGATTGTTATTGGCTTATAAATTAGATAGCTATCGTATCAGTTATAAGCCGGATTATTGTAAGACCCTCATAGAAGGGCGTATACATCTTATTCATCATTATAGACCGGGAGTCAATATTTCTTGATATATCGAGATTACCTCGGAGGAAAATATTTAAGTAAATATTTTCCCTTATTCGGGCGACGAATATCATTTGAATATTCGTTCGAGACTAGTTATTTTAACGATCCTTACTTCAAATAATTATTTGAATGTAACTATTCAACGAATAATATTTCTCAATATTCATTCAGAGTCGAATGGATTATCGATTATTATTTCGAATATTCTTCTAAAGAGGAGACTACTAAATGAATATTATTTGGATATTCATTTAGAATATTATTTTATTAAATAAATATTACTTTTGAAAATTCATTTAAGATATTAAGTACTTGATGAATATTATCTTCAATATTCATCTGAAGCTTGATTTATTTATCGAATATTATATCAAATATTCCTTTAAAGCTTGGATTACTAAATGAATGTTACTTGATATTCATTTAGAATATTATTCATTAAATGAATATTACTTTATCAATATTCATTTAAATTCCTAATTAATTATGAATATTATTTTGAATATTCATCCAGGGTTCTATTTAATCATCGAATATTATTTTAAATATTTTAAATATTCCTTTCAGGACTTATTAAGTAATGAATATTATTTTGAATATTCATTTGATTATTTAATTATGCAATAAATATTCTCTCGATATTTCTTCAAGAATTATTTGGGAAATACTCTGATATAAGATATTCTTTCATATTCCTAAATGATCTGTAAAATATTTTAATTCAATAAATATTCTCTGAATATTTATTCCATACTTAGAATAACCTCGATAAGGTTTATCTTCTTCGATTATTACAGAAAATATTTCGGAGTCATACTATTATTAATCTTATATCAAGAAAGGTTCTCAGACATCATTCTTCTTTGAGTCTATCTCCTTAATAATAAGGGAACCTTACTTGGAAAATGTTATTTATCTTGTCGACTTCCCGGTCATAAAGTATTCCCTTCACTCGCAACTCGGGTGCTATTGACTTATTAAGTCGTTGCTTACCTTCTCATCTTTCGAGGGGTAAGATTACTGGAACAAGTTGATATCCGTTACCAAGTAATAGCTTGGGACTTATTGGTAAATTTTCCTTTCCAACTAGATACGACTACTTTGTGGAGTCTTATCAACAAGTATTATACTTGGGGAAAGGGGGACGAACGTTACATTCAGAATCATGAATTCTATTTGAACTAGGAGTCGTGTAAGAGGCCGAGTAGCGCCGGTCCATCCCCTTTGGCCCAACCGTTGGCCGGGGAGAGCTAGTAAGGCGGTATACAAGTAAAGCTGTCAGTTCTTCCTTCTACCGGTAGTAAATCTAAATTGAGCTGTACGATCTCGACTGATCATCAAGATTGGAACAGCGGGCGCGGTGAATACTCCATCATTGGTTCATCATCCAAATTTACTTATTTCCTGCAACATGATTACTGTTGGCAGAGTTGGAAAAGTGTCATAACTGGAATTGCAACCTTTTCTTGCAAGTTCCTCTTCTTAATAACAATAAGAATATCTCGCTTACTTTGATGTAGCAGATATTTCTTCAAACAAATACTTTCAGTTACCTTGTAACTTCATCGTTCATAGTATACTGGCATCATTCCCGTAAATGCATGGCATATGGTTTGAAAGATAGCTTTGAACTGTTTTAAATTATCGTTCAGTTATATATTTGTTGGTGGGCTTTCGCTCACCCTTGCTTTGTTTACATTATGTCACAACAACAGCTAGGACAGATGGCTCGCGTCAGGCGCACTCGGCGCAAGCAGGTTACCCGACCCACCGGACTACCCGCTGAGATGCTAGCTGCCATTGCTGAGGTAGCATAGTTAGACAGCTTTTGTTTCCTGTTTAACTATATGTATAATTAATGTAATTAACGGCAAAACTTTTAAACCTATGATGTTATCCTTTTGGGATTGTAATAACTTTTATTCTTAACCCTTTAATGTAAGACTTATTTCAATTTCATCTCTGGGACTATAACTGTTGTGTGTGTGTGTGGTATTTATTGTGGGGTCACAGCATGTGATTTATTTATTGTGGACTCAAGTCAAGTATTATGAATGGATGTAAGACCGTAACCACCAGATCCCTGACCCCGGATCTGGGGGTGTTACATAGTATTTCGCTACTTTGTCCACTAAACGGATTTACGAAAATAACGAAAGCAATGCAACAAAAACGAAAGAACAAGACGAGAAAATAAAAGAACCTTGAAATTGCATTAAAAATAAAGAGAGTGTTTACAAGATTTGAAACTACAAAACAATAAATAAAATAACCCTAAAATCTCAGTTTTTAATTACAAGGGGGGTGAGAGGCTATTTACAGGATAAGAATTAAGGGTTAGGGGTGTGTTGAGTAAATCTCCACCATACACCTTTTAATGTGGTGGAGAAATCCTAGCCATCCAATTGTTTCCTTCCTCCTTAAGGTTTGTAGAGTGGATCTTGGTCATACACTTATTTAGTGTATTGGGATGATCTCCACCTTCCATGTGTCTTAAAAGATTCCCTTTCCTCCAAGCTCCTAATTCTTTTTCATTTTTTCATTTAAGTCCTTTTTCTTCCTCTTTTTCTCTTCCTTGCGCTTTATTTCTTTAATTTGTCATTTCTTTATTTATTCACGAATTTTCTGAAATGCAACAAAATAAATTATTAAAATACGAGTTCAAGCAATAAATATGTAATAAAAATATGCAAAAATATGCACTTATCACTTATTCTCTATAAATTCGAACTCCTATTCTACTTCCAATAGAACTTTTAATCATATGCCTTATAACTACTTCTTCTACTTCCAATAGAATTTCTAATCATATGTCTTCCCTATAAATTTGAACTATTTTCCTCTATAAATTCGAACACCTATTCTACTTCTAATATGTTAAATGAAATTTTTATATTTATTAGTGTTTAAATTCTAAAATTCTAGAAAATTAGAAAAATAGATGGAGACGATCTTAGAGCGCCACCTAAACTTACAACATTTTAAAAAAAAATCAATATATTTATGTTATATTATAATATTAATATCAAAGTTTAATAATTAAATACTCTTTTCTAATGAATCAAGAAAAATTTCTTGCTAAACACGATTTTTTCGATTGAGCCGCTCTCTCGTTAAAACCGAAATTCAAACTTTAACATATAATTTATATTATAAAGACTTATATAATAATTTTTACCCATAAAATCGAACCGTAAAAATAAAAAAATTATGACATAAGTATCAAATTCTAATAGCTAATACAATCTTTTCTAATGAGTCGTCTTCCCATTAAATACTTTTCGAGCTGCTCTAATTGGGAACCGAAATTCTAACCTCATTATATAAAGAGAGTAAATCCATATTTTTATATTCTTTAAACTTTCTAATGTTTATGGAGTTTTAAAAGATGAAAATTACATCTTATTTTTTCTGCATATTATAGATATTCATGTATTTATTTACAGCTTCTGCATGGGAATGTCTTTATATTATGTTAATATATCAAAAAAAATCAAAATACGAAGATTTTTCATTACGGGAATAATATTAAATTTATGGATATATTTTTCTAATGCAAGTATAATTAACTTGTATAAAAAAGTTAAAATAAAGGATTTCTAGGAAAAAAGATATATAGTTTTAAAAAATCGTATAAGTCGTCTCCACGATCCTCATATTCTACTTCCAATAAAACATTTTATTTTATGTATTCTTTATATATTCAAACATCTTTTATATGGTCTTCTATAATAAACAGCTTTCTCGTTAAACACAGTTATTACTATTGATCCGCTCTCTCATTAAAACCAAACACCTAACTTTTACATATATCACTTGTATGATAATGTTTATCCATAAAAATCAAATCCTAAAAATAAAATAAAATTTATAACATCAATATTATATTTTAATAGCTAATACAATCGTTTATAGTGAGTCGCATTCCTGTTAAACACGAGCCGCTCTCGGTTGGGATCAAAATTCCAACTTCATTACATATTATTGATGATACTTATCCTACACAACAACTTTTTTCCTTAAAATCAAAACCTAGAGTGAATTCCAATTTATACTTTCTCTAGACATTCTAAAATTTATGGAGTTATAGAAAATTAAAATACATCTTATTTGCTCTTTATATTATAGATACCCTTGTATTTATTTTATTCAAACATCTTTTATACGGTCATCAATAATGAACTGCTTTATCGTTAAACACGGTTATTACTATTAATCCACTATCTCGTTAAGACCAAAAACCTAACTTTTACATATATCACTTGTATTATAATGTTTATTCATAAAAATCTGAAAGGCATATGACACAGCCTATTTGTAGTTCGAGGACTCAACTCAACTTAAGCTTAGTTTGTAATAAGTAAATAACTTTAACTGTCACAGGAATCTCAGGAGGTACTATCTGTCAGAAGAAAAACCCTAAAGTCAATCTACAGTTTTGATGTTTTACACTGGAAGAAGTTCAGATTGCTGATCAAGCCTCAGTATTGCATCAAAGAAGTGGATTTATTTCTAAGACAGAGATTTCTAGAGTGACAGGTTCAGACAATATACAGTGAAGTACAAGAAGGAGAAAGAAATGAGAAGAAAAGTGAATCACATTTTTAATGTGAAAATTAAAGGACAGTCATTGAAGTTAGTCGTTCATGAACCAGACCGTGCATGGAATGTCAACAAAATATTCAGTGGTATTCCTTTATTACTCTCAGTGATTCAGAAAAGAATTAAGACAATCCAAGGATATATAATTATTCTTATTTAATTAATTTAAATCAAGTAGTCAATTTAATTAATTAATTAATTCATCTTGAATTAATTCTTTAATTAAATTAATTATTAGATTAATTAAATCTGATTAATTATTTAAGTAAGAATAAATTAAAATGATTATTTGTTAATCAATTTTAATTTAATTATGAAAAATGAACTAGCAAGACAATCCCTGATTGTCTTGCCGATTGTCTTGAAGGATTAAATCAGAATAGCAAGACAATAAGAGATTGTCTTGCCGATTGTCTTGAAGAAGAAATCAGTAAAGCAAGACAATCTCTGATTATCTTGTCGACTGTCTTGGTAATGATAATTTCTGAAAAGCTTTTAGAAAGTAGAATAAAAATCTGATTTGATTGTCTTGACGATTGTCTTGACAGTTCAAATTAGATTGTCTTGATAATGATCAAAAAGAAAAAGATTCAGACAGAATGATAATTTTTGATAAAGCAAGACAAAGATCTCAGAATTTGATTGTCTTGCCGATTGTCTTGGAAGAACCTGATTGTCTTGACGATTGTATTGCCTATTCTCTTGGCAGTACAAAATTGGTTGTCTTGGAAGAATAAATTGTATTGCCGATTGTCTTGACAGTTATATTTGAAGATGAAGAGGCAGTAAATGATATAAATGAAGACAGACGACAGAAGACAACAACACAGATAAAAATATAACATTCAAAGCAGATTTCTCTCTTCTCTCTCATCAAGAACACAGCACAAGAAGCAGACAAATTTATAGAAAATCAAGTTCATCTTATTTTTAATATCTGATCCGATAGAACTGGTTTACTTGATACTCTTGTACTATTAGCGAGTTTTTACTCCTAATCTATATCTTGATTTTTATTAACAAATCTAGAAAAATTCATGTCGAATTTTCTAATTTGTTTTTATTAACTAGATATAAATTTTGTACTGTATTTGTAACAAACCCCTCAAGTTAATATAATTTTATATTCAACTTGAATTTTGTTTCATTTAATTCCGCTCAAATTTGTCAAAATATAAATTAAATTATCTGGACAAATTTCGATAAAACAGTACTGTTTGTATTCAACCCCCCTTCTACAAACATATTGGACCTAACAATTGGTATCCGAGCAGGTTGATTGATACACAAATCAAAGATCCCATTTTACTCGATTAAAAATCATCCCCGAATTTTTTAACTCTCTTAAAAAATTCATCATGTCTTCTAAAGTTGGAACTGTGAAAATTCCGATATATGACAAAAACAGTTATGATATGTGGAAGAACAAAATGTTAATGTTCCTCGAGGTTGCAAATCCTAAATACATGAAAGTCTTATCAGAAGGACCAATAATACCTTTTGGATTAATTCCTGAAGTTGTCACTGATGGAAAAGTTGTTGCCCCTGCAAGGTTTGTACACAAAGATTCTTCTGAATTCACTCTTGTTGAAAGAGAGGAAGCTGGACTTGACATTAATTTAAGACTGATCTTAATGGATTCTCTAGACTCTGTAATGTACAGTCATGTGATTAACTGCAAAACTGCAAAGCAAATGTGGGAAACCATTGAAACTGTGAATGAAGGAACAGAGGAAGTTAGGGAGAATCGACTAGAAATTCTGACATCTGAGTATGAACACTTTCGATCAGCATCCAATGAAAGTATTCAAGATGTGTTTGAAAGATATAACAAACTTGTCAACAATTTACAGATGCATGGCAAGTACTACACTCAGAAAGAGATCAACAGAAAATTTCTATTGTCAATGCCTGTTCATCTAGAACATAGGATTACAGCTATCAGAGAGTCGAGGAATCTAAGTGAAATTACTGTAGAAAGACTCTTTGGTGTTTTAAAAACCTATGAACTGGAACAATCTCAACAAAAGGAGATTTATGGAAAAGGAAGAGTTGCTAATACTTCTACAGCTCTTATTGTTGAGAACAAACAGGAAGTGGAAGATAAGGTTATTCAATCTTGTAGTGTTGACAGTGGCAAGCTTGAAGTTGAAGTTGGTCAAACGAATGCTAGTCCAGATGAAGGAGACTTCTATTCGTTAGAAGAGCTAGATCAGTTGGAAGATGAGTCCATGGCTTTGTTGGTAAGGAAATTCAGTAACTTCAGATTCAGGAAGAATCCCAAGTTCAGGTACAAATCTAACTATAACAGGTTCCAAAGAGGAGGTTCTTCATCCTCAAGTAACAGAGGAGGTTACAAAACTGGAAAAGTTGAAAGAAGTAAAATTAGATGTTACAACTGTAATGAACTTGGACATTTCGCTACTGAATGTCAGAAACCAAAACAAAACCAAAGAAAAGACTTTGGATCTGAGAAGAAGAAGACAGGTAAAGCCTATGTGGCTGCTGGAAAGAGTTGGGATGATACAGACTCTGAAGAAGAAGAGTATGGCAATCTTGCCCTGATGGCAAAATCTGATAACTCCAGTGGTACTTCATCTGAGGTATCATGTACTGAAAGTCAATATATCTATCAACTTAGTGATTCACTAAGTTGTGCTAATAGAGAGATTGAAAGGATCAATTTGTTAAATACAGATCTTAGTAATCAATTATCAGAATTACACGATGTACAAAATTGCCATGATAAACAAAAATCAGAAATAAGAATTCTAAAAGAACTTGAGAGGTCTCTAGCGTTGATAGTGGTTCAACAACGTGAAACAATAGCTGAGCTTGAAATAAGAGTTAGTGCTACTTCTAATTCATGTAAAGTGGCTAAAGAGTTGTTTAACCAACAAGCTATTAATCAAACCGTAGGAATTGGGTTTGATTATAATGAAGCTATTGGACGAAAAAGCATTATTACCCCTAATCGTGTCAGTGTTGTAGAAAGGGGTATACCAATAGTGCTTAATGGTGTTAGTAACCCACTCTTTAAGACATCCATAGCAGAACCTTTGGATACAACATCTTTAATCATTAAGGAAGAGATGCGCATTGAGGATTTAGCTAATGGCGTAGTCTTAGAAAGTAATCAAGTCGTTAAAAATGATGAAGATAGAGAGTCTGTGTTTAAGAAAACAGAAAGAGTTGGTGAGTCTACTAGTTCCTTGAAAACTAGTAGTAGAAGTAACAACATGAATAAATGCAACAACATATCTACCATGAATGCTATTCCTGTTATTGATACTGCTCATAAGAAATGCAATGCTGTTAATTGCATGTCTTGTGCTTTTAATATAATGTCTGCTTACTTTAACGGTAATCATGCATGTGTTGATAAGAATGTTCCTAGACAGCATATGAGCAGAAATAAACATGTTAGATCCAGGACTGTAACACCACCTAATTCTAAGATTAGGACTTCAAGTCCTTCTCAGGATATGGTGAAGACATGGTTACCCAAGCTGAAACCAAAACAAGTTAAAGCTGTTTACAGGGTTAAATGTCCAGTACCTGAAGAAAATGTTGTTAAAATAAAAAGTGTTGCTTTGCCTGATAAAGGCCAATTCTTTAAGTACTCCGGACCCAATCAAATTTGGGTTCTGAAGAAAGTCTAACCAATTTGTCATTGCAGGGTTTAAAACAGGTTGAACGAGTCATGTGGATTCTGGACAGTGGATGTTCAAGGCATATGACCGGAGATAGAGCCCTGCTGACAAATGTGGTGGAGAAGGCCGGCCCAGTCGTTACCTTTGGAGATAACAGCAAAGGTAAAACTGATGGATATGGCAAATTAGAAGCTGGAAATGTTATCGTTGAAGATGTCTCTTTTGTGAACGGCCTTGTGCACAATTTGCTCAGTATTAGTCAATTCTGTGACAAAGGTTATGAAGTTCATTTCAAAAAGAATATTTGTCTAATATCACACAAGAGAAATGAAAGGCCGCAGTTGAGTGGAGTAAGAAAAGGAAACTTGTACATAGCCAATATGAACTCTGGAAGCACAGAAGAAATTTGATGTTTTTATTCAAAGGCATCCACTGATGAAAGTTGGTTATGGCACAAGAAACTTTCTCACCTAAACTTCAAAACAATGAATTCCTTAGTTAAAAGAGAATTGGTGAGAGGTTTACCTTCGATTGAATTTACTCAGGAAGGTCTATGTGATGCTTGTCAAAAAGGAAAGTTAAAAAGGGCAACTCACAGGAGCATGAACACATCATCAATAACTGAACCATTACAACTTCTCCATATGGATTTGTTTGGTCCAGTTAGTGTGATGTCCATGTCAAGAAAAAGATATGCTCTAGTGGTTGTTGATGATTTCTCAAAATTCACATGGGTACTATTTCTGAACTCAAAAGATGAAACTCCACAACTGGTAGTTGATCACATTAAGTTAATTGAGCTGGACTTTAATTGTCCAGTAAGAGCTATAAGGTCAGACAACGGAACTGAATTCAAGAATGCAGTTCTGAATGACTTTGGCACTGAAAAGGGTATAACTAGACAGTACTCGGCTCCCAGAACTCCTCAACAAAATGGGGTAGTTGAAAGAAAGAATAGAACCTTGATTGAAGCTGCACGTACTATGCTAAGTGAATCAAGGCTTCCATTGAGCTTTTGGGCTGAAGCTGTAAACACTGCATGCTATACCAAGAATCGAACACTTATCAATAAAGACTTAATGAAGACACCATATGAAGCTCTACATGACAAGAAACCAACTCTCAAGTACTTCCATGTATTTGGGACAAAATGCTTTGTGCTGAAAGAAGGAGATGATCAAGGTGGTAAATTTGAAGAAAAAGCACATGAAGCAATATTTATTGGTTATACTAGAAGAGCCTACAAGGTGTATCTTATTGATCAACAGAAATCTATGGAAAGTGTCAATGTTACATTTGATGACACAAAACTCCCAAGTATCCAAAATGAAGATCCATCTGAAAAGCTTAAGTTTGATGACATGTCAGACTCAGATTCAGATGATGACAATCAACCTGACGTTGTTGCTGATAATAATAATCCAAATGTTGGTGGTAATGATCAAGGTGATACTGGTGAAAACAATGATAATTTTCAAGACACCACTGATACTCTTGAACCATCAATAAGTCAAACTGGCAACAACTCAGGGGGAGATAATGAAGGGTCAACAAGTCATACTCAACATCATACTGAAGATCAAGGCGAATCATCAAGATCAATTCTTCCCAGACAATCTGTTTGGAATAGAGCTCATCCTTTTGAGCTGATTCTTGGTGATCCAGATGTTGGTGTGAAAACAAGAAGTGCTTATCAGAATCAATGTAACTATTCTTGGTTCCTGTCTGTCATGGAACCTAAGAAAGTAGAAGAAGCTCTATCTGATCCTGATTGGGTGATTACTATGCAAGATGAACTCAATCAATTTAACCAACTAGAAGTATGGAAGCTGGTACCCAGACCTAAAGATAGAAAAGTGGTGGACACAAGATGGGTATTCAGAAACAAACTAGATGAAGATGGCACTGTGATAAGAAACAAAGCAAGACTGGTAGCTAAAGGTTATTCTCAAGTTGAAGGCATTGATTATGACGAGACCTTTGCTCCAGTGGCAAGACTTGAGGCCATCAGAATATTCTTGGCATTTGCATCCTATTCAAGATTCAAAGTTTATCAAATGGATGTCAAGAGTGCTTTTCTGAATGGTAAGCTAGATGAAGAAGTGTATGTAGAACAACCCCCTGGTTTTGAATATCAAGATCATCTGGACTATGTCTACTTTCATTACAAAGCTATCTATGGTCTTAAGCAAGCCCCAAGAAAATGGTATGACACTCTTTCTGAATTTCTATTAGAAAATGGTTTTATAGGAGGTGTCATAGACAAAACGCTCTTCACTAAAAGACATAAGAATGATATAATACTAGTCCAAGTCTATGTGGACGATATTATATTTGGGTCTACTAATGAGCTTCTATGCAAGAAGTTTTCTAAGTTAATGCAGGGTAGGTTTGAAATGAGCATGATGGGAGAACTGAAATTCTTTCTTGGATTACAAATAAGTCAGAGACAAGATGGAATATTTATTTGTCAATCCAAGTACATTAAGGAGCTCCTCAAGAAATATCAGATGGAGGAGTGCTCATCAGCAAAGACACCATCAACTATAGCTGTCAAAATTGGTTTATGTGAATGTTCGGCCAAGGTAGATATCACAGGCTATAGAGGTATGATTGGCTCATTGCTTTACCTAAGTGCTAGTAGACCAGATATAATGTTTGCCACATGCTTGTGTGCAAGGTTCCAAGCGAACCCTAAAGAAATCCATCTCACTGCTGTCAAAAGAATCTTAAGATATCTAAAGGGTACGCCTAATTTAGGCATCTGGTACCCTAATGAATCTGGTTTTACTTTAATTGGATATACAGATTCTGACTATGCAGGAAGTGTTGTAGACAGGAAAAGTACATCTGGGAGTTGTCAATACCTAGGTGGAAGATTGGTATCCTGGTTCAGTAAGAAACAGCAAACAGTTTCCAACTCTACAGCCGAAGCTCAATATATAGCTGCTGGAAGCTGTTGTGCTGAGATCTTATGGATTAGGAATCAATTAATGGACTATGGCATTGTATTGGAAAATATCCCTATTTTATGTGATAATACAAGTGCCATAGCAATCGCCAGCAATCCTGTGCAGCACTCAAGGACAAAGCATATTGACATAAGGTATCATTTTATAAGAGAGCATGTAATGAATAGTACAGTGCAACTACTATTTGTAGGCTCTGGAGATCAAACTGCAGATATTTTTACTAAGTCACTTAATGAATCCTCATTCACTAAAATTGTTAGTGAATTGGGTATGTTAAACAGTCCTAGTAATTAATACTGTTAATATCTGAAATTTGATCTTTAATAATTTTGCAAGTGATTATTCTGTGAATATTTGTTATTTGAAATCACTTGTATAATTATTTTACCAACTGATTTTCTTGCTTGTTTAGTTATATTTCACTATGTTTATTCATATTATTTAATACTTCATATTTCTTTATTTTTAGAATATTTGTAGATATTTATTTCTATTTTAATAATTATTTTATTAAATGTTTTGTAGTGTTTGTCCTTTTGTTATTTATATTTTTTTTCGTAAAAAGATTAATCCATGTGTATGCAAACTATTTATTTATAGTATTTTTAATAATATATTAGAGTGTATTTTAATTGGATTAATTGTGCACATTAATTTGTATTTTATTAGCATAATATTAGCAGGTTAATAGATTGTCTTGTCTGTCTTTATAGTATCAAGACAATCGCCAATACAATCCACAGATTGTCTTGGTAGGTTATTTTGCTAAATAATAAAATATTTTTCAATTTTATTTTTGTTTTATTTTGTTTTCTTAATTTTAGTTCAAGACAAACGATTGTCTTGATAGTTTTAAACTACCCAGACAATCGGCAAGACAATAGTGTCTTTTCAGTATTTTAAAAAAAATAATAATAAATTTCGTTTTCTTTTATTTATCAGAATTGTAAACGATTGTCTTGATAGTGTTTATACTACCAAGACAATCGGCAATTCAATACTTAATAAAAAAAAAAAAAGGAAACACAGCAATACAATTATCTCTCTCTCTCTCGTGTTTTGACACAGAGAACCCAGTGCATACATACACGATACATACACTCTTGAACTGAATCGCTGCTCGATTTTACTCAACAAAACTGAAAACCAAGAACAGATTCAAGTAGATCGTCCAATTTCCTTTCTTTTGAACCGATTATTTTCGAATTTTGTTAAGTTTTTGAAAATCAATTTTTTCAAAAGTTGAATCGGGTTTTCACTGTTTTAAGAGTTCTAGATTTTTTCTTTGAAATCTAAAAATAGATTGAGACTCACAGTGATCAGGAGAACATCATACAATTTTTTGGGATTTTTCAGACAACTTTGAATTAATTCGAATTTTTAATTAATTTTAATTAATTATTAATTCTGAAAATTTTCGAATTGTTTTAATTTCCTTAAATTGAAGTGTGTTTTTGTGTTAAAAATGGCTGATAATTTTGAGATAATGAAACATAATTTGGTTGGCTATTTTAATCCAAACGATTGTCCCTACGATCGATTTAGGCCTTGGATATAGTTTTTAAATGACGATTCAATTATCCGAACTGCCATTTCGATCGAAGCCCCAATTAAAATAGGACCACTGAGATTGATTTGCACAGAAGCTGTAGTGTCTGAAGACTTGACCTCATTCTCTTTTGATTTTGATGGTACACACCACGTCGTGACAGAATCAACCCTTACTACTGTATTGGGCCTTCCGGCGGATAATTTTGATCCATTTCCAACCAGTGAGCAACTCTATCAATTCTTCATTGATATTAATTATCATGGAGTAATTGATATGAACAATCTGATCAAAAGGAATCTGGTTCAACAATGGGATGCATTCTTCGATACGATCTCCAAGGTATTTGCTAATTCAGCCAGAGGTAACTTTCACTTACTCACCTCTATGTTACAAACTATTGGTTATGCTGTTGCTAACAACCGTAGAATCAATATTTGTAACCTACTTTGGAATACTATTATTAACAAGATTGTTAAGGCCAGAAAGGATTTTGATGAGGGTAAGAAAGTTCTATGTTATTATCCTAGATTTTTAACTTTGTTATTTAATCATCTTGTTCCTGTTGGTCAACAAACAATTTTTAGGAATGACAACCCTATGGTATCAGGCAGGCAAACCAAGAAAATATTTACTAGCCTTGATACACATAGAAAATTGATAAATGTGCCAGTGTATATTACACCATATTTGTCTAACTTCATAAATCTACCTGTCATTCCTCGACTTGTGAATGCACCTGAACCTGAACATCAAAATGTACCTATCCCTGAACATCAACATCAAATGGAACAATCTATTCCTTCAGGTACAGCTACTGCATCAATGGAACAGGTATTGCCTTCTATCTCTCAAACTTTTTCTGGAGCCCAAGTGGCTGATAGGTCAGACCAAGAGGTTGTAGAACCACAGCCTCTATACCAGGTCTTAGAGCCAAACACTGTGTCTAACCAAATCTCTAAACCTAAAGCTAGAAGCAAGTTGTTGACAAAAAGAGCTGATAGAAGAAGTGATAATGTGAGTGATCCCACAGCTCTGCCTCCACCAAAGAAGAGAAGAAACCTACTACTTGAGGCATCTGTTAGCCCATCCATTTCCTCCTAACAGGACTTGGACATTGAAATGGCCGATGAACTGTTACTAACTTCATCCTCTCAACAGGATGAAATTATTGAAATTCGCCAAAGGGCCGTGGCACCTTGTACAGAGTCAAGCACACCTCTATTACTCACAATGGGGGAAAACATTACCGTAGAATCTGATGTTGTTAAGGACACTGAGCAAGGAGTGCACGATAGGATTGTTACAGTGCCTACCATTGTTACGGTAGAAGAGCCTTCACAGGCTTCAGAGGGAAATCTTGACTCTCTGCCAGTTATAATAGAGTCATCATCTCCCCTTCCAGGAGGAACATTCCTGGCTCCCTCAAGGGATTCTTCACTCGCAGATTTATCTGGAGAAAGTGAAGGGCAACTTGGTCATCCTATCACTGAAGAAATTCAGTTATCAAATCCAAATGAATTGATAGAGATGACTGAGGATTGGGAATTGCGAACTCCCATTGCACCACCACTAACCTCTCCAGAAGAGGCTAGGGTGATTTCTTATGTAGGTACAGCTCAAGGAAAGGAGCTAGTGTTGAGTGATGTGAGGACCACCTTAAATATGAGTGAAACACATGCACGAAAGGAGAGTGACATATCCTTGAGTGAACATCAGGTGAGAGCACACACTGACACAAACACTTTGTCTCTTATGGCTCAAATCAAAGATTTGCAAAAGAAATTGATGGAAACTGAGGCTGAAAAACAAGTTTTAAAAGCACAAGTGGATGAACGGTCTTCTTCTTCCACCTCTGTCAACAATCAGCTCATGATTATTCGTGACGATGTCCACAACATAAAGACTACACTCACTCCAGCAATCAATACATTGATACAATCCAACTCTCAGGCATCTACAGAAAGAACAGATATTCTAAATGCTATTGACAGACTCTCTAATAGGGTGGATGAACTTCAAGTGGAAATGCATGAAATTTCTCAATCATATTCAACAACCTTTGCGAAGCTTGAAGAAAAGTATGATTACATGTTTGAAGGACTTGATCATCTATACAACATTGTTAAACCTACTCATAATATCACACCAGAACAAAGAGCATATTTTAAAGACTATGATGATGATAATGAAGGGGATAATTATGCAATTAGGGAGCTTGACAGTCAACGAAAGTCTGTAGAGGATTCCTCAACTAAGGGGGAGAAGTCTGGAGATGGAGGAGCAGGTAAGTCTGGAGAAGCAGGAGGAAGTAAGTCAGGAGGTCAAGGGAGGCATAAGGAGAAGTCCGAGAAGTCTACCAAGGGAAAAGAAAAAGCTGCTCATGATCAGGATGTATTCGAGTTTGATTTCGATCTCAAGAATAGTAAGTTTGAAGTACAACAATTAAATGATATCGAAGAAGATCTTTCAAACTGGCAAGATGATCCTGAATTTGAGAAGGAACTTCAAGAGGAGAAAGCTGATCGTCAGATGAGACAAGCTAAGCTTGAGAAGACCAGACAGGTAGTGAATGAAAGATTAAAGCTGAAGCAAGCTGAAGATGCAGACAAACAAAAGCTACATGCAATCAGTGTACAGGAAAGGAAAAGAGATATTCAGTTGAAGATTGGTCGAAAGTGGGATAGAGCAAGAGAAATTTTTGATTCTATTCAGAACACTGCTAATGATGATGAACGTTTTCTCCAACTACTTTAACAGTTTCAAGAGACCAATCCAGATTACTTGCAATATATGGATGCATTGATGCTGGAAATCTCGAGGATAGTAGCTGGGTTTGACAGATGTGCAGATCAACTGATAATTCAGATTGACTCTCGTACAATGGGTTCTCTCTATGTGTCACTTCAAATCTTTCAACAGAGAAGCTTAATTGAACTTTGGATTATGTCCCTAAAGGTAAAAAGGTTTTTCGAACTGAATATTTTACTTCATGAAAGACTTTTGGAGTTTTCGCAAAGGAATAGTCCACAAGTTATTCAAACTCCACCTCATGTTAAGTTTCTCAAGGGTAATACACTGCACTCTTGCTTCCTTGATTCTAAGTCGATGAAATTATACACTGCATCTCATCTGGTCTGGTTAGAACATATGCTGAGGACTACAGGATTCGAAGATAAAGAAAGTATCTTTGTTGCTGACATTATTCGATCATATGCTTTAACTGGCTTTGAAAAGAAATATTACATACTTCGGAATCGGCTATGGGGTAACCTTGGAATCTTGCCTAAGAAACCTAAAGGTCTTGTGTCAGATTATGAACGTGTACTTGACAAGGATTTGATCAAAACCTTGGATGATCAAGAACGATTTGACACGGAGAATATCAGAAGATTTATAGAGCAAGAAGATGAAGTTGAACCTGGAGAGATAAGGGATGAAGAAACTTCAAAGTGAAGAACCGCTCTACATGTGATATCTTTAGAGCTTAGATAGGTCAAGATAGAAAATTGTATTATATGATCAGTCTAGAGGATCATCTATCTTGTATTTATCTTTTATGTTTGAATCTGGACAATGTTAAATATAAACCAGAACTTTTCTTTTATTTACTTTGTGTTTAAAGTTTTATCTTTTACTAAGTTAAGTTGAGTTAGTTGAGTAATCCTCTAGGTATTTGCTTGTTATCTTCTAACAAACAAATAGGGGGAGATTGAAAGGCATATGACACAGCCTATTTGTAGTTCGAGGACTCAACTCAACTTAAGCTTAGTTTGTAATAAGTAAATAACTTTAACTGTCACAGGAATCTCAGGAGGTACTATCTGTCAGAAGAAAAACCCTAAAGTCAATCTATAGTTTTGATGTTTTACACTGGAAGAAGTTCAGATTGCTGATCAAGCCTCAGTATAGCATCAAAGAAGTGGATTTATTTCTAAGACAGAGATTTCTAGAGTGACAGGTTTAGACAGTATACAGTGAAGTACAAGAAGGAGAAAGAAATGAGAAGAAAAGTGAATCACATTTTTAATGTGAAAATTAAAGGACAGTCATTGAAGTTAGTCGTTCATGAACCAGACCGTGCATGGAATGTCAACAAAATATTCAGTGGTATTCCTTTATTACTTTCAGTTATTCAGAAAAGAATTAAGACAATCCAAGGATATATAATTATTCTTATTTAATTAATTTAAATCAAGTAGTCAATTTAATTAATTAATTAATTAATTCATCTTGAATTAATTCTTTAATTAAATTAATTATTAGATTAATTAAATCTGATTAATTATTTAAGTAAGAATAAATTAAAATGATTATTTGTTAATCAATTTTAATTTAATTCTGAAAAATGAACTAGCCGATTGTCTTGAAGGATTAAATCAGAATAGCAAGACAATAAGAGATTGTCTTGCCGATTGTCTTGAAGAAGAAATCAGTAAAGCAAGACAATCTCTGATTGTCTTGCCGACTGTCTTGGTAATGATAATTTCTGAAAAGCTTTTAGAAAGTAGAATAAAAATCTGATTTGATTGTCTTGACGATTGTCTTGACAGTTCAAATTAGATTGTCTTGATAATGATCAAAAAGAAAAAGCTTCAGACAGAATGATAATTTTTGATAAAGCAAGACAAAGATCTCAGAATTTGATTGTCTTGTCGATTGTCTTGGAAGAACCTGATTGTCTTGACGATTGTATTGCCTATTCTCTTGGCAGTACAAAATTGGTTGTCTTGGAAGAATAAATTGTATTGCCGATTGTCTTGACAGTTATATTTGAAGATGAAGAGGCAGTAAATGATATAAATGAAGACAGACGACAGAAGACAACAACACAGATAAAAATATAACATTCAAAGCAGATTTCTCTCTTCTCTCTCATCAAGAACACAGCACAAGAAGCAGAAAAATTTATAGAAAATCAAGTTCATCTTATTTTTAATATCTGATCTGATAGAACTGGTTTACTTGATACTCTTGTACTATTAGCGAGTTTTTACTCCTAATCTATATCTTGATTTTTATTAACAAATCTAGAAAAATTCATGTCGAATTTTCTAATTTGTTTTTATTAACTAGATATAAATTCTGTACTGTATTTGTAACAAACCCCTCAAGTTAATATAATTTTATATTCAACTTGAATTTTGTTTCATTTAATTCCGCTCAAATTTGTCAAAATATAAATTAAATTATCCGGACAAATTTCGATAAAACAGTGCTGTTTGTATTCAACCCCCCTTCTACAAACATATTGGACCTAACAAAATCAAGTCCTAAAAATAAAATAAAATTTATAACATCAATATGATATTTTATCAGCTAATAAAATCTTTTATAGTGAGTCATCTTCCCGTTAAACGCGTTTCGAGTCGCTCTCGTTTGGGATCGAAATTCCAACTTCATTACATGTTATTGATGATACTTATCTTACGCAACAACTTTTTTTCTAAAAATCAAAACCTAAAAATAGAGTGAATTCCAATTTATACTTTCTCTAGACTTTCTAAAATTTATGGAGATTTAGAAAATGAAAACACGTCTTATTTTCTCTTTATATTATAGATACTCCTATATTTATTTATGATTCCTGCATGAGAATGTTCTTTTATTATGTTAACACATCAATTCCATTTTTTTTAAAATACGGTGACTTTTTTTATGATAATAGTATTGGATTTATGAATAAATTTTCCTAATAGAAGTATAATTAACTTATATAAAAAAGTATAATTTAAGAAGTTCGTACTTTCTATGAAATATTTAATTATATGTCTCTGTATATTCAAACACCTATTATACTTCTAATAAAACTTTTATTTATATGTTTTTTCTATAAATTTAAACTCTTATTCTTTATAAATTCGAACTCCTATTCTACTTCCATTTATGCCACATAAATACTTATTCTACTTTCAATAGAACTTTTAATCATATGTCT
The DNA here is from genome assembly GCA_036435485.1 of Saposhnikovia divaricata. Taxonomy (NCBI): domain Eukaryota; kingdom Viridiplantae; phylum Streptophyta; class Magnoliopsida; order Apiales; family Apiaceae; genus Saposhnikovia; species Saposhnikovia divaricata. The sequence continues at coordinate 78,483,876 of CM071599.1, forward strand.
TCCCTATAAATTCGAACCCTTCTCCTTTATAAATTCGAACACCTATTCTACTTTTAATATATTAAATAAAATAAAATAAAATTTATAACATCATTGTGTTATTTTAATAGCTAATACAATCTTTTATAGTGAGCCGTCTTCTCGTTAAACACGTTTCGAGCCGCTCTCGTTTGGGATCGAAATTCCAACTTCATTACATATTATTGATGATACATATCTTACACAACAACATTTTTCCTTAAAATCAAAACCTAAAAATAGAGTGAATTCCAATTTGTACTTTCTCTAGACTTTCTAAAATTTATGGAGATTTAGAAAATGAAAGCACATCTTATTTTCTCTTTATATTATAGATACTTCTATATTTATTTAGGATTCCTGCATAAGAATGTTATTTTATTATGTTAACACATCAATTCTTTTCTTTTTAAATACGATGACTTTTTTATAATAATAGTATTGAATTTATGAATAAATTTTTCTAATAGAAGTATAATTAACTTATATAAAAAAATATAATTTAAGAAGATCGTACTTTCTATAAAATATTTAATTATATGTCTGCTCTATATATTCAAACACCTATTCTACTTCTAACAGAACTTTTATTTATATGTTTTTTCTATAAATTTGAACTCTTATTCTCTATAAATTCGAACTCCTATTCTACTTCCAATAGAACTTTTAATCATATGCCTTATAAATACTTATTCTACTTCCAATAGAACTTCTAATCATATGTCTTCCCTATAAATTCAAACTATTTTCCTCTATAAATTCGAACATCTATTCTACTTCTAATATGTTAAATGGAATTTTTATATTTATTAGTGTTTAAATTCTAAAATTCTAGAAAATTAGAAAAATAAATTGAGACGATCTTAGAGCGCCACCTAAACTCCCGCGTATCCTCCTTTATATATATATATATATATATATATATATATATATATATATATATATATATATATATATATATATATATATATATATATATATATAGGCCATTGTTCTATGGAGAACCATCTTACGTGGAGAACCGTGGAGAACCACTTATTCTATACTAAATTTATGATTCTATTACAGAATCAATTTTTTTTTTTTGGTTCTATAAAAAAAATGGTTCTGCAAAAAAAATCTGGACAAAGCTGACGTGGCATGCCTGCTGACGTGGCAGTGCCACGTCACCTGACACGGCATCACTGCTGACGTGACAGTGCCACGTCATCAATGATGACGTCATCGATCACGTAGCATTGCCACGTGGCACAAGCACATCAGCAGTGATGACGTGGCAAGTGACGTGGCAGTGCCGCATCAGCAGTGCTGACGTGATAGTAATGACGTGGCAGTTTCGGATTTTTTTTTTGAAAACAAAATTTGGTTCTGTTACAGAATCAGAAAAAAATTTAAAAAATATTGGTTCTACTACAGAATCATAGGATTCTCCACGTAAGGTGGTTCTCCGTAGAGCGCTACTCATATATATATATATATATATATATATATTGATTTGTACAATATGTCCCAAATTAATGAATCAGTTTATAAATATGTTCCATCAAATTAATATATTAATTATATGTCCCATTATCAGTAGAGACCAATATACCCTTGTTATATTAATGAAATACTATTATAAATTCATTACAATTTTTTAAATTTAACCACTAAAAGAGTTGTTTAGTACATATAAGGATTTAATGGTAATTTTTTATTACGATATGAAATAATTTTTTACTGCATTTAGCAACACCTAGGAAATATTGCATTATGCTTAGCTTATTTTTTAAGCCGTTGCGGTGTAGCGTAATTTTTAAGCTGTTGCATTTACCCGCCTACTGTATATTATCGTCCTTCTATTTTGTAAAACACAGAATTTTCCTATATGATTTTGGATGTCTTTAGATCTTTGTTTTTGGGCTTTTAGCACACTGTCAAGATCAATTTGTTTTTCTGTATAGACATACCAACTTGCGAGCATGTTGTAAAAAGGGTTAAATATCAAATTGGTCATTGAAGTGGTAGCCATATATCACTTTACTCACTGATTTCAACGGGGTCTCATTTAAATCATTTAAGTCATAATAAATATCAAACAGATACCTATAAATATGTGATCGAGAATTAAAATAATTTTTTGTTTAGTTCTATACATTTTTCTTCAATGTCACCATAACCAAATGAAAATTCATGGGTTCTAATATTTTAGATAATATATTTAAATTTTTTAAAATCTATTTAATATTTATTTTAATTAAATCATATAAAATAACTATAAAATTAAATATAAATAGTAAATAAATTTTAAAAATTTTAAATATATTATCTAAAATATTAGAACCCATGACCTTTCATTTGATTATGGTGCCATTGAAGAAAAATGTATTGAACTTAACAAAAAATTATTTTAATTCTCGATCACATATTTAGATATATCTGTTTGATATTTATTATGACTTAAGTGATTCAAATGAAACCCCGTTAAAATCAGTGAGTAAAGTGATATATGACCTCCACTTCAGTGACCAATTTGATATTTAACCCGTTGTAAAAAACAAGAATTAGATGTACTAGCTTATAGTCCGTGTAAAGTATGGGTTATTTTATTTTTTTTAAATTTGTTTATAGTTTAGTATATATAATATTTTAAATAATATTTTTAGTTTAGTATTAAATCTAAATTAATATGTTGTTGGTGGGAATCGAACCTTCAACCTTTCTATATAACATAATCTATTATTAATTTTATATTAAAATGTTGTTGGTGGGATTCGAACCTTAGACCTTCAACTTTTATTATTGTTGTATCTAACGGTCATGATCTATTTGAATTGAAGATCTAACGGTTGTGAATGAGTATAACCAAAAATAAGGGGATAACAAAAAATAAGGGGGTAACCAACTACAAATTATACCCCCTTTCGCTTATTATAATATAGTATAGTATAGATTCGACAGAGACATCATCGTTCATGAAATAATCGGATAATTGAAAAAATTATTCGGGACATTAATCGAATATATTTAAAGAATGTAATGATATTTAATTTATTAATCTTGATATATTAGTTTTAAAAAAAAAATTATAATGATCGATCAGATTCTAAAAATTCGAAGGTAGAAGTATCATCGTTCATGAATTAATTGGATAATCGAAAATTGATCAAAACGATTATTCGGAACATTAATCGAATATATTTAAAAAATATAAAGATATTTAATTTATTAAACTTGATATATTAGTTTAAGAAAATTATATAAGGATCAATTCTAGAAATACGAATCGATAGATTACCGTTCACGATTAATCAGAAAAATCGATGATTTTTAAAATCATGCTTGCAAATACTTATTTGGGTGAAGTATGAAATTGTTTTTGAATTGACGTATTTTTTATTAGTAGTAAACTTTTTAAATAAAATTTATAAATTTATTATAATGAATATCCATTCTCTGATAATTACACCCGGGTGATATATTATTGGGTGAATGTCCTAAATACCCACTTTTTATTGTTTCATAACCAAAATGTCCAGATTTGATAAGCACCGCCCTAAATGCCCATCACATACGCCATTGACATGGGCGTATGTGGTGATACGCCACTACCATAGGAGCAAGCTATGGGATACGCCCATACAAAAGGAGCAAGCTACAGGATACGTCCATACAAAAGGAGCAAGCTCTTAAGGATACGTCACTGCAATTAACGCAACTGGGGATACGCATCTTCAAGATGTGTATCACACGTCAACACAGAGCTCCTCCATAGGCGACAACAATGGCGATTCCGGCGTATTTTTTTGATCTCATCGTCCGTCCACATCCCTGACTTTCCATTCACCTACTATATATCATTAGAATCGGGTTTCGATTCTCTACACACCCATACTAATTTCATAACAGTTGAATTGCAGGATTTGAAACGCCCAAAATGGCGATTCCATCGACTAAATTTTCCGACGAGCTTCGTTGTGCCCCTACAGGCCGGAGGAGATAAACGAAGATGGGAAAGATAAAGTACATGAGCTTGCGGTCAATTTGTGATGTTGTAGTCCTTTGGAAAGTGTCTGGAGAGTGAGATCGAAGAGAAGCGACCAAACCCGCCGGCGACAAAAGCTCTCGTTTTCGTTTTCTGACGAAGTGTTGCGGTTTTTGGCGAGCTACGTAGGATACACCTGTGGAAACGGCGTATCCCGTGGGAAAAAAAGTTTCGAAAACGAGTATTTTGGTAAGTGGGTAGTAAAAAAGTGGATATTTTGGGCATTCTTTCTATATTATTCCATCACACTCAATAGTAATTGATCTAAATATTAAAATTATCGCAAAATATTGATAAACATGATTGTATTTGTCCTACTTTTAGTCAAGCAGTTTAACAGCATAAAGAACATGAATGAGACACTTAAGTGCTAGAGTTTTTTTGTAGTGTCAATTCTGAGACACTTATTTCGAATTTGTGACTCTGTGTATCAAGTGTATTTAAAGTTTTGTTTACAACAATTGACGGGTTTTGTTCCCTACATTTTTTCCAAGTGATCATACGCATTCTGTTCACCTTCTTTCAAGGCCTAATACTCATGAGTTTTATTGGTTGTCACTAGGAGCATGTGGGTTCATCATTTGCTAATTGCTATTAGAGGTGTTTCCGTGTGATACTTGAATATTACTTTTGCAACTTTTGTGAGCATTGTTTTCAAACATTTAGAAAATGCAGTCTCGGGTTTTTGCAGGATAGGTTTGTTTAGCCTAATATTTTTTGACGCAGGAAAAGAAAGTGCAATAGGATGAATATGAACTAGTACATTGCCAAGTCTTAAAATATTTGAATACAAACACAATGCCAAGCAGGGCCAAAATGTTTTAACTCCTCAAGATGTAATCTTATAGAAGTTTTCTATTAGAAGGGGGTGGTAATTAGTGGAGATGGAGGGAACCATCCGGTAGCAGGTCTCTGCGAAGTAAAAGGCTTCATCTCTGAAAACTTCATCTGCACTTCACCAAGCGCTTTGACATAGCATGGATGGAAGATCTTCGAAAGCCTTTTCTCGTGCTCCTCATTCAATCTTTTAGTAAAGGCTGGAGACGCCAAGTACTCGGCTATGATGGCCTCCTTGCTCCTAGTCACATGAGCAAGCTCCTCCCTCAATTGGTTGATAGTCTGGGTAGCCTCGATCTTCTCCAACTCAACAGATCTATATCTCTCGATCCAGCTCTTCATATCCTCCTGAACACATTTGACATCTTTGCATATTAATTGCGTTGATTTCTCCCACTCTTCCATCTTGTCAAGAACGGACTCAAGGTTCGGCTTCACCTGTGTAGAGGCAATTAAAATTAGCAAAGTACAAGTAAATTCATGGGAAATAGATTGGAAGGGATCAAAGGAGGTACATGATTCATAAATGAGTACTGTCCGATTGTAGGGGGCGTCACCGTTGTGGCAAATGGATTGGACGGGACGGAAGGAGGTACAGGACCCCGATATACTGTTGGACTCCAACAGGAAAGAGGTACAGGATTCAGAAATGGGGACTGTCCGATTGAAGGGGTCGTCACTGTTGTGGCAAATGGATTGGACCGGATGAAAGGAAATATAGGACTCAGACCTGTGCTACGATTTCTAGCAAAGGCAGGAACAACTCCGCCACCTGCAAATATGCCACATAAAAAGATAAACTCAATAAGATTATCTCGATACAAAACATTAATAACGAAAAAGCAGGCAAATCATGTTACCCAAACCTGCAGTTTTGAACTGATGATGGTCTTCCCACCTCAATTCTTCATGGCTTTTATCACTATAAGCAGGCATGGCAGAGATGGACACAAGCATTTTTCGTCTATCATCAAACTCAGTAGTTTTAGTATAAGATGTTACTCTACTTCCTTGAGAAAATGGGGTAAATCCTGCAAGAATCGGGTGGAAGGTAAAAAAAAAAAATCAAATAATTTCAAATCACATTAAAAAAGAGCACAACTGCCAAGAAAAACCAACCAAAATATATATACGTAAGAAAAAATGTATAAAAAGACTCCTGGAATTGAAGGTCATACAAACTCAAAATACAAAAACACAATCACGCTCGAATTTAAACCTACTCCATGTCATTCCGAAAGCCAACATTGTATCCAGCTGATTTTTTTTAGTTAATTGAGTTTGAGGTCAGTTGTTAAAGATGGGCAGTTGTATTAACTAGCTTTATAACCCGTGCGAGGCACGGGTATGCTCTAGATGTGCTTAATGACTTCGCGCATATTTGAATATTAGCTTGGTAATGAAATATATGTTGTGTTGTGAGTGCGAGATTTCTCCGTTAGCTATTGCTTAGTGTCAATCTCGAGTATGCATGAATTTGTTACATGTACCTTTTAAGCGATAGTAAATTTTGCAAGGCATGTTAACAAAATTATGTTAATATATATGTATTTGTGTTGCTAAACTGGTAATTTCAAACTCTCTTCTCTCCTAGTATATGCACACACATATATATTAATTGTGTATGTATATATCTTTCATATATGTTCTGCTACTATTTTCTTGGTTTAATTTTAGTTTACACATATGTTAAAATATAAAGATTGAATTTTTATATGAAAAATATTGTTTTACTTGCTTTAAAGCTTAAAGATTTCAACTTTAGCTTGAAATTCAACTTGCATTGGCCAGTTTCTTGATAAAAATTGAAACTTTTTAAGTGGGAGTAGCATTTTATGTATGTATATTATTAAAGATAGATTGGAGTTGCTGTGAAGTCTAAAGATTTGAACTTTAACTTAAGTTTTAACTTGCATTCCCCAATTTCGTAAAAAAAAAAAAAAAAAGAATTGTGGGTGGCGTTTTATTTATATATGTTTATATAATTAAGATTTGTTAGAGTTTCTGTGAAGACTGAAGCCCCAAGATTTGAACTTTAGCTTAAGTTTTAACTTGCATTCCCCAATTTCGTAAAAAAAAAAAAAAGAACTGTGGGTGGCTTTTTATATATGTTTATGTAATTAAGATTTGTTGGAGTTTCTGTGAAGCCCCAAGATTTGAACTTTAACTTGCATTTCCTAGTTTCTTAAAAATTTACATTTTTCGAGTGTGAGTAGTGTTTTGAGTGTGTGTACGTATGTGTATATAAACATGTGTATTAAACTTTGTGATTTGGTTTAATTACTAAACGAAAGTTGTGAGTTGCATTTATATATGTTTACATATCAGATTTTATGCACACATGAAGAGCAAAAAATGTATATGCCAAAATGTATATGAAATTAGTTACTTAAGCTGTTCTAAATCTTTTTTATATTACTAAATAAATTTGTGTTACATGAAATTAGTGATATGCCACAATGTATATGCATTTTGTATTTATGAGTTATGACGCAGTTATGAGATGAGAATATGTGAAAAATTTATCTGGAAAATCTGGTTATCGCTATTTATTAGAAATGGAAGCTGGCTTGTTTTTATGTTAAATTTTTAGCTTATATTGTATTTGACTTTGTCAAATACAAGGATTTCAGATTCTCTATGTTCCCCACATATCTGCATAAATTATTGCATCATAAAATTAAATATAATACATGTACAACAAAAACAACACCGGCTCATTTCAGGATGCAAAGTACCCAGACTCTAGAGCATGTTACACTACCAAAAAATCACAATCAACAATAGAATAGAAAAAAAAACCCGTGCGAGGCGCGGGTCGCTAGCTTAAATTGTATTTTTTAATTAAACTATTCATGATCAGTATCGTTTGAAACATGTAATTTATTTTCATAAAGCTCATCTTGTTACTGGTCTATGTGGTTAATGTGTACTTACTTAAATATGTTCAAATTTGTACTTTGGAAACTAATATGAGTAGTATTGATAGCAATCATGTTACTTTTAATTTTATTGTAGGTCATAGAATATAATTTGAGTATTTTATTGGTGTTGTCTAATTATTAATTAAGACGATTTTTCAAAGCACCAACATTCCTAAACTTTTTTAAAAAATGATGCATCCATTTAGCTGGATCTCCAATAATTTTTAAGGTAGAAACTTAATAGTCTTCAAGATGCGTGCATTATGAGAATGTAGGTTTCAGTCTTGATTCCAATAAAAAACCTTCGTAAATCTTCTAAAGCTTCTCCGGTCTTGCGCTTTTACTTCTTAAAACTACATTTCTAACTTTTTTATTTGCTTTCTTCTAATTTCTTCATTTTAAGAATTTTTTGCCTTTATTTCTCTTCCGGTTTTTGTCTGACTTTCATTGAGTTACCTCCATAAACAATATATAATATATTATCCTTTTTTCCCACAAAATGCCATATTTTAAATTGAACATTAACTAATTTGTATATAAAAGGTAATGTGTTATTTGTAAAATTCGTCTTTTTAAAGCCAAATATTTTTACGACCCGAATAGTTTGACTAATAAATTATTGTATCTTATTTAGTAATATACAAATTTCATTTTACGTTAACACCTCAATATTTTTTACTCTAATATATTGTTAGATAATATCCATCAAATTAATTATAATATCAATTTATAATCCAATTGTGTATTTTATGTAATTCTTTTATCGATAAATGATAACCATTAAAGAGTCCAAAACTCATTTAAAATCCAGTAATATTTAATTAATAATATTCCATCAATATCACACACATAAATATTGTGTGTATGATTTAAAATATATGTGAATATGTGGTCTGATGGTATGAAAATGCACAATTAAACTCGATGATCCACGTTCGATTACCATTAAAAATAATACTTTTATATATTAACAGGAACTTGGGAGTAAATGGTGTATTCGAATCAGTAATAAAGTACTTTAATTATTGATTTGATCTTATATGTAATATTTTCCATAAAAAATACATTATGCATTTCATATTGTTTCTTTATATAAAACCAAATATTGCCCCGCTTAAGCGGTATACACAGAGATATCATGTGTATTATTGAAAATATGTATAGATTAGTACTTATGTTGTTTAAGGGAATAGTTATTTAGTAATTTTTATTATTATTATTATTATTATTATTATTATTATTATTATTATTATTATTATTATTATTATGTTGATTATTACTGTTATTACAATTTTATAATATTATCAAACCATATATTATGTATCAATAATTGATATTTTAATTTAATATGTTATAGTTTAAATCAATAAATGTAAACGCAACATGACAAAAATTATTAATATGTCACAATATTAAAATATTAGAAAAAAATTCACTAAAACAACATACACATACATCTTTTACGTGTATGATTTAAAACACATGTGATTGAGTGGTGTAGTGGTAAAAATATTTGTTAATTAACTCGGAGACCCAAGTTCAATTTCCACCAACTATAACTTTTTCAAAAAATTAAGAATAGAGGGATAAATTAGTAATCATATTACATAAAAAGTCTCACAACACACACATACATCTATAAAGTGTATGATTTAAAACATATGTGATTGAGTGGTGCAGTGGTAGAAAGATTTGTTAAATAACTTGGAGACCCAAGTTCAATCCCCACCAACTACAATTTTTTCAAAACTTTGAGAATAGAGGGTCAAATTAGTAATTACAATACATTAAAAAATCTCACTATTTTTATCTTGTGTTGGCCTATTATATATAGAGTTAATTCCATTTCGCATCCCTTTGGTTTCGGCCAACTGCATTTTTTACCCATACATTGCATAATTGCACTATGCATCCCTTTACTAGTTTTGCCGTGACAGTTTGCACCCCTTTCGTCTATTTTGACCGTTACCGTTAAAAAGGATAGGGGTAATTTCGGAATTATAAATGCACAATTATATGTTGCTCCTTGAAATATTATATTTTACACATAAACCCCCTTAAACAAAAAAATATGCATTTTTGCCCCTCAGCTATAATAATTGTATAATTTAACCCTTTTCAATATATCTTCAAATAAAAAACAACAAAATAGATTATTTATAATTATTTTTTTTTGCAATATATCCATATTTTTTTAAAAATAATATTAATAGTAGATTGAAAATAGATGAAAAAAAATAAAATTTGATTAAGATAATTAGATCTTACAAAAATAATATGAGGAAATACCATAAACGTTTGAATTGAATTTATAAGATTACTAACTTTTTAAAATTTATTCCATTTTTTTCTGTAAAATTTCTTAAACGAAAAATTTTATTTGATAAATTCGGGATGTTATGCTGAAATATTTATAGAATAATCTATGTTTTTCGTTTTTTATTTGAACATATTCTATAAAATTCAAAAATTCAAAAATAATATAGGAATAAATTTTGGTAAAGGGATTAGATTATTCAATTTTCATAGTCCAGGAACAAAAATGCTTGATTTTTTAGTTTAAGGGTTCATATGTAAAATGTGTAATACATCAAGGGTCAAAATGCAATTCAGCATTATTAATTCCTAAATTACCCCTGCCATTTTTAACATTAACGTCCAAAATAGACCGAAGGGATGCAAATTGACCCGCCAAAACTAATAAAGGGATGTATAGTGCAATTATGTAAAGTATGGATGAAAAATGCAGTTGACCGAAACCAAAGGGATGCGAAATGGAATTAACTCTTATATATATAATAGATTGTTTCCCTTGGCAAATCAAAAAGTACACAGGGGTACGTAATTCTTAAAACAGAACAAAAATATCATCCTTTAATTCTCCAGGTATAAGCTAATTTAATCCGAAAACTTATATATATATAGGCTAGCGTTCAAATAGAAACCAACCTTAGAATAGAAACTAGAAACCTACACTAAATAAATTATATTTCATTTATTTTAATGGCCCCGCTAGGGGCACCTTCACAAAAAACGTTTAAAATTCTTGGCTCTATTCAACAAAAATATAAAAAAAATTAAAAAAAATTAAAAAAGTTACTGTTCACGTACCACGTCATCACGTGAACAGTAACTTTTTTTTAAATTTTTTTTATTTTTTTATATTTTTGTTGAATAGAGACAATAATTTTAAACGTTTTTTGTATTGGAGTACCCCTAATTTGGTCATTAGATTAGCTTGAAATATTTAATTTAGGTTTAGTTTCTAGTTTCTATTCTAAGTTAGTTTCTATTAGAACAAGACCCTATATATATATAGGGTCCTATTCTACTACAAATTAAAATTAACTACAAACTACAAACTAAACACTAATTCAATATTTCATGCTAATCTAATGATCAAACTAGGGGTACCCAATACAAAAAGTGTTTAAAATCATTGGCTCCATTCAGCACAAAAAAAAAAAATCACTGTTCACGTGATGACGTGGCAGTGGATTTCACTGGTTAACGGTGCTTCGCGCCTTTATCATTCTAAAGTTGTAAGGAATGACAATCAATGCTAAAGGCAATAAACGATTGACGGGTGTGTCGAGGGCCTGCGGCCCTCATGACTACCTAACTCATCCGTTTACTGTCTTAAATGCTTCGCATTTCCACGGCAAGTTTTTTTATTATTTTTTTGGTGGATAGAGCCAATTATTTTAAGCATTTTTTGTGAAGGTACCCTTGGCGAGAACCTTAGAATAAATGAAATATAATTAATCTAGTGTTAGTTTGTAGTTTGTATTTAAGTATTGGTTTGTATTTGAGCAAAAGCCTATATATATATATATATATATATATTGAGAAGTAAAAACCAAGGTAACACAAAATTAAACAATATAATTAAATTAAATCTAGTGAGCAGAGCCAAACCTCTTGAAGAAGCTGGTGTCGAAAAAGGAGACGGATATCCGGTTGGAGGTTGTCCGGATAGTAATGGTGATCCAAAGGCACCAGCTGATGAACTCATAGAAGCTGCTGAGATTAATTAATTATAAGTTACACATAAACAGAAAATTAAATTATTAGTTACTTATCTTAAACTACTGTTGAGAAAGAATAATATGTAGAATTAATGAAAAAGACATAGAATATCCATGCATGATGTAGTAAAAACAGAGGGGAGATCAGGACAGGGATTGATACTTGCGAGTAGATGAAAACATGGTGGAATCAATCAAAAGGAGTAATGGATATTGTGGGGTTTCAACGAATGAAATATCTATATATATTATAATGTCAGGAGATCGGAAATGCACCAGAACAGTTTAAGGTATTTTTCTTGAATTTTCGTTTTTTTTTATTTTTCTTATTAAAATTATTTTATTGCATTAAATACCTATTAATGACAATTTAATTAGTCATTAATTACACCTATTAAACATCTATTCAATTTAATCTATTTAATTTGTTTAAAAATTAGCAAATTTTATTTTAACATTATAGTTATTATTTCAATATTAAATATTAATTATATACAGTTAAGTTTATTTTTAGGTAAAATGACGACTAACAGTTTTTTATATTGCGTTATTTTTTATTCCCTATTCAAGATCATTATGTTTTCTTTTCGGATGATTATAGGGTAGACGACCTTAACGTCTTAAGTAATTTTTATTATCAATGATTATGAAAGTCGTAATAAATTATGGAAGTACAAGATATTTACTTAATTTTCTAGAATTGTATACAAACAATATAGACAAATTGTTAATTTTGCAATGAATAATTTATACATGAGCTATGATCAAATCGATTAAGTTTAACAAACCCAGCCACTTATTGGAAGAAAAATCGATAAAAAAAACTATACACCCATTGTTTCATTACATTGTGTCGAAATAAAATTTTATTCTAATCAAACAAATTTTTACACTATTATTGAATATGTATATTATGAGAGGGGTGTTCGCTTTAAAAAATGTTATTAACCTGAACTTCTCAAGCATTCTTTATTATTAATGATTGTGGAGTCGTAATAAACCAGGAGATCGGAGAGGCTTTCACTCAGAAGTTTCAAAATATTTTTCTTGATTTTCACATTTTTGATTTTTTTTAATAAAATAATTTTCTTGCATTTAATAGCATTTTAATTAGTCATTAATTGTACCTATTAAACTTATATTAAATACACTTTATTTTATACCTAATATAAAATTTTAGCAATCTTTATTAGAACATTATAATTATTATATTAATATAAAATATTAATTATCTATCTAAAAGTATAATTATATCAAGATAAAACGATAAAATAAACTTATTTATATCGTCCATTTCTAATCCTTTAACCAAATTGATGCAATTTTTTTAAGCTTTTAGATTAATTCGTAATTAGTGAATGTGAGAATCATGATAAGATACGGAAGCATATAAATTTTCCAATTAACATCCACAATTTAAATACAAGTAATATTGTATAATTTACTTTTACACATGAACAATTTACACATGGGGTGTGATTAACCCGATTAAATTGAACCAATCCAACATTTTTCTTTACTGATTAAATCAATGAAAAAGTTATATATTTGTTGTTTCATTATATTGTGTTGGATTAAATTAATATTAGCCCGCAAGGGTTGTCTCAGTTGGTTAAAGAGAGGTCATCTCACCTCTTGGTCACAGGTTCGACTCCCATGGGAGGCAGATTTGTGATTATGTCATCCTGGGTCAGAGCCTGTCGCACTTGTGCGGTTTGCCTTGGATCACGTGGTTTGCAGGCTATTGCGTGAGCCCATGGGTTTACCCAGAGCGCACCCGAAGGGTAGCGGCTGCGGGTTCCCATGTTAAAAAAAAAAAAAAATTAATATTATAACTACACAAATTCTTATAACATTACTAATCAATTAATCATGCATGTATGTTATGAGACGAGAATTAATTATGTATGTTATAAAAATAGGATTGTTCTATTTTTATACTAAAAAAGAAAATTTCAAAAATAAGTTATGGAACTATCCTTAAAATCCATCTTAAAATGCGTGTCAAACACGCTATTTTGAAATGTTAACAAACGTGCGGGACGGAGGGAGTATTATTAATACTTAAGAGTTTAACTGAAACATGTTTTCTTTCCGATAATTCTTTTCTATATAATTCTTTAAAATTCAAATTTAGTTACATTTTACACAAATTTCAATTCATCATATCAAATATTAAATAATAAAACTCAACAAACAATCATGTTATATATACGATTTAGAAAAATGTTTTCGTGCCGCGCGTAACGCGGCTTTGTTACCTAGTTATGTATTACGTGGGGGGATGGGTTTATATAAACGTACGTGAGTAGCTTTAAACTCAAGCAGGATACAGTGCAAAACGTGTAGCTTACTTTTAAAGCTTTCACTTTCATCTAGGGAGGGCAATCGGGTCGATCGAAACGGGTTTTGCCAAACCCAAATCCAAACTCGCATTTTTTATCGAACTCGAACCCGAAAAAACCCGAAACTATAAACCCGAACCCGTTGGATACTAACGGGTTTCGGGTACCCGAAACCTGACCCGAAACCCAAAATAAATAAATAAATAAATATTTTTATATTAAAAATAATATAAAACATTAATATATAAAACATTTTAATTTTTATTACATATTAAATGTTAAATATAAATAATAATAGATAATATATATTAAATGTTAAATATTATGTATAAAATAATAGAAATAATAACATATATTAATTCGGGTTTCGGGTCGGTTCGGTTTCGGATCGGGTTTGATATGGGTTTCGGGTTTTCAGGTCGGTATTGCCAAAACCCAAACCCGACCCGAAATTGATTCGGGTTTAAAAATCAAATCCAAACCCGAAATTTTCGGGTTCGGTTGGACCCATTCGGGTCGAAACGGATCGGGTATCCATCGGGTCGGTACAAATTGCCATCCCTACTTTCATCTGCTTCTTTTAGGGATGGCAACGGGTCGGGTCGGGTCGGGTTTTTCAATATCCAGATCCAGACCCGATTTTTTTAATAGGACCCGGATCCGACCCGGACCGAAAAATACCCGAAAACTAAGACCCGGACCCGGATTCAACGGATTTCGGATCGGATCGGATTTTACCCGAAACCCGAATGTTTAGATTTTACCCGAGATCCGAGACCCGAACCCGAATTACTAAAATATTATAATTAAAAGAAAATTTGATTATTTAACTAAAATATTACTAAAATATTATAACAATAAAATGATATAATAAAAAATAATTAGATTAAGTGCATGTAAATATTAATAATGAAATGATACAATAATTAGTGAAATGTATGTAAATAATGTAATATGTATCATGGTTATAAAATTAAGTAAGATATTAATATATTTAATAATTCATTATATATATATATATATATATATATATATATATATAGGCTAGCGTTCAAATAGAAACCAACCTTAGAATAGAAACTAGAAACCTACACTAAATAAATTATATTTCATTTATTTTAATGGCCCCGCTAGGGGCACCTTCACAAAAAAACGTTTAAAATTCTTGACTCTATTCAACAAAAATATATAAAAAAAAAATAAATTTTAAAAAAAAGTTACTGTTCACGTGCCACGTCATCACGTGAACAGTAACTTTTTTTTTTTAAATATTTAATTTAGGTTTAGTTTCTAGTTTCTATTCTAAGTTAGTTTCTATTAGAACAAGACCCTATATATATATAGGATCTTGTTCTAATAGAAACTAATAGGGTCTTGTTCTAATAGAAACTAACTTAGAATAGAAACTAGAAACTAAACCTAAATTAAATATTTCAAGCTAATCTAATGACCAAATTAGGGGTACTCCAATACAAAAAACGTTTAAAATTATTATCTCTATTCAACAAAAATATAAAAAAATTAAAAAAAATTACTGTTCACGTGATGACGTGGCACGTGAACAATAACTTTTTTTAAAATTTTTTTTATTTTTTTTTATATTTTTGTTGAATAGAGCCAAGAATTTTAAACGTTTTTTGTGAAGGTGCCCCTAGCGGGGCCATTAAAATAAATGAAATATAATTTATTTAGTGTAGGTTTCTAGTTTCTATTCTAAGGTTGGTTTCTATTTGAACGCTAGCCTATATATATATATATATATATATATATATATATATATATATATATATATATATATATATATATATATATATATATATATATATATATCGGGTTTCGGGTTCAGATCGAATTTCGGGTATCGGATCGGGACACCTAAAATCCAAATCCAGATCCAAACTCTTTCGGGTCCAAAAATAAGATCCAAATCCAAATACAAGAAATCGGGTTTGGGTAGACCCAAACGGATCGGATCGGATCGGTTATCTATCGGATCGGGTATTTCTGCCAACCCTAGCTTCTTTTATACTAATATTATAGCGGTTTATTTTGCTTGCGTAAATAAATTCCAATTTTGTTTATGTATCAGATTATCAATTATATGTATCAGATATTTTAAATTCAATCCGATTCAATCCAACTAAGTATGATGTAAATAAATTCAACATATCTATACTATATATTATTGAAATCAAAACATTAAACTCATCCATTGATCCATCCGTCGATGTTCCCCTTACTTAATTATTTATTGTTATTACTTAATTATTTTTAATTAATTGTTTATAATTACTAATAATTACTCAATTTTCTTTTTCATAGAACATGCTATTTTTTTTAATAACTATCAATTTACTTTTTCAAGTAAAACACATTGTATTTTATATTTTATCTAACTAAAATTTCAAAAAATATTACGGACAATTCTATTTAATAATAAAATAAAATAATAATATTATAATTACTAACAAATTAAATTTTTCAGCTAAAACACCTTAACTATTCTATTTTCTCTAACTAAAACCCTCTTTTTTTTTAGTAAAATTTAATTTATTAATGATAAGTCATACGACATCTACAAACATAATCGAGTCGAATCAAACGTAAATAAAACAATAGCTGATTAATCCATTCTTTGAGATATAATGATATATTTACAAGTACCCTCTTCACCGCATCCATCTGAAGATTTATATGTACTCGCTTTGTTATGACCTCCATCTGGATCTAATCCTGTTTGAGCTATCGACCATAGATGCGATCCCATAAAAACATTCATCTCTGAATCAAAATCATGCCGATCTATAATCTCGGTCATGGAAAACACCAAAACTCAATGAAAACAAAAACCTAATTCTCAAGAAGAGACTAACACAACCCAAATAAATTGGGAACTTATTAAAACCCAAATAAATTCATGTCTTAAATAATTCAATTCAAATTAAAGAAACAAATAATATAATATTAATAAAACCGTGTTTCACACTGGTTTGTTTTAAGTTAGTACATATTAAGTATAAAAATGATTTTATCCAAAAAATTTGTTCTAACTATTTTATTCATCTAACTAAATAATTACACATTGTTAGATGCATTTTATTTTACTAATTTTTGTTAGATAAAGATTTGGATCAAGAAAACTTTTGTATCCGTCCAAACCATAGGTACCTTAAGTTTTTTTTTTTTTTTTTTTGAAACGCAAAAGGGAATTAAATTTCATAATAAAGTGAATACACTATCCATCGATCATGAAGACCACTACTAGATGGTACATCTAAATAGCATACTGCAGCCAAAACACAAAAGAAATCCCATGCATTACCAATACTTGGCTGTAAATTACTACTAGTAACAAAATAGGGACTCAAACAACTAAGGGTCTGTTTGGCAACCCCTTAAAATAAGTCATTCGAACTTTTTTTCGGGTAAAAATTTCATATTTTTGATAATTTTTTTATATAAGTATTTAATATATATTTGAGATTCTATAAGTTGCAAAAAAAAAATTAACTTTTTCAGAAAAAAGTTAGGAATCTCTAATTTTATCTTAAAATAAATTGAATTATTCTGAAAAATAAGTTACTCAAACACCCCCTAAATAACACCAGACAATGTCTTTAATCTTGAGGCACTCTACGTGCACATGATAAACCTAAAGATCCCAATTGAGAAAACCTTGATTCAAATATCTTCCACTACTAACCCTGCCACAAATATAGGTCATGCTTCATTTCCTTGTTCAGTGTTCACCTTAACAACTTCTCCAGCAAGGTTTTCTTCGTAAATGCTCATCCACAGGGCCCAAAACTCAGCCCCACATCCTTTCTTTCATATTAGTAGCCCAATAAATCAACACCGGCCTGCAACTACATTGACTCTATTTAAACCCTGTTTTCAAAGATCATCCGTGCGCATTAGGGGTGTGCATGGGTTGGCCAAACCGACCAACCCGACACAACCCTATTTTTGGCCAACCCAACCCGTATAATTATAAACCAAAACATGTTTGGGTTAAAATATGTTCAACTCGATTTTTATGGGTTGGGTATGGGTTTATATTTTTTTAATCCAACCCAACCCGGTTAAAAAAACAAATTATAAAGAAAAACTACACTACTAGCCTATTGCTATGCCTCGTCCTGGAGCATATTTAACAATCCATCTATCAGTGGATTTGAAGAATCAGTAGGTTAAGGAACTAGTGAAGTATTATATTCATGTTTGTATATTGTTACTAGTTTACAAAAAAAAAAAAAAAGGAAAAGAATGGTAGTGGTTTACCTAGGCAAGCATTATCAGAACCAGAAAGTAAGTATTTCTTTTCGTGTTTCCTATTTTGACTACAAGTATGGTGAAATTTACAAGTAATTTAGTAACATTAATTAGCAGTGTATGCAAATTTTATTATGTGACATATATCATTTGCAAGTCAAGTCTAATATTAACTTTAACCGATGACGATTGTAGCTAGTTAAAGATTGTGAAGTAAGGATGACCATACATTTAAGCAACCCATCCAAACCGATCCGAATCAATCCGAACCAACCTTTAAAAAATAGGGTTGGGTTATCAATTTAATTTTTATGGGTCGGGTTAAAAATTTTCAAACCGTTTTAAAATGGGTTGGGTCGTTTTATTGCTTCAACCCGGCCGACCCGACATTGTACACCCCTAGCGCGCACCAATATTCATCTCTCTACTTAATTACTTAAATCTTAAATTTGAATCCATTACCATATCCATGAACTCCTTACTGCTTTGATCTGAAGATCGAATTAGTCTCGCCTTCAACCTATTATTATACTCAAGAACTTCCAAATTATCTAAGTTAAACAACCACCTTTTGACCAGAGGCGGACCTAGCTCCCGCTGGGTGGAAAATGGAAGATGAAAACGGGAAAAAGTATTTTCGCTGGGTGAAAACCAACAGCATGTGATAAAACAATAGCAAGAGAAATACTTCAATATGCTCACTATCACCAATCACGCAGTTGGATTTACCAGAACTAGGATACTACCTATCATATATATGTACGTATATGTATTACAGGGCTGTTCTTTACTTACTGATGAGTGGTTTGCAATACTTATTACAGATGCACGCAATGTTTGATATAATGCCTTCAAGAATGTTTGAAATTTTGAGATCATAGAAAATTTATAATAAAATTGTTTTCATCAAAATCTCCTCATCTTATTCTCATTTTTCTTAGTATTTAACTTATCATGAAAATGTTCATTAAAAAAAAATCCGCTGGGTAATGTTTTTTAGCTAGATTCGCCACTGCTTTTGACCCCCAACCACTTCTTAGAAATTCCCCAACATTTTTAGTTACTCAACTTCTGCACCAGTTTATCCACTTCCAAATGCTGAGATCTTGTTGATCATTAAAACTATTAGATAAACCCCACCAATCAAAAAAAAAAATTCAGGAGTTAATAACTAAAATGTTAAATAATAGTATAACTAAACTAATTGTTGTCAATGGATCATAATTCATACAGCAGTTATACTAAAAGTCTAAAACCCAAACCTGTTCAGGTGTATGCCGGAGTATAAAATCATTCAGGTATATCGTGAAAGTTTATCATATATTGATCCTAATTGAGTTACCCACTAAATAATCCTTTCTCTTATATTTTATGCATAAACACAAATCTAAAATCCAATCTTTTTTAAAAACCAAGTCGGTAAAATATGTTAGTACATACTTAATGCCACACAGGGCCAATTTGTATTAATAACTCAACATCTATGACAAAATAAAAAAGCAGATTTCTTCTTTTCCGGCTCTTGCTCATGTTTGTAGACCTAATGACTCGTACCATGGAGGACGACATAATTGAAAGACTCTGGTAACTTGGTCTACATTGTGTCTGGTGACTTGGTCTGTATAGTACTGTCTGGTAACTTGGTCTGCATAGTGCAAAGCGCTTTAACATCGCATGGATGGAAAATCTCTGAAAGCCTTTTCTCGTGCTCCTCGTCCAATCTCTTAGTAAAGGCTGGAGACTCCAAGTATTCAGCTATGATGGCATCCTTGCTTTTGGTCAACTTAGCAAGCTCCTCCCTGAGTTGGTTGATAGTTTTGGTGTCCTCAATTTTCTCCAACTCTAGAGATCTATATCGCTCAATCCAGCTCTTCATATCTTCCTGATACCGCTGGACTGACTTCTCCATCTCATCACACTGCAGCTTATGCTCTTGCTTCGACTCCTTGCCAGCACTCGCATCAGTCTTGCTCATATCTGCTCCAACAAAAGGAATAAAAAGTTTAAAAACAAAAAAAACAAGTTCGAAAACAAATTGGAAGGATTATATAAATATGCAAGTAAAAGTGAAAGGAAAGTATAAATTTGTCCTCTGGCGTTGTGGAACTGAGACCAAAATCTGAAAGAAATCCTACATAACAATTAACAATTAACAAGTGCCTGTAATAGGTCTGACTCTTATATTGGCCTAATTTTGAGACGTCTTCGGTCTTCTCCTCACAATGCCTAATGTATGTAATGGACCCGTCTATCACCAGGGTGAACTTGGTCCTAAATACAGAGGACCAACTGCTCCTGCCCCAGTACATAACAAAAGTCTCTACTCTCTACCTTCCAGTCAGGCAAGGAATCAGGAAAGGATGATGTCCTAAAGACATGTGATTGATTCTGGCCATTTATAGAGGTTAAGTCAACCATGATGTGTAGAAGTACTGCTGTTTGAAACTAGAATATGCGTCTAACAAAAACTTATATTAGGCTCTATGTGTACTTCTCATGCACTGAACTAAGAAACACATATACACCTCCATGAGCATTAGTAGAGACGGAAAATCCGGGCCTCCGCAACATTTAGTACATATTTTGCCTAAGGAAAACAGAAGTTGATGGACATCAAACAGGGTGATCCATGTAGTACATATGTCCCTAGTTTTCTTATGACTCAGGTCTCGTCTGTGTTAGGTTAGGAGACTTACACAATTCGAAATTTATAATCACCAATACAGAGCGCGCACACACACACCAATCAATAATTGACAAGATCTACCAAAGCGCAAAACAAGAACACACAAATACTTGACGTGAAAACACCCACGTCCCAAACTTGTATTATTAATCAAAACAATTATCAATAATACATCAAAACAATAACACCTCAACGGTATCCCAAACCACTGATACTTGAGCCAACAATGCTCAAGCATCACCCAAACAATACTTAAGACTACATCTCTTAAGCTTTCACCTTATCAAACAAATACAATATGACTATGTATATATAGCCATTCAAAACTTAGCCACCAAGACTTACCATACTTGTTCTACAAGCCTTACCATACTTGTTATACAAGCCTTCCAATTCTTGGCACCTAATTACCTAACTTTGTGAATAAGACATACCATATATAATAATTGTGTATCCATACAATTATTATCTTACCCATATATATCTTGGACCACCCAAGCCCATAACATCACATTGGGTTGAAACCCAACAATCCTCCCTGTTGAGTATTGAATACAGTAAAAGAATACAGAGGGGGGGTGAATGGATTCTTGAACTTTTCTTTGTTCTTGAATCTTTGCAGCAAGATATGTGTTGAGTGTGTGAGATATGTAAGTGCGGATAACAAAGACAAACACAACACAATATCACTTTAATCTAATATTTTATTAGATAAAGATTTTGCTACAATCTGTGAATACAAATGATAGTATTCTCAGCTACGTTTTTCTCAGAGAGATATTTCTTGTGATGTATATGAAAAACTTATCTCTTATCAGCTAAGGAAGTGAGGCTGTATCCTTATAGACATGGATACACCTACTTACTACAAATAAGGTAGGTAAACAAAATACTTTTCAGTCTGTCTATCTCATTTGAGTAAGAGTCCAAACGGCTACAGATTTGACTTTGCAAAGCCTGTTCAGATCCACTTCTTTAGCTCCTTGTCCCATTGTCTTATCTCTCCAAGCTTCTTTGTAGGCTTTCCAATGTGCTTTATAGTACATAGTCAAATAAAGCGTCTTGGCTTGTTGCAGGTTTCTGACTTGTACAATTCTTCAGTATTTTGTCTCCAAGAATGTATTCGAGAAGTGGCTAAGTGAATGATTCGATAACTAGAATTGACTTAATCGATAACTCTGAGTTCTCGAATAGTGATATATTGGCATATCAAATCACTTCTCGAATATCTCTTTTCTCTGGCAGTCCTTGAGATATCGAATAGAGCATTTTGACATATCGAATCCCTGAGATGTCGAATAGCATCTTGAGTCTTTGAGATATTGAATTGTAGCTTTGACTTGTTGACCCTTTTGAGAACTCGAATATCACCTTTGACTGTTGACTCCTTGAGTCCTCGAACAGAGTAATAGACATATCGAATCTCTGAGATATCGAATGAGATATCGAACAGTGTATTCAGAGATATCGAATAGTGTCTTCTGAGATATCGAACCCCTGACTTCTCGAATGCTAGACTTCTCGAATAGACAAATGTACTTCTCGAATTGGTACTTAGGCAAATTCTTCATTTCTTCAAATCCCAACTGTGATTATTTGGTAGCCTTTATCTCCTTGCTTGAGGCATGAACCTTGGAACTTCTTTCAAGCATTATTCTTGACTTAATAGGTACATTTGCACAGCTAGAATTTGATGTCTATTACAAGTACAAAACCAGTAGAAACTCTACAACTAGAGGTTCCCTCAGTTAAGAGGTCATGTAAGTAATGCATAGCATTAGAAGTAACTTAGGCTTGTTATTAGATGTAGTCAGGCATGCCTCTGTGACTAACAATCTCCCCCAAATTGTGAGTAAGACCCTTAGTCACAATTTCATGTCTGATAACAAGCGTAACATACATAAAGATAAAACTTGACAGTACATGTATGAATTTTGATTAGCAATGTGGATAGAACTACAGGTGAGTAATCTTACAGCCTATGATGAAGTACTAGCCATTGTCATTTGTTTCCCTTTCCATAGCTTTGGCTTGCAAGTCATCATATGCTTTCTGTCTTCTTTCTTTCTCCTTCCTTGTATTCTCATCCATAGATTTTACTATTTCTGCCATCGCATCCAATTCTTCAAGCAAAATTGAGTCTTTGAAATCTTCAAGTACTGGTTTCAGAATGTTTGCAGGATAGTGGTTGAGTAGGTTCATTCTGATGTGGACTTGATCCCCATTTCTCCTCCTATACTTCACCACATAGGGGTTAAACTGAACTCTACACAATCCCTTTGCCCTTAGCTTTTCTGCTTCAATCTCCAGCCTCTCAATTTCTTTCTCCCTTGCTAGCCATTTCTCAAGACACTCTTTTCTGATTCTCTCCTCTTTATCTCTCTTCATCTTCACAAAATCAATTAGCTCCAGCTTCTATACTCTTTCCACTTTATCTTCTGAGCTCAACAATGCAATGATTCTTTCTATGTCATGTAGCTTGCCCCAGTGTTGACGTCCTCCTTGTTTGAATTTCTCCTCCCTTCCATCAGTATATTTGATCTCAAGACAGTTATCAACAATGGCAACATGGTAGATTCTTTGAGCTTGTAAGAATTGCAGTTGGTCTTCATCTAGTGGTTGGAGTTTTAAGCCTGGATAGATTGTCAGAGTCCTTGATTTGGATAGCTTTGGTTTCCTTGCAGCTTGTTTGAATTTGATCCTTTTTACATGGTTGCCTGGCAGTAGCACGTGACCTTGTTTGTAGACCATTGTAGTATTCCATTAGCAGTTTGATTTTTGAAATATACAAATGGTTTCTTGCATTGAATCTTCTTCTCTTCTTGAGGTGGCAAGACAGTTGCAGAAGCCATAGATTTAGATTTTGGTAGGTCACTACTAACAGTATTCACCCTTGACTTAGAGTCTTGTGTTGTGGTGAGGTTACTGTTAGCAATGCCTAAGGCTTGCTATCTTCCACTTTTCCTCTCAGAGACTTTACCTTGGTCATCATCATTCTTCTTCTCCTTATTATCCTTCTTCTTCTTTTTATCTTCATCACCCTTATCACTCCTATGATGTCTTCTCCTTTCATCACTTCTGTCTCCATCCTTGTCTTGATCACCATCCTTGCTTGGGTTGAACTTAGCATATTCAGGTACAATGCCAGTTGCAATGTATGACCTGAGATAAGATATAGCTTCCAATTCTTCTGCTGTTCTTAAACCCTTCTTCTTGTTCAGCTGCTCAATGATGGCAATAATGAGAGATTTGTTCTGAGGAGTTAGATGCTTAGGAATCACCAGCTGCTTGATATCATCAATTCTTGTTGTAGCCTGATAGATGATGGTTCTAGGGTTTGTGAATACTTCAGGTCGCCTTGCTGGTTGACCATCCCTTAACTCATCATATAGACTCTTATTGTTCTCATTCCTTCTTTCAATTAGTGCAAGGAACACATCCACTTCTGACTGCTTTAGACCCTGTAGAGTGTTGATGGTTAAGTGCCATATCTTATTCTTTCCTACCATCATTATCTCTTTGAGCCATATGCCATTAACTCTCCTTGGTACTACAGTGAGATAGTCAATCTGACTCTTCAAACTCCTATGATATGATAAAGCATCACCAGCCTGTTCTCTTGAGACTTTCAGAAACTCCAAGAATACATCATCATGATAGACATTTGAGTTTGCAATTTCTTGTAGCTTGGCCTCAGTGACCACCTTCACTTCTACTGGCTTGGCACTCTTAGATATGGAGAATGGAGGTTTGTTAGATGGCATACTCCCTGCAACCACTGTGGTTGTGATAGATTGCTTTTGACCACTGGGAGTAGTGATGTTCACAGTTGGTAGAGTGACAACTGACAAAGAAGTAGGAGGCTCATCAACTTTGTCTTTTCCTTTTGCAGGCACATGAGTTAAAGATTTTGAAGCTCTTTGATGGCCACCCTCATTGAACTTGATGCCCTTTTCTAGTGGTCTCTCCCCCTTTGTTGGTTTCGCCCCCTTTGTATTTGACCTTGAAATCCTCTTCTCCCCCTTAGGCTTGTTGTCAGGCACAGAGGCTGTAGGAGTGACCTTTGGGGTTGAAGATTCTTCAGGTAGAGGGAGACCCATGTGCTTCATCATTGCAGATAACATTGATTGTTGATGCAGAAGAACATCAGCTGTGGTGGTGGCTTGAGTGTTCAACTGCTCAGTCAGAGTGGTTACAGTGTCTGTAAGATAAGCATTAGACTGTTGGAGAGAAGCTACCTCCTTTTCAAGATTATCCACTTTAGTGAAGAGCTCATTGGCCTTAAAACCAAAAAGGGATTGTTCTTTAAGTCTCTGCACTTCAAACCTTGACATCTCATGCACAGGGACCTCAGTGACCAGCTTGTCTCCATATTGATTTGCAAAGAGGGTCCTGAGCATGGCATTGGCCTCAGTTGTCTGATCAATGAGATTTTGGAATTTGTGCCCCAGTCCTGTGACCGCATCTTTGAGAATGGCTAAACCATTATCCATCTTGGTGCAGGTAGACTTACAAGCTAGAATATCCTTGAATACAGTTTCCAATTGAGGGAATTTGGAATCAAAAGTCCTCTTTATCTCATGCACCTCCTTGGTTGTGGCTGAACACACTTCATTAACTTCTGTCTTTAGACCTTTTCCAAGGTAGTGTGCAACCTTGAGAATGCCCTTGTAGCTGTCATTCACTGCTTCATACACATCAGTAGGGGTGAGAGATTTGGCATTGGACCCTAGTGAAGTGATGTACTCTTCTCTGAGATACTGGAGACCTTCTGAGAGAGGGATGTCATTTGTTCCTTGTAGCCAAGCATCTATATTTCCATCTCTCTCAGTTTCATCTATGATCTTTGCCTTCTGTTGTTCTACATCATCTCTGTGGCATAAGAGGATAGCTTCATAGTCCGGATTGGGCATGTCTGCAGTGAGAAGGTGCTGAGCAATCTTTGTGAACTCAGGGATCTGATCCACAATTAAGCTTTGGAGTGCTTCAACCGTCAATTGTGGTGGAACAGACCCTGATCCTGAAGCACTGTCATGTTGCACAGGCTTCAGCCATTGAAACATATAGTTAGAGCTAGAGCTAGGCAAGCTAGACTCCTCAGTTACAGATGCAACTTCTGTAACCGGATGGAAAGACTCTACTACTGTTGTCTTCACAGGAGTGGGATGAGTTACAACAGTAGGTGACACAGGCACAGAGTCTCTAGTGAAAACTAGTGAATCCTCTTTGTTTGTGATGGTGTCATTAGGATATACCCCAGCATGCATTCTCTAACCATCTAAGTGTGGCACCTGGGTGGTGAGCAAGGTGTCATGCACCAAGTCACTTGAAACCATTGGCTCATTAAGAGAAAAGAATTCTTGATGATTAATGCCTTGCTCCTCAATTGCTTGAGTTGCAGGCTCCAAAGAAATATGAGTGGTAGATTCTGGAAGAGAAGTGTGTTGTAGATTAGATTTTGGCAACTCCCCTTGAGAGATAGAGGGAGTTTCAATTGTGATGTGCTCTCCACTCAGTGTTGTGCCAGCCTTATCACTCCCATGTGCTGACTCTGTACAAATAGGTGCATTGGGGAGGATGCTTGATTCTATAGATGCACCCTGTTGAGAGGATACATCTAGTGAGCTGTGTGCCCCTGATTTTACAACTTCAGCCATTTGTGTGACTGAAGAGGTGGTTTTAGATTTCTTCTTCTTCTTTAGGCTAATGATAGGTGACTCAGGTTCCTCACATTCTAAACCTAGTTCTACAGCCAAGGCTGCTTCAGTTAAGATGTTTAAAGGTTCAGAAGCAACCTGTTTTCTCTTTTTTTTTTTACTAACATCACCCTTTTGAGAGGATGATGCAGTTGGCTCTGTGTTTGGTAGAGTGTTTGTCTGAGAGGGTTGGTTAGCAAGCCTTGGGTTAGCATTTTGTTCTTCTTGCTTAGGCTGTGCTAACTGAGACTTAGACTCAAATATTGGCATGTCGTGGGGGTAAGACCTAAACAAACCCTCCATGTGGGGAGTTATCTTAAGCCTTACATCCACATCATTCCTAGTTTCCAAGTTACCAAAAATGAGTGTGGTCATGGACCTAGGATAGCCTATTTTACTTTTATTTATACCAGGCAATTCAATCAATTAAGCATTTTTAAAATTAAGTACTGATTGAATAAAGCGAGGAAAGAAAATTTCAGTACCTCTCTTGGCTGTGTTCTTACCAAGTCTCCCATATAGCTCCTGTATGATGAGATGTCCAACATCTATCTTTCTCCCATGAGCTAAGGCATAGGCAAGCTGCTGCACAGGTGTACTAATCTGATCAAAGCTCGATTTCCTGGCAGTGAATACATGAAGGAGTGTAGCAAAAACATAGCTCAATTCCTTTCTCAAGTACTTCATATTCAGCTTTCCAAGTTTAATAGCCTCTGAGTAGTTGATAAATTCAATGAATTCTTCCAACTCAGCATCTGTGGCCAGGGAGTCATATGCCTCTTGTTGCAAATCCAAGGCTTGATTCATGTCTGCGATAGTGATAGTAATATCCTCGCCTTGAATCTTGCGGTAGAAAACATATGAGGTAATAGCATTATCAAGGGTGATGACCTCCACTGTAGCTGTCCTCCTGAATTGTTCTAATAAGTCTATGTACAGGGTTGGGTTGGCTGATAGTGCACCCTTGATGTAAGATTCAGACAACCATCGAACGAAGCACTTGAAATTAGCATTTGGTGCTTCAACATCACTGGTAATTGCGATGAAATTGGTTTGAGATGGTATGGTGAGTTGAGTGTTTGCCATTTGGGTAGAGAGGAAAAGAGAATTATGGTTGAAGAAGAAATTTGCAGTTAGGGTTTTCAGAGGTTTTAGGAGTTTAGATGCTTGAGAAATCGAACGAAATGAGTTGAACAGTTGTGAAATTGTATATATATATGAATAACTTGAGTTGTCGATTAGATATATGTTCTATATCGACAAGTCATTCGAGAAGTATAAAACAACTATTCGATAAGTCAAGAAAGGCTTATTCGATATCTCAAGCAGTTTGTAACTCACAGCTGGCAGTTATTTAACTCAGAAAATAATTCTAAGCTAAATAAAATATGTTTTTATGAGCGAAATGAAATTTTGAATATAAATCCAAAAAGCGATTAAGTGTCAGCGAAAAATCAGCCTTTTCAAATGATTCGATTACTCAAATACAATATTCGAGAACTCCATCACTAGAGAACTAAAATACTCTATTCGAGAACTCAGGGTGTGCTATTCGATTTCTCCAAAAGACACTATTCGAGAACTCAAGAGGGTTCTAGATAGGCCTATTCGAGAACTCGAGCCATGACAAAACAATGAAACATTCGAGAAGTCTGACTTATCGAACTATACTTTTCACTCATAAAATTCAATTTTCACTATCTTTTAAAATTTACCAGAAATATTCACTGAAGAATATTCTACCAAATTAAATAGTGATTCTCTCAAAATTTCACAGAAATTTCAAGCTAAAAATGTATGATTTTCAACATATGCAGCATTATGGAATATTTATAAATCATACTCCAGGCAATACTTACTTAAAAAATATTGAGCATTTGATAAAGTAAGTATTTACTGCTGTAACAATCTAGTTGATATATTCACTTAGCCAGAATTTGAAGAATTCAGCATTCCAATCTCACTAACCAACCTTGTGAAGGTGGCTTCATCTAATGGCTTAGTGAATATGTCAACTAGTTGTTTTTTGTGGGAACATAATGTAACTCAATGATTCCATTAGTTGCATGCTCCCTTATGAAGTGATATCTGATGTCAATGTGCTTTGTCCTAGAATGATTGACAGGATTGGAAACTATAGAGCTTGCACTTGTGTTGTCACACATGATTGGAATTCTTTCCAACACAAGTCCATAATCTCTAAGTTGGTTTCTGATCCAAGGCACTTGAGCACAGCAACTTCCAGCAGCTATGTACTCAGCTTCAGCTGTGGAAGTTGACACAGATTGTTGTTTCTTGCTGTACCAAGAGACTAACCTTTGTCCAAGAAACAGGCAGCTACCTGAGGTGCTTTTCCTATCCACTCTGCATCCAGCATAATCAGCATCAGAATAACCAACCAGATTGAACCCTGTGTCCTTAGGATACCATAACCCCAAGTTTGGTGTGCCCTTCAGATATTTAAAAATCCTCTTTATTGCTGTCATATGTGATTCCTTTGGATTTGATTGAAACCTTGCACACAAGCATGTTGCAAACATGATGTCTGGCCTACTAGCAGTGAGGTAGAGTAGAGAACCAACCATGCCTCTGTAGATTGAAATATCTACCTTCTTGCCCTTAACATCTTCATCTAACTTGGTGGCAGTGGCCATGGGTGTCTTTGCAGGTGAGCATTCTTCCAAGTCAAATTTCTTTAATATATCCTTGATGTATTTGGATTGACTTATAAAAATGCCATCCTTCCTTTGACTAACTTGTAGCCCAAGAAAGAATTTTAATTCTCCCATCATACTCATCTCATATCTGCTCTGTATGAGCTTAGAGAATTTCTCACACAGCTTCTCATTTGTAGAGCCAAATATGATATCATCCACATAGATTTTGAAAGTATGCACCTAGAGGGGGGGGGTGAATAGGTGTATTAGGTTAACTATGGTCTATTTTTATTTTTCCAATTTTTTACCAGAATAATAACAGCTTGCTGTTATTAGATACTAGAATGAATCAGCTTGCTGATATTTAACTAACTAGTATGAAACAGCTTGCTGTTATGAGCTAATGCAATGCAGAGAAAAACGAGCAGAATAGAAATACTTAACACACAAGATTTTAGCTAGGTTCGACCCCTAATCTCTATGGTCTACGTCCTAGTCCCTTGCCAAACGCGGCAAGAGAATATATTATTAATCACTATAAACCCGATTACAAGATTCAATAATATATCTCCCTTTTCCCTAGCTACTGTCAAAATGGCTTGCTGAAACCCCGTTTCTAAACCTGCTCTCTAAGAACTATACCACTCCCCGTAGTACAAACTTTTCTAGCTTCGTGTTTACCAAACCCTTGTTTCACAAGCCACTGCCTAGCAACTATGCCTTTACAATAAGTACAATACAGATTTGAAGGATTGAAATTACAACTCAAAGATATAGACTCTTATATATATATATATATATATATATATATATATATATATATATATATAAAACGTGTAATATATCTTTAGAGCTTGTGTGTGTGTGTTGTTTGTGAATATGGCAATGTAAAACAACTATTTTTGAGGTGACTGAAAGTATAAACGATTTGATGAATATTCAAGAGTGTGTATATCAGTTTCAGTGTTTTCGGTTTTCAGTAGTGTTTTCGTTTATACAAGAGAAGTATAAATACTAACAAAGTCCAACGTTCGGATTTGTTCAAGAAAGAGCCGTTGGATGTTTTCAGATTTGATGTAAGAAGAATATGTTTGTGTTTGGAAGAATAATTCTCAACGGGATGATTTCTGAGATGGTGTGCAGAGAATATGGTTTGTGTATAAAAGAATGATTCTCATTGAGTGGAACATAATTAGTGGAGTAGCAATGAGAGCATGTTTATCAGAGGTGGAGTAGCTGTTTGTCTTTATGGATGAGAGGAAGGTGTATAGAAGAGGTAATGTGGAAGACAAAGAAATGTGGTATTATGGGTATGGTTAATTAAATAAAGAAAGGTGTATCTTTATTTAAAGGCAAAGCACATGTTGTTCCCCCACTTTACTTGAGATGTGTTGAGTGTGTAAAGGAATGAATGTGTTTGGGTGGAGACATGTTATAAAACATTGTTTAGTGTATCTCCATGCTTGAGTGTTTTGTTTGTGATATTTCTGAGCTCTTTAGTATATATTATACACGTAATATATATGTAAGAGTCCTTACATTTAAATCTAAATAACAGCTCTTTGTATTTCTGGACTTGTTCTTGATAGTTTCTGTGTTCCCAGAAACGGCTTGCTGAATGTCATAACAGCTTGCTGAAGGATGAAATCAGCTTGCTGATTTAGTATAGTTCCTGTGTTACTATTTCCTAAAACGGCTTGCTGAATGTCCTGTTACAGCATGTTAGTATAGCAAAATATATGTAATCAATTAACCATCAAAATCAAGTGGGCTTTCAATCTCCCCCTTTTTGATGATTACCAACATATATTTTTGGAAAGGAATTTCTCCCCCTTAACATATGCTTCCCTGTATAGACATTATAAATAAGAGAAGATAGTTTTCTCCCCCTAAGTTCATGCATCTAAAACATTCGTATAGACATGGCATATTTGAGCAGTTTAGATAATCCAACAATACTTAACTTTAAGCAGCAGCATCATAGCATAGCAGTCAGAATTTTAACACAAAACAAGTTCAGAATAGTTCATAGAATAACTTAACCCAGAAATTAACTTAACCCCCAAATGTTTTCTCCCCATTAATCATTAAAAAGGAGTAAATAGAAGCATAAGTTCGTTAGATAATATCATCCCTTGACTGAGCAGTAGCATCAACTTCATTACCATCTTTGTCGGCAACCTCCATATTGTCAGGAAACCCATCATCTGTACTAGTCTTTCCAACACTTTATGCAGCCGGTTGAGATGAAGATTTCTTCCTGGAATCCGTAGGAATATCCAAACCTGGAGTCTCAGTAGGTGGAGTACTAGTTGGTCCTTGTTGAAGTACCCTAGACAGCATGGACTTGATCTCTTGTAGTTCAGTGCTAGGAGTTGAAGAGATGTGATCAGATTCCTTCACATTCACAGGGAGTGTGATAAAGACCAGTTTCCCTTTAGAGACACGCAAGTTCGATTGAGCCAAGTTCTTGGAGTCGATTTGCTCCTTAACCAACACTTGATTATACTCTGTGACATCAACCCTAAAATACTCGAAGATTCGAGTCAGCAACAACCCATATGGAAGCCCAGAATTCTTCTTCCCAACAGCAGCCATCATATTGTCGAGAATCAACTTAGGGGGGTCGAATGCCTTACCCTTAAGAATCATGGCACATACACATTGGTAGAATACAACAAATAAAAAATAGGTTGATATTATGCATTTAACTGGAAGACATGAAATATAATAAATCATCGTGATAACAAAAATCGATGTTACCCATTTAAGCTTGCCATTTTCCAATTCAGCTTGTTGTTTCCACTTCACACATGCCTAATTCTCTTCTTAGAACAGTAAATCTTTCTTCTGCAAGAGGCTTAGTGAATATATCAGCGAGCTGATATTCGGTTGGCACGAATATAAGTTCAACATTTCCCTTAGCAACATTATCTCTTAGGAAATGATGACGGACATCGATGTGCTTTGTTCTCGA
Organism: Saposhnikovia divaricata; assembly: GCA_036435485.1. NCBI lineage: Eukaryota > Viridiplantae > Streptophyta > Magnoliopsida > Apiales > Apiaceae > Saposhnikovia > Saposhnikovia divaricata. The sequence goes on from CM071599.1 coordinate 78,516,343, forward strand.
GTGATATATTGGATTCTGTGATATGTTGATTGCACTTGTACTATCACAACGAATTGGAGTTTTGCCACATTTGATTCCATAATCTCTTAATGTTTGCCTCATCCAAAGTAGTTGAGTGCAACAACTACCCGCAGCCAAATATTCTCCTTCTGCAGTAGAGAGAGCAACAGAGGTTTGCTTCTTGCTTTGCCAAGAGACTAAGCTTTCTCCTAAAAAAGTTCCGACACCACTTGTGCTTTTACAATCAGTTTGACTACCTGCATAATCTGCATCACTATATCCCACAAGATCAAATGTATTTGTAATAGGATAAAATAATCCAAGATTTTGAGTACCACTCAAATATTTGAATATTCGTTTAATAGCATTTAAGTGAGATTCTTTGGGATTAGCTTGAAAACGAGAACAAACACATACACTATACATGATATCAGGTCTAGATGCAGTAAGATATAGTAAACTACCAATCATACCTCTATATTTTCGAATATCAACACTAATACCTGTTTCATCAGAATTCAGCTTGCTGATTGGAGTCATTGGTGTTGATTTTGCCTTTAAGTTCTCAAAACCAAATTTAGTGAGTAGATTCTTGACATATTTGTTTTGATGAACATATATTCCAGCTGAGGTTTGTTTAATTTGAAGACCCAAGAAGTAATTTAGCTCACCCATCATGCTCATGTCAAATTCACTATGCATGCATCTCGAAAACCACTTTCACATAGAAGCATTAGTTGATCCAAAGATAATATCGTCTACATAGATTTGAATAACTAATAAATCTTTACCTTTATGCATGGTAAACAAAGTAGGATCAATATTACCTCGAGTAAAGCCATGTTCGATTAAGAATTCACTTAATCTTTCATACCATGATCTAGGAGCTTGCCGTAGTCCATACAAGGCCTTTTTCAGCTTGTAAACATGATTTGGAAACTCCTCACTTTCGAATCCAGGAGGTTGTTTGACGTATACTTCTTCTTTCAACACACCGTTTAGGAATGCGCTTTTGACGTCCATTTGATAAAGCTTTATCTTCTTGAAGCATGCAAATGATAACAACATTCTGATTGATTCCAACCTTGCTACAGGAGCATAGGTTTCATCGAAGTCGATCCCTTCTTGTTGATTGTAACATTGAGAAACAAGTCTTGCCTTATTTCGAATTATTGTACCAAACTCGTCAACTTTGTTCTTGAAGACCCATTTAGTGCAAATGATTGATACATCCTTTGGTGGTTCTACAAGTTCCCAAACATCACATCTTTCAAATTGGTTGAGTTCTTCTTGCATTTCCACAATCCAATTTTCATCTTGAAGTGCTTCGGTTATGTTCTTTGGCTCTTCTTGAGCTACAAAAGCCGCATATCCACATATATTTGCTTGAGCCCTTCTTGTCTTGATTCCATCAGTTTTGTTGCCAATGATTAGCTCTGGAGGATGATTCTTGACTGTTCTTGGTGCTTTAGGCAATGAATGTGGTACTATCTCTTCATATTCTTGCATTTCTTTATCTGCAGTAGAGATTTCAGCTTGCTGTTTTGCAACTTCAGCTTGCTGATTTGCAGTCTGTTGAGTTTCTGGAGATATCAGCTTGTCATTATCTCTTGTTCCTGCAAAATCTTCCTCATTTTCTGGTAGATCAAGCTTAGATTCTTGAAATGAAACATCAATAGATTCTTCAACAGTTAATTTAGATAAATTATAGACTCTATAAGCTCTACTAGTTAATGAATAACCAAGAAATATTGCCTCGTAGGATTTAGCATCGAATTTACCATCCTTGTCGATTGTTTTAAGTACAAAACACCTTGATCCAAAGACCTTGAAGTATCCAATGTTTGGAGTTTTATTCCTTAACAGTTCGTATGGAGTCTTGTTGAGAATAGGCCTTATCAAGACTCTATTGAGAATATAGCTTGCTGAATTTACTGCTTCTGCCCAGAAACTTCTTGGTAGCTTGCTCTCTTGCAATAAAGTTCTTGATGTTTCTTGCAGAGATCGATTCTTTCTTTCAACTATCCCATTTTGCTGAGGGGTTCTTGGAGCTGAGCATTCGTGAGTGATACCTCTTTCTTCACAATAAGAAACGAACTCCTTTTGGAATTCTCCACCTCGATCACTTCCTATTCGTATAAGATTTGTGTTGAGCTTTTTCTCAAGTAGCTTTATTAAAGACTCAAATTCTCTGAAAGCACAATCTTTAGTTTTCAGAAATAAAGTCCATGTATATCTAGAATCATCATCTATTATAACAAAACAATATTGTTTACCTCCCAAACTTTTGTATGCTTCCGGACCAAATAAATCTAAATACAAAAGTTCTAGGGGTTTAGTAGTTTATACCATTGTTTTTGACTTATGTGGAGTTCTAATTTGTTTGCCTAGTTGACATGCTCCACAAGTTTCCAGCTTGACATACTTGAGTTTTGGCAATCCTCTAACAAGCTTTTGCGAAGACAGCTTGCCGATTTGTTCCATGTTAACATGACCAAGCCTTCTATGCCAAATCTCAGGAGATGAGTCCATTGCAGCTAAACAACATGCTATTTTCTGCGTGTCAAAGTCTAGTATATATATATTTCCTTCCCTTCTAGCAACTAGAGGGACTTTGTTAGTGCAAATAGTAAAAATACATTTATCACGACCAAAATTAACTAAATGACCATCATCATACAACTGACTAATACTAAGTAAATTATATGAAAGTCCTTGAACATATTGTACCTTATCAATTGATATAAAATTGTTACCTATTGAGCCCTTTCCAAGAATCTGAAGAGTTTTGCTATTTCCAATTGTTACTTGTCCACCCTTTTTCATCTTGAGATTTTTGAATAAAGTTTTATCTCCACTCATGTGTCTAGTGCACCCACTATCCAAGATCCATTGTCCAGTTTTCAACTTCGTGGCAAGACACATCTACAAAAACAAACATAAAAACAGCTCATCATTTTGGTACCCATGTTATGTTGGGTCCAACATGGTTAGCATCAGGAATATATGAAACATTCAAGTCAGTTTTCTTGATCCACATTTAGATCACTTTTGATGTTATTTTTCTGGTTTCATGAGTTCTGCCAGAATGATATCGGCAAGCTGATTCTGTTTTGCAGTACTTTGGTAGGTGTCCCTTCTTTCCACATTTTGGGCAGATTTTCCAAGGCATGGCATATTCATATGGAACTCCATCTTTGCCTTCGTACTTCAACTTCTTTTTCTTCTGTGTTGAATTAAATCCAAGTCCTTCTTTACTCAATGATGATCTTGTTTTCTTCATAATTGCTTTTAGGATTTCTTCGCCTTGGACAAATTTTCCCATTCCTTCTTGACACTTCTTTAATTCATCTTCTAGTTCAAGTATTTTCTCAGCTTGCTGTGTCTCCTTTGTCCCTTCTTCTTTGGAGTTTGAATACTTTTGTAGTGAGTCAATGTGTATATCTTTTGCTGTGAGTTTAGCATTCAGCACGTTGAATTCTTTCATCATGGTGTCATTTCTCTTCACCAATACTTTGTTGAGCCCTTCGACTTGAGCAAGCTTAGCTCTTAGATCAGCAACTTCATTATGATTCTTAACGTGATCTTCTTCGTCCGTTAAGTCGGAGATGATCTCTCTTAGGTAGCCAATCTTCTTTTTCAGCTTACTGATTTCTTCTTTTAGTTCCACGGTGTCATCCATAGAATTGCTACTTGTATCCTGCATGGTTATGCTATCTACTGCATATTCTATAGGGGAATCAAAAGAAGAGTTTACCTCACTGTTATTGTCATCCGAGATTGAGGGATCATTTTTGGTTTGAGCTTCATCGTTGCTTTCTTCATCAAGACTTACGAGAGCAAGATTCACCATTTCATCATCGTCATTAGATTCCTCATCATCATCACTCCATGTTAGGAATGCTTTCCCTTTCTTCCTGTTTTTGAAGTCATCTTGTTGTTTTGTTTTATTTTTGAGTTTGAAGCAATCTCTTTTAAAGTGGCCTTTCTTTCCGCATTCAAAACAGCCTTCATCATTTGTTTCCTTCTTAGCTTCCGAATACATGCCTTTCTTCTTAAAGTTTCTCTTTTGAATTATCCTCTGGAGTTTTCTTGTGAGGAGTGCAATTTCTTCATCAGAATCTGAATCTTCTTCAACTTCCAGCTTGCTGTTATTTTCCAGCTTGCTGTTATTTTCCAGCTTGCTGTTATTCGAATGTAAAGCTAGATTCTTCACTTATGCTGCTGGAACTTGAGTCAGCCTGGATGTGCTAGCCCTGATTTTTGACTCAAACTGCTCTAATTCAGAGAATAGAGCCAGACTGTCCATAGTGTCAATTTGGGGATGAGATTCCAACGCCGTAACTTTAGGGGCGAAGCTCCATGGGACGGATCCTAAGATGATCATATTGATCTCTTCTTGAGGTATCCTTTTGCCAAGCACTTGAAGACTGTTTAAGGTTATTCGAAACCTAGCTTGAGCTTCTTTAATGGTTTCATTCTCATTGACAGTGAAATTGTAACACCCCCAGATCCGGGGTCTGGGATCCGGTCGTTACGGTTTCCAATTCTATCCACAACACTTGAACTTTCCTTAACATAAAATAAATTACATCTCTATGACCCAACACAACAATGTAAAACACACCCGTTATAGTCCCAGAGATGAAATCAGAGTAACAATCAAATTTTTTTATTAATCACATTATAAGTTCTTACAATCCAAAAAAATTTCAATATAAATACATACTCTTTGCCATCCATTTACATAAGTCATACTAGACCATATACTTGGTACTGAAAGAATAAATATATCCTACCAATAGCTTCTTCTTCAGCTCTGGTAGTCTCATCGTCCTCGCCCGCGTCGAGTGCGCCTTGTGCGAGTCATCTGGTCTAGCTGTTGTTGTGATATAATAATAAAGCAAGGGTGAGCAATAGCCCACCAACAATAACAGATAACTGAACGATAATATATAACAGTTCAAAAGTGTCTTTCAAACCATATGCCATGCATTTACGGAAATGATGCCAGTATAATATGAACGATGAAGTTACAAGGTAACTTAAAGTATTTGTTTGTAGAAATATCTGCTACATCAAAAGTAAGCGAGATATTCTCATTTCATTAAAAAGAGGAACTTGCATGAAAAGATTGCAATTCCAGTTATGAACACTTTTCCAGCTCTGCCAACAGTAATCATGTTGCAGGAAATAATTAAGTTTGGATGATGAACCAATGATGGAGTATTCACAGCGCCCGCTGTTCCAATCTTGATGATCAGTCGAGATCGTACAGCTCAAATTAGATTTACTACCGGTAGAAGGAAGAACTGACGGCTTTACTTGTATACCGCCTTACTAGCTCTCCCCGGCCAACGGTTGGGCCAAAGGGGATGGACCGGCGCTACTCGGCCTCTTACACGACTCCTAGTTCAAATAGAATTCATGATTCTGAATGTAACGTTCGTCCCCCTTTCCCCAAGTATAATACTTGTTGATAAGACTCTACAAAGTAGTCGTATCTAGTTGGAAAGGAAAATTCACCAATAACTTCCAAGCTATTGCTTGGTAACGAATATCAACTTGTTCCAACAATCTTACCCCTCGAAAGATGAGAAGGTACACAATGACTTAATAAGTCCATAGCACCCGAGTTGCGAGTGAAGAGAATACTTTATGACCGGGAAGTCGACAAGATAAATAACATTTTCCAAGTAAGGTTCTCTTATTTTTAGGGAGATAGACTCAAGAAGAATGATGTCTGAGAACCTTTCTTGATATAAGATTAATAATAATATGACTCCGAGATATTTTCCGTAATAATCGAAGAAGATAAACCTTATTGAGGTTATTCTAAGTATGGAATAAATATTCAGAGAATATTTATTGAATTAAAATATTTAAAGAATATTTAGGAATATGAAAGAATATCATTAATCAGAGTATTTCTCCAAATAATCCTTGAAGAAACATCAAGAGAATATTTATTGAATAAATAAATATTTAAATGAATATTCAAAATAATATTCATTAATTAATAAGGAATTTAAATGAATATTCAAAAAGTAATATTCATTTTAATGAATAATATTCTAAATGAATATCAAGTAATATTCATTTAGTAATCCAAACTTTAAAGGAATATTCGAGATGATATTCGATAAATAAATCAAGCTTCAGATGAATATTAGAATAATATTCATCAATTAATATCTTAAATGAATATTCAAAAGTAATATTCATTTAATAAAATAATAGTCTAAATGGATATTCAAATAATATTCATTTAGTAGTCCAATCTTTAGAAGAATATTCGGAATAATAATCGATATTCTATTCGACTTTGAATGAATATTGAAAAATATTATTCGTCGAATGGTTACGTTCAAATAATTATTTGAAGTAAGGATCGTTAAATAAATAATCTCGAACGAATATTCAAATAATATTCGTCGCCCAAATAATGGAAAATATTTACTTAAATATTTTTCTCCGAGGTAATCTCGATATATCAAGAAATATTGACTCCCGGTCTATATTTGACGAATAAGATGTATACGCCCTTCTATGAGGGTCTTACAATAACCGGCTTATAATTGATACGTTAGTTAATTAATTTATAAGCCAATATATATATATATATATATATATATATATATATATATATATATATATATATATATTCAATCACAACAACAGCCTAAAAGAAGGGAATTGAAACTTGCCTGGTAGTCGAGTACGGTAAGGGGTAGTGGTAGCGGGTCCCGGGTCAGCTTGGTGATCTATAAATAGCCAAGGCATTCGGGATTAATCACTTAACATCTTAAAAGTTAAGTTATACTTAAATCAAAACACGTTCTCGAGTTATCTCGTTATACCCTTTTTTGTGGATTCCTTTTATCATTGATCCGACCCGACATTCGTTCGTTAATACGACATGTCACTGTACTTACACTTGGGACATACTTAAGTCATACAAGTTCTAAAGTCGATCGTTATGACCCAATAATATACTCCGAGTTTTATCGCCCGTTTTCTAAGTGTTTTACCGAAGTTATAATAGAGTCGTCTTTTAGGGGTTCGTTCGCGTTTAACCTCGACTCGAATATTTTTAATAAATCGAAAAACGATCCTTTTGACATACGGTTTTCTTTCACACCTTTCTTTTTACCTCTAGTATTTATTTACCAAGATTCGTCATGACTTTACATATTTTACGAGGGTTCAATTTCAGTTACGAACTTTCGTTTACGGATTCGAACTACTTTTAGTAAATTGGTCATAAATCCTAAACCGTAAGTCTGTTTGATTCGATTCTTTTTCCAAAATGATCTACGACTCAAGATCTACAAGGGCATGTTAGATACTTGTCCAGTTTCAGCCATTAGACCTACTGTGATGCACGGTTTTCAATGATTAACGAAATTTCGGCATTATAACGGCTATAATACGAACGTTCCAAAAATCGCAATCAACAACCCAAGCCACACCGGGCATCAATACAACTTATACACATAATAATCATCTCACAAGTTCAGAAGCTACTGATCTTAGCATCAAAATCATCATGCATCTTAAATCATATAACTAATTACATAATCATGCTTATAATTATCACTATAATCATACCAAGCTAAATCCATCAAAAACATTCATAAATCTCAAATCAAATGCTAGGGTTTCAAGAGATCTACCTTCCTTGGAGTATGATATAACCTTAATAAGCTTGGTATGGTCCTTTTCTAGCTTAATCAAACCTTAGATCATCCAAAGAAATCATGAAAACAAAGTTAGTTTCTAAGATCCACTATTCATCGTCAATCTTGTAAAAATCATATAAAATCAAAAACTAAGAGTTTGGTTCTAAAATTTTTACCACACCTTCTACTCTTCAAGGGCTTTCTTTTGAGCTATATAACACAAGAATCCAACCATGGGAGCTAGGGTTTTGAGCCCCATCTTTCTTCTGATCAGAACTTGGACAGTTTTGGTCCTCCAACTTTAAGCATGGATTTGACTAGGCTATACTACTTGGATTTCCATGAAATTTGGAACGAATCTTGCCCATGGAGTGGAGAAGCTATGATTAAAATTTGGTGATTTAAGGATGGATAGAAGTGGAGATATGAATTTTTCTTTGTGTTATGTTTCTGCTGGACAGTTTGTATGTTCTATGTTTTCTTTTGCTTTTCTCTCTTTTCTCCCACTTGATCATCTACTTTTTGCTCATATAACTAGATATTATCAGCTGGTAGGACGAGATTGATAGCATTGGGGTAAGAGCCAAGAGTCTTGGATAAGTTTTGATAGATATTTGTTTTGTTTCTTGTTTGATTTAAGTTATTTAAATCACTTAACTCCTAAATTGTTTTGATTTAATCCTTGATTAAATAATTTAATCCACTTGATATAATTCTCTTGATGATCATATAGGATATTTAATCTTGTCACAATCTTGATCCTTAATCCCTGATTTGTTCGCTTAATTTCTTAATCTCGTTGTAACGTTTTAGCGGTTTCTAGAACGCTTGTTTCACTGCCTCAGTGGTTTCCTACCTTCATTCTTAAATCAAATATAATAACATCCCAAAATATCAAATCCTCAAAGTTAATATCTCAATTCTTGGATTATAATAATATATAATCCACTGTCTGGTCAAATATTATACCGAAAAAGAATTTGGAATTTCTGAATTCTGATCATCTCTGCATTCACTTATTTCCTCCGCGTATTACTAATATGACTTCGAAACATCCATACCACGTCCCGTACATAGGGTGGCGTGAAAAGTTTTCCAACTTACAAAATCACTATTCATCCACCAAATTACTATGCACGTACAGGAAACAATATGCACGTACGGGAAACACTATGCACGCACGGGAAATACTATGCACGTATGGGAAACACTATGCATGTACGGGAAACACTATGCACGTATGGGAAACACTATGCACGTACTCATTTCCCTTCAAGGATCCATTAGCTCCTTCCTGGATGGTAGATTATTCTTATCTAGGTCCTCAACCATTGAATTACTCTATTCTGACAATATACCAATGTATCAGGATCATTGTCCAAAGCAATATCCATTCATTACAATCATTGTTCTTTGAAACCACCATTCATTAGTGCTCTTTAACCACAATAAGAAAAGTTTTAATTCTACCCAAAATTCGGGTTATTACAGTCTCCCCTCCTTAAAAGGATTCCGTCCTCGGAATCAGTTTAGGAATAACTGGGGTTTCTTCTATCCCATTGCACTTTATATTTCTCAGGTGGATTCTTCCACTTCTTGATTTTCTTCAAATCTCTCACTAGCTTGACAACCTTATCTCTTAGCGCTTGCTCTTTTCTATTCATAATTTCCACAGGTTGTCCTTCGTAGTTCAGATTCGATTATGTATATCTATCTACTCGTACTCTGTCATATGCCGGGCATCTATAGTATACTGATGAGGCACATACGCATGAACCATGTTATGACCATTTTACCGGTTTGGGTGAGGCTGGCTCATAGGCCACCTTCCTGACGCGTTTAAACTCTCAGATGGCCCAATGAATCTTGGGCTAAACTTCCTTTCATTCTAATCTTGTTAATTCCTTCCACGAGGATACCTTTTCTTATTACAAATCTCGAACCTTATATTCTCTATCTTGTTTGCACAGAAATACATCAACAAAAACTTGCTTGTCAGAATCCTCTATTAATTCTAGATATTTCCCAATTCCATTGTATAAATGTCAACTCTATTGAAACTATTTCGAGTATTCTAACAACCGATTCGAGTAACTCTTGATGTCTAGCAACGAGCTCGTCGGCCATCACTGTTTTGGCCTCGCTATCTCATTGTTAACTACTATCACCCCCGGTGTTCCAACCTCCTCTTTAATCATCTCACAGAATGCCAATCTACCTCCTGTGTTCATTCAGTCATTCTCTATTATCTCATCTCTTCTCCTTTCTGAAAGAAAGGCGAATCTCTTGGGGGGATTTGTTTGCGGGGAATGTTGTCTGGTTCGAGGACTCTTAATCCTTTTATCACAAATCATAATCTTCATATACACACAAGCACACATATTTTCAGATCTGATAGGTCTGAAAGTCGATCATGTTTGATCCTTTTTGATTTCGCACCTTTCCTTTATATATACAATGTTTCGATATACTTAGGGCGAAAACTGTCTCAGATAACTCACAGCCAATTCATTAAATTCCAAAAAAGTTGTGGGTGCAATAGTCAACCCAAAATGACATCACTTACAATTTCATAGTGTCTATACCTAGTGCGATTCACAATCTTGGGTATATCCTCGATTTTTTTTTAAACTTCCAACCGGTGATGTCCCATTTCCTAATAAGTTTGGAAAATACACAGCGTCCCTGTGCTGCTCAGACAATCTTCTACAACAGTACCTATACTCAATGTTGACCCATTCAACTCTCGAGGTTCGATGCACAATCTTGTGCTAACATATTTCTTTCTTACAACACACCAGTTCCTCACGGTGGCACACTGAGTCTCATCGCACTCTTAATCAACAATCCTCGCATCTGAGTTGATAATTCTTTTATTCCTACTGGGCTAACGGGAGATGCAGCACTAGGCTCTGAACACTCGATATTCATTATTATGTCATCCAAATCGATATCTGGTAGCTTATTAAAACCTTGTACAACCTCCCAAAATCATTATAATTATACTTGGTGTCTCTTTCCTCTGGGTCAACCATATGAGCTAATCAAGCCTCATATCTCTGGCGTCATAATCTTTTAGTCTGAACTAAATTCCAAAATCTCTGACTCCGTCTTTATCCTTGAATTATTTCCCTCATAATCAATTTGGCTCCATTGGGTATCAACTAATCCATCATTATTATAATATCAATTTCTCCCTAATTCGAAAAGAATCAAATCTCTCGATCGAGTGGTACTCTGGGTAGGTTCTCTGGAAATCACTATTCCTTATCCGTAAGGAACACTTCCTGAACTTGATGTAGATATTACATGAAGTAGATAAAATTGCAGAAGAGTTTCAAGCATCGCAGCTATGTCAGGTTGATGAAACTATCATTCATGCAGCTTCCATAAAAGACTGGAAACTTAACGGTTTACTTCGTCAATTTTGTATCATGGTCCTGGTTTGCCTCAAAACGGGACCTTCTAAGGTACGTAATATGATTAAGACTCCATTACAAATCGAATCTTTACATAAACTATTATTACCTTCGATTCTTGCACAATCATCAAAAGGAATGTAACTTCCTCCATTCCGATATGACCTTCAAGGTCTTTCCAAATATCATTTTGTTTCTTCGGTATGAACATTTGTAATTATTCCTTTATACTTAGACTGTCGGCCACCTCATTGGCCTTTCTTGATAATAATAATTTCTGGTAATCCTTGTTCTCTGGATATATTCCAATTCAAACTTTTCTACCTCATTCCCATCACTGTTGGGTGAAAGCATTCTCCCTTAAGCTCTGCTGATGGAGAAAAATATATTTATCAGTTTTTTTCCATAAGTCATTGCTTCCACCTACCCGTGGGAACTTTATCACGTTTATTCCCAATCCTACTTAGGATACTTCTTTTCTTATTTCTTTCCTTATCTTAGGATAATCTCAACCTTTATAGGTTCAATCCATACTTCCTCAGGGTTTCATACATGCCTCATCTGGCATTATTGTTACTATGTCATACATTCCTTACCAAACTTCCATTTTGAAGTTCGGAATATTACTTTTTTTTCCTTGTAAGGTTTCATAGGTCATCCTCATCATTCCTCCTGTATTTTCTGGGTACAGGGTATATCAAAATGTCATTGATCAATACTCTAATAATTCTATCTATGTTCTTTCCAGAACTCTTTTTAATAATCCTTACCGGTCATTGTTGCCTTAGCAAGTCCAACTCATATCATCTGAGTTCATAATGTCGTTATTAGGGTTAATGCCATCCTTTGTGCATTCCCCAGGGTTTGTCTTAATTTATGGATATCCTATCCTTAATTCAACTGCCAAGGAATTCTTGCATCCTTTACTTGGCAATCAAATCATGTATCCTTAATAAGGGTCTCTTTTCAATCATTCTCATTTGATAATCGATCGGTGGCTTAATGCTAACCTCTTCTTTCAGATAGTTGTCAGCCTATTTGACCTTCCAAAAGACAACGTATGTCTATCTGCTCTCTTACAGAACTTGGTAATGGTAGCAAGGATGTTGTGACGCCCCCAAATCTGAGGTCAAAGATTCAGGTCGTAACGCCACCATTCAACCATATCATACCTGTATTAACTTTACAACTCACCAATACATCCATTCATACCTCAATCTTACACACAATCAAGTTAGAGTCTCAGAAACGATAATCAAAAGTGCCACTAAATATTACAATTCATTCGTACAAATCAGAGTCTTACGCAATTCCACTTATGCAACTACACTTGAAGACAAGTCTTACTATTACAGTTGAAAACCTATCAGACTCACTCTGCAGTATTTATCAGGAACTAATTCATCTCCGGGGTAAATCTTCTACTCCTCTTCTGCTATCGCGGAGTTAACCGACCAAATTCTTCCCTTTCTGAAAAGTTTTATAAAGCAAGAATGAGCTACATAATGCTCAGCAAGTTCACCATTTTGCAAAATAATGATGTGGTTTATTTCGAAAACATTCCAACTATATGGGTATATATCTCAGGTTTCAAAACATAATTGGACAATGTATATGTCCGAGTTTGAATAAAACATCTATACTCACTAAGGAGCTTTAAGAATAACATATGAACCCTTTATAAGGTTCCCATTTCAATAGATCTCAAGTTTGAAAATATATACATATGAGTATATCATTTTCGGCAAAACACTCTACGATTAACATACTGTACAAGGAATACATCATTGCAAACCTCTTTCCTTCCATTAGCTTAGAAGGTTTCTCATACAAAAACATTTCATTCTTTGAAACAATTGCAAGAGTGCACTAACACGTGCCAATCTTTATAGAAAATCTTGCAGTTCTAGATACTGCACGATGTCAATATTTTCTCATCAAAAACTACAGTATCAGCAACTTGGCACTTAGGCCCAAGAAGCAGTGTTGGAGTGTTTTTCCAAAGTGGAGGATGGGACTGGAAGAAAACATAAAAACCTGACAAGGATTGACGATGATCAGTCGCCACATCCAAGTCCAATAATCCGCGGGTCTTCTCTACCGGTAGAAGGATAGAAACTACATCCGTAACTATCCCTCGGGTGAAAACTACATCCGTAATCACCCTCGATGAAAACTACATCCGTAATCATCCTTCGGCAACACCTGGGCCGGAATAATAAGTGATGGACCGCCTGGCTCACGGCCGCTTACACATCCCGGGAATCGTTCGTCAACGGTTCCCACACCTGCCAGAGTCCCTTTTTCTTTTCTTTTAAAACTTGATTTTGATTGAAAACAGAGTAATTGAGGTCCGACATCAGTCGACCGATGATTCTTGAAATCATACAAGAAGCAGAACCTGACCGGGGGTTTTCGAAAATGTTTTGAGTTCGAAAGAGTTCGAGTTTGAAAGTATTAAAATGTATCTTGGATTAACTTTGTCTTTAGATAATGAATAATAATTAATAAATAATATTTTAAGATTTAATATTAATAATTAATAAAATAATTATTCGATAAAATAAACTTTTAATCCAAGATAGGGTTTCGAGTATTTACGAAGATATAACAATACTTACTCGAGTATACGATACTACCCGGATGACCCTTCGGGTTTTCGCAAACTAGATACGATATAATAATATACCGCTCCCCGGTCAATAGTATATACGGACCGCTACGACCTCTATTGCTAGAGTCGTTGTACGAAGAAAACATTTCAATCTAAGTTCAAGGGGTACAAACATATATGTACTTATACAATTTAAATTGCCTCAATACTTCGATAAACATGGCATTTGATATAATTGAAAACTACAAACACAACAGTAAAAGTCCTTGTATATGGATAAGTTTTGAAAAGTAAACTTGCCTTGGTTTGGTTGGGGTGGTCGAGCGTGCGGATTCGAACGATCTATACATAAGCAATAATCGTTCGTTAGTACCTTAACAATATCTCTTTAATTATAGGGTTTTAAGGGGGTACGAAATTAACTTAACGACTTCGTCTTATGACTCCCTAACCCCACTATAGGTCCATGTCATGACTCGATTACGCTCGTCACTTACTCGACTTAATTTAGTTACCACGTTCGAATCATAACCACTAACCCTAGAATCATGTTCCACTAATCGACTTTTTCCATTGCGCGAATTTTACTCTATCATTTTTATAAAATCCAAAAATTCATATTTTAATCCAATTTCTTTTGGGTGGTCTTCACCACTGCATTCCTTACATTCTCAAATTTTTCCATGATCCCACATATATTTTAAGGTGTTTAAACAAGGTTCACAAGGGGGTCACTTAATGCAGTCCATAGTCCAGAAATAAAATTCACTCCTCCGGCCATAACTAAAAATCTACACATCACCTAGCTATGAACCTTACATTTCCAGAAACTACATACAATTATCTTTCCAACAATATATGGTTGGACATCAGGGGACATCATTTTGGGGTTCAAACTCGTGCTACAATACAGATCAAAGTTCCTGGACAAAACTCAGCAAGCTCAAACTACTTAGATCAATCATTTTTCATACTTCCATAACATAATCAACACTTAATACACTTAGATCATGGTTCATAACACTCATGGAGATATATATATTAACCATAGTCATAAAAGTCACAATCTTAACATCAAAACTCAAGATCCATGCTATCCAATACATATACATCCAAGATTAGTTCTAAAACTCATGGATCTACTACCATATCTTATAAACAATACATAATCAAAAGGGTTCAAGATTTTTATACCTTCTTGAGTAGCTAAAGACCTTGGGTGAGCTTTACAACAACTAAGAACACTTGAATGAGCCCTCACAAACCTTAATCCTTCAAGATCTAAAAGATAACAACTTTGGTTAACACTCCTCTAAACCTTCAACAATTTTTATCTCAAGATTCAATGGATGAAATGCTATGAAATTGATACCATACCTCTATTATAATGCAAGGAAGCCCTAGGATTTTTGCTTGAGGTTGTAGGTGAGGAAAAGATGGAGAGAAAATCTCTCTCCTCCTTCTCTTGATGGTTCGGCCGAGAGCTTCAAAAGGGGGGGGGGAAGAGTGTTTTGTTTGTGTTTTATTTTGAAAAGTAATAAAATGATATGTATGATATGTATTATTGTGGGGATTAGATGTGGTTCACATGTTGCCAAGCTAGGGTCTAGGTTGTCTCCCCATGCCCTATTGTCCCCTAGGTTACAACACCCATCACACATGTCACTATTCACTTCTACTTTATGCTTTCTAGTTTCTTTTCCTAACTAGCTAGTTACATGGCACTTGCATGTAATTTCTTGCCTTGTATTATCATTCTCCCACCAATGCTTGTTATTTAATCTTTACTTCGTATCGTATCTTAAGTATTCTCTCGTAATAATATTTTGTCGCGTAGAGATTTCCCCTATAATTCCTTTAGTACTTATTGTATAAATTCCTCGAATGTCCATAATTTCCTCGTCATAATTCTTAATAAATCCTTTAATATTCTAACCATTCTCAAATCCCAAGTTTTATAAATATTACTAACAACAAGACTCCTGCCTTCACAATCTCCCTTTTTATATTACATGATAAATGCAACAACGCAGTTTCTCAGACAATCAATTCTATTAATCAACAGGGATGACTAGAAAGGTTCCATAATGATAATGTCACAAGATATTAAATAAAGGAAATATTACCAAAAATTATGGTTCTTATAGATGTTCTGGAAGATATTGATCGAGTTCAACGTGAATCTCTTAGTACTTATCGTTTTTCTCAAAGGTACTTGCCTTAGAAAAAATTTCTACAGCATACTGATCCATCTATGACCATTTCTTTACTCTCTTCATAAACCTTCATTGTTTACTTCCCTTGGTCATAATATATTCATGGTATTTATAATACCATAACATCATACATCTCAAGTCATTATACTTCCATTTTTACTCGTAATCTTGGGCAATCATATACACATGAATCACTTTAGTACGTGTGACCCCATTCCAAAAAGTCTAGTAAATTCCCAATCCAAACATGGGTTGCAAAGGGTTCAGTAGAAGATTCCTACGATCTCATTAATATTTCCTTTATATCAAAAGCCCTTGCAGTCGGCGCTTACTTAGAAGCAACCGTGCTTTGTCCTTTCATTGCTGGTCTAGTCACTTGATAATCCTTTGTGACTTGGCCTCAACTGACCACACTAAAATAAAAATATATGGTTTTGGGGGTTGGCTACTTAGCATTACTTTTCTAGCAATTGCTGACATAGTGCCTTCTACTTTGATACCTTTCTACCTTTCCAAAACTTTACTCCATATAGGTCTTAATCGACTTCTCGGCACCGTCTCCGGTCACCTTTCCTCCTCTTTTATCTTTTCAACTATTCTTATCAATCCTACGTGCCACGCAAGCTTACCATTCATGGTATAACAGTATTTTCACTTAAGTCAATCCCGGAGTTTCTCAGTCCGGCCGGTTTCTTACTTACATTTCCTGTTTTCGTCCAATCTCACTTCATCATTGTATTTCTACAATCAATCGCGATAACCGGGGTCTATCCACCAACCCATGTAGTGGCTACTTTACCCAATTCACGGGGTCATCCCAGTTTCTACTCTCTTCCATGATGTTCTCTGATAATCAGAAAGACAAGGTTTGCCAAAATTCGTTGAATTTCTTTCCAGAATCAAGGAAATTTTGGTCAATCTATCCAACCACCGGTAACACTATGAAGATCAATTTCGAAACCTAGAGAATAGTTCTATGAGCATCCAAGCAGGTAGAATCATAAGCAGTTATAATAACGGAATTATTGACATAAAGTTGGAAGTTTTACCACTAGAAAGGAACCAAATATATATATCCCATAGAAGGGAAATCAAAAGTTTCAAACTGAAACATGCCACCTCTTCCTGATACATATACATCTTAGTTGTTGATAATATCAAATGTCAGTCTTCCTAACCACAGGTTTAAGAAGGAACACTACCGTCGGAGTTAGTCGTGTAAGAACCCCAAATTTTGGATATAATTAAAACTTTTTATTAAGTAATGATAAAATGAGGAACAATGATTGTAATGAATGGATATTACTTTGGACAATGATCTTGATGCATTGGTATATTGTCAGAATAGAGTAATTCGATGGTTGAGGACCTAGATAAGAATAATCTACCATCCAGGAAGGAGCTAATGGATCCTTGAAGGGAAATGAGTACGTGCATAGTGTTTCCCGTACGTGCATAGTATTTCCCGTACGTGCATAGTATTTCCCGTACGTGCATAGTGTTTCCTGTACGTGCATAGTGATTTTGTGGATGTATAGTGATTTTTGAGGTTTAAGAAATTTTTCATGCCACCTATGTACGAGACATGGTATGGATATTTCGAAGTCATATTAGTAATCTACAAGGTAAATAAGTGTATGTAAACGCGATCGGAATTCAGAAATTCCAAACTTTATTTTTATGGAAAATTGGATCGAGCAGTGAAGAGCATGTCAATGCGAACAAGAAAAGAGAATTATTATATCAAGGATTTTATTTTTATTAAATACGATTTAAGGATTTAGAACAAAAACCTTCGAGTTAGAAAAACGAGCGTTCTAGAAATCGCTAGAATTTTTAAAACGAGATTAAGCGATCAAACAAACGCTTAATGAGCTTTAAAATACAACACAACACAGATATATTACATGCAAGATCAGCTCATGCAAGGCATAAGAGGATTAAGTGTGAAACAAATCAAGAACAAGTGGATTCATGAGGTGTTTGATCAAGAACAAGCCAACAATGCACCTTGTTACTCTTTTCTTTCTAACCACAAATCTTTGGCACATGGATTGAGGGGTGACAAGGCTGGTTACATCTGATCCTTGGCAAGGGAAATATCATAGAAACATATCATTTATCAATTGAAACAAAGTGGGAGAGAAAAGCCAAGCAACTCCATCTCTCTCCATTTTCTTCAAACTGCCCAGCAAGAACCACCATGAAATAAAAATTCATATCTCCACTTCTACCCATTCATAGATCACCAAATTTTAACCATAGCTTCCTCAATATATGTAGAGTATTCGTTCAAAATTTCATAATTTTTGAAGATCGTTTGGATAGGTAAATAAATTCAAGAAAATCACCCTGTTTTTCCCCTCAAGAAACAAGACTTCGAATTTTTGGAATTTTTAGATTTCCAAACCAAGCTTCCACTCCTTGTTTGATCATCAAATTTTTATGGTGAGTCCTATATTTCATAAAAGCAATCTCCTAAAAATTTCAAGTCCAAACTCCTTTGTTTCCATTTTCAAAAAAATCATGAAAGAGGAGGATGAATAGTGTTTCATGAACTAATCTTTGATTTTTTTTGTTTTCATGGTTGATCTTAGCTACCCTAAGGCTATCCAAGGACTATAGCAAGCTTTGTAAGGCTAGTACATACTCTCAAGAAGGTATAACACTCTTGAAACCCTAGATCAACTTTAAGTTTATGGATGTTTTTGATGAGCTAAGCTTGGTTATGATGTTAGCATGATTATAAGCATAATTAGTAAGTGATTTAGTTGAGCAAGAAAGCATGTTAATTATTGTGGTAAACTGGTATGATCTGGACTTGATGATGTTCATAATCATGTGATAAGTTGTGTGGATGCCCGGTGTGGCTTGGTTGGATTGTTATAATTTTTGGAACGTTCGATATATAGCCGTCGTAATGCCGAAATTTCGTTAACCTTAAGAAAAACAACTTGGACAGTAGATGTAACTCACTGCCTAGCTTTGCAATCTGCCATGATAGGATAGGTAATGTTCTAAGCTTCGTTTTGATATAAAGATAACGTGAAACGGACTTACGGTTTAGGATTTATGACCAAATTACTAAAAGTAGTTCGAATCCGTAAACGAAAGTTCATAACTGTAATTGAACCCTCGTAAACTATGTAACGTCATGGTGAATCTTGGTAAATAAATACTAGAGGTAAAAAGGAAGGCGTGAAAGAAAACCGTATGTCAAAAGGATCATTTTTCGATTTATTAAAAATGTTCGAGTCGAGGTTAAACGCGAACGAACCCCTAAAAGACGATTCTTTTATAACTTCGGTAAAACACTTAGAAAACGGGCGATAAAACTCGGAGTATAGTATTGGTTCGTAACGATCGACTTTAGAACTCATATGACTTAAGTATGTCCCAAGTATAAGTACAATGACATGTCGTATTAACGAACGAATGTCGGGTCGGATCAGTGATAATAAGTAATCCACTAAAGGGGCTATAACGAGATAACTCGAGAACGTGTTTCGATTTAAGTATAACTTAACTTTTAATATGTTAAGTGATTAATCCCGAATGCCTTGGCTATTTATAGATCACCAAGCTGAACCGGGACCCGCTACCACTACCCCTTACCGTACTCGACTACCAGGCAAGTTTCAATTCCCTTCTTTTAGGCTGTTGTTGTGATTGAATAAATATATATATATATGATTGCTGATATACATATGCCATTGCATGCATGCCTACTTTCAAGTTGAATTGATATACTTGTTCCCTGAATGTTATTGTTGGCTTATAAGCTAGATAGTTATACATCAGTTATAAGCCGGTTATTGTAAGACCCTCATAGAAGGGCGTATACATCTTATTCATCAAAAATAGACCGGGAGTCAATATTCCTTGATATATCGAGATTACCTCGGAGGAAAATATTTAAGTAAATATTTTCCATTATTCAGGCGACGAATATTATTTGAATATTCGTTCGAGATTATTTATTTAATGATCCTTACTTCAAATAATTATTTGAACGTAATCATTCGACGAATAATATTTGTCAATATTCATTCAGAGTCGAATTGATTATCGAATATTATTTCGAATATTCTTCTAAAGATGAGACTACTAAATGAATATTAATTGGATATTCTTTTAGAATATTATTTTATTAAATAAATATTACTTTTGAATATTCATTTAAGATATTAAATACTTGATGAATATTATTTTAATATTCATCTGAAGCTTGATTTAATTATCGAATATTATCTCGAATATTCCTTAAAGCTTGGATTACTAAATGAATATTACTTGATATTCATTTAGAATATTATTCATTAAATGAATATTACTTTATCAATATTCATTTAAATTCCTAATTAATTATGAATATTATTTTGAATATTCATCAGGGTTCTGTTTAATCACCGAATATTATTTTAAATATTTTAAATATTCCTTTCAGGACTTATTAAGTAATGAATATTACTTTGAATATTCATTTGATTATTTAATTATGCAATAAATATTCTCCTGATATTTCTTCAGGGATTATTTTGAGAAATACTCTGATTAAAGATATTCTTTCATATTCCCAAATACTCCTTAAATATTTTAACTCAATAAATATTCTCTGAATATTTATTCCATACTTAGAATAACCTCGATAAGGTTTATCTTCTTCGATTATTACAGAAAATATTTCGGAGTCATATTATCATTAATCTTATATCAAGAAAGGTTCTCAGACATCATTCTTCTTTGAGTCTATCCCCTTAATAATAAGGGAACCTTACTTGGAAAATGTTATTTATCTTGTCGACTTCCCGGTCATAAAGTATTCCCTTCACCCGCAACTCGGGTGCTGTTGACTTATTAAGTCGTTGCTTACCTTCTCATCTTTCGAGGGGTAAGATTACTGGAACAAGTTGATATCCGTTACCAAGTAATAGCTTGGGAGTTATTGGTAAATTTTCCTTTCCAACTAGATACGACTACTTTGTGGAGTCTTATCAACAAGTATTATACTTGGGGAAAGGGGGACGAACGTTATATTCAGAATCATGAATTCTATTTGAACTAGGAGTCGTGTAAGAGGCCGAGTAGCGCCGGTCCATCCCCTTGGCCCAACCGTTGGCCGGGGAGAGCTAGCAAGGCGGTATACAAGTAAAGCCGTCAGTTCTTCCTTCTACCGGTAGTAAATCTAAATTGAGCTGTACGATCTCGACTGATCATCAAGATTGGAACAGCGGGCGCGGTGAATACTCCATCATTGGTTCATCATCCAAATTCATTTATTTCCTGCAACATGATTACTGTTGGCAGAGTTGGAAAAGAGTCATAACTGGAATTGCAACCTTTTTCTTGCAAGTTCCTCTTCTTAATAACAATAAGAATATCTCGCTTACTTTGATGTAGCAGATATTTCTTCAAACAAATACTTTAAGTTACCTTGTAACTTCATCGTTCATATTATACTGGCATCATTTCCGTAAATGCATGGCATATGGTTTGAAAGATACTTTTGAACTGTTATACATTATTGTTCAGTTATATATTATTGTTGGTGGGCTATTGCTCACCCTTGCTTTATTATTATATCACAACAACAGTTAGACCAGATGACTCGCACAAGGCGCACTCGACGCGGGCGAGGACGATGAGACTACCAGAGCTGTAGAAGAAGCTATTGGTAGGGTATATTTATTCTTTCAGTACCAAGAATATAGTCTAGTATGACTTATGTAAATGGATGGAAAAGGGTATGTATTTATATTGAAATCCTTTTGGATTGTAAGAACTCATAATGTGATTAATAAAAATTTGATTGTTACTCTGATTTCATCTCTGGGACTATAACGGGTGTGTTTTATATTGTTGTGTTGGGTCATAGAGACGTAATTTATTTTATGTTAAGGAAAGTTTAATTGTTATGGACAGAATTGGAAACCGTAACCACCGGATCCCGGACCCCGGATCTGGGGTGTTACAAGTCGTTTCATAAAAATTGGCACAACTAAGGCCATCCTAGTCTGGTGTACCGTGTGGTTCGAATGCATCCGCAATTACTCCACCGTGCTGCATAAGCACACCACCTAAACCTGTATGAGATGCATCATAGTGTATCATAAAGTCTTCCTTCTCCCGTTAGGCAACACCAACGCCGGGTCGTTACCAATTTCATCTTAAAACATTCTCTATTACCTCTTAACCACTAATCGCATTACTTGATCCATTCGCAATTCAGTGTCAGAATAAACTTAAGGTAACTACTATAATCTATTCGGGGAAAAGAAAGAATTTAATATTCTTCTGAATCACATGCATCTAACGTTCCTGATTCACCATTTTACTGAGTTAAAATAAACTTATACTTAGTACCTGATAGTAGTCATATTACGAGTTTATCATAGACCCACTGGTCTTTTCCTCTGGTAGTTTCTGAGATCATCGTCTCGCTTACTACTTTATATAACTTTATCCAATCAGGCCATCACTTTCCACTATCTTTACTTTCGAAGCTGGTTCATTCATAATATGGACATTTCGCTGAATAAAACCACATCAACAATCTCAATTTGGTTTCATAAAATATAACCCATGAAATCCGCCTTCTCATGGCGACTTACCATTGACAATATTCACACTAATCCATTTATCCGATAATATGGCACTTGTTGCCTCTATCTCAACTGCTCCCGGGTGCTCCCCGTCCTACATCGACGTCTTTGATAATCATTCATCATTCTAACTCCTTTCTCATTAATCTGAAAGTCTATAAGGATCTTTATCTATCCCCATATAAGACCTCAAGTAATCCTTCTAATCTGTCTTAATTGCTGGTACTACCTCTCGTATTTTGGCTATAAATCCAACATAAAATTTCAATTCTCTTAATAATATCTCAGTTCTTTGTGCTCACTTCTCTGAGCACTATAATCTTAACTCTCGCTATCCCTCTGGCTACAGCCCTCATTTCCTTGGAGTAAACTCCTCATCCTCAATAGGATTCTCCTCTGCTGGAACCTCTTTCGAGTCCTCAATAGGGTACTCTATCGAATTCACAATCCGATCGTCAGCATATAATAAAACATCATCATGCTGCTGCTCGTACGCCTGAAGGTCTGTCGCCTTACTAGTCGATACGAGAACGAGCTAAGTTACTATCATGATACTTAAGAGTTCCCATAAGGGTTTTATATGTCAATACTACTTGAAGTAGTCCGACTATGAACTTGGCAAGAGTTCTTATTATCTTAGTGAGTTTATTGTTTTTAACGTCGCATCATCTCTGGGGTTTATAACGTACGCTCTAATACCACTTCTGTAACACCCCCAGATCCAGGGTCCGGGATCCGGTCGTTACGGTTTCCAATTCTATCCACAACACTTGAACTTTCTTTAACATAAAATAAATTACATCTCTATGACCCAACACAACAATGTAAAACACACCCATTATAGTCCCAGAGATGAAATCAGAGTAACAATCAAATTTTTTTATTAATCACATTATGAGTTCTTACAATCCAAAAGGATTTCAATATAAATACATACTCTTTGCCATCCATTTACATAAGTCATACTAGACCATATACTTGGTACTGAAAGAATAAATATATCCTACCAATAGCTTCTTCTTCAGCTCTGGTAGTCTCATCGTCCTCGCCCGCGTCGAGTGCGCCTTGTGCGAGTCATCTGGTCTAGCTGTTGTTGTGATATAATAATAAAGCAAGGGTGATCAATAGCCCACCAACAATAATATATAACTGAACGATAATATATAACAGTTCAAAAGTGTCTTTCAAACCATATGCCATGCATTTACGGAAATGATGCCAGTATAATATGAACGATGAAGTTACAAGGTAACTTAAAGTATTTGTTTATAGAAATATCTGCTACATCAAAAGTAAGCGAGATATTCTCATTTCATTAAAAAGAGGAACTTGCATGAAAAGATTGCAATTCCAGTTATGAACACTTTTCCAGCTCTGCCAACAGTAATCATGTTGCAGGAAATAATTAAGTTTGGATGATGAACCAATGATGGAGTATTCACAGCGCCCGCTGTTCCAATCTTGATGATCAGTCGAGATCGTACAGCTCAAATTAGATTTACTACCGGTAGAAGGAAGAACTGACGGCTTTACTTGTATACCGCCTTACTAGCTCTCCCCGGCCAACGGTTGGGCCAAAGGGGATGGACCGGCGCTACTCGGCCTCTTACACGACTCCTAGTTCAAATAGAATTCATGATTCTGAATGTAACGTTCGTCCCCCTTTCCCCAAGTATAATACTTGTTGATAAGACTCTACAAAGTAGTCGTATCTAGTTGGAAAGGAAAATTCACCAATAACTTCCAAGCTATTGCTTGGTAACGAATATCAATTTGTTCCAACAATCTTACCCCTCGAAAGATGAGAAGGTACACAACGACTTAATAAGTCCATAGCACCCGAGTTGCGAGTGAAGAGAATACTTTATGACCGGGAAGTCGACAAGATAAATAACATTTTCCAAGTAAGGTTCCCTTATTTTTAGGGAGATAGACTCAAGAAGAACGATGTCTGAGAACCTTTCTTGATATAAGATTAATAATAATATGACTCCGAGATATTTTCCGTAATAATCGAAGAAGATAAACCTTATTGAGGTTATTCTAAGTATGGAATAAATATTCAGAGAATATTTATTGAATTAAAATATTTAAAGAATATTTAGGAATATGAAAGAATATCATTAATCAGAGTATTTCTCCAAATAATCCTTGAAGAAACATCAAGAGAATATTTATTGAATAAATAAATATTTAAATGAATATTCAAAATAATATTCATTAATTAATAAGGAATTTAAATGAATATTCAAAAAGTAATATTCATTTTAATGAATAATATTCTAAATGAATATCAAGTAATATTCATTTAGTAATCCAAACTTTAAAGGAATATTCGAGATGATATTCGATAAATAAATCAAGCTTCAGATGAATATTAGAATAATATTCATCAAGTAATTAATATCTTAAATGAATATTCAAAAGTAATATTCATTTAATAAAATAATAGTCTAAATGGATATTCAAATAATATTCATTTAGTAGTCCAATCTTTAGAAGAATATTCGGAATAATAATCGATATTCTATTCGACTTTGAATGAATATAGAAAAATATTATTCGTCGAATGGTTACGTTCAAATAATTATTTGAAGTAAGGATCGTTAAATAAATAATCTCGAACGAATATTCAAATAATATTCGTCGCCCAAATAATGGAAAATATTTACTCCGAGGTAATCTCGATATATCAAGAAATATTGACTCCCGGTCTATATTTGACGAATAAGATGTATACGCCCTTCTATGAGGGTCTTACAATAACCGGCTTATAATTGATACGTTAGTTATCTAATTTATAAGTCAATAAACAATCAGGGAACAAGCATAACGATATAACTTGAAAGTAGGCATGCATGCTATGGCATATGTATAACAGAAAACATATATATATATATATATATATTCAATCACAACAACAGCCTAAAAGAAGGGAATTGAAACTTGCCTGGTAGTCGAGTACGGTAAGGGGTAGTGGTAGCGGGTCCCGGGTCAGCTTGGTGATCTATAAATAGCCAAGGCATTTGGGATTAATCACTTAACATCTTAAAAGTTAAGTTATACTTAAATCAAAACACGTTCTCGAGTTATCTCGTTATACCCCTTTTTGTGGATTCCTTTTATCATTGATCCGACCCGACATTCGTTCGTTAATACGACATGTCACTGTACTTACACTTGGGACATACTTAAGTCATACAAGTTCTAAAGTCGATCGTTATGAACCAATATTATACTCCGAGTTTATCGCCCGTTTTCTAAGTGTTTTACCGAAGTTATAATAGAGTCGTCTTTTAGGGGTTCGTTCACGTTTAACCTCGACTCGAATATTTTTAATAAATCGAAAAATGATCCTTTTGACATACGGTTTTCTTTCACACCTTTCTTTTTACCTCTAGTATTTATTTACCAAGATTCGTCATGACTTTACATATTTTACGAGGGTTCAATTTCAGTTACGAACTTTCGTTTACGGATTCGAACTACTTTTAGTAAATCGGTCATAAATCCTAAACCGTAAGTCTGTTTGATTCGATTCTTTTTCCAAAATGATCTACGACTCAAGATCTACAAGGGCATGTTAGATACTTGTCCAGTTTCAGCCATTAGACCTACTGTGATTCACGGTTTTCAATGATTAATGAAATTTCGGCATTATAACGGCTATAATACGAACGTTCCAAAAATCGCAATCAACAACCCAAGCCACACCGGGAATCAATACAACTTATACACATAATAATCATCTCACAATTCCAGAAGCTACTGATCTTAGTATCAAAATCATCATGCATCTTAAATCATATAACTAATTACATAATCATGCTTATAATTATCACTATAATCATACCAAGCTAAATCCATCAAAAACATTCATAAATCTCAAATCAAATGCTAGGGTTTCAAGAGATCTACCTTCATTGGAGTATGATATAACCTTAATAAGCTTGGTATGGTCCTTTTCTAGCTTAATCAAACCTTAGATCATCCAAAGAAATCATGAAAACAAAGTTAGTTTCTAAGATCCACTATTCATCGTCAATCTTGTAAAAATCATATAAAATCAAAAACTAAGAGTTTGGTTCTAAACTTTTTACCACACCTTCTACTCTTCAAGGGATTTCTTTTGAGCTATAGAACACAAGAATCCAACCATGGGAGCTAGGGTTTTGAGCCCCATCTTTCTTCTGATCAGAACCTGGACAGTTTTGGTCCTCCAACTTTAAGCATGGATTTGACTAGGCTATACTACTTGGATTTCCATGAAATTGGGAACGAATCTTGCCCATGGAGTGGAGAAGCTATGATTAAAATTTGGTGATTTAAGGATGGATAGAAGTGGAGATATGAAGTTTTCTTTGTGTTATGTTTCTGCTGGACAGTTTGTATGTTCTATGTTTTCTTTTGCTTTTCTCTCTTTTCTCCCACTTGATCATCTACTTTTTGCTCATATAACTAGATATTATCAGCTGGTAGGACGAGATTGATAGCATTGGGGTAAGAGCCAAGAGTCTTGGATAAGTTTTGATAGATATTTGTTTTGTTTCTTGTTTGATTTAAGTGATTTAAATCACTTAACTCCTAAATTGTTTTGATTTAATCCTTGATTAAATAATTTAATCCACTTGATATAATTCTCTTGATGATCATATAGGATATTTAATCTTGTCACAATCTTGATCCTTAATCCCTGATTTGTTCGCTTAATTTCTTAATCTCGTTGTAACGTTTTAGCGGTTTCTAGAACGCTTGTTTCACTACCTCAGTGGTTTCCTACCTTCATTCTTAAATCAAATATAATAACATCCCAAAATATCAAATCCTCAAAGTTAATATCTCAATTCTTGGATTATAATAATATATAATCCACTGTCTGGTCAAATATTATACCGAAAAAGAATTTGGATTTTCTGAATTTCGATCGTCTGTGCATTCACTTATTTCCTCCGCGTATTACTAATATGACTTCGAAACATCCATACCACGTCCCGTACATAGGGTGGCGTGAAAAGTTTTCCAACTTACAAAATCACTATTCATCCACCAAATTACTATGCACGTACAGGAAACACTATGCACGTACGGGAAATACTATGCACGTATGGGAAACACTATGCACGTACGGGAAACACTATGCACGTACGGGAAACACTATGCACGTACTCATTTCCCTTCAAGGATCCATTAGCTCCTTCCTGGATGGTAGATTATTCTTATCTAGGTCCTCAACCATCGAATTACTCTATTCTGACAATATACCAATGTATCAGGATCATTGTCCAAAGCAATATCCATTCATTACAATCATTGTTCTTTGAAACCACCATTCATTAGTGCTCTTTAACCACAATAAGAAAAGTTTTAATTCTACCCAAAATTCGGGTTATTACAGAAATCGTTTAGTTCTCTTACTAGAGTACCAAGCTTCATTTTCTTCACTCCCTTAGAACCTTCATGATACGATTCCAGGGTGTCCCACATTTCTTTAGCTGTTTTGCATGATGAAAATTTGTCACTTTCAGCTGGACAAAGACCATTTAAGATAGTATTCTTTGCACGGTTGTTGTAGCTTATTTTCTTTAATTCAGCATCAGTGAGAACATCAATATCCTTTGTAATGCCTTTGTCATCTCTGAAGACGTATGGTCCTCTGCTTACAACTCTCCATTCCAGTGGTTCCCTGGCCAGATGATTCTCCATTCGACTTTTCCACCAGTTGTAGTTTTCAGTACCTAGAAGAAGCGGTGCCCTCGAGTCTGAGTTTCCGAGCGGATAATTGTCAGCCATTTAGATCTATACTTTTCCTGTTACAGAAATGATTAGTATAGCAAGGCTCTGGTACCAAATGAAAGTATGCACCTAGAGGGGGGTGAATAGGTGTATTAGGTTAACTATGGTCTATTTTTATTTTTCCAAGTTTTTACCAGAATAATAACAGCTTGCTGTTATTAGATACTAGAATGAATCAGCTTGCTGATATTTAACTAACTAGTATGAAACAGCTTGCTGTTATGAGCTAATGCAATGCAGAGAAAAACGAGCAGAATAGAAATACTTAACACACAAGATTTTAGCTAGGTTCGACCCCTAATCTCTATGGTATACGTCCTAGTCCCTTGCCAAACGCGGCAAGAGAATATATTATTAATCACTATAAACCCGATTACAAGATTCAATAATATATCTCCCTTTTCCCTAGCTACTGCCAAAATGGCTTGCTGAAACTCCGTTTCTAAACCTGCTCTCTAAGAACTATACCACTCCCCGTAGTACAAACTTTTCTAGCTTCGTGTTTACCAAACCCTTGTTTCACAAGCCACTGCCCAGCAACTATGCCTTTACAATAAGTACAATACAGATTTGAAGGATTGAAATCACAACTCAAAGATATAGACTATTATATATATATATAACGTGTAATATATCTTTAGAGCTTGTGTGTGTGCTGTTTATGAATATGCAATGTAAAACAACTATTTTTGAGGTGACTGAAAGTATAAACGATTTGATGAATATTCAAGAGTGTGTATATCAGTTTCAGTGTTTTCGGTTTTCAGTAGTGTTTTCGTTTATACAAGAGAAGTATAAATACTAACAAAGTCCAACGTTCGGATTTGTTCAAGAAAGAGTCGTTGGATGTTTTCAGATTTGATGTAAGAAGAATATGTTTGTGTTTGGAAGAATAATTCTCAACGGGATGATTTTTGAGATGGTGTGCAGAGAATATGGTTTGTGTATAAAAGAATGATTCTCATTGAGTGGAACATAATTAGTGGAGTAGCAATGAGAGCATGTTTATCAGAGGTGGAGTAGCTGTTTGTCTTCATGGATGAGAGGAAGGTGTATAGAAGAGGTAATGTGGAAGACAAAGAAATGTGGTAGTATGGGTATGGTTAATTAAATAAAGAAAGGTGTATCATTATTTAAAGGCAAAGCACATGTTGTTCCCCCACTTTACTTGAGATGTGTTGAGTGTGTAAAGGAGTGATTGTGTTTGGGTGGAGACATGTTATAAAACATTGTTTAGTGTATCTCCATGCTTGAGTGTTTTGTTTGTGATATTTCTGAGCTCTTTAGTATATATTATACACGTAATATATCTGTAAGAGTCCTTACATTTAAATCTAAATAGCAGCTCTTTGTATTTCTGGACTTGTTCTTGATAGTTTCTGTGTTCCCAGAAACGGCTTGCTGAATGTCATAACAGCTTGTTGAAGGATGAAATCAGCTTGCTGATTTATTATAGTTCCTGTGTTACTATTTCCTAAAACGGCTTGTTGAATGTCCTGTTACAGCATGTTAGTATAGCAAAATATATGTAATCAATTAACCATCAAAATCAAGTGGGCTTTCAGATTTGAACTAAGATAATATCATCACCATGTTTCTTGTAAAACAGTATCTTGTCCAGTGTGCCTCTAGTGAATTGATTCTCCAGTAGAAATTGTGATAGTGTGTCATACCATGCCCTAGGAGCTTGCTTAAGTCGATACAATGCTTTAAGCAATCTGTAGACAAAGTGAGGGAATTGTGGATCTTCAAAGCCAGGTGGCTGTTGCACATATACTTCTTCTTCCAACTCCCCATTCAGAAATGCACTCTTGACATCCATTTGATAAACCTTGAAATTAGAATGTGCAGCAAATGCCAAGAAAATTCTGATGGCCTCTAGTCTAGCAACAGGGGCAAAAGTCTCATCATAGTCAATGCCTTCCTGTTGAGAGTATCCTTTTGCAACCAACCTTGCTTTGTTTCTTATGACTACACCATTTTCATCCATCTTATTCCTTAGAACCCATTTTATTCCAACAATGGTTCTATCCTTTGGTGCAGGCACAAGTTCCCATACTTTGCTTCTTTCAAATTGATTTAGCTCCTCTTGCATAGCAATTATCCAATCAGGATCCAACAATGCATCATCAAGTTTCTTAGGCTCAACTTGGGATAGAAAGCAACCATAGAGACATTCATTTAGAGTTGTTCTCCTTGTCCCCACTCCGGTATTTGGATCTCCAATTATCTGATCTACAATATGTGATCTATCCCATTTCCTTGTATGTTCAGATTGATTTCTCAGCCTTGATGTTGCTTCATCATCCAGATCATGATCATTTACATTTCCTCCCCCTGTGAAGTTGCCACTAATCACAGGTGTGTCTTGGATGCTTGTTTCTTCATTGTTGATTGACACAGGTTCTTCATTCACTTGAGTTTGTTGAATTGTGGGCTCAAATTCAGTTTCAATCTCCTCATCAGAATCATCTAGATTGTCAAACTTCAAAGGATCTTTATCTTCATCATTGGCTTCTTCTAATCCAGGTAGTTTGTTGTCATTAAATGTCACATCTGTGCTTTCCATAACTTTCTTTTGACTGATGACATAAACTTTGTATGCAATTCTTTCCATAGAGTAGCCAAGAAAAATTCCTTCAAATGCTTTTACATCAAACTTTCCAACATATTCTGAATTATCTTTTAACACAAAGCATTTTCTTCCAAAAGTATGAACATACTTTAGAGTAGGCTTCTTTCCAGTCATCAAGTTGTAAGGTGTCTTTCCAGTGTTTTTGTTGATGAGGGTTCTGTTTTGGATATAGCATGCAGTGCTCACAGCCTCAGCCCAAAAACATGTAGGCATTTTTGCATCAAGTAACATTGTTCTAGCAGCCTCAATCAGAGTTCTATTTTTTCTCTCAAAAACTCCATTTTGCTATGGAGTCCTTGGAGCTGAGAATTGTTGAGAAATACCATTCTCTTTGCAGAATGCTTCTAGCATGGCATTTCTGAACTCTGTTCCATTATCACTTCTTAATGCAATCACACTTGCATTGTTGGCCTTTGCTTCCTTGTCAATTTTCTTTATATGCTCAATGATTACTTGTGGAGCCTCATCCTTTGATGCCAGAAATTCTACCCATGTATACCTTGTGAAATCATCAACCATGACTAGAGCATACTTCTTCCTTCCTAGTGACATAATATTGACAGGCCCAAACAAGTCCATATTAATTAGTTGTAGGGGCTTGGTTATTGATGTCACTGTCTTTGACTTGTGGCTTGATCTTTTCATTTTTCCTTTTTGACAAGCCTCACACACTCCTTCTTGACAGAATTCAAGTGTGGGCATGCCTCTCACTAACTCCCTTTTGACTAGAGAATTAATGCCTTTGAAGTTCAAGTGTGATAGCTTCTTGTGCCACAACCAACTATCTTCATTTGATGCTTTTGAGTAAAAGCAACAAATTTTGTCCTTGTTTGCAGAGTTCATATTGGCTACAAACAGGCTTCCTTTCCTTACTCCAGATAGAGCAAAATCACCAGTCTTCTTGTGGGTGATCAAACATTCATCTTTGTCAATTCACTTTGAAGCCTCTGTCAGTAAATTGACCAACACTCAGTAGATTGTGCTTGAGCCCCTTGACCAGTGCTACATTTTCAATGATGACATTTCCAATTTCCAACTTGCCATATCCCAGTGTGTTTCCAATGCTGTCATCTCCAAAAGCAACCATTGGGCCAGCCTTCTCATCATACTGTGATAGCAGGGCCATATCACCAGTCATATGGTTTGAGCATCCACAGTCCAAAATCCACATGACCTTCTTTTTACTTTCTTTGCCCTGCAAACACAAAGGTATTACTTCTCCTTTGGTACCCAAACAAGTTTGGGTCCATGTGGCTTAGCAACAGTTTTATCATAAACAACATGCTTATCAATTTTCTTGATGTTAGTCTTGTTGTTACTGTTAGAAGTCTTAGAATCAGGGTTCTTAGACTTAGGTGACAGAGGTACCTTCCTAACTTTAGGAGGACTTGAAGACTTTGCTCTTGTGTAGTGTGTGTGAACATTGTGACTGATTCAACCTTCCATGAATTGTCTTCTCAAATTAAAACAACTAGTCATTACATTCATATTACATGGCATACAATCAAATTTATCACAGAAAGGAGAGTCTCTATGTCTTAAAGGCACAGAGCAATCATAGAATGGTTTAGCAACACTACCAGATGGTTTCTTGCATGCATGAGTTAAATGATTAGTGCTAAAACAGTTTTGACAAACTTTCCTAGGGGCATTTGGCATATAAGCATAATTGTTGTCCTTGTTAATCCCCAATTTGCCATTCCTGTTTTGTTTCTTTTTAGCCACTTTCTTCTCAAACTCATTATTCCCAGCTGAAACAAACTTCACAAATTTCTCAAGTCTAGGTCTACCTCCTACTGGCTCCTTGGCTTTGATTTTGACATTCTCACTCTTAGAGGATGCTTGTTGTTTATTTGATTTTGCCTTATCTTCATCATCCAACATTTGCTTAATGAGTAAGGCATCCTCATCAATCTCAAGTGTTGGAGTTTTAAATATTGGGTTCTTAGTCTTTTTCAAAACCTGAGGCACTTCCTCTTGAACAACAATGTCATCTTCAATGACTGCATAGCCTTTCCTCTGTTTAAGAGTGTCATAATCAAGTCCGATGGCAGCCTTAGGTCTAGCTAGATTTTCTCATGGTAGGACTGCAATAGACTAGAGGAATTCTTAAATGTTTTCAATTTAAATTCATTTTCAGCTAGTTCATCCCTAAGAGCTTTCTCAACTTGACTAGCACATAGAACCTTATTCTCTAGATATTCAATTTCTTGTTTAAGGTTTTCTACTTGCATAGCAGTTAGTTCTAGTTCCTCATTTCTTTTGTTCAACAGTTCATTCTTAGTAGACAGTTTAGTAATTTCTTTATTAGCAATAGTCATACTAGTATGAATATTAAACATCTCAACAGATAGTTGTTCAACCATAGATTTGTACTCAGAAACAGACATGTCTATGGTAGTGAGGGATGGTACCTGAGAGTCTGATGCAGATGGTTCTTCCTTGGAGTTGGCCATCAAGGCATAGTTGCAGAATTCTTGTTCTTCTCCATCACTATCAGAATCATCCCAACACTTCCCTTCAGCTATGTAGGCCTTACCTGGTGTATGCTTCTTTAGCAGAGCCTCATACTTAGCTTCAAGCTCAAGAAACTCCTTATCCTTCTTTTTAGGCTTCTTGCATTCACTGGCAAAATGCCCTAGGTCATTGAATCTATAACATCTCACAGATGACCTATCCACATAGCTGGTTTTGAATTTGTTTTTTTTTTTTTGCTTCACAGGTGCATTGCTCTTGTTGAATGAATGATTTTGAGATCTAGGCTTGAAGGGTGATTCCTCTTAAATCTGATGTTTGGGAATTTTCTAGCCATAAAAGCATATGAAGTGTTTTCCATGGCATCCAACTCTTCAAGAGTGTAGAACTCATCTTCTTCCTTTCATCAACCGGTTCAGTCACTTCTTCTTCAGTTTCTTCATCATCTACTATCTCTTCTATTCTCAGCTGACTTGTAGATGCTTCCAGGTCCTGAACAGATTTGTTGACAATCAAGGCACAGGATGTGTTTATCATTCTGCCTTGGTTGGCTTGGATAGCCCTCTTCTGAAGCAGCTCAAGCTCATGAGTCTTTAAAACCCCATAGAGCACATCATATGTGACTTTTTTCAAATCTCTTTCTCTTAGAGATATGACCCTTTGCTCTAGATGGTTTGGTGCAGATAATAGAAACTTCATGTTTAATTCCTTAGTGTTGTAAACCTTACCATTCATTTGAAGCTCAGTCACCAGCTTGTAAAATCTCTCAAACATATCAGTAATACTTTCTTTGGACTGTGCCATGAAAGCCTCATACTGTGTGACCAGTATCTGTTTCCTATTCTCTCTTACCTCCTCTGTCCCTTCACATAACACCTCGATGTGGTTCCACATGTCCTTGGCTGATGTGCATGATGCTATGTTGGCAAACATCGACATATCCATGGAGTCTATGATCAGCAACATGAGATGACTGTCTAGGGCAACCTTCTCCTTCTCTGAGTCCGTCCATTTGGATGGCTCTTTTGCAACATATGATCTAGGAATGACTATTATACCCACTGTAGATTCAGTAATTTCTTGTTGTGGTACAAATGGACCATTCTTGAGGATGTCAGGGTAGAGAGGATTGGCAGCTTTGATGAATAACAGCATTTTTATTTTCCAGAGGTTGTAATTCTCTTTGTCGAACTTAGGGACCTTTACCGTACCTGTAGTCTTTGGTGTATTCGAACTCATGATCGTTTTCTGTTTAGATTAAACAGCCTGCTTTGATACCACTTGTTGAGTATTGAATACAGTAAAAGAATACAGAGGGGGGGTGAATGGATTCTTGAACTTTTCTTTGTTCTTGAATCTTTGCAGCAAGATATGTGTTGAGTGTGTGAGATATGTAAGTGCGGATAACAAAGACAAAGACAAACACAACACAATATCACTTTAATCTAATATTTTATTAGATAAAGATTTTGCTACAATCTGTGAATATAAATGATAGTATTCTCAGCTACGTTTTTCTCAGAGAGATATTTCTTGTGATGTATATGAAAAACTTGTCTCTTATCAGCTAAGGAAGTGAGGCTGTATCCTTATAGACATGGATACACCTACTTACTACAAACAAGGTAGGTAAACAAAATACTTTTCAGTCTGTCTATCTCATTTGAGTAAGAGTCCAAACGGCTACAGATTTGACTTTGCAAAGCCTGTTCAGATCCACTTCTTTAGCTCCTTGTCCCTTTGTCTTATCTCTCCAAGCTTCTTTGTAGGCTTTCCAATGTGCTTTATAGTACATAGTCAAATAAAGCGTCTTGGCTTGTTGCATTTTTCTGACTTGTACAATTCTTCAGTATTTTGTCTCCAAGAATGTATTCGAGAAGTGGCTAAGTGAATGATTCGAGAACTAGAATTGACTTAATCGATAACTCTGAGTTCTCGAATAGTGTTATATTGACATATCAAATCACTTCTCGAATAGCTCTTTTCTCTGGGAGTCCTTGAGATATCAAATAGAGCATTTTGACATATCGAATCCCTGAGATGTCGAATAGCATCTTGAGTCTTTGAGATATCGAATTGTAGCTTTGACTTGTTGACTCTTTTGAGAACTCGAATATCACCTTTGACCTGTTGACTCCTTGAGTTCTCGAACAGAGTAATAGACATATCGAATCTCTGAGATATCGAATGAGATATCGAACAGTGTATTCAGAGATATCGAATAGTGTCTTCTGAGATATCGAACCCCTGACTTCTCGAATGCTAGACTTCTCGAATAGACAAATGTACTTCTCGAATTGGTACTTAGGCAAATTCTTCATTTCTTCAAATCCCAACTGTGATTATTTGGCAGCCTTTATCTCCTTGCTTGAGGCATGAACCTTGGAACTTCTTTCAAGCATTATTCTTGACTTAATAGGTACATTTACACAGCTAGAATTTGATGCCTATTACAAGTACAAAACTAGTAGAAACTCTACAACTAGAGATTCCCTCAGTTAAGAGGTCATGTAAGTAATGCATAGCATTACAAGCAACTTAGGCTTGTTATTAAATGTATTCAGGCATGCCTCTGTGACTAACACTCCCCTTCAACCCAATACCCACATCGGATTGAAAGGTAACCAATCAGGCCATCGACGTCCATTCGCCAACGCCTCCCCTCGAACAAGAACCTCCTCTTATTCTTCAAAACATTGAGTGTCGCTAAAACCCATTTAGTGAACTCCAAACCACCCACCGTTCTTTACCATAACGATGTATCAATCTACAAAATCACGTGCATCAACCATCACGAGTGCTCTTCACTTGTTGAGTACCCGATCCTTGCTTTCACAATCCTTCGGTCTCCTGAAGAAAATCCGTAGTATCACCCAAATAGTTCACCTGGTTGATCAAGCCATTGAAACAATTGCGATGACCTCTTCCATCTTCTTCCTTCTCGAGTCCGAACACAAGATTGATCCACGGTGCAAGTCAACCTTCAAACTGCATGTAACTTTGTCTCTACCCGCTTTAGTACTCTCCTTGTCAGCAAATCCTTCATTATACTCTCCAATACCAATTGAACCTCGAACTTTCCCTCAACCTCATCCATCACGAACACCCGAACCTTGGCTCTGATACCAATTATTAGGTTAGGGGACTTACACAATTCGAGATTTACAATCACCAATACAGAGCGCGTACACACACCAATCAATAATTGACAAGATCTACCAAAGCGCAAAACAAGAACACACAAATACTTGACGTGAAAACACCCACGTCCCAAACTTGTATTATTAATCAAAACAATTATCAATAATACATCAAAAAAATAACACCTCAACGGTGTCCCAAACTACTGATACTTGAGCCAAAAATGCTCAAGCATCACCCAAAACAATACTTAAGACTACATCTCTTAAGCTTTCACCTTATCAAACAAATACAATATGACTATGTATATATAGCCATTCAAAACTCAGCCACCAAGACTTACCATACTTGTTCTACAAACCTTACCATACTTGTTATACAAGCCTTCCAATTCTTGGCACCTAATTACCTAACTTTGTGAATAAGACATACCATATATAATAATTGTGTATCCATACAATTATTATCTTACCCATATATATCTTGGACCACCCAAGCCCATAACATCACATTGGGTTGAAACCCAACAGTCTGGTCATTAAATGAGTTCACAGTTGGAGTAGTTTTGAGAAAAATTATATATCATCAGTCTCTGTTTCTTCGACTATATGTTGTTAGACAACTTGTATCACACAAGAGAAAATCGTATAACATAGATCACAAACTAATCAACTATCATGACCAACAAGGGATACGATACATTCAAACATATAAAAAACAAGTTATTATCACAATTAAAAATGGAGTGAGACCAAACCTGCTGAAGAAAAAGGGGACACGGTATCTCTATCATTAATGAGGGATGAAAAAGTATCACTAGACCACCTAGTTCGACAACATCCTACTTCTCCGGTGGGAAAATGATCTCCCGTGAGAGGCCTAAGAGGAGTCGAAAAGATATGGCTTTGTGGTGTAGATGTGTGTTTGACTGGAAATGGGAATGGACACCCTGGTGCTTTACATACACCCATTGCCATTACATAAGAGCAGACCCTGAAAAACTGCTATTTGGAATGTTGCTGCTTTGTCTAAAGGCACTGGTGGATGAACTCATTGTAGAAGCTGGTGATCAAGAAATAGAAGTATCTGTCAATACGATCATACATAACAAAGATTCTTGAATATTATTAGGCTAATTGTTCTGGAGAATAATTAAAAAAAGAGATATAATACAAAATAGCATATGGATCAACAGTTTCGATTAATACGAAAAAAACCTTAGAAAAAAACATTCGAAATTTATTAATTTATTGTTTAAGACATAAGATTTGTACGTGTACTGCTCTTTAAAAGCTAAGCTAGCCTTAATTAAGTGATTTTGTATATATATATATATATATATATATATATATATATATATATATATATATATATATATATATATTTATATGTATCTTAGTAATATATAAATTTCAAATACATTATATCCTTATATATAATAAGCATCAGAGGGATATTATCCAAATTTTCGTGAAGGTTCTTAAAATAACAAAATGAAAAGTAAGGCGTCCTATTTTGCAAAACGATAGCTTTCTTTCTAATTATGTTTAACATTGCAATTAAAAATAATTGATCAGCTCAATTATATTAGGGTGAGTGCCCTAAATGCCCACTTTTTAATCTTTTCTAACCAAAATATCCACCGCGCCAAAGGATCGCCCAGAATACCCACCACATACACCACTTGCATGGGCGTATGTGGTGATACGCCACTGTCATCCCCTCACGCCACTGGAATCAGCGTGTGTCATGGTTACGCATTACGCAGAGGCGTATGCCCTGCAAGTTACGCATTACGTAAAGGCGTATGCCCCTGCGGGGCCCACACCCACAACAGCGAGCTCTGGCGACCACACTGGCGATTCAGGCGAATTTTTGACCATTTTTTCCATTCTCCGTTTACCCATTTTCGGTGTTTTCCCGTGAAGTGTTATAGATCATTGGATTCATCTTTCGACGATCTCACATCCATACAACTTTCATACCATTTAATTCACCGGATTTGGAACCCCCAAATCGAACCAACCTCTCTCCTCAATTTTCTGACGAGGTCGTACAATCCCCTACGAGGTCAGATTCCGCTAAATTGATTGGGGAAAATGGAAAGCAAGTTCTGACGATCGTTTTGGTGTGTTCACAAGGAGTGGAGGTGGCCGGAGGGAGGCGGATAGAGGCGGAGAGATTGGAGAGAGTCAGTGGAGAGCGAGAGAGATACGGGGAGGAAGAGAGTGAACAGTGATGGAGGGTGCGACGTTTCGAATGGCGTGACCTATGGGCATTTTTGTCGATATTTTTAAAAATGGGTATTTTGGGCAGTGGGTAGGTAAAAAGTGGGTACTTTGGGCATTCTTTCATTATATTATTGAGCACCAGTTGACGCGATGGTGATATAACTTTTTTAATAAAAATTTAAATTATATTTATTTTAAATTATATCATCAAAATTAAATTTTAACAATCGTTAAACACGATTCATTCTACAAAGCCGCTTTCTCGTTAAAACTAAAACTCAATTTTAACATATATTATGAATACTTATATCATAATTGTAATACATAAAAATTGAAAAAAAAATATATTAAAATTTATAACACCAATGTCAATTTCTAATAGTTAATATGTTAAATAACCAATCGCTCTAAAATATTAGAGTGTTAGAGGAGGTCCAACTGGATTTTTGTATTATATTTTAACACTCTCCCTCACTCGAAAGCTCATTTATGGGTCGAAGTGGATCACGGACGCTCATCTTTGGAGCATAACTTGCCTTCGTGTTCATATTAAATATTGAGAATATTGGGGGTGGCAGAGAGTCAAACTTGAGTCCTCTGCTAGCATGAGCTCTGATACCATATTAAGTAATCAATCGCTCTAAAATCTTAAGGTGTCCATTTAAATTGCCTTCATGTCCATATTAAATTTTGAGAATATTGGGGGTGACAGAGAGTCGAACCTGTGTCCTCTGCCAGCATGAGCTCTGATACCTTATTTTATGAGTTTTGTGTGGATTGTAAATAATCCAAATCTGATTTTTAGATCTCAAGATAGAGCTCAAATGGTAAATATGAATTTTTTAATACAACCTTTTTTAATTATATCCTTTTCAGATTATAATTTTTTTTAAAAATTCAAATCCGATACAACCTTTTTTTATTATATCCTTTTTAGATTATAATTTTCCTTCTAAAATTCACTTCTAACGCAACCTTTTATAATTATATCCTATTTAGATTATAACTTTCTCTTTTAATATGATATACTCTTGATCGTATATTTTTAAAAATATTAAATTTGACGGTTGAGATTATTTTGGTAGTAGAGTGACCAAAATTATGGATAAGATCTCTTTTATAAGGATATAATAATGTGATCTAATAAAATTAAAAAGATATTAATATCATTTTTATATTATTTCATGATTAAAATGATTATTTTTATATTCAAATTCAACTCAATTACGAATTTGAATCAATCTAATACCTATTATATGAGTTTGAATTCGAGTAGCTCGTAACTAAACTCAGACTCATGTACGAGTTTGAATTCGAGTTACTCGTGATTAAATTAGGCATATATATGAGTTGGAAGTGATTTAGATCTTAAACTAATTCAAGTTGGGAGTGCTCCCTTTGCTACGTTATTGAAAATGAATTATATGGTTTATTAGGAGATATGGATTTACCGCATCGTTGACACTTTCGGCATGTTTATAGCTGGTTTTCGGTATGTAGATAGCTGGGGTACGTTTGGGACGATAGTGAAAATCACATGTGCTCACCTTTCATAACAAAAGTGTTGGGATTTATGGGTAATAGCGTAGAGACAACTTAACTAGATATTTTATACTTAGTTTATCTAAGCAGAACATACTGTCACAGCCAGAGTGTGTTCTTGTGACTAGAATAATTGTTGTAAACTTAATAAGTATGTAACTTGAAAGAAATTCATTCAAATGTTCAAGACTCAAGTAATGCATCAGCTCGACAGCAAGAATAAATGTTACTGTCACAACATTGACAGTAAGGTTACAA
Source organism: Saposhnikovia divaricata (assembly GCA_036435485.1). Lineage (NCBI taxonomy): Eukaryota > Viridiplantae > Streptophyta > Magnoliopsida > Apiales > Apiaceae > Saposhnikovia > Saposhnikovia divaricata. The sequence goes on from CM071599.1 coordinate 78,556,951, forward strand.
GAAGACAACATGTTGCAAGTCACGATAACAGACTCCATCTGACAGCAACATTGGCGGAAGCATGAGATAGCAACATTCTCACAGTTTGACAGCAAGTCTGGGATTCCTAAAAGCAACATTGGCGGGGATTCATACTGTCAACCAAGGAACATTCTCTTGACAGCAGACTTGGCGGTTAAAGTTACTGTCTCACTGAATTATTTGAATTGGGGATTTATCTCTATCAAACCCGTGACAGTTTAGATGTTTAAGAAATAGTTTGCTGCAACTTGTCAAAGATTGTAGCAGACCTGCAAGATTACGACAGAAACTTAAGAGATCACAAGACAAAGCTCGTCAATTCAAGAGTATGACAAATCTACATCTACTAGAATTGTATTAGCTTGAATTAGAAAGAATCTAGGTTGCTTTACATATAATGATAACTCTGTTTGTATAGCAATTTAGGAAAGTCACATGGGTGTGCAAATTGTAAGGAGTTGCCACTTGAAAATGACAGCAGCTCCACAACCCATGTGACAGAGATGTTAGAGCAAATTAGTCTACTTAGAGAATCATCTCTCATTCTTTTCTGTAATCACTCAAGAAACCGAAACTTGAGAAAATACTTTCTCTCAAGGTTGTAGCAACACTTTTCAAAATAAATAAAACATTTATTTTGTGAGAATATCTTGAGTTACCACTTGCGTTTGCCATTCTTGTAATGATAGTTTACAATCTTTATTATTATTGTTGAAATAAATATTTGAAGTTATCAGTATTGCATTCAACCCCCCCTTCTGCAATACTTCGGGACCAACAACTGGTATCAGAGCCAACAGATTGATATACTAATCTGAGATCATGACGAGTATACAGAAATCAAGTGGTATCAAGATTCCAGTATTTGATAAAGAGAACTACAACTTTTGGAAAAGAAAGATCTTGTTACTTATCAAAGCTGCACATCCACTGTACTTGGGAATCCTTGAGAATGGTCCCTTCATTCCTCAGAAAGAAGTAGCTGCTGCTACTGTCAATGGTGAAGTAATTACAGCTCACTGGGTTGCAAAGAGATCATCAGAATACACAGATTCTGAGAAATAAAAAGTAGCCTTGGATGACTACTTACAACTCATCTTGCTTGACTCTCTCACCTTGGACAAAACCATGTGTGGAAATGCTATGGGATGCTCATCTGCTAAAGAGATGTGGAACAAGATAAAGTTGCTGTGTGAAGGAAGTGAAGAGATCAGAGAAAATCAAAGACAAATTCTTGTGTCACAATATGAAGCCTTTATGGCTTAGCCTGGTGAAGAGCTCACTAACATCTTTAAAAGATTCAGTAAGCTAATAGCTGAGCTACAAATTCATGGAAAGTTCTATGACAAAAAGGAGATTAATGTCAAGTTTCTGCTCACTCTTCCTGAGCACCTTGAGCATAAAATCACTGTCATAAGAGAATGGAGAAACTTGAATGATGTTTTTTTGAGACTCTTTATGGTGTGTTTATGTCATATAAACTTGAACTCTTTCAAAAGAGAGTTGGGATTTATGGGTGATAGCGTAGAGACAACTTAACTAGATATTTCTATACATGTTTATCTAAGTAGAACATACTGTCACAGCTAGAGTGTGTTCTTGTGACCAGAATAATTGTTGTAAACTTAATAAGTATGTAACTTGAAAGAAGTTCATTCAAATGTTCGAGCCTCAAGTAATGCATCAGCTCGACATCAAGAATAAATGTTACTGTCACAACATTGACAGTAAGGTTACAAGAAGACAACATGTTGCAAGTCACGACAATAGACTCCATCTGACAGCAACATTGGCGGAAGCATGATACAGCAACATTCTCACAGTTTGACAGCAAGTCTGGGATTCCTGACAACAACATTGGCGGGGATTCATACTGTCAACCAAGGAACATTCTCTTGACAGCAGACTTGGCGGTTAAAGTTAGTGTCTCGCTAAATTATTTGAATTGGGGATTTATCTCACTCAAACCCGTGACAGTTTAGATGTTCAAGAAAAAGATTTGCTGCAACTTGTCAAAGATTGTAGCAGACCTGCAAGACTACGACAGAAGCTTGAGAAATCACAAGACAAAGCTCGTCAATTGAAGAGTATGACAAATCTACATCTACTAGAATTGTATTAGCTTGAATTAGAAAGAATCTAGGTTGCTTTACATATAATGATAACTCTGTTTGTATAGCAATTTAGGAAAGTCACATGGGTGTGCAAATTGTAAGGAGCTGCCACTTTAAAATGACAACAGCTCCACGGCCCATGTGACAGAGATGTTAGAGCAAATTAGTCTACTTAGAGAATCATCTCTCATTCTTTTCTGTAATCACTCAAGAAACCGAAGATGGAGAAAATACTTTCTCTCAAGGTTGTAAGAACACTTTGCAAAATAAATAAAACATTTATTTTGTGAGAATATCTTGAGTTACCACTTGAGTTTATAATTCTTGTACTTATAGTTTACAATCTTTATTATTGTTGTTGAAATAAAGATTTGTAGTTATCAGTATTGCATTCAACCCCCCCTTCTGCAATACTACGGGACCAACAACTGGTATCAGAGCCAATAGATTGATATACTAATCTGAGATCATGACGAGTGTACAGAAATAAAGTGGTATCAAGATTCCAGTATTTGATAAAGAGAACTATAACTTTTGGAAAAGAAAGATCTTGTTATTTATCAAAGCTGCACATCCACTGTACTTGGGAATCCTTGAGAATGGCCCATTTATTCCTCAGAAAGAAGTAATTGCTGCTACTGTCAATTGTGAAGTAATTCCAGCTCACTGGGTTTCAAAGAGATCATCAGAATACACAGATTCTGAGAAATAAAAAGTAGCCTTGGATGACTACTTACAACTCACCTTGCTTGACTCTTTCAAAATTTTAACATTATATATATATATATATATATATTCTTTTGATATAAATATAAAAAAGTAATTGTTATATTGAAAATAGGGTTTATAGAGTGGGGATCGGGGTAGGGAGATCATAATCCTCGATCCCGCCTCGATCCCTAAATTTTTTATTCAGTTGTACCCGATTCCCGTCCCGTACCCGAAAAAATTCATGATTCTCTGTGCCGAACAAAATGGGGATTGAATTAGGGTCGGGGGATAATACCCTATCTTTACTAATAAATCATATTTTTCTTAGAGTATTCCTGAAAACTAATATTATTATTCTATAATGGACAGAGATCCAAAAGTAGGGACACGAATCGGTATTGTTGTGGAGGAATTTGTCACAACAAATTAGGAGGCCTGTTGTTGGAATAGCGCCAATGAATACGGAATCGTCCAACTACCCAGAAAGGCTCGTAGACTAGGGGTTTCCAAAGAACACGGGAGGTGGTTCCTCGGAGGATCGGACTGGATTCATGGGATTAGAGCTCAAGGACCGTGCAATGATGATGCGTTGGCCTACCAAGAACCCTAATAAAGATATGTCACACTAGAGTATTCGTGCTCTATGCTACTTAAGGTGTCAAAGTGTCTTAGAAGATCCCGTAAACTGCCTACATACCACTATTTATAGTGGATCAAGCCCGTATGTAGTTCTATTATGATATATTCGGTTGTTTATGATGAATTATCCCATTTCTGAAGGGATTATGACTGAAATTTCTAATAATAACCATGTATTTTGTATATAATCACGTTACCAAGCTGTATTAGGACTGTTAGAAGCCCATTCCTTGATGTTTATCTCAAGAATATATGAATTATCATGATTTTGTGTCATTTATCAAGTAAATATGACATATATCCTCTAATAACTATATATATATCTGTTTAGGAGTGTTTTTAGGTGATATAGACGTGTTCCTAAAAAATAGGAGGTCTGCCTTATCTGAATTGGCAGCCTAATCAGGCTTCCGGCGGAAGCTGGGGATACCGCCCAGTAGCCTGGCTCCGGTAACCCCATCATGTAAGCTACTATGGAAGCCTTATTGAATGACTAGTAGTGGTTGCAGGTTACCTACAAGGGGAAGCCCTTGGGACCCTAAGCCACTATTTCCTTACTGCCATGCCCATGGTAACCCGTGGGGCTGCCATGAGCCCTTGGAAACCTGATAGATCACTTATTTTCCTCATGGGTCTGGACCCTATTCCTCTAGTGGGCCTAAATCTAACCCATGAAAGATTTTGGTCACAACAGGTATTATTCCATAGTGGCTAAAGAGGAATGATCTACATTTATGAGTTACCCGTTCAGACCTAAGGAGGACGTCAAGAGTTTAAGCAGGGGAGTTTGTAACATCCCAGTTCCACGTGAAAAAGATTCAGGACTTAGTTCAGTTTATAAAGTAAATTACTACTACTAATTATACCAATAAATCATGATCTTATGGGACCTGTGGTAAAATTTTGGATGACCAAGTTGGCTGCATTTGTGCCAATATGCTTCATTTTATTTCGGATTCGGAATTGAGACTTGACCCGATTTTTGAAAAAGACTCGAAATTAATCCAGGTTATCACTTTTGGTATCATAAACCACTTTCAAAAATTTGACTAATCAAGTTATTGGAGGTTGGGACATGAAAGTTAGTGGTATTATCCCACAATGAACAAAGTTGTGGATGATAGACCATCTGCAAAGCCGATTAATAAGGGATGCAAGTAGGCCAACAACACAGAGCCCCAAATTTTAAGGGGCTCCAACAATTAGGAATTGATATTATTTTATTTTAATAAATATATTTTCAAAAATAAGAAATGTAATATTACATATTATTTATCTCTTTTATGACTTATTTTAAGTATATGTTAAATTATTGGATAAATTTTTTTGTGAATTTAATTTAAAAATATAGTTCGTTATGTATATTTGCAATTTTGTAAATGTAAAATAATCAAACTTTTGAATGCAAAACCTTTCTTTATTATACATTAATATTTTTTTATTATTAATCGAAATTTAATATTTTAGCACATGCCTCCCGAATACTATTAAACGGTGACGATGACGTTTAAAGTTTAATTGAGAGATTTTGTAATATCCCACTTTCATATTTATTGTGGACATTTAATATTTTAATTCAATTTATAAAGTAAAGTATTATTAATTGCACCAACAAATCACAATTTTTTGAATTTGTAATTAACACGTTGATATGGCTGAAAATAAACCCGAAAAATACATTTAATGTTGCATTAAATGAACCTAGAATGGTCCAAGGGTAGAAGCCCATTAAATGGGGCCCAAAACCCTAATTAAATATTAATTTCGTAATTGATTATTCAGCAAATAAAAGACCCCATATTTGAGTCAACTAGGAAACCTAATCATATTATGAGTGATCTTCAAGGCATATAATTCCAATTCTTATCTTCTTATCTGTTAGAAGGCTCTAGAATTGGGCCTAAGCTGTGGCTTGCCCATCAAGGCACCTAATTCTACTCTAACTCCAAGGCATCCGATGCCTATATAAAGGACCTGATCCTTCAACCTAGAACTACGTTTTTTGGCTTGATTCTTGATAAATTGCAAGATACGTAGGCATCTTGTGAGGATCCGAATTAAGTCACGAAACACATGACCAGCCATTGAAGCTCGAAGCTCTCCATCCCTTGTATTTAACACATACAAACCCTAGCTGCAATATTCGTAACCCTCGTTTTTATTCCACAACATTTGGCGCCGTCTGTGGGAACTTCGGACATCAACCATGGTTACCACCCGGAGAACACCAACACTTTCTGAAACCATCACTAACACCACCACACCCCCGACTGGGGAACAAGTGCCTCCAGGGACGAATTCTCAACCGCTGGTCACTCGGCCACAAGGAACTGAAGCACAACCTCATGACTCGTTACCCCTGAGCACGAGTCCCACCACCCAAGGGACGAATCCCCTTCAGATGGTGGTCGCCCCTCTCGGAGGGCAGTCCGCTCCACCCACCGCTCAGATCTCTACTACAATAATCCCCGCAAGCACGAACCCGTTATATGGGTTGCCTAATTATCCCCCGTATCAAGCCGGACCGAGTGGTCACGCCCTCCAGATACACGAGCCGTACAATCCACCTTACATCAGGGGTTTAGGACCCAATCAAGGCCAGCATTATTATGACTACTCAGGCCCGTACTCTGATGATTCATCCTCGGAAGAAGATAGGGACGAAGCCCCAAGAAGACGTCGTCCAAGTAAGGAACCCGTTGGACGTCGAAAAAACCATGACCGACCTCCCTTAACGGCTGCTGAAAAAATCAAGGCTCACGAAGCCAAGATCCAAAAATTAAAGGAGGACATAGAAAGGGAACAGCGAAGACAGAATCAAAATCGACCCCCACCAGTGACGAGAGAAGACATTCCTTTTGTTGATTTGGAAAGCATCCCAAGGAGAGAGAGAAGGATCGAAGTCCCTAGAGGTAGAACCACGATGGTCGAAACTCCCAGAGGCAATCCTGAAGACTTGATGCAACTGGGAGATCCTGATGATCCAACCCCTCCATTCACTGAAGAGGTAATGAATACGCATATATCACGGAAGTTCAAGATGCCTACCATAAAGGTTTACGATGGAACGGGAGATCCCGCTAATCATGTAAGGACGTTCTCTAATGCATTGCTGTTGCAACCCGCCAGTGATGCCTTGAAGTGTAGGGCGTTTCCCCAAACATTAGCTGGCATGGCACAACGTTGGTACAGCCGCCTACCACCAAACTCCATTGCCTCCTTCAAAGAACTAAGTAATGCTTTTGTCAGCCTGTTCATAGGAGGAAGAATTCATGAGAAAGATTCCGCATCTCTCATGACTGTGATACAAGGAAAGAATGAAAACCTCAGAGACTATCTCAAGCGATTCACAAAGGAAACACTCAACATTACAAACCTGGAAAACAAGGTAGCCATGGTGGCATTGCAGAATGGAACTTCGAATGTTTATTTCAAAATGTCATTGGCTAAACATCCCCCTGAAAATATGGTGGAGCTCCAGCAAAGGGCGAGCAAGTACATCAAGGCGGAGGATATTCTGAAGAAAGATCCAGGGATGGGGAACACCGGAAACGGTGACAACTCTAAGAAACGGAAGTCGGAACAGGAATATGATGCTAAAGATAAGTACCCGCGTACGGGCAGGGATTCTGATTCAGCTCCTAAAAAGGGGACTCCCGGGCAAAGGTTTACGGATTACGCCAGACTGAACACTCCAAGAAGTCAAATCCTGATGGAGATAGAAAAAGATAGGGATGTGAGATGGCCGAAGCCACTAAGGACTGATCCTGAGAAAAGAAATAAGAATCAGTATTGCCGGTTCCATAAAGATGTGGGACATGATACCGACGATTGTAGACAACTGAAAGATGAAATCGAGTTTTTGATCCGCAAGGGGAAATTGAATAAATTCTGTAAAGATGGGGATCGGGAAAATCCAAGGCGAGATCATGATAGAAAAGATGAGGATCGTAACCGCAATCAGCAGCCCCGGGGACCGGTGATCAACATGATCTTCGGTGGCCCGACAGCGGCTGGGACAAGTAGAAATTCCAGAAAAGTGTATGCACGAGAAGTGATGCACATTGTAGGGGAAGCGCCAAAACGTGCAAAGACGGAGGTCTCAATTGGATTCGATGATTCGGACCTCGAAGGGGTGAAGTTTCCCCATGATGACCCCCTGGTTATCTCACCTGTGATAGGCAACTCCCAAGTGAAGAGAGTCTTGATTGACAATGGAGCATCGGTGGACATTTTGTTTCACGATGCCTTTTTAAAAATGGGGTACACTGAGTCTCAGTTGACACCGTCAAACATGCCCATATATGGGTTCAACGGGGTGGAGTCAAAAGTTGAGGGAATAATTCAGCTACCCATGACTATAGGGCAGGAGCCACGGGAGGCAACTCAGATGTTAAATTTTTTGGTTATCAAAGCTACATCCACATACAATGCTATCCTAGGTAGGACAGGACTACATGCTTTCAAGGCGGTTGCCTCTACCTATCATTTAAAGGTTAAGTTCCCAACCAGAAACGGAGTAGGAGAAGAGAAAGGTGATCAAAGGATGGCAAGGAGTTGTTATGCGGCCGCACTAAGGCCGGATGGAACCGGGGGGCAGGTCCTCCCAATCGAGGATATGGATGTTCGGGAGAATGAAGAGCGGAGAGGAAAACCAGCAGAGGACTTGCTTCCCATACCTTTGGAGTTGGGAGATTCTGAGAAGGTTACTTACATCGGGGTATCTTTGAAAGACCCCTTGAAGAGCAAATTGATCTCCTTTCTGCAAGACAATAGTGACGTCTTTGCGTGGACAGCGGCTGACATGCCAGGGATAGATCCCCAATTGATAACACACAGCTTGAATGTGGATCCAAACCGGAAGACGGTAAAACAAAAGAAGAGAAATTTTGCACCTGAGAGGCAAGAAGCCATAAAACAGGAAGTTGACAAACTCCTAGAGGCAGGGTTCATTGAGGAAATCCAGTTCCCGGAATGGTTGGCCAACCCTGTGATGGTCAAGAAGGCTAATGGAAAGTGGAGGATGTGTATAGACTTCACTGATCTAAACGACGCATGCCCAAAGGACTGTTTTCCCTTGCCAAGGATCGATACGTTGATAGATGCCACGGCTGGGCACGAGATGTTAAGCTTCATGGATGGCTTTAGTGGATATAATCAGATTAAGATGCATAAGGATGATATTCCTAAGGTATCGTTCATCACTGACTTTGGTGTGTATTGTTACCTAGTCATGGCTTTTGGGCTGAAAAATGCAGGAGCTACATACCAGAGGTTGGTAAACAAGATTTTCGCTCATCTCATTAGAAAGACTATGGAAGTCTATGTGGATGATATGCTGGTGAAAAGCATATACAGGGCAGATCACATCGAACACCTAGGCGAGGCTTTCGAAGTGCTGAGGCACCATAAGATGATGTTGAATCCGGCCAAGTGTGCTTTTGGTGTTGGGTCTGGGAAATTTTTGGGTCTCATGGTCTCAAAACGGGGAATTGAGGCCAACCCCGACAAAATCAAGGCTATTTTGGACATGGAACCACCACGTTCTATAAGGGATGTACAGAAGTTAACCGGGAGGATTGCTGCGTTAGGGAGGATCATCTCCAAATCCGGGGACAAGTGTTTGCCGTTCTTTAAAACCTTGAAGAAGGTAAAAAACTTTGAGTGGACTGAAGAAAGCCAAGAGGCCTTTGAGCAGTTGAAGAAGTATATGTCTGAGGCCCCGCTGTTGGCCAAGCCAAGTACGGGAGAAACCCTCTATCTTTACTTGGCAATTTCATGTCAAGCTGTGAGTGCGGTGCTGGTAAAGGAGGAAAACAAGATTCAGAAACCCATATACTATGTGAGCAAAGTTTTACACGGAGCAGAGTTGAACTACTCCACTATTGAGAAGTTTGCCTTAGCATTGGTAACCGCCTCTAGGAAACTACGGCCCTATTTTCAAGCACATAAGATTGAGGTCCTTACGGGACAACCATTGAGGAATATTTTACACAGCCCTAAAGCCAGTGGTAGGCTCATCAAGTGGGCAATTGAGTTGGGAGAATTCGATATTCAGTATAAGCCAAGGATGGCCATCAAAGCTCAGGCACTTGCTGACTTCGTGGTTGAATGCACCATTGACAACCAAGAAGTCGGGGGGCAGGAGATACCTCAGGAAGGCAATAAGAAAGAAAAGGAACCCATAATAGAGGAGAAGGAATTCTGGATGCTCTATTTTGATGGGGCATCAAAAACAAAAACGAGTGGCACAGGTCTTGTCTTACAAAGTCCCGATGGATTCATGATTGAATACGCCTTGAAGTTTGACTTTCCAACAACCAATAATGAAGCAGAATATGAAGCTCTGATAGCTGGACTTGGCTTGGCAGGAGCCCTAAGAGTCAAAAACCTTAAAGTTTGTGGAGATTCAAGGCTAGTAGTGGCCCAAGTCAATGGAGAGTTTGAGGCAAGGGATGAAACCATGGCTAAATACTTAAGGCTTGTGAAGGCAATAATGACTCAATTTGATGAGTGCTACATTGAGCACATTCCAAGGGAGGAAAACACCAAGGCTGATGCCTTATCCCAGTTCGCCTCCTCTGAGATAGAAAATTACTCTGGAAGTGTCTACTTCCAAGTTCTGAAAACACCTACCATCGATTCAAAGTTAGTCGCACCTATTGGGGTGAGGGAATGTTGGATAGATCCCATAAAAGCACACCTCGAGACTAGTTGGCTCCCGACTAATGCCACGGAAGCACGAAAATTATCTGTGAGGGCATTGAGGTATGCTCTGATTGAAGGGATACTCTACAAGAAATCTTTTGTGATTCCGTATCTAAAGTGTTTGAGGCCCGAAGAGGCCAAATCAGCTATTGAGGAGGTCCATGAGGGAATTTGCAGACAACATTTGGGGGGCAGGTCCCTAGCTCACAAGTTAGTCAGGCTTGGATTCTATTGGCCTGAGATGATGGCTGATGCCAAAGAGTACGTGAAAAAGTGTGATCGGTGCCAGAAACATGCACCAGTGGTTAGACAACCACCAGAGATGTTGACATCCGTTAGCTCCCCCATCCCGTTTGCTATGTGTGGGATGGACATTCTCGGGCCCTTTCCTGTGGCCACTGCTCAAAGGAAGTTTCTAGTTGTAGCTATTGACTACTTCACAAAGTGGATTGAGGCCAAACCTTTGGCTAAAATCACAACCAAACAAATCATGCAATTCTTCTGGGAGAATGTCATGTGCAGATACGGAATACCACGAGTCCTCATTACGGACAATGGATTACAATTTAACAACAAAGAATTCAAGGACTATTGTGAAGAGAATGGGATTGAGCTTCGATTCACCTCAGTTGCCCACCCTCAAGCTAATGGTCAAGCTGAGGTTGCCAACCGAATCATCCTTGATGGACTGAAGAAGAGAGTGGAACGCTCCAGAAATACTTGGGTGGATGAGTTACTACCCATACTCTGGGCATACCGAACCACATGCAAGGTGACTACTGGAGCTACTCCATTCATGTTAGCTTACGGGGCCGAAGCTGTGGTACCCGTGGAAATTATGCATGCATCTCCACGAGTGGAAGCCTTCGAACCAGACACAAACGAGGAGGGGATGAGACTAGCCCTCGATTTGATCGATGAAGTAAGGGATGAAGCCCATGCTAGGAATACTGAACATCAGAAGAAAGCTTCCTTCTATTACAATCTAAGGGTAAAGGAAAGGTTTTTCCGTCAGGGAGATTTAGTACTCAGAAAGATTGAAGCATCCGGAGTGGGACAAAGGGGGAAGTTGGCACCGAATTGGGAAGGCCCATATCGGGTCAAAAGTACGCTGGGACGAGGATCATACAAGTTGGAGACTTTGGAAGGAAACGAGGTGCCTCGCACTTGGCATGCATCGAATCTCAAGGTCTACCATATTTAATTATCCTAAGTAGGACATAGCTCATAGGTAACTAGAAATAAGGTCGATGAAACCATATCAGAGTTTAAAAACTCCGAATAGGAAGTAGAGTATCTATGTAAGGGTTGACCCCTATTTATTGACATTTTTCGTCAAACCTATTAATGAAGTTTGTTTCTTGTTTTCAATTGAGTTATTCTTTTTGTTTTGTTATTATAGACACGTAAAGCAAATGTTGTACCAAAGCATGGGTGTGTGTGAGCCATAAGGCCAAGTACTAAGAAAACTCTAAAAAGCATGATAAACAAACCATAAATAAAACCCCCGAAGGGTTAGTTCAATACACAAATAAGCCATGGAAGGCATAAGTTAGAGTTAAGCTGAAGATAAGATAAAATCCCCGAAGGGTAAAAGTCTCAAATAAATAAGTACAAAAGTAAGCCGTGCAAGGCTATCTAGATGTCGAGATCCTTAAGAGAGTCACCCACATCAGTGGAATGGGTGAAAGCAGGGTCATCCGCCACAGGGAAAGTTTCCAAGTCTTCAACCATAGGAGATGAAACTCCTTCCTGGGATGGCAAGGGCTGGGAATCGCTGGCTGGCTGAGTAGAGAACTGAGCAGCTGTCTCACAAACAGTCTCCTGGGTAGAACTGGAGGCGCCTGGAATGGCAGGTGCGGGGAACTTTGCTAAAGTGACCCCAGAAATCTTTTGTCCCAGCTCTTCGATGATTTTCTCCCAACACATGTTAAAAGTCGCTGGAAAGTTAGCATCGTACTCAGCGTTAAGGAGCTCTTCAAACTCCCTAGAGGAACGATACTCCTTCAAAATTTGCTCCTTACCCTTGGCAAGATCTAGTTCCAATCTTCTATACTTTTCCTTCTCCGCAGCAAGTTCCATTTCAACAGCTCGAAACCTTGCAAAGTTAGTATCTGCATCAGCTTGGTTTCTGTCACGGTCCCTCTCTGCAATAGTTAGCTCCTGACGAACTTTCTTTAGGTTATGAAGCCCAGCCTGGAAGTAAGCGTTAATCTAAAAAATAACACAAAACAAAGTGGTAAGAAATAATTAGAATAAAGAAATTAAGGCAACGAGAAGGGAAAGGTAGAATAATACCGTCGCAATGCCATGAGCCCCAAGGTTCTCAACCTGGAGGTCATCAGAAGACTCCACCACGTTAACCCGGTCACGAGGGGTAACTATACTTCGAGACCATTCAGCCGCACGATGAGTATCACCAACAACTGTGTCCTTCTTCCGAAGTCCCCAGCCAACTTCGAAAGAGGAGGGATCCTCAGAAACATCAATCCTCTCAGAGTGAGTGAGAAAGGCAGGAACTACCTCAGATCCCTCAGCCTCAGTAGTAAGGCCAGTTTTGACCTTCTTGGATCGTTGTGTGTTCACTCCTGACCTTTGTTCTGCCATCCTCTCCCTCTTTTGGAAAACAGCATTAAGCGCAGTCAAGGCTGTTATAAACATGAAAATACGTAAGACCACAAACAAAAATGAAGAGGCATAAAATTAAGTTAAAGGAAAGCATGTCTACCCTGTTCTCCCAAATCACTTAGCTTTGCTGCTTGAAGGGACCCCTCAGAGATTAATTGAGCACAATGATTTGTGCCATCAGTTGTAAGGATCTCAATAGCAGCTCGCTCGTCTACACCCAATTTAATGTCTCGCATAGACCCATCTACGGCTTTAGAAAAGTTAAGCCTAAAAAAGTCTCCCTAATTTGCCCCATCCATGAAAAGGAAAAAGAATTCTTTTTTCCAATTAGGAAGAGAATCTGGGGAAGTACCAGGGATGAAACAAGTGCGAGAAAGGCTCCTATGAGAGATTTGAACCCAACCCGTGTTGTTTGGGGAATTCGTGAATTTAAAAAGATATCTAAATACAGAGACACTAGGCTCAAGATTGTGTTTACGACATTGAACCATATAGCAATATATGAATCTCCAAGCATTAGGATATAATTGAGTTGGACAAACTCTTACCTCAGCCAAGAGGCGAAAGATAAAGGGTGGAGGAGGCAACCTAAACCCAGCATAAAATGTCTCCTTAAAAATACAAATGGCACCCTCTTTAGGGTTGCAGGCTCTATCAAATGGACTAGCAGCTACGGCCCTATAAGGGCTTACAATACCAAAAAGAGTGGATATTAAATCTACTTTTGATTGATCATATTTGCTAGGGATATCGTATGCATCAAGATGAGCAATATTGGGGAAAGCAGTAGAAAATTCCTCTAACAAGTCCCTTAGTGTAACGACATTGCTATGAACAATAGAGATTTTGGTTTTACCTCTTGCAGCTCTTGGAGGCTTAGTTGAAGCCACCGTTGGGGTGAGTTGAGATTGCTCGGATTGTTGGGAATTGCCGGAATCCGCCATTGATAATGGTAAGATGAAGCTTTGAGACCCAGAAATTGATTAGTAGCAAACGGAAAAGATGAAGATTCTTTAAATCTTCAACCGGAAACTGGTAAAGCACGGTGGACGGTGATCGCCTTGGGTGGAACCCTAGAACAATGCTCTTGAAACCCTAAGAAAGAACCTTTTGAAACTTCACTTGAATGAAAGAAATTTTAGAGAGAAAATTTTTGAGAGAAGAAAAGTGAGAAAACAAGTGCCTCATCTCACTATTATATAGCTGCAAAACAGCCGGTTGATATCACCTGGTAACTGCCTGTACGCGGTAAAAAGTGAAAAGCCCATAAAAATTTCAGGTTTATGGGCCAGCCCAAGTCAGAAACTTATTCTGGAAGCTTCTAACGGACATATTACCGTTAGAAATTTGAGATTCTAAGCAAATATATTGAAAGTCAGAAAAAAAAAGGTTCGTGGGCTTAAAAAGAGCTAAACCTATATAGTATAAAGGCCTGGCCCAAAGAAAATTCCAAGAAAAGGTCTGAAACCCATTTGTTCTGAGGAAGAATTCCTCGTAAAAAATAAGAAATTAATTATTTAGTTATCTTCCAGAAAGATACGTAAAAGTACTATAAAAAGACATAGTGGAAGTTACAAGTAGAGCCGGGTTGCTCGTGGTTAACCCACGAGTACAATGCAAATAATGAGAAAATCCAATACTGGAAGGCATCAATGGTGCTCGTTGGTTTTTGTATGTCTCCTGCTCGTGGTTGTACAACGAGTGGCTTGTATTTTCAGATTGAGGAAAGATTTTACTCTGTATAATAATTATTAAAGGCCAAGCCCAGGCCCAGGTTTTTGAAGAACCCTAGGTGTAAATATAGTATACTTGCTCGTGGCAAAAATTATGTATCTTGCTCGTTGTTAAACCACGAGCAAGTTGTATTCCTATCTCTGCAAACAACTGAGACAGAGAAGGCTGCGACCAACTGGGGATTTAAAAGAAATTATATACGCTACTACGAGTAGCAGGTGATATTCCTGCTCGTGGATTGTAAATTGTCCCCTGCTCGTGGTTGTACAACGAGTAGCCTGTTTGCACAGCCATGCATGCATCTATAAATGGAGTCTTAAAATTCAACTAGAAATGTGCTGAATGTCTCCTGCTCGTGTTTGAACCACGAGTAGGTTGAATATACAGCTAAAGCCTGGTGGCAACTAGAAATTTGCTGAATGTCTCCTGCTCGTGTTTGAACCACGAGTAGGTTGAATATACAGCTAAAGCCTGGTGGCAAATAGAAATTTGCTGAATGTCTCCTGCTCGTGTTTGAACCACGAGTAGGTTGAATATACAGCTAAAGCCTGGTGGCAACACAAAAAAAAATGGTTATTCTTTTCACTTATTATTGATCAAAAGTAAGGAAATTAAGAATAATGCTTATTATTCCTGAAGTTGAGAAAAATTGGAAATTCCATAAAAAAAATTTATGCTCGAAGCGCAATTCAATGTTTTCAATTTAGTGCCGTTTAGCGCCGTTTAGTGCCGTTTAGCGCCGTTTAGTGCCGTTTAGTGCCGTTTAGCGCAGTTTAACGCCGTTTAATGTCGTTTAACATTGTTTAAACGTCATTTAAGGTTGTTTATCGCCGTATAGTGCCGTCTAGCACCGTTCAATATCGTTGGCATAATCTAATGTCGTTGTATACGCATCGGTCGCTCCACGCTTTACATCGAAACGATATCAAAGATAAACCCTGACCTAAGTCTCGAACAAGGCCGCAATAACTCCAAGGAAAACCTGATCAGTTTTCCTTGAAGTTGGGGGGCAAATGATATGGGCTGAAAATAAACCCTAAAAATATATTTAATGTTGCATTAAATGAACCTAGAATGGTCCAAGGGTAGAAGCCCATTAAATGGGGCCCAAAACCCTAATTAAATATTAATTTCGTAATTGATTATTCAGCAAATAAAAGACCCCATATTTGAGTCAACTAGGAAACCTAATCATATTAGGAGTGATCTTCAAGGCATATAATTCAAATTCTTATCTTCTTATCTGTTAGAAGGCTCTAGAATTGGGCCTAAGCTGTGGCTTGCCCATCAAGGCACCTAATTCTACTCTAACTCCAAGGCATCCGATGCCTATATAAAGGACCTGATCCTTCAACCTAGAACTACGTTTTTTGGCTTGATTCTTGATAAATTGCAAGATACGTAGGCATCTTGTGAGGATCCGAATTAAGTCACGAAACACTTGACCAGCCATTGAAACTCGAAGCTCTCCATCCCTTGTATTTAACACATACAAACCCTAGCTGCAATATTCGTAACCCTCGTTTTTATTCCACAACACACGTGGTTTGTGAATTATTCAAAATGACTATACTTAACCAGTAAACTTCGTCTTATTTCAAACTCGAAACTAGAATTGAATCTAATTTTCAAAAATGGTTTAAGATTTGATTCGAATTACATGAAAATTGAGTTAAATTAACGGCGAGTTCATGATTTTTTTGAACCATTACATTTGCACGATTGGGATTTAGAGAGCTTAAGCAGTTTAATATGGCGATGCTAGCGAAGCAAGGGTGAATACTGTTGAATAATGATAATCCACTATTAACTAGCGTAATGAAAGCCCGGTATTTTCTGAATATTGATTTTATGAATGCAGCACTAGGACATAATCCTAGTTATGCGTGGCTTAGTATTTTAGAAGCGTAAGAGCTGGTGAAGCAAGGGTGTAGAAGAAGAATTGGTAATGAAGATAGCACGATGGTGTGGAAAGTACTACGGCTTCCCTGTGTAGATAATTGTTTTCTAACGACAGAGATGCCACTTGAGCTACAAAACACCACAGTGCAAAATCAAATGATGCCTGGAGAGAATAGATGGGAAGAGGAATTTTTAAATAATATTTGCAATGCCACTTATTAAAAGAATCCCGTTATCGATGACTGAGAGACATGATTCGTGGTTTGGAGGATAACAAAAGTTTGTTCACAGTAAAAAGCTGCTATCGAAGAATTCAAGGTGAATACATTAGTCCTTACTCAAGCTTTTGGAAGAAATTTTGGTCGATGAAATTGCCTTGAAAAGTTGTAAACTTTTTATGGCAAGCTTGTCGTGCTTGCATTCCTACAGCAGTAGCTCTGTTGACCAAAAGAGTGTAGATTGATGTTAAATGCCCCTGATGTCAAGTAGAAGATGAAGATGAAACTCATGTGCTTTTTACTTGCTCGTTTGCCAAATCAGTGTGGGAAACGACTCTTGTTCATGTCCTGATCCAAGTGCTACCAGGTGAGAAGGTTTTTGATGTTTTGCAGCAATTATTTGCCACCAGAACTACAAACCAGTTAGTGTTAATAGCATTAATATGTTGGAACATATGGAATTGTCGATAGAAGTGGGTATGGGACAAGATTAATATGTCGGCGTTTGGAGTACGAGAGTGGGCAATGAATTTGTTATATGACTGGAGAAAGGCACAGCAGGAGATAAGCATAAATGTGTCAGCTATGAACACGAGCCCCAGACATTGGACTAAACCAGAGCAGGGGTGGATTAAAGTTAATGTTGATGCTACCATATTCGAGGAAATGCATAGTATTGGGGTTGGTGCAGTGATTCGGAAATGATTCGTAATGATCAGGGTGAGTTTGTGCGAGCTCGTAGTCGAAGAATTGGTTCATTACTACAACCAAGAGAGGCAAAAGCAATAAATTTAAGGGAAGCACTATCTTGGATTAAAGAGTTGGGATTCAAAAATTGTGTGTTTGAAACGGATGCGAAACTGGCCGATGCTTGCAATGGTATCCACTGAGAGTCATATTTTCGCACAATAGTCCTTGATTGTGTTGATTACTATAAGCACTTTTAAAACGTGCTAGTTAGATTTATTCATAGATCTGCGAATGTCGTTACTCATAAATTAGCAAGAGCGACGAGTTCTATGTCAGATATGCAGGAATGGTTTACTACTCCTGATTTTGTTTTCCAGAACCTTGTATATAATTCTATTTGATTAATGCAAGTGCTTTTTCTTCAAAAAATAAAATAAAAAATACACATATGATAGTGTAAAAAATTACAATTTGATCATTTTTTGGAGTCCTACATCTTATTTGTAAGAAAATAAATTATTCAAAAAATTGATTATTTTAATTTTTTTTATTGAAACTCAATATTTTATAAATTTAACTGTTACACATAATAAATTACTCCTGAACAACCCGGGTTCAAGTGGAGTAGTAGTAGTAGTATATTTTACCTGTCTATTGAGTATTGAGTGCCGGACTGCCGGGTCTGTTTACGTACCAGCAAAAGCAATGCCTCCCGATCCACACAATTTTGGCGCCAAAAACGAAATGGCGAATAATCTGAAATCACAATATTCTCAAACTCCATCATTGCGCGAGCTCCGCTGCAAATTCACTCGAATCGTCTCTAATCACGATCAGCTCAAAATCGCTTTTCAACAGCTCAAATATCAGATCGAAAGCGGCTTAAACGAGGTAATCATCACTTCTTATTCAAATTCAGTTCCATTTCATCAATTAGCGTGTTCGCAAACAAATTACTAGTTCAATCATGTAATTTACTAGTAAATTGTTCATCTCTATCGTTTCCGCGAGTTTGTTTTCTTCAATTTGAGATCGACTGTTGTGTAATTGCAGGCTGAAGATGTGTTTAGGTCACTTGCGATTCCTTTGTCGAAGCTCGTTGGTTTGAAGACCGTTGAAATGGCTGAAGAAGGAAGATATAGCAATTTTTTCATGACTTCGGATGCACGAACTCAGGTAACCTAATAGATGTGTTTGTGTGTGTAAACATATTCGTTAGGAAATATACACGTAGGATTTTGAATTTTGAATGTTAGGTTTAGTGCTATTGTGTTTGATCTGCGGTTAATTTGTGGCAGAATCGTTGGGGAAACAACGGCAGAACAGATTCTCCGGTAGGCTCGCCATCTGCGACAGATAGAGTACATCAAACACATAAGTTTGAGGTGAGGTTTGAGATCGATAAATTGAAATTTAAGTTTACGTGAGTAATGGATCAGGTCGCATTTGATTATAAAAAAATGTAAACTCATAAGTTTGAGGTAAGTTCTGTGCTCAATAAATTGAAATTAAGTTTACGCCAGTAATGGAAAAGGTCACATCTGTGATTTTACAAATTTTGTTTATCCTGATTCCTTCTAGTTAGTGGATTGTCATGTATGTTTAGCAACAAGTTGTAAGTCTTCGAACAGGGGACTAGAGAAAGGTCCCTATTATAAAAAAATGTATTAGTTTTGAATGCAAAGAATGTATCAGTCTCAAATAGTCAGATCTAATGTTTAAGTATAAGCATGTGTCCTAACCAGCATTGGTCAAAGTAACGTTAGATTTCGACATCTCGTAGGTGCTTTAATTTGTAGCGCAGCATAATTACAAGGTATAGTTAAGTTTAATGCTTTTCTATATATGTGCTTTTAACCAATTAACATATTACTATTTACTATCCAACTCATGAGGCATGTCTAGAATGGAAATGAGGTGTTGCCAAAGTTTATTGGATATCAGTCTTTATTTCCTATTAATGTCATGGCATGTTCCTTGACATTGATTAGTTTAGTATAACCGAAAAATTCTTTTTAAAGATTAGTGACCAGGAGAATTGTAACTACATATAGCGGTGGCAAAAGAGAGTGAGAGAGTAGTTTTTGGCTTTTTGCCCATTAATCTATGTTATGTCATGTTACAAAGGTTAGCAGTATTGTGGTTTATGCAAATCTTGTTTGAATTATTATGTAATGCCTGTGAGTATCTCTATACTGGTAGGTGCTGTGCTTTCAAGCTGTAACTTCAATATAACATTAAATTGCAGTTAACTAGTTTGGTTAGGGAACCTGATCTGCTGTTCATTGGATTAGTGTTGTATGTATGTTCTCACTTGACCTTGTGATGCCACAGGAAGACTTTACTACTAGAGCTACCATTGCAGGGAAAGATCTCATGCAGAAACAAAAAAATCAACTAACACAGTTGGTTTACCTTCTTAGAAAAATTGAAACTCAGGTTAACTCTAGCCAAAGTAAAGTTTCTCAGAACATCAGTGACCATCAAGTCTCTATGCGAAAGTACTTTGAAAAAGCTATGAGATATATATCTACTTTTTATCAGTCTGGTCAAAACTATGAAGCCTTTCTTGTTACAATCCAAATCCTTAAAGCCACATTTTCTCGAGTACACAATGTCCTTGGGTCGGTAGAGGGTGATGTTGACGATTTGATGCATAAACTTGCTACGATAATGTGTAATCCGATGATGGAGTATGTCAAGGGCATGAAAGCTGAAATAACATCAGGAACATTCCCGCGGTTGTTGACAGTAGTGGAAGAAATGGTACAAGCAAATAAAGATCAAAGACTAGAATTAGAGGAAGCAAGAATGAAGGTGAAAGGGGCAGAAGAATGGAAGATTGAGGCTTTGAGTAGATTGGAGGAATCAGAGGGAAGAGTAAGGAAGATGAAATTACAGCTAGGACTCTTTTTGGAATCTGAAAAGAGGTCCTTGAACTCGGAGCGTAACGCTGGGCAAGAGGTATGCCATCCAAAATCCGGCAAGTTAACTGAAAATGAGCTCTATTTAATTTTGCTTTCTAATTATATATATATATTTTTGCTAAGCAAATAGCTTTAGTTCTTGATTGATTATCTAATAAGTGATGTTCTAATATTTGTTTATTGTTGCAACATCTTGTGCTTTTCTGATGACTAATCAAGAGAGAGAAATTGATAAACTTCAGATAGTAAAAACAAAGCTACTAAAATGTATTATACATAGCTTAAAGACTTTTAAAATATTTTTTAAAATGTATTATACATAGCTTAAAGATAATATTGTATCAACCTAACCTAACAGCATATCTCATTCTGAAAATCCCAAAGAAGAGTTGGACTGTTGATTTGAAATAAAAGATATGCAGTTTTAAAAAATTATGAAAAGTCTTGGAGATAAAATATATGAAAAGTCTTTGAGTTTGACTTAGTTTTTACTTTCATATATTTTAAAACTGCATATCCTTTATTTCAAATCAACAGTCCAGCTCTTCTTTGGGATTTTCAGGATGAGATAGGTTAGGTTGATACAATATTATCGTCTTAATTTTGTTATGCTCGATCTGTCATTGATTATCGGTTATAAAAAATTCTCATTGAGATTCCTTTTAGCATGATTGGATTCTTAGTTTGGACAAGAACTTTTTTTATTGGTAGGTGCCATTTTGATTGCAATATTATGTCATGCTATCTAGTGAATCTTTCTTTGAAAAATAGCATTATTTTAAAAGTGATCGTTTTTAATAATTCATGTCATCTACTCTGGTTTGTTGTTGAAGTTCATTTGTTTTAGGGAAGATCAGACAAAGGATGAGTTGTTGTGGGAACTACTGAAGAAAAAAAGGAAATACCAACCACCAGACAGTCCATTTGCACAAACAGGATTTTTGTGCACTGGGACCAACAACAAACATCAGAAGTTAACAAGGAGGAGGTCTTCAATCCATTGCAAGCCCGTAACAAGTAATTGTGTCCAGGGATTAAATCCACAAACCCCGCGCTTGGATTACTTGATACCCTTGGGTTCAACGCCTTCAGTGACAACTCATAAGTACTTAACACGCAAGCGCATTACACCATGAGATTATGCTCAAGTGGTACATAGATTTGTGCATTATATGAATTTACCATAACTTTTCACTAGATTCCATTTGACTGTTTACCTTTTACATTGTTCTGGTATGGCAGTTGTGTCATGTGTGAGCTACATTAGTAGAGAGCTCTAAATAGTTCTGCTTTATATACTGCTGTCCATGTGTTTATTAGTTTTAATTCTATATTGTTGTATGTCCTATTCATTAGCATTGCCTTATTACTGCTAAAATGCATTACTTTCTGTGGCCTTTCAGTAAGCTGTCTTCCACATTGCAACATACTGTAGAAAACAAAATTTTAGAAATGCACACTACTTGTAGTTCATGGACTTGTACTTGATGTATAGCCTAGTTTATTACCATTCTGTTGGTTTCTCCTCGTAGAAATATCAAATGAGGTGTTGGTGGGGCTGCTAAATCAGTGGCAAATATCTATAGATATTCAGGAATATGCTATACTACATATGATTCCTTAATAGGACTTGGAGTTAAATGTAGAGACCTCTACCCTACTGTACTACTAAAATATAAGTTCTATACTATCAAAATAATTTCAACCGTCGAATCTATTATTTTTAAAAATAGACGATCAAGATTATATCATATTAAAAGTGAAAATTATAATCTAAAAATGATATGATTAGAAAAGGTTGCCTTAGAAGTGAATTTTAAAATAAAATTATAATCTAAAAAGGATATAATTAAAAAAGGTTGCACTAAAACAAAATTTTAAAAAAAAATTATAATCTGAAAAGGATATAACTAAAAAAGGTTGTATTAGAATTAAATTTTATTTATTTTTTTATTATTAAAAAAATATTCATATTTACTATTTGGGCTCTATCTTGAATTTAGAAATCAGATTTGGATGATTTTACAATCCACGCGAAACTTATAAAATTATCTTTAATTTAGTGATGATTTAATAATTATTATTCAAATGGAAAAACCAATGGTTTTCATCTATTTATTTTAAGATTTAACGGTTCTTATTTATTTTGACCAGACTACCGATTGCCAAAGTTTTTGAAAAAATCTCTCATACACTTATTATTAAAATTGTATTTTATTATTAGTAGAACTATCTTCAAATAATAACAAGGGTATTTTGAAAATCAAAACGAATTATAAGTAGAATTCATAAATCGAATAGAATTTTCAACGTAAAAAATCGTCTATTTCTTCTCTATTTTGTTTCTGACTAGGTTTAATAGGAAAATAATTGTTAAACCATCATTAAATTAAAGATTTTTTGTTAATTTCACGTGGGCTATAAAATCTTCTAAATCAAATTTTAATAATTCAAGGTAGAGTACAAATATTAAATCGAATGTGTAAAATCTTATGTATTATCAATTTTTTAACAATAATTAGATATGTAAATTAATAACATATAAAATTTAAAAAGGTAATATAATTTTTAAACTTAAAAAAAGACATGCACGGGTTATAAGCTAATAAAAAATAAAATTTATTTCAAATTTCAATAAATTTTTTATTAATATAATTACAAAAGTCAAAATATGATTATCTATTTATACTATACTACATTATAATAGCCCAAACATTAAAAGTTTGGTCGGTCCTATTATTTTTACCTAATTATTTTTATTCAATTATTAATAGTTATTCCTTAATTACCCTTTCTTAATTATTTTTTTTTTTGGAAAGCAAAATAAATATAATAGGGGAAAATTGGGCTAAGCCCATTACAAAGTTAATGGATTAAATATCAAATTGGTCACTGAAGTGGTGATCATATATCACTTTACTCACTGATTTTAACGGGGTCTCATTTGAATCAATTAAGTCATAATAAATATCAAACAGATACCTATAAATATGTGATTGAGAATTAAAATAATTTTTTGTTAAGTTTTACACATTTTTTTTCAATGCCACCATAACCAAATAAAAAGTCATGGGTTCTAATATTTTAGATAATATATTTAAATTTTTTAAAATTTATTTACTATTTATTTTTAATTAAATCAAAGAAAATAACTAGAAAATTAAATATAAATAGTAAATAAATTTTAAAAATTTTAAATATATTATTTAAAATATTAGAACCCATGACTTTTCATTTGGTTATGGTGGCATTGAAGAAAAATGTATTGAACTTAATAAAAAATTATTTTAATTCTCGATCACATATTTAGATGTATTTGTTTGATATTTATTATGACTTAAGTGATTCAAATGAGACCCCGTTGAAATCAATGAATACAGTGATATATGGTCTCCACTTCAGTGACCAATTTTGTATTTAACCCCAAAGTTAATAGGCCAACCATTATATAGAATGCATTGGGCCGAGAGCTTCACTAGAAACCTAGCTACTAGATGCACCAATATTCACTAAAATCAATCCCATCACCAGCCTAATAACCCAACCATGCTAAAAACCCAAAGAGATAATAGAATACTCAATAATTAAAACATAATATTTAATATAAGATGACTTTCTTCTTCCTTAGGCCACCTTCGTTCCCAAGACTTATCAAAGCAAACTAGATCAATCCATCTCGTCATCACCTTCCAGCACTTCGACATCATCATTGTTATTGTCTAATTCCGCATTGATAGGGCCGTCTCCAACAATTTGGAGGCCCTAGCTTTTTAATATTTGGAGGCCCATTTTTTTTTCAAACAATATATGAAAATTACAAATTTTATAAATCAATTTACATGAAAAATTGAAATAATTTAATACTCCAAATATTGGTTTTTTGTATAATTTGAAGCTAAGAGTTTATTATCATTAATCCTTTTCAATGTGCAAAATTTCTAATTAAATCACTATAATTCAGTTTAGTTAACATCATCTTCTCACTATAATCTAATTTCTTAAAAAAATTCTAGTAGTGAGTCCTTAAGTCGTATTTAAATATTTTTGAACGATTACGAATGTAAATATTATGTCAAAATATTATTGTAGAATATTTTTTATGCAAATTTAAGTTGTAATGTATTGGTTTTATAATGATATTATTTTCTATATAATGCTAACGCTAGAGATTAATCAATTATTTTTTGATGAAAAATAATTTATTCAAATCACTAAATCATTTGAAAATTTACATATTTATTTTTAATAGATATATATTTCCGTATGATTGAATTTTTAATTAAGAACTCAAATATTGAAATCTAAAGGCGAACCGATAGATAAGTTTTTTATAGTGATATTTAGATTTTTTTTCCTTTTTATTTGTAACAATAAAATTTTTTAACTATTACATACTTCCATATATTATGTGTATATATAATGACTAAAAATGAGGCCCCTAACAAGTTGGTGGCCCTAGGCAAGAGTATGGTATACTCCCCCTAGAGCCGGCTTTGCGCATTGAGATCATTCTCCCTCGCCGTTTCAAACTGAGGACCAATAGGACCAAGACCCAAGTCATTGTACCATAGCTCTCTGATTCTTCCAAACCAGTTCTGAATTTCCACCATTTGATTCCAAGTATTCGCCCCCTGGATTTGCTAAGTAGATTGCAAGGGCATTGCAATCCTCATTGATCAAGTTGACATCAATCTTAAAATTCTTGTCCTCTCTACGAGTGTTAAGCTGCCTCACCACATACTATGTTCAGGAATGACTCCATCACCGAGGGAAAACCTCCATTCCCAGTACGTACCTTGATGATCAAAGTCAAGTTCCAAAAGATTGTATTCCAGAAAGAAGGCCTTCCGCATAAAACTCATTCGTACGACGTCCTTCGATATGCATTGTACTTGCATACATTTTCAGTATAGTTCCTTTGTCATCTATAAAGACCACCCCAATGCCAGAAGTGCAGAAGTGCTAATTATAGAAAAGACAGGAGAAAGAATATCTTTTGTATTATTTAACACTAAGGAATTACATCAATATATACACAAATATTCTACTATACAAGGAAAGAGTAAAGTCAGGGAATGCAATAATAACTGATGCTAATTATCTCCTATGACAACAAATCTGGGATTACAGAATAAATTAAGGCAAGGATTATTTTTCACTTAATTGTGAGCTATCCTTATCATCCCCCCGCAAGATGGGCGGTCGAATGGCAAGACCAATCTTGGATATCAATGTTTGAAATGGAACACGAGCAAGTGGCTTGGTAAGTGCATCAGCAAGTTGGTCTTTGCTTGCAATATAAGAGACACGGAGGATACCATTTTGCACAGATTCACGAACAAAGTGATAGTCTAGACCAAGATGCTTCATTTTGGAATGGAACTTCGGATTAGCAGCAACATAAGTGTCACCAATGTTATCACAGTAAATTGTTGGTTTTGCAGAAGACTGGAGTCCAAGTTCAGTGAGCAAGTTAATAATCCATAGAACTTCAGCAGTTGTAGAAGCAATGGCACGATATTCAGCTTCGGTAGATGAGCGTGCTACTGTTCGTTGCTTTGTTGAGCTCCAAGAGATAGGATTACGACCAAGGTATACTATATAACCTGTAGTTGAGACATAATCGTCCTTGTCACCAGCCCAGTCAGCATCGGTAAAAGCATGTAAAGAGGCAAGAGAATTTTTATGCAACACGATGCCTTTGTGAGAAGAACCTGCAAGGTATCTAAGAAGACGTTTCAAAGCACACCAATGATCATTGGTTGGGTTATGCATATATTGTGACAATCTGTTAATAGCAAAAGCAACATCAGGCCTCGTGAGACACAAGTACTGTAAGCTACCAACTAGACTCCGATATTCTTTTGGATCAGGAAGAGGAGAACCAGAATTTAGAGCTAAGGGTGGATATGTAGCCATTGGTGTGGGAACTGGTTTTGCTTCATCCATATGAGCTTTCTGAAGCAAGTCATGAACATATTTTTGTTGGCTAAGAAACATACCTTGAGGGTGGGGAATAACTTCAACACCTAAAAAATAAGATAATGGGCCGAGATCTTTTAGAGAGAATCGAGTGGAGAGTTTTTTTATGAAGGTATCAACAAATGTGGGGTTTGAGCCGGTGACAATAATGTCATCGACATAAACAAGAACATATATGAGATGATAAGCATGATTTAAAATGAAAAGAGATGCATCTCAAATTGTATTAACAAATCCGAGGCTTAGAAGATATTCTTTGAGTTCACTATACCAAGTTCGAGAGGCTTGTTTGAGACCGTATATTGCTTGACGAAGCTTGCAAACATGGTGAGGTCGGGCTGGGTCAACGAAGCCAGGAGGCTGAACCATATAAACATCTTCCTTGAGGGAGCCTTGAAGAAAAGCATTATTTATATCAATCTGCCGTAGAGACCATCCCCGAGAAACAGCTAGGGAGAGGATTATTCGAACCGTGGAAAATTTAACAACCGGGCTAAAAGTTTCAGTATAATCAAGGCCTGGACGTTGATGAAAACCTTTTGCCACAAGACGAGCTTTTTGGCGTTCAATAGACCCGTCAGGATTATATTTGTTTCGAAACACCCATTTACATCCAACAAGATTGTAAGAGGGAGAATATGGGACAAGATCCCAAGTGTGATTCTTTTGAAGTGCATCAAATTCTACTTGCATTGCACTTTTCCATGTTGGACTTTTGAGAGCCTGAGCTACTGTTGTGGGTTCGGGGGAGATATGAGAGATATGTGAGTTAACTTTGTATTTTGGATTAGGCTTCACAATTTTATTTTGAGAGCGAGTGACTATGGAGCGAGGTGGAGGAATAGAAAGATGAGAAGGGGCAGATGTTGGTAATTCTGGTTGATTTATGGATTGGGTGGTTGCTGGCATGTTGGAGAGATTAATAGGTGGAGGATGAGAAGTGGGATTGAGTATAGGCAGAGATACATTACACTACATATCAGTGTCAGCAAGGTTTAGTGATGAAGAGGATGCAGTATGTTGCAAAAATGGGAAGGAGTGTTCAATAAATTTTACGTGCCTAGAAACATAAATTTTATTCGAGGTAGGTTCAAGACAATAATAGGCACTTTGAGTGAGAGAATATCCCACAAATACACATGGTTTTGAACGTGGGTCAAGTTTATGACTTGTATAGGGCCGAAGCCAAGGATAACATAAACATCCAAAACTTCTTAATTTATGATAGTTGGGAACAGATTTGAAGAGTTTAAAGAAGGGATTTTGAAGAGAAAGAGATGGGGTAGGCATGCGGTTAATGAGATAAACTGCAGTAGAAAAGGCGAGTGTCCAATATTTGAGGGGCATAGAGGCATGAGAGAGAAGAGAAAGGCCTGTTTCAACGATGTGACGGTGACGCCGTTCAGAATACCCATTATGTTGTGGTGTGTGTGGTGGAGAGG
The DNA here is from genome assembly GCA_036435485.1 of Saposhnikovia divaricata. NCBI lineage: Eukaryota > Viridiplantae > Streptophyta > Magnoliopsida > Apiales > Apiaceae > Saposhnikovia > Saposhnikovia divaricata. The sequence goes on from CM071599.1 coordinate 78,584,667, forward strand.
TAAGATGAGTGACTCCATTATTTGCAAGAAAAGAATTAAGTTTCTGATATTCACCTCCATTGTCAGAATATAGAGTAATGATTGGTCGCTTGAAATATTTTTCCACCAGAGCTTTAAATCGAATAAAAATGAATTCAGTGTCAGATTTATTTTTAAGTGGATAGAGCCATATGTATTTTGTGTAATGATCAACAAATATGATGTAATATTTAAATCCATCGTAAGAATGGAGAGGAGAAGTCCACACATCACTAAATATAATGTCAAGAGGACCATTAGAAGTAAGAGTAGATTGAGAAAATGGCAATTTATGACTTTTATTGCAATCACATGCATTACATTGCAGAGAATCAAAAAAAGGAATGGAAAGATTAAACATTGAACTAATATTCTTGAGAGTTGTAGACGAAGGATGGCCTAAGCGGTGATGCCAATCCAGAGTACTTGATAATGAGGCAGAGTTGATAGTTGGACTGATCGAATTGAGGGTGGGAAGCAATTCATAGATGCCAGACTTAGTAGGGCCGTGAAGAATTATTTTCCCTGTTAGTGTGTCCTTCACAAAAAAGGAATTAGATGAGAATGTGATAGAAACATTATTATCATGACAAAATTGAGATATTGAAATAATATTTCGGGAGGCAGATGGAACATGAAGGACATTAGTAAGAGAAAACTTATTAGATAAGTAAGTGAAAGAAAGGGAACCAGTGTTTGCAATCGGTAGTGCAGATCCGTCGCCAATTATGAGTTGATCATCACCATCAAAAGGAGCATGAAGAGATAAGTTTTCCAAATCATTGGTCACATGGTGTGAAGCACCACTGTCTAATAGCCATCCAGCTGGGGAAGCCACAGGTGCAGTAGCAGTATAGGCACGAGGAGTGTATTGGGGTTGGTAGGCCTTAGGAACATAATGGTTTGACTGAGATGGCGGTTTGGTAGTCGTGTTAGATGTGAGAGATGGGTAAACAGCATTAGGAAATTGGTTGCGGAATAAAGGACACTGAGACACATAATGACCAGATTGACGACACCATTGACATCGGCCTTGAAAAGGACGAGAGGGAACACGAGCATTGGAGGCATTAAGTGGTGGGGTTGGAAGCAATCCAGGAGATGAGGATGGACTGTAAGGACGATTTTTGAAATTATTTTTGTGAGCATAGTTGACAGTTGCCGGATAGGTAAAAGAAGATGGAGATTTTTGTTTTAATAAAAGTTCACGGTTGATAAGTTTCTCATGTAACTCATCGAAAGAAATTAGAGTATCACGACTATGGATAGAATTAACAATGCTATCATAATCAGGATCATGAAGTTGATCAAGAATACGATCAATTATATCATCGGGGTCTTGAGGACAGCCAAGAGAGGCAAGTTGATCTGAGCAAAGTTTAATGTCATGCATATAATCAGAGACGGAGCGATTACCCTTGGTAATATTTTTAAGGCGATCTTTGAGCTGTTTAATATGACCTTTTGAGGGATTAGCGTAAGTCTTTGCAAGAGTTTTCCAAGCATCATGAGAAGTTGGGCACTGAGATATAAGAGGAACCAGATTAGATGAGAGAGTGCCAGAAAGAGCTCCAAATATTAATTTGTCTTGGCGGCGCCAAGTAGTATAGGCTGGATTAGTGGTTGTTACTTCTCCAGTGGTGAGGGTAGGGACTGGAGGTGGTAGAGAACCATCAAGATATTGAAAGAGATCATGACCAATGAAGGTTGCTTCAATTTGGGTTTTCCAGGAAAGGTAGTTTGTAGCAGTAAGTTTTAGAACGTGAGTGAGAGAGATGATGATGAAAGGCTTTGTGGGTTCATGGTGATTAGGGATAAGAGTCTGATTCTCGGAATTTGCCATGAAAAAAAAAAGAGGATCTTTAGAGCTGTGATACCATATAGAAAAGACAGGAGAAAGAATATCTTTTGTATTATTTAACACTAAGGAATTACATCAATATATACACAAATATTCTACTATACAAGGAAAGAGTAAAGTCAGGGAATGCAATAATAACTGATGCTAATTATCTCCTATGACAACAAATCTGGGATTACAGAATAAATTAAGGCAAGGATTATTTTTCACTTAATTGTGAGCTATCCTTATCACTAATAACTAATAAATTTCCTTTTTAGGTAAAACATATTACCATTTCTATTTTTTTAATAATTAATCAATTTCATTTTTAGGTAAAATGCATTATATTTTATATTTATTTTCGTCCTCATTTGTTGTAACTTCTTTTTTAGTCCATCATTCTATTAAATAAAATAAAATAAAATAATAATATCATAATTACCAATAACTAATTAATTTCATTTTTCAGATAAAACAAGTTACCTTTTTTAGTTTTCAATAGCTAATCAAGTTACTTTTTTTTTTATAAAACACATTATCTTTTGTATTTTATCTAGCAAAAATTTCCTCTTCTCTAAAAAACTACGGGCAGTTCAGTTTAATAAAATAAAATAATTATATTGTAATACTTATAAGTTATAACTAACCAATTATCTTTTTCAACTAAAAACATTTTATGTTTTCTCACTAATACCTATTGTTTTTCAATAATATCACGGATTTAAATAAATAAAAATAATCATATTATAATAAATATTAACAAACCAATTAACTTTTTCAAGTAAAATGTATCATATTTTCTATATTTTAAAAATAAAATCCCCCTCTTTATCTAAAAATATTGCTGGCAGCATATGCATACCTATATAATCAATTATCTTTTTAAGCTGAAAAGTATCATATTTACTATATTTTCAAAATAATTTTTTTTAAATATCGCGGGCAGCATATGCATAATTAGTATCAAATTATATCATTTAAAATTTTAAGTCCCAAAAATTCATGTCTTAAAATTTTCAATTCAAATTGAAAAAAAATCATATAATATTGCAAAAAAATTCGTGCATCGTAAGGATTTTAGGCTAGTACTATTAATTCGAAACATTGAATGTTTGATCTGTCGGTATGTTATTTTATGGTTTTACTTAGTTATTCTTTACTCAATTTCCTTTATTTTGGTACACATTTATTCTGTACTAATTACGGGTAATTCTATTTTATAAAACAAAATAACAATATTATATTTTCCTAATAATAATCAATTAACTTTTTCAACTAAAACACATTACATTTTCTAACTTTTTTTAAATAAAACCTCTCATTTTCGAAAAATATCGTGGGTCATTTTATTTAATTAAAGAAACTAATAATATTATAATTACTAATAAATTTTTTTTTTGAATAATGAGGCTTATAGCCTTACAATTGAGTATCTGTTCTAAGAAAATTTTCGGGATGAGCCCTGAGAATTTCAACAATTAAGTAATTAGGCTTATAGTTATTAGTAATTAAGTAATTAAGTAATTGAGTAATTACTTAATTACTAATTACTAATTACTAACTGATCACTTTTTTCAGAAAAGGTTAAAACGTAATATCTTTTCTATATTTTCTATTTAAAAAATCTCTTTTTCTAAATATATCACGATTTAATAAAATAAAATAAATATATTATAATTACTTGTTGTGGAATAAAAATTAGGTTATTGAATTGCGGCTAGGGTTTGCTTGTATTTAATGTTTGGGATGATGAGCTTCATGCTTTAATGGTTGTTTCTACGTTCAAGACTAAGCGATCCTCATAGAATGTCTACGTATCTTGTTATTGAGAATCAAGCCAAAAAACGTAGTTTTGAGAATGAGGGACCATGCCCTTATATAGGCTGAGAAGCCTTAGAATCGTAGTAGGGTTAGGTGACTAGGTGGGCAAGTCAGCCTTGGGGAAGGTTCTAGACTCCTACCTTGTAGGAGTCTGTTTCTTTGTATGACTGTTGTTCGCACTAAATTACGCAAGCGTACGCGGTCACAAGTAATATCACAGTAAGTTGAGTTCGTTCCCACGAAGACTTGGTGTATTTCAGATTATGCACTTATGCAACAATGTATGATTATTATTCACTGCTAAGACGAGTATCAAAGTTGTGTTTTGTTTAACTAAACTATGTAACATGCAATTTAACAATACTAAGAATTAATTAACTAATGAGATTAAAATCGAATTACTTATAAGAGATAAAACATGGGATCCTAACTTCATTAAATACTTCGTTTAGAGTTGATGACTTTAATCAGTGTATGTGACGGTTATGACAACTAATCGGACAACACGAAATTAGTACACGCTACCTTTCGACATACGTATACCAAACCACTCAACATCCACAAAATAGATAGAAGCTGAGCAGACACCAATTATGTTTAGACCATATATGTCTATAAGATTTGAAAACAAAAAGGTTTAAGTATAAGTTATCCATTGAGATCACATAGGGCATCGTAAGATGGTTAAAATTACACTACGAATCATGCATGTCAAAACATCCATAAACCTATGCTAGCATGGCAAGTTCTAAATCTCTATATCCACTCTCGAATTCAATAGAGATTAACAATACAACTTAGATGTTAACTACGCATCCAAAAAGAATAAGCACAACCATACGAGGAAATCAATAATTCATCACACACAAATCTTTAAAGCAATCAAACTACTAAATTCTGTAAATAAATCCGTTAGAATCCCATGACAATGATTAGTTCATAATCGAATGGCTCGTCATTATGGGATCTAGTGATAACATAATATAAAACAAGATCTGAAAAATAACGATAGTACTAGAGTAATAGAGTTTAGAAAACAAATCCAAAACGAGCATCCAAAAGTATCGCCTAATTAGAAGAATACAAAAGATGTAGATCTACATCTCCGTTAGCTGTCACGTTCTTCGGTAAATCCGTCTCTAACTTGTATCTCTTGGCTCTCTTCTGTAAAAAAACGTGCTTCTTATGTTAATAGCATGTGTTTTTATAGCCCCCATGTGCCTTAGCCAACAAGAATTTCCAAAACAAAGTTCAAACAGGATTCTAACAGTTGAATGCAGCGCCCCCGCGCTTGATATGGCGCGCCCGCGCTCCACAGATTTGAACCACGCACGCCCGCGCCTTAGTGTAACGCGCCCGCGCCCTGACTTTTGGAAAATTACTGCTTTTCCTTGTTTTTCTTCATTTCTGCTCCGCTTCTCTTGCAATTCCTGTCCTTCCGCTCCTGAGTTCAAATCCACCACATAATCATAGAAAACTACCATCCTGCTTCCAGTTCAGAAGTTATACACAACTCAATGAAAACACGTTAAAAACACGACATACTTGAGGTCAAGTAATCAATTTAAGCCGAAACGAAGCATTCTAAGTGGATATGAAATATCAACTGTGTGCCTTGGAGGCTAAGTCTTCCTCAGAATCGGTGATTCTAATTCGTGTCAATCAAGGATTCAGTTTCCTAGTAGATTTCTGAGTTCCAAATCAAGGATTCTAGAAGCGGGCCTTGTATTGGGCGTTCCAGATATAGGTCGCATCCTTGATCCAAGTATCACGAATTCAAGCCCAACTAGGGTTTCGAGTCTTCTTATTGGGCCTTATTTATTACATAATTAATGCTATATTAATTACATTTTTAGGGTTTTATTTCTACCCATATTATTACTATTTACTAATCAATCCCCTTTTTCAACTAAAGAACGTTACCTTTTCTAATTTTTCTGATTAAAAACGTTCTTTTTCCAATTATATATCACGTTAGCCTAAAATTATTGCTAAAGAGAATGTATCATTGAAGTACATTTTTTTTATATATAATCTCTAAAATTTTTATTTATGACATACTAAATTGGTTTTTAAATTGAAAATACTCTTAGATTGTGTTTGGATTGGGGGTTGAGAAGGAAAGTGTTGGGTTGGGCCGGGGAGGGAGGAATTAGGTCGGTATTGGGTTGAACCTTAGCTTGTTTTGACCGATTGTGTAAGGGTTCTTCATACTTTATTTGGTGGGTTATAATGTTAAGTTTGAAATAAAAATATTTGAAAATCTGTTTATTTTACGAATTTAGGTCTAAAATACAATTTATTTGATATTTAATAATTTGTTATATATCTAAAATAGTATATTATGTTATAAAGATTATAAAAAATTGTTTTATTATTGAAAATATGTTAATACTATATTGTCAAATATATGTAGATTTTCACAAAAATTAATTTTTTATGATAAGTTTGAATAGAAAATTTATGTAGATCACTTTTAATATAATATTTTTTTGTTAATTTTTTGACCTGAGTACAGAACAACAGCTTGCAATATTACTTTAAAAAAAAAAAGAGAATAAGAACAACTACAAGAGTTACTTAACATTTTCCTCATAAAAATTATTATTAAATAAGCTCCTAATCATTTAAGATACAAATATATGTTTTTGTTCCAACAACCCTCCTCAAAATACATCACTTTTTATTTTTAATATAGGTTCTATTATTATCTGTAAATATTATCTTAATTAAAACGAATGATCACAAATGATATTAATATTAACACGGGTACATTCGAGTTTTAATTTATATTATTATCTGTAAATCTTATCTTAATTAACACGAATGATCACAAATGATATCCTTTATTATCAAACCTGAGTCTACCACACCATCCAGTTAATTAATCACGTACCCAGTTAACCAATCAGAAAAATATGAATTATTTTAGAACCAATCATAGGCCACTTCTAAATCATGGACCAATCAAATTAAAACAAATTTGTTTCCTTATATAATTTAACTTGCTATCTTTTAACCAAGGTTAAACCCATCAATCATTCTAAATATATTTAAAATTTAAATCATGGACCAATCAAATTAAAACAAATCTGTTTCCTTATATAATTTAACTTGCTATCTTTTAACCAAGGTTAAACCCATCAATCATTCTAAATATATTTAAAATTGAATTAAAATCCTAAATAGAATTACAAATAGAATCATAATATTATTAAAATTATTAAAATAGAAATCAAACCTGAGTCTACCACACCAATAATATTATATTAAAAATTTTCCTTATTTACCATTCTCATTCTATTATACTAACTATGGTTAGTTAACAATTCTAATTTAAATAGAGTAACTTACTTGATTTAACATATCCATATATTTTATTTTTTATGTCAAAAAATAATTATAATAAATTAATATTTTAAATCAAAATCAATCAGGATTATACAAATATAAAATATGCAAAACTTTGAATTATTTTAGTACCAATAAAAGGTCATTCCTAAATTTTAGACCAATCATATTATATTAAAAGTTTTCTTTATTTACCATTCTCATTCTATTATACTAACTATGATTAGTTAACAATTCAAATTTAAATAGAGTAACTTACTTGATTTAACATATCCGTATATTTTATTTTTTTAATATCAAAAAATAATTATAATAAATTAATATTTTAAATCAAAACCAATCAGGATTATATAAATATATAATATGAAGCAATTTTCACAATATTAATTTTTCACACTTTGATTTATAGTTAATCATAATAGCATTATTATATATTACGGATTAATTTTCATAAATATATATAAGAGCCAGTCAAAATTAACCACTAAAATTAAATTAATCATAGCATTCTCATCTTAATTTACTTATCGTGGTTACTTAACCTTCAAAATTTAAGTTATATAAACTTTTAAATTAATCAATTATTAAAAAAAGGCTAAATTCAACCAATTAAAATATTAAAAATGAAATTTAAACCAATTATCATTAAAATTTTACTTATCGTTATTTTTCAAGAATTAATGGGACAAATAAATTGACTTGACGATAAAAATATTGTTAGTGAATATTTATATAGCAAATTGGTTAACTCGGCGCAAAAATTCTAAAAAATAATTTTTTTTATTTCATAGCAAATTGGTAAACTCAGCGCAAAAATTCTAATAAATCACTATATTTGCTATGGTTAATTATTTATCAACAAAAGGGCATATATTATCATCCACACAAATAATCATTCAAATTTTCTTTTAAATCACTAATTTTTTTTAGGTAAATCATTTATCAATAAAATGTCTTACATCTACAAAAATAATCAAGATTGAACAACACATATTAAAATAAAATAGATCATATCAAGGTAACAAGGTTTCCTTAATCCAAACTACAATCGTTGATCAGATCTTAAATTGTGGTATATCACTCGCTTATATCCCTCAATTATATATACTCTTTGGCGAAATAATCCAACAATTTATTCTAATCATGAGGGAAATACATATGTGATTGCTGAGAATGTATTCGAACAACTCACAAAAACTGCGATTCTATACTATCCATTTCAATGAATCAATATAACAAAATCCTGTAAATCTAAGATTCCGGATGCCAAAATAAAGTAACCTACTCTCAAAAACTAAAGAACAAAATCCAAAATATGGATAGACAAAATCCACTAACAGGATACTAGACTCTCAATAAAGAGATATATTTATTGAAAAATGAAGTAAAATCAACGAAAAGAAACATGAGTTATCATTCACAAGGAGAAGGTGCAAAATCCAATATATCAGTTGATAAAACCCACCAACGTGGTAATAGACTCTCAATAAAGAGAGATATTTATTGAAAAACAAAGCAAAATCATGGAAAACAATAAAAATGGGCTATCATCAACCAAGATGCAGATATCAACCCATAAACTTTGGGTTTACTATTTTTTAGGAGAGGAGAAGATAGAATGACGGCTACAACAATCGTTTAAAAATCAATATTATTGATAACTAGATAGGTCGATACATATAAAATTATATATTATTTCTGATAAAAGGTGCTCATTTTAATTTTGTATTCTTCAATTCAAGTAATAATATTTAATTCTCATATCCTAATCTAAGAACAGACATATCGAATTTTGCTTGGTTGATTAATAATATTTTTTTTTAATATCAACAAAATCTTAAAAATAGGTAAAAAAATTTTGATAACTTGGTAGATAGATTCTAATCAAACAGAGGCATTTATTAACAATAAACAAAATTAAAGAAAAGGGTTTCATTTTTATGTACTCTACTTTTAGTTTTATTTTGTAGTAATTCAATGTTGTTTTCAATTATATAGTAACATACTTAGATGACTTGGGCAGAGAGTAACATTACATGTAATTGTCATATTTTTTTCATTTTGCGTATTATTTTCGTTTAGTGTACAAAAATAAAAAATGCGTAGTTTAGTAGCATTTTGTGTTCAAATTATGGGTATACAAAATAATTTCATGTCATTTTCATGCAAAACCCAAAATACACATGGTATGAATGTATATAACACGAACGATTTTCCAGATCTACATAAACTCTTTCTTTTAATATATGTTGGTCAAATATACTCATTGTTAAATAAAAATTAATTTCATGTTTTTTAACTCGACAATTAAATTACAAGGACAAATATATAATAATGTGATTATGTGTTTATATATTACAAATTTGATTTTAGTTTCATGTACAGTTTTCTATTTTAACATTTTAATCAAATAGAAAAAACATAGGTGATACTCATTTTCAAATATTTTATTTTACGCGTTTGGATGACAACGGGTTGGGTTTGATCCGAATTTTGTAAAATTCAAACCCACATCAAAATATTTTTTGGTTTTAAAAAATAAATCCAAATCCAAAATTCAATATCTAAAACCAAATTCGTCGGATTTCGGATTAGATTTTTCTTTTTTGGGTATCAAAAATTATTAATAATGTAGTCAAAATTAAAATAATTGTTACATGCAAACAATATTAAGTATATTTATACAAAAATTAAAAAGTAAAATGATTAACTTAAGTAGTCAAAATTTAACATATTATACGAATTAATATACTAAGTAAAATTTAAAATATGTTAAAAAAATAATTCTTTTTATACATAGAAATGAAAAATTAATGTAAACATAATTACATCTTGAATATATCAATAAAATTAGATATTGAGAAATATAAGTTCTAATTACTAAATTAGTATTGACTGTTTCTAATGAAATATTTGAAAAAAATAAATAAAATAATATGTCTTACATCTAAAATATTACATGAAATAATTTCAAGTTAATGTATTATATTACATATGTATAGGGTTTCGATAGTGTATTGGGTTTCGGATTTTGGATAGGCTATCGGTTCAGTACAACTTAAATCCAAATGCAAATCAAAACTATTTCGATTTTAAAATTTATATCCAAACATGAATCCAAAAATTCGGGTTTGGGTTCGAATCGGGTACCATCATATCGAATTAATTTCCCTTCCTTATTAATGCGTAAAAGAAAACTAATATTTAATATACCATATTCTGATAGAAAAGAATAAAAAATTCAACATACAAATTCCCAAACTAAATATGCACATTTAAAGTTATCATTAAAAACAAACTGACCATAAACTCTAACAAATATATCTTACTCAAATAACGGGATGTATTGGATTTGTTTGGTTAATTGATAATGTTTATTTTGCTATAGTACTAAATCAAATAACTAATAAAAGAACATAAAATTTGTAAAAATGATATGGAACAAACACATAGGAAACTTAAAATATGGATAAAAAACTTATGAATTTGGTTGAAATATTCTAAAAAATGAGAGAAATCAAATGTAAAATAAAATTAAGAAAAAACAATAAAGAGAGGTTTGGAATGTTTGAGCTGGGATGTGAATGGTATGATAATTGTTTGATAATATTGATATTAATGCAATTGATATAAATTGATGATAATTTATACTTAAATTTTTATGAAATTATCTTTTTTTTATAAATAATGAAAAATATTATGTTTATATTAATTAATTAATAAATTTTATCATTCGGTGCATAGCACGGGTAGAACACTAACCAAACAGACCTCCAGAATTACTCTAGAAAATTGCTCATTTCCTATTTTATTTTCATTTATATAATGAAAAATATGTATTTGATTTATTTTTTCTATTAGTACTAATTATGTTTTTACTGTTTTCAACGCCAGATTCTCAAACATGATTATATTGAACCGAACTTTCCGTAAAAATAGCATAAAATGTCGTTAAATTACTTGGGGAAAAAACAAAAAGGAATAAGAAAATTGATATGTATCTCAAGAAAATTTTATCATATATCAAATGAATGTGTTTTGATATTAATCTTTTTTTTATATAAACAAATTTTCAAATTTTTTTAACATGCATCCATACAATTATACATAATTTGAGAAAAGTTACTTAGAGATGCATATTGGGTTCGTTACACTCAAAACAAAACATAACAAAATAATTTATTTTTTAATACACTATATATTTTTGTAACTATTTTAAAATTTTAAAATTGTATTTTCGGTGCGTAGCACGGGTAAAATGCTAGTTAATATTAACACTGGTACATTCGATTTTTAATTTATATCAATCAATACTATTATATAAAAGGCGAAACATTAAAAGTTTAGTCAGTCAGTCGGTCAGTCGGTCGGTCGATCGGTATAGTACCTGTTGATGTTACATAATTACCCTTAAATCAATACTAATTACCCTTTCATTTAATTAATATTACTATAATCAATTATAATTAAACTAAACACAAACCACCTGTTGATTTTACTTATTTACCCTTACTCAATTACAGATCTACTAATTAATCAATTTCCTTCTTGAGATTAAACATATTATCTTTTCTATTTTTCAAGAACTAAATAATTCCTTTTTTAATTAAGCTAAACACAAACCACCTATTGAGTTTACTTATTTACCCTTACTCAATTACAGATCTACTAACTAATCAATTTCCTTCTTGAGGTTAAACATATTATCTTTTCTATTTTTCAAGAACTAAATATTTCTTTTTTAATTAAACTAAACACAAACCACCTGTTGATTTTACTTATTTATCCTTACTCAATTACAGATCTACTAACTAATCAATTTCCTTCTTGAGGTTAAACATATTATCTTTTCTATTTTTCAAGAACTAAATAATTTCTTTTTTCAAGTAAAATACAATATCATTTTATATTTTATCTAACTAAAATTTCTCCTTTATTAATCAATTTCCTTTTTCAGGTTAAACATATTATCTTTTCTATTTTTCAACAACTAAATAATTTTCCTTTTCAGGTAAAATAGAATATCTTTTACATTTTATTTAACTAAAATTTTTCTTTTTTTAAAAATAGTACGGGCATTTTTGTTTAATAAAATAAAATAATTATATTATAATTACTATTAACTAATCAATTACCCTTTTTACCTAAAACACGTTACCTTTTCTCTAGTTAACATCTCTCTTTTTCAAATTATATCATGGATGGTTACCTTTTTCAGCCAAAACACGTTACCTTTTTTATTTTCTCTTACTAAAACCTCTTTTTTTTCAATTATATCACAGACGTTTCTATTTAATGAAAATAAAATAATAATATTATAATACTAATAATTAGTCGATTACCTTTTTAGCTAAAACGTATCATCTTTTCTATTTTTTCTACTTAAATTCCCTTTTTTCTAGAAATATCACCGGCAACATTAATTTATTATTTTCTAAAAACTATTAGCAATTTTATTTAGTAAAATGACATAATTAAATTATTATTATTATTATTATTATTATTATTATTATATGCTAATCAATTATTTTTTTCACATAAATCATGTCATCTTTTTAATTTTCACTTTACCATCAAGGGCGGTTCTATTTAATAAAATAAACTAATAATATTTTAATATTAATAATGAACCGATTACCTTTTTCAGCTAAAACGAATCATCTTTTATATATTTTCTAACTAAAATCCTTCTTTTAATAGAAATATCACGGATAATATTAATTTCTCCTTTTCTAAAAATATTACGTGTACTTGTATTTAGTAAAATAACGTAATTAAATTATAAATACTATAAACTATTCAATCACCTTTTTCACCTAGAACGTGTTACCTTTTTAATTTTCTCTAACTAAATCCTATCTTTTTCTAATCATATCACGGACATTCTATTAAATAAAATAAAATAATAATTTTATAATTACCAATAATTAACCGATTACCTTTTTCAACTAAAATTCCTCCATTTCTAGAAATATCACGATAACATTTATATAATTATAATCAAATCATCTCATATAAAAATGTAAGCCTCCAAAATTCATGTTTTAAAAAATTAAAAGCCGAAACATTAAAAGTTTGGTCGATCGGTCTGTACGGTACTTGTTGATTTTACTTATTTACCCTTATTCAATTACAATTAATAAAATCTATTCTACTAACTAATCAATTTCTTTTTTCAGGTTAAACATATTATCTTTTCTATTTTTCAATAACTAAATAATTTCATTTTTCAGGTAAAATACAATAACTTTTATATTTTATCTAACTAAAATTTCTCCTTTATTAATCAATTTTCTTTTTCTCGTTAAACATATTATCTTTTTCATTTTCAAAACTCAATAATTTCCCTTTTCAGGTAAAATACAATATCTTTTACATTATATCTAACTAAAATTTCTTCTTTTTGCATGAGAGTCGACTGAGATCTCTCAGTCGTCGCGTCCTTCCTTCCCCGCCCGCCCGCCCGCCCTCCCTCCCCTCTCTCTTCCCTCCTCCCTCATTTTCTTCCGTCTATTTCTTCTATTCTTGCCGCCCTTTTCTTCATCTCCACTTCCCCCATAATTCCATCCTTCGATCCTCCCCCAATCTTTTTCCCTTTTCTTTATTTTTTTTCCAGTTTTCAATAAATCAAACCAAATCCAAATATCTTAGAATTTATTTCTCAGATCTATCTTGGTTTTGAGTCCGTCAACTAAAATAAAAAAATACCTTGAGATTCAAATTCCCCTCCTCCGATGTCTTTGAATTTCGGTTTTTCGTCTCGTCTTTTGGCGTGTGCTTGCTTTTTTATGTTGATATGGGTTTTGATCCTAGCTACTTTGAAAAGGATTTTTGTGGTTTGGCGGGAGATCTGTAATGCATGCATTGAATCTGGGCTGGTGCCGTATATTACAAGAGCTTACTTTTCACAACTAAAATTTGTTCATCTTATGAGATATTTCACTTGCGACATGTTTATAGCTGGATTTCGGCATGTAGATAGCTGGGGTGCTTCTGAACATTGGTCTACAGGTGGTGCGTATGTGAAGGTCATTTGCGATATTACTGGTTTCAGGATTGGTGCGGGTTGGATTGATCGAGAAGCCGCTTTAATCTTTTTTATTTCAAAGAATTTTAATATTCATGATGTAAAACAGTCTGCAAGCATAGACGACTATTTGTTTAGCTCGTTTACTTGTTTCTTTTCATATTGTAGTTTCAGTTCAGGGATCTGTCCTGGCTGTGGTTTGATTGCTTCAGGTTAATACAATTGCTTGTTCGTCAAAAAAAAAAAATCTTCTTTTTTAAAAATACTACTAGCAATTTTGTTTAATAAAATAACATAATTATATTATAATTACTATTAACTAATCGATTAGCTTTTTCAACCAAAACACGTTACCTTTTATCTTTTCTCTTACTAAAATATCTCTTTTTCCAATTATATCATGGATGGTTACCTGTTTCAGCCAAAACACGTTACCTTTTTTCTTTTCTCTTACTAAAACTCTCTTTTTCCAATTATATCACGGGCGTTTCTATTTAATAAAAATAAAATAATAATATTATAATACTAATAATTAACCGATTACCTTTTCAGCTAAAACGTATCATATTTTCTATTTTTTTAAATTAAATTCCCTTTTTTTTAGAAATATCACTAACATCATTAATTTCTCATTTTTCGAAAACACTATGAGCAATTTTATTTAGTAAAATAACATAATTAAATTATAATTACTATAAACTAATCAATTACATTTTTCGCATAAATCATGTCACATTTTTAATTTTCATGTTACCTTTTTTAATTTTCTCTAACTAAATCCTCTCTTTTTCCAATCATATCACGGGCATTCTATTTAATAAAATTAAATAATAATTTTATAATTACCAACAATTAATTTTCAGCTAAAACTTATCATATTTTCTATTTTTTTAAATTAAATTCCTTTTTTTTTCTAGAAATATCACTAGCATCATTAATTTCTCATTTTCTGAAAACACTATGAGTAATTTTATTTAGTAAAATAACATAATTAAATTATAATTACTATAAACTAATCAATTACATTTTTCGCATAAATCATGTCACATTTTTAATTTTCATGTTACCTTTTTTAATTTTCTCTAACTAAATCCTCTCTTTTTTCAATCATATCACGGGCATTCTGTGTACTAAAATTAAATAATAATTTTATAATTACCAACAATTAAGCGATTACATTTTTCAACTAAATCCTATCATCTTTTCTATATTTTTTAACTAAAATACCTCATTTTCTAGAAATATCACGGATAACATTTATATAATTATTATCAAATCATCTTATATAAAATTTATTTAAGTTTCCAAAATTCATGTTTTAAAAAAAATAATTTAAGTTAATAAAAAAAATTATATAATATTATAAAAAAATCCGTCTATTGCACGGGTTTTAAACTAGTATTAATAAAATTTAGATTAATAATAATTTTAAATTTCGGCAAACCGTAACTTCAAATCACACTAGCAAACCGTGACTTCAAGTCACGGCAGCAAAAGAGGAACTCCTGGAAGCGACTGTAGGGGGAAGAGATGCGTGTCAAACTAGGAGATTATGTATTTATAACGTTTTCGTCTTGTTCTTCATGCTACTTGAGTTTTTTACATTTTTGGACACGCAGACTTGAAAGATAAGGATCAAAGTTGATAAACACTGATAAATGTTAATAAGGAATGAAGAATGGAGAGGAGAGAGTCTTAAGTATGAGGAGGATTTGAAGACTCTTAAAATTTAGAAAAGACTTAGGATTATATTGTAGTGAAAATTTTCATAAATCCTTTTTAAAGACTTAAGAGTGAAGTGAGGAGATTGTTGATGATGCTCTAAGAAAAGAAAAGAACCAGCGCAATACACATGACTTGTAGTACGAGTGCATAGTTGAAGTCTGCTATGGTGAGTAACCGTCTCCTAACACCCCAATCTGGGATGTTCAAAATTGATATCTATTATCTATTATTCTATTATATATCTAATACAACAACATAGGGGTTTGTATGAGCAAATTAATTCAAACGATAATTTTACCCTCCTTTCTACTATATCTTTTCAAGGTTATTTTGATCTTTAAACATAAATATATTTAATACATCTATACTATTATATAAATTCCGAAACATTGAAAGTTTTGGTACCTGTTTTTTGGTACTAAGTGAATTTACTTATTTACCCTTCATTATAAAGAAAAATATATATGATATCTAATTCCTAAAATAAATAATAACATAATATGATTAATGGTAAGTAGTCGATTGTTTTTTTTCACAATTACTTTTAATTGAATATATTACCTTTTATAAACACCTACTAATCTTACAATCACAAATATCTATACTATTATATAAAAGCCGAAACAATAAAAGAGTTTTGGTATCTGTTTTTTGTTACTAAGTGAATTTATTTATTTACCCTTCATTATAAAGAAAAATATATATGATATCTATACTATTAAAACTCCTAAAATAAATAATAACATAATATAATTAATGGTAAGTAGTGGATTGCCTTTTTTTCACATTTACTTTTAATTGAAGATATTACCTTTTATAAACACCTACTAATCTTACAATCATTAATATATACCCGAAAATATCACATCATATTTTTCAATTATTAATAAAATATATTAAAAATCTGTATATGTTGTTTATAAAAACATCAATCGTATCATATCTTACAATTATTAATATTTCCTTTCAAATTACAACATGTTACCTTTTTAATTTAAAACTAATCTTACAATCATTAATATATACCCGAAAATATTACATCATATTTTTCAATATATTTTTCAATTATTAATAAAATATATTAAAAATCTGTATATGTTGTTTATAAAAACATCAATCGTATCATATCTTACAATTATTAATATTTACTGTCAAATTACAACATGTTACCTTTTTAATTTAAAACTAATCTTACAATCATTAATATATACTAGAAAATATTACATCATATTTTTCAATTATTAATAAAAATATATTAAAAATCTGTATACGTTGTTTATAATAAGGAAACATTAGTATAATCCGTAAACATGAGTATATTAAATTATATTAAATGAAAATTCATTAATTAAAATAATGGTAAGTAATCGATTGCCTTAATTAAATTATAATTACTATAAACTAATCAATTATCTTTTTCACATAAATCGTGTAATCTTTTTAATTTTCACGTTACCTTTCTATTTCTATAGCTAAAATATATTTTTTTCCAATTATATCACGGGAGGTTCTATTTAATAAAAGAAACTAATAATATTCTGATATTAATAATTAACTAATTTTCTTTTTCAGCTAAAACGTATCATCTTTTATATATTTTCTAACTAAAATCCCTCTTTTAACAGAAATATCACGTACAATATTAATTTCTTCTTTTCAAAAACCATTACGAGCAATTTTATTTAGTAAAATAACGTAATTAAATTACAAATACTATAAACTAATCAATTACCCTTTTCACCGAAAACATGTTACTTTTTTAATTTTCTTTAACTAAATCCTCACTTATTCTAATCATTACACGGGCATTATATTTAATAAAATAAAAGAATTATTTTATAATTACTAATAATTAAACAATTATTTTTTTCAACTAAAACCTATCATCTTTCTACATTTTCTGACTAAAATCTCTCCATTTTTAGAAATATCATGGATAACATTTATACAACTATTATCAAATCATCTCATATAAAAATTTAAGCCTCCAAAATTAATATTTCAAAAAATAATTTAAATTAATACAAAAAATTTTATATAATATTTTAAAAAATCCGTGCATCGCACGGGTTTTAAGCTAGTATTATTAAATACTACAAAACTAATATCCATACTTATATATACATACATACATACATACATACATACATACATACATACATACATACATACACACACACACATACACACATATACATCAATATATTTAATACATATTATTAAATTCCACAAAATTATATGCATATACGCATACACACAAATATATACACATAGATACATATATACATAAATACAATTATGTGAATATATGATAACATTTCACTAAACAATTTTAATTTTTTGGTTACATACTCGTACAGACATACGTACATATATACGTATATGGATAGATTTATATAAATGTATGATAGTATATGATCATATACGCTAACATATATTATATGTCATTATAATATTATTTAGATTTAGTGTAAATTTTTATGAATTAAATATTGTAAAAAAATAGTATTTGAGTAAAATTTATATGTTAAGCATGTATGTGCATTGTAGTTATTTATACCTCTAATAAATCAAACTATATATATTTGTATGATAAACACAAGATAATAAATAAATAAATAAATAAATAAATAAAAAAGAAATTTCTTATATAAAAGTGAAATACAAATTTATACTAACATATCGCATAACTCATAAATTACCACTCTAATACGTAAATGAACAAAAAATATTCGAACAAATTAATAGTTTAATTATATCTGGACTCTGACAGGCTAAAGAACTAGTTTAAATGATTAGAATCCCATATTTAAAATTGATGTTTAAATAATTAGAATCCAACCCTCAACCTAACCCTCCTGGATCCGACTCTTCCTTCAAATTTCTTTCCCAAAATCCAAAAATTTCAAGCCCTCCCAGTCCAATCCAATCTCTTCCAACCTCCCATTCAATTAAAGTCCTTAGTTCCCGACATTCGTGTATACTATACATAAATAAATGAGCAAAACAATTTTCATCAATATTTTTATAAGAAAGTTCTTATTAAATATAAAAATATATGATAAATTGATAAATGTTTAAGTAAATAAAATATAAATAATATTGGAACAATTTGAGAAAAAATGACAAAGAGAGTGAAGATGAAACAAGGAGTCGTCACCTGACAAAAAAAGAAATGAGGAGTTTCGACTAAAACTAAAAAAAATGAGGGAAAGATTTAGTGGAGTTTATATATGTTCTCTTTGTTTGATAAAATTGTCAGCAGATCAATGGAAGGATAAGGGTTGTCAATGGATTGGAGGTCGACCCGATCCGAATTAGCGGTATGGATTTTTCAAAAAAATATTCGATCGGATAAGGATTTGATTCGATAAGGAGTGGATATGGATTTAGTTTGATTCGATCCGTTAATGATCCGATTCGAATATATTTATATATTAAATATTTTTTTATATTTATATATTATATGTAATAAATATATTATTTATATTTTATTTATATAATAAATCTATCTACATATTTATGCAATATTATATATAATAGAGAAAAAGGATCCTCTGAGATTGATCTCAGGGAACTTTTACTGAGATACTCACAAAATACACTCTATATTACCTGAAATACATCTCAGGCTCCCCAATCCCTATATAATATATGTTAAATTTATTATTTATATATATTATAATATATAATATACTATATTTATTATTTAGTATATATTATATATATTTTATTTATCGAATATAATATAAAATTTATAATTTTTTTAAATTAAACGGGTCGGACCTCCGATCCGAAAATCCGAAACCTGAACGGATTGGGTATCGATCGACCTAAAAAATATCCGATCCTGATCCGATACGATCCAAACCTGAAATTTTTTTATTGAATTTGAATATAAATATAGGATAATTCGATCCGAATCCGACCCATAAACGGGTCAAGAGAGGATGACTAACTGACTCCTCATTATCATTAAAGTCATTGACGATGTCAGTTGTTCACTGTCTTAGTTATGTTTAAATATATTTTTTTTGGTTAATTTTTAAAGGGCAGCATAACATGAGTTCTAAAATTGTACCGTTCTCCTTGTGTATAATAAGATTGTTGACACAAGTCATGTCTAAGTTTTCCGACGCAAGACAAGAACGGAGCAATACGAATATGCACAAGTCACTAATGCATATTATGCATCAAGAATAAAACCAAGAGGGTAAAAATCCAAAAGTAAAAAACGCAATGCCACGCAAGGCCAAAAATGTATCAACTCCGTAAGATGCAATCATATAAATGTTTTCTCCTTCTCCTCCTCTTTTATGGTAACTTGGTCTGCACGATGCCACGCATTTAGATTTTTTCGCCTTCTCTTGCTCTTCTTTTTTGGTAACTTGGTCTGGACAGTGTGAAGCGCTTTGACATAGCATGGATGAAAAATCTCTGAAAGCCTTTTCTCGTGCTCCTCATTCAATCTCTTTGTAAAGGCCGGTGACTCCAAGTATTCAGCTATGATGGCATCCTTGCTCTTGGTCACCTGAGCAAGCTCCTCCCTTAATTGGATGATAGCCTGGGTGTCCTCTATCTTCTCCAACTCTAGAGACCTATATCTCTCAATCCAACTCTTCATATTCTCCTGATGACGTATGACATCTTCACATATTAACTGCACTGACTTCTCCATCTCTTCACACTGCAGCTTCTGCTGATTCTTTAACTCCTTAGCAGCACTTGCATCCGTCTTGCTATCTGTTACAACAAAAGGAATAACAAGTTTATACACAACATAAGGAGAAAGACAATATAATGTGCAAGTAAAAGAAAAGAGGACGATGTCCTAAAGATATGTGACTGATTCTGGCCATTATTGATATTAAGCCAACCATGATGTGTGGTAGTGCTATTTGTTACCAAATATACGTCTGCAAACACTTATATTAGGCTCTATTTAATTTTTTTTTTTACCAGAGATGAAAGTAGAGCTTGTTTGGTACGACATCCAACTGAAAGTCATGAACATCATAATAAGGAATCCTGAAATTCCCGACTGCTGGAAAGCAGATGTATCTCTGGAAAGCCTTGTTAAGGTGAGTCGTGGTTCTGGTACTGATTTTAAACAGGTTCAAAAGTAAACAAGAAAGGGGTGGTGTACTCTTATCAACTGTACTAATGTATTAGATCTTTAAGTGTAATCAAGTATATATCTGTATAACTTATTATTGGATTGTTGATTCAGACGCTTGGCAAATTATTGAAGTTTAGTTATATTATATTTGTACTCCCTTGACTCCAATTTAGATGGTTCGGTCACTTGGATCGTCCAATTAGCATTGGTGGAAGTTCTGTTTTCATTTTTGAAATTGTAAATGTGCCTTGTTCAATCTATAACTAGTACGCTGTGATCTCACTTGATTTCTAACAACATTGCATTGTTTTGTAAGGATGGTTTTTATCCAAGGGATTCAAACTAGTGCTTTAGTCAACTGGATAATAAATACACATACATGACACAAGTGCAGGAATGTGTTGCCTAAATTTCATAAAATCTTTATCTTGTATAAATAGGGTCCACGGGACTATTGAGTTACTAAAAGTGTAAGGTAATTATTTGTTTCATATATCTGGAAATACTGTACTGTCTTTGTATGGCAAATTGTGAAAGAAAATAGTACTACTCTATAAAGGCCAAGCCCTAAAGTAACGTTGTCAGGAAATAACTAAGACAATAACAACATAGAAATTTATGTAATGTCTACAAGTTATATTCTTACCTCAGAACATGAGTAAACAATGAAAATCAATTTACTTCTGCTCATAGTAAACAGGGACGGAGATAAGGGGTGGCAGGCGGATGAGGTCGTCATCCCAAAATCCCGTATAATCATGAAATTTGTAGTAAAATTCATCAAAAAATTTAAATATTGATATTTTTATATTAAAATATTTTAATATTTCGTTTTCGCCCCTTAAAATTTATATAAATTTTATGAATATAGTGATAAAAGTTGTGATGTTTATCACAATTTGAATTTTAGTAGTTGAATTTAAGTATATTTTTAAAATTAAAAAAAAATTAATAATTTTTTTTATTTAATAAAAAATATTTTAATATATTAATTATGTAGAGGAAAAAAAATCGCCACCGCGAGCTTTACTTTCTAGCTCCATCCCTGATAGTAAATATATTACGTTTTAAGTTTTAATAGAAGATTGATGGTTGGCAGTAGCCTATGAGAAGCTATATATTAATCTATATTTCAAGGTATAATTAGATGAATGTTGTTTCGGCACTACTTTGACATGCACTTTGAGAAGTGTTACCTTTTTAAAATTGTTTTAGTGAACTGAGTTCTGCCTATAGTTCCTGATGAAACTGTTTATGAACAGCTTAAAAAACTCATAGTAGGCTCTATGTTACTTTCCATGCACTAAACAAAGAAATCAGATATAATCCTCCAATAGCTTGGAATTAGTTGACCCGAAAAATTCGAGCCTCCGCAAAAGCAGCACTATATATTATTAGTAAGTGGTGCTGGGCCGCTGGCTGTCTGTTGAGAAAGCCAGTTGTGTTAAATAGTATCCCTCAGCAAAACAGAGGTTTATGGACATCAAGCAGGGAAATACATGTAGTACATATATACGGTCTCTGTTCTTTAACAAAATGCTTTTAGACGACTTATATCAGACAAGAGAAAACCATATCAACATAGAAGGCAACCTAATCAACTATCATGCCCAATTAGGTATTTTATGATACATTTGAAAATATATAAAAAAAAAAGCTATCACAAAAAAAAGTGTAAAGAGCACAAACCTGTCGAAGAGCCCCGTATATTAGAAGATGGCGAAGTTGCTTTTGGTCCAGAAGAAGGAGACACAGTTTTTCCACCATTAAAGGGATATGATAGAAAAGGACCAGGACCTGCGAATGTGAGTGGGGGGGTGTTGGAGTATGAAAACAGATTACTATGTTGTACAGATGCAAATGGACTAAAAGGCTTTGTCACTCCAGATACGCCCATTGACGTTACGCCATTAGTAGTAGACACATTTGCATTGCTGCTTTGCCCAAAGGCAGTGGTAGATGAACTCGTAGAACCTGGTCAAGAAACAAAAGTATCTATCAGTTATGATTATAAATACGAAAGATTCTTGAAAAAATGAGCATAATTGTTAAAGGCAAATAAATATAACAAAGTTCATAAAACAGCAAATGGAAATTCCAATATATAGCACAAAGAATAAAAAATCTTGATCTTGTTGCTGTAACAAGATTGTCTAATTCTTTGTCGCACAATAAGGTTAGATTAAGTTTTTCATAAAACAGAACGAACATATAAACAGCGGATTGTCAGAAACATCTAAATGTGCGGAATGAGCATCCTAACCTGATGAAGACCCTCCCCACATAATAGGACATGGAATCGTACTGCTAGGAGTAGACGACCCAAAGGTTAGCGTACTGCTATTTTGGGCAGACATGCATTGTGATCCGAATGGAACTGTCGAATTTCTAGTTTGTCCGAATCCAGAGGAACTAGTTGATGAAGTTATAGAAACTGCTCAGAACAAAAATAAGTATCAATTAAACAGAACTACAGAAGCCAAACATAAAATCAAACAAGAAGACTACACCAAGTAATAAATTATGGCCCTGTTATTTATTAAAAATTTGTTCAATACTTATTCAATTCTTTTGATATATATCTGACAGAGTATTCCAGTTACGTAGAAAGAAACGCAAGCACAAGGAGATATCAGATATATATATATATATATATATATATATATATATATATATATATATATATATATATATATATACATACTAACAGATAGCATAACCCTAGAAACAAAAAGATTAGCATGTGTTGCATGAGCGTAATCGGGACAAGAAAATTAATTTACGATGTGTGCATGCTTGCTTTTCCGTAGCAATGTTCAACTTATAAGTTACTGATTCCGTAAGTCAATATAGAATTAGAGACGTGAATGACTGATATTTACAAGTAAAAGTGAAGGGGACTGTGATGTGAATCTCAGCAACAGAGAAAGCAAGTGTTTATGGTATATTATGTTTTAACAAGTTAGACTAAAAAGTAGTGAATAGATTAAGTTCTAAGAGATGATTGATGGTGGGCATTAGCCTATGAGAAGCTATATATTAATTTATATTCCAAGGTATAATTAGATGAATGTTGTTTTGGCTCTACTGTGACAAGTAGAGAAGTGTCACCTGTTAGGCTGTTAATACTGTTCTACTGATCTGAATTCTGCCTAGAGTTCCTGTTGATACTGTCTATAAACAGCTTAAAAACTCGCATTAGGCTCTATGCTTACTTCTCATTCACTGAACTAAAAAACCACATATAACCGTCCAACAGCTTGGATTTATTTGAGCCGGAAAAATCCAAGCCTCCGCAAGAAGAGTGCTTTATTAGTAAGTGATGCTGGCTGTTGAGAATGCCAGTTGTATTAAATAGTAACCCTCATCAAAACTAAGATTTATGGACATTAAGCAGGGAGATACATGTATGCGTATGTCCCTAATTTTATTATTACAAACATGGCTCATCTGGTCATTAAATGAGTGGACAGTTGGAGAAGTTATTTAGGAGAACAAATATATAGCAGTCTGACAGTCTGTTTCTTCAACTATAAGCCATTAGACAACTTATACCAGAAAAGAGAAAAATCTTATTAGCATAGAACACAACTAACTATCATGTCCAATCAGGTAATTTACAGTACATTTGAACATATAAAACAAGATATCACAACAAAATATGTTAGGAGCACAGACCTGTCGAAGAGCCCCGTATATTAGAAGATGGCGAAGTTGCTTTTGGTCCAGAAGAAGACACAGTTTTTCCACCATTGGTGGGGTATGAAGAAAAAAGACCAGTACTTAGGCCAAATATTGTGACTGGGGGGGGTGGTGGAGTATGAAAACAGATTACTATGTTGTGCAGATGCAAATGGACTAGTAAATGAAAAGGGACTAGTGGCCTTTGTGATTCCAGATACTCCCATTGACGTAACGTCATTAGTAGGAGCAGACACATTTGCATTGCTGCTTTGCCCAAAGGCACTGGTAGATGAACTCGTAGAACCTGGTCAAGAAACAAAAGTATCTACCAATTTATGATTATAATTTATTGATAAGAAAGATTCTTGAAAATATTTGCATAATTTTTAAGGTAAATAAAGAGAACAAAAAGCATAAAACAGCAAATGTAAATTCTGATATATAGCATAAAGAATCAACAATCTAGATGTTGTCGCTTTAACAAGATTAAGTCTAATTCTGTGTGGCACAATAGGGTTAAATTAAGTATTATACAAAAACAGAATGAACACGTAAACAACGGATGATCAGAAACACGTGTAATTAGCATCCAAACCTGCTGAAGATCCTTCCGACATAATAGGACATGGAATTGGGGTGGTACTGCTAGGAGTAGACGACCCAAAGGTTATCGTACTGCTATTTTGGGCAGAAATGCATTGCGGTCCGAATGGAACCGTAGAAAAAACATTGGAATTGGTAGTTCCAGAGGGACCAGTTGTTGATGAAGTTATAGAAGCTGCACACAACACAAAATTTAGTATGATCAATTACATTTCCACAGAAAGCCAGACATAAAATCAAACAAGATGACTACACTAAGTAATACATTAGCCTGTTCTTTATTATAAAATTTGTTCGGTACTTGTCCAATTCTTGTGATATATATCATCTGACTAATCATTCGGGTTAAATATAATAAAACACAAGCACAAGAAGAAATATATTTTGCAACAGAAAACATAACCCTAGAAACAAAAAGATTAGTAGGTAACCGAGACAAGAATTTAGATTTCTGATGTGCGAATGTTCGTGTTTTCGTAACAATTTTCTAACTTCTAACTTACTTATTCGATAAGCCAAATGGATCGTGTATAAAATTAAAGATGTGAATGAAACTTACGAGTAAAAGTAGAGGACATCGTGATGTACTGATATGAATCTTAAGCAAAAGAGAAAGCAAGCGTTTACGGTCCGTTTATGGAAATTGTGGGGTTTGGAAAATATTATTATTTCCTTTATTATAGGGTTAATACGCTAATTGGTCACCAAACTGATACGCGGCTTGCAATTTCATCACCAAACTGAAAAAACTTGCAGTCAACTCATTGAACCCCTATATAACTTTCTGAAAGGTAACTGAACATTAATTACTTTTGCACGGCCGTTAAATGTCATTGAATTTAACGGAGTTCCGTTAAAGTCATGCCAGATAAGATGTCAGCTCAGTTTTTTGACCCAATAAGAAAAGATGACCCAACGACATATATTCAAATAACCCGTTTACGTTAAAACCCGACCCATTTGATTAGCATAAACCGATACATAACAAATATAATTTACAAGTTATTAACCTAATTCCCAAATTAAGAACAAAAAGCGAAGAACGAAGATTGAAGAACAAAGAACAAAGATCGAAGAACGAAGAACGAGAACGAAGATTAAACATCAAACATTATGTAAGTAACATTCTCTACAACTCCTCTGCAACTATATGTGCTCTGTAAATTCTTGACTATAAATTATAGGATTTTAATGGCGTTGACTGTAAATTATATGCAAGTTATATGCTTGTTTTTTTTAATAATGGTGCAGGAGTACTTTGTTTACTCTGGTAGTAAACTATGGTGGTCATTTTATTCATGTTCCTGAAAAAAGCTACTCATCTAATACTAGAAGAACCTATAAAAGTGTTGACTTGCATAATATGACTGTTTCGGAATTGAAGATTAGTTTGAGTGATGTAGTTGGAGAGTTTGATTCACTATTTTTTACCAGAGATGGGAGAAATATTTGTAAGGGAGTGAAACTTTTGCCCAATGAAACAATGGTTGAGATGATTAATTTGGGAAAAATGAACAAAATGGTTGTCGTTTTGTTTGTGTACCATTGTCCACAATTGGTAGATAGTGAAGATGGGGGTGAGAAAGAAAATGAAAGTGACAAAGAAGATGGGGGTGAGAATGAAGGTTTGGAAGATGAAGAAGAGAATGAGGGTAGGGATGTTGAGGGTGCAGAGGTTGAGAGTGAAAGGGATTGTAGTTGTTGTGGAATAAAAACTAGGTTGAAAATATTGCGGCTAGGGTTTGTATATTTAATGCTAAGGTTCGTGAGCTTCGTGCTTTAATGGCTGCTTCTGCGTTCGAGACTTAAACGGTCCTCACAGAATGCCTACGTATCTCTGTAAATTAGAGAATCAAGCCAATAAAACGTAGTTCTGAGAATGAGGGGTCAGGCCCTTTATATAGGCTGAGAAGCCTTAGAATTATGGTAGGATTTGGAGACTTGATGGACAAGTCTTTGAGGAATGTTCTAGATCTATTCCTTGTAGGAATCAGTTTCCATATTGAATTGGATGCCTTATTGGATAAGTTTGAAAGGGATATTATCCTTATCCAACTCTTATTTGCTGAGCTGTTTATTACCCTTAATATTAATTACGAAATTAATATTATATTTAGGGTTTTGGGCCCAGCTGGTGGGCCCCACGTTTGGACTATTCTCGTCCTAGTTAATGCCACATTAAATATGTCTTTAGGGCTTATTTTCAGCCCATATCAGTAGTGATGATGAGTTCAATGAAATTCGGAGGAGAACAAGGATAAAGAGGAGAAAAATTCAACTTGAGGAATATGAACATGAAAAAGGGGATGTTGTTTATAGTGGGGAAGACTCATTTTCTTCACATGGGAGTGATTCTGATTTTTATTACTCAACTAGTGAGAATGAGGATAATGAGACATGTTATGCTCAGCCTCCTATTAAACAAAAGGTAAGCCATGTTGATGAGATTTTTAATGTGAATATACCTTCCAAGGATTCTAGCTCTTCAGGCCAGTCACAGCTCGATAACACTTCCACCACCGCTCCACGGCTTTCAAGGGGTAAGAACCCTAAAACATCTCTTGTCCATGCCAGTGTTTTTTCCCTTAGGGATCTTTTAAATGAGTTTGGTCAAGCTTTTCCAAACATGCTTCATTTAGATGCTTATGAATATAAATCGAAATATAAACAACATAGGGTAGACATTCTAGCCCAACTTTTTCATATTAATGGGCCTTATAGGGTCGTTGCTCCGGCCTCAAACGAAAGGGCTTGTCACCCAAAGCCTGGGGCCATTAGGATTTATAAAGAAACTTTCTATGCTGGTTTTCGCCTTCCTCCTCCTCCTTTTGTTTACCGTCTTTTGGCCGAAGCCCGGGTTTGTCCAACCCAACTTATGCCAAATGCATGGCGTTTTATCTATTGTTTCTTGGTCCAATGTAAGAAACATGGGCTTGAGCCCAGCATCTCTGTTTTTCGATATCTATTCAAATTTGTCAATTCTTCTGATAATTCGGGCTGGGTCAAAATCCAACACCGTTCCTTGGCCCGTTCTTGTTTTGTTTCGGATTCCGCTCCTGATTCCCTTCCTAATTGGAAAAGGGAATGGTTTTATATCTTTTTGGATGGGGATGACTGGGACAACTATTTTCGGCCCAACTTCTGCAGAGCCGTTGATGGGCCTGTTAGGAGTTTAAAATTGGGCGTGGAAGAAGAGGCCGCCATAAATTTATTAACATCGGATAATTTGCATCAATGTGCAAATTTGATTTCTGAAGATTCGTTGCAGGCCTATGGGCTAAGTGATTTGGGCCCTGAGGGTAATTCTCACCTCTTGCTTTGTTAATATTTCATGCTAGATATAATTATCTAACTTTCTTGTAATCATTTTGCAGCCAAAACTGCCCTGGGAGCAATTTTTAAACAGAGGGAGACTGCTGCCACTGCTAGGGTGGTAACAGAGAACCCTAGGGCCAAAAGGGCCAGGACAGATGAGGCCTCTGCCGCGGTGGAGCGTGTTCCTGCTTTTCTTCAGGAAAATCCAGTTCCTATTGAGGAAGACCTCACTCCCTTTACAGTGGGATGGGGTTTATGCAATAGGGACACAGCTGTAGGTGACTCCAGGGCTGCAGCTGAGTGGTCCAGGAGCGTGGTTACTCCACGGGACAGGGTCCACATTGTGGAGTCCTCTGATGACTTGCAGATTGAGCTTCTCGGGGCTCAAGCTGTTGCTTCGGTAATTTCTTATTCAACTTCTTTAATTTAATTACATTTACTTTTCCCTTATTTACTTGTTTCCTTTGCAGATGAACGCCTACCTTCAGGCCGCTGTTCATAACCTGAAGGAGGTGCGTGCTGAAAAGACCATTGCTGAGAGGGATAGAGACAGTTACTTTGATGCCTCCGAGGCAAACTTTGCTCGTTTTAGGGAGGTGGAGAAGGAGCTGGCTGCTGAGAAGGAGAAGAACAGGAAGCTTCAGCTGGAGGTGCAGCAGAACAGGGAACACATCATTGCTGATTACAAGGCTTCTAAGGACTTTCAAGATGTCCTGAATGCCGAGTATGATGCAAACTTTCCTGGCACCTTCAAGGAGTGTTGGGAAGGGATCATCGAGGAGCTGAGTGGGAAGATCGAGGGGGTATCCTTGGAGAAGTTCCCGGTACCTGCTATCCCTGGATTGACAGATACCTTGGAGATCGCTACAGAGACAGCAGTGGATGGGGACTCTCAGCCCACTCAGGATCCACCTTCTTCTCCTGGGGTAGAGACAGCAGATCCTTCTTCCACTCAGGGAGATGTAGTTATTGAGGACTTAGATGAGTAGATGGCCCTGCGTGGCTTATTTCTGTTTATCTTTATTTATTCTGAACTTTTGCCCTTCGGGGCTTATGACGTAACTTATTTATGCAGTAGTTCCTTTTGTTTCCATGTTCTTATTTTTTTTTTGCTTATTGTTCGTTAAACTTTAGAATTTCTCAAGTACTTGGCCTCCTGGCTGGTACTAAACTCACAAGTTAGTTCAACGTTTGCCCTTCGTGTTTATTTTAACAAAGAGAAGTAACTCATAAAGAAAACAATATAAATTCCATTATGCTGTCAATGGATATCAATAGAATGGGTTCAACCCTTACATAAATACTCTATCTTCTACTGGGAGCAACATGCTCTAAAATGGTTTCATTCGAACCTTATTCCTAATAAATAGATAAAAGTCCAAGCCTTTGTCAAAAGAACTTAGATATAATAAACTTTGAGGTTCACAGCATGCCAAGTTCGGGGCACCTCAACCCCATCCAAGGTTTCTAACTTGTAGGATCCTCGCCCTAACACCTTTCTGACTAGATATGGCCCTTCCCAGTTTGGTGCTAACTTTCCTTTCTGGCCAACTCCTGAGGCTTCAATCTTCCTTAAAACCATGTCACCTTGTCGAAAGAATCTTTCTTTAACTCTCTGGTTGTAGTGAAAAGATGCTCTCTTCTGATATTCAGCATTCTTCGCATTAGCTCCATCTCTAACCTCATCAATTAGGTCAAGGGCGAGTCTCATTCCTTCGTCATTAGTTTCTGGCTCATATGCCTCAACTCGAGGTGATGCTTGCATGATCTCTAAAGGCACAACTGCCTCGGCTCCATAAGCCAGCAAAAATGGGGTTGCTCCAGTCGTTACCTTACAAGTGGTACGATATGCCCAAAGTATGGGCAACAACTCATCTACCCAAGTATTCCTAGAGCGTTCGACCCTCTTTTTCAGTCCATCAAGGATAATTCGATTAGCTACCTCAGCTTGCCCATTGGCCTGAGGGTGTGCCACCGAGGTAAAACGGAGCTCAATTGCATTCTCTTCACAATACTTCTTAAACTCCTCATTGTTGAATTGTGTCCCATTGTCTGTCACAAGGATTCGTGGGATTCCGTATCTGCAGATGATGTTCTCCCAAAAGAACTGGGAAACTTGCTTGGTGGTTATCTTGGCCAGGGGTTTAGCCTCAATCCACTTAGTGAAATAATCAATTGCTACTATTAAGAATTTCCTCTGTGCTGAAGCCATGGGAAAGGGTCCAAGTATATCCATCCCCCACATTGCAAATGGAATGGGAGAGTTAATCGAGGTCAACACCTCAGGCGGTTGCCTCACAATTGGGGCATGCTTCTGGCATCTCTCACATCTCTTGACATAGTTTTGTGCATCAGCCAACATCTCCGGCCAATAAAACCCTAAACGAATTATCTTGTGAGCTAGGGCTCTGCCCCCCAAGTGTTGCCCACAGATTCCTTCATGAACTTCCTCCAATGCTTCCCTTGCCTCTATAGGCCTTAGACACTTCAAGTACGGGATTACAAACGACCTTTTGTACAGAATACCCTCAATCAAAGTATATCTCAACGCTCTTACTGAGAGTTTTCGTGCCTCCATGGCATTGTCTGGGAGCCAACCGGTCTCCAGGTGTGCCTTAATAGGATCTATCCAAGAGCCTCCTATATCAATCGGTGCCACTAACTTTGCATTAACAGTCGGGGCCTTCAAGACCTGAAAGTAGACACTCCCGGCATAATTTTCTATTTCAGAAGAAGCAAACTTAGATAGGGCATCGGCCTTAATGTTTTCCTCTCTTGGAATGTGCTCAACATAGCACTCCTCAAACTGGGACATAACAGCCTTTACTACTCTCAAGTATTTTGCCATAGTCTCATCTTTAGCCTCGAATTCACCATTTACTTGTGCTACCACAAGCCTTGAATCTCCACAAACTTTGAGATTCTTGACCCTCATGATTCTGGCCAAGCCCAAACCAGCTATCAATGCCTCATACTCCGCCTCGTTGTTGGTAGTAGGGAAATCCAACTTTAAAGCGTACTCAACTGTAAACCCATCGGGGCTTTGCAAAACCAAACCTGCACCACTAGATTTTGTTTTTGATGCTCCATCAAAATAGAGCACCCAATATTCCTTCAGATCGGGTGTAAGTTTCTCTTCTTTTTCCTCTTGCCCAGGGGTAGTCATTATCTCTTGCCCCCCGACTTCTTGGTTGTTAATAGTACATTCAACCACGAAGTCAGCTAATGCCTGAGCTTTGATAGCTGTACGAGGCTTGTATGTGATGTCAAACTCTCCTAACTCAATCGCCCATTTGATTAGCCTTCCACTGGCCTTAGGGCTATGCAATATGTTCCTCAATTGCTGGTTTGTCAGAACTTGAATCTTATGTGCCTGAAAGTAAGGCCGCAGCTTTCTTGAGGCAGTTACTAATGCCAAAGCAAACTTTTCTATGGGTGAGTAATTCAACTCAGCCCCATGCAACACTTTGCTCACATAATAGATAGGTTTCTGGACCTTTTCCTCTTCCCGAATAAGGACAGCACCCAGGGCTTGTTCGGATACCGCCAGGTATAAACTAAGAATCTCCCCAGGACTTGGTTTAGTTAATAACGGGGCTTCAACCATGTACTTCTTCAGTTGCTCAAAGGCCTCTTGGCTTTCAGGTGTCCACTCAAAATTTTTCACCTTTTTTAACGCTTGGAAGAAAGGCAAGCATTTGTCTCCAGACTTGGAGATGAATCTTCCTAAGGCTGCAACTCGACCTGTCAACCTCTGCACATCTCTTATAGAGCGTGGTGGCTCCATGTCTAAAATCGCCTTGATCTTGTCAGGATTGGCCTCAATGCCTCTTTTCGAAACCATCAGCCCTAAAAACTTCCCCGATCCAACGCCAAAAGCACACTTGGCGGGATTCAACATCATCTTGTGGTGCCTCAGCACTTCAAATGCCTCTCCGAGGTGCTTGATATGATCAGCCTTAAGTAGGCTCTTGACTAACATGTCATCAACATATACCTCCATGGTTCTTCCAATCAGATGGGCGAATATCTTATTCACCAATCGTTGGTAAGTAGCTCCTGCATTCTTTAGACCAAAAGCCATGACAAGATAACAAAAGACACCAAAGTCAGTTATGAAAGATACCTTAGGTATGTCATCCTTGTGCATCTTAATCTGATTATAGCCGCTGAATCCATCCATGAAGCTTAACATCTCATGTCCAGCTGTAGCATCTATCAACATATCAATCCTCGGCAGGGGAAAACAATCTTTTGGGCATGCATCATTCAGGTCAGTGAAGTCTATACACATTCTCCACTTCCCATTTGCTTTCTTGACCATGACTGGGTTCGCTAACCATTCAGGAAACTGAATCTCTTCAATAAAACCAGCTTCCAAGAGCTTATTCACTTCTTGCCTAATGGCCTCTTGCCTCTCCGGAGCAAAGTTTCTCTTCTTCTGCTTTATTGTCTTTCTTTTGGGATCAACATTTAACCTATGAGTTATGAGTCGGGGGTCAATCCCTGGCATATCAGCTGCTGTCCACGCGAACACGTCGCTATTCTTCTGTAAGAATTCTATTAACTTGCCCTTCAGGGGTTCTTTCAGAGATGCTCCAACATAAGTAACTTTTTCAGGGTCATTAGGTTCTAGAGGTATGGGAATCAAATCCTCTGCTGGCTTCCCTCTATGCTCTTCATCATCACGGACATCCATGTCTTCAATCGGAAGGACCTGCCCCCGGCTCCATCGGCCCTCAGTGCGGCCACATAGCAACTTCTTGCCATCTTCTGATCACCCTTTTGTTCTCCGACACCATTCCGTGTCGGAAACTTAATTTTCATATGATAGGAAGAGGCCACAGCCTTAAACGCATGAAGTCCAGTCCTTCCAAGGATTGCGTTGTATGTTGATGCTGCCTTGATCACCAAGAAATTCAACATCTGAGTCGCCTCTTTAGGCTCCTGCCCAATAGTCACGGGTAGCTGAATAGTCCCTTCAACGTTGGACTCCACTCCGTTAAACCCATATATAGGCATGTTTGTAGGAGTCAGTTGAGAGTCGTTGTAACCCATCTTTACAAATGCATCATGAAACAAAATATCCACAGAAGCCCCATTGTCTATCAAGACTCGTTTTACTTCGGAGTTTCCAATCACGGGAGTTATGACCAGCGGGTCGTCATGGGGGAATTTCACCCCTTCCAAGTCTGAATCATCGAAACCAATTACCATCTCGGTTTTAGCACGCTTCGGGGCTTCTCCCACAATGTGCATTACTTCTCTAGCATAAGCTTTTCGAGAATTCTTAGTCGTGCCGGCTGCTGTCGGGCCTCCCCAAATCATATTGATAACTGCCCTTCGGGGCTGGGGATTGCGATCATGGTTATCATCCCTCCTATTATTATCTCTCCTTTCATTGTCTCTTCTGTCATTGTCCCTTCTCTGGTTCCCACGGTCATCACCCTTGGTGAACTGACTTAGTTTTCCTCTTCGTATCAAGAACTCAATCTCATCCTTGAGTTGCCTACAATCGTCGGTGTCATGTCCCACATCTTTGTGGAACCTGCAGTATTGCTCCTTATTTCGCTTAGCTGGGTCTCCTCTAAGTGGCTTCGGCCATCGGAAATCCTTTTCCTTTTCAATGTCCAACAGGATCTGGCTTCTTGGAGCATTAAGTCTGGCATACTCTGAAAACCTTGGACCCGAGCTCTTTTTTGGAGCAGATTCAGAGTCTCTGCTAGCTCGGGGATACTTGTCCCTAGCATCGTACTCTTGTTCTTGCTTCCGCTTGTTCCCTCCATTGCCCAACGTGGCTTCTTTCTTGATGCTGTC
Source organism: Saposhnikovia divaricata (assembly GCA_036435485.1). NCBI lineage: Eukaryota > Viridiplantae > Streptophyta > Magnoliopsida > Apiales > Apiaceae > Saposhnikovia > Saposhnikovia divaricata. The sequence continues at coordinate 78,618,990 of CM071599.1, forward strand.
CTCAGCTTTTATATACTTGTCCGCCCTTCGTTGAAGTTCATCCATGCTTTCAGGGGGGTGTTTTGCCAACGACCTCTTAAAAAAGAGATCCGTGGTTCCATGCTGCAAGGCTACCATGGCCACCTTATTTTCCAAATCGGTTATATTCAGAGTTTCCTTAGTGAATCGCTTGATGTAATCTCTTAAGTTCTCATTCTTTCCCTGTGTCACATACATAAGGGATGCAGAGCTTTTCTCATGAATTCTTCCGCTAATGAATTGACTGACAAAAGCGGTACTCAACTCCTTGAAAGAGCTAATAGAGTTTGGAGGTAAACGACTATACCAACGTTGCGCCATGCCCGACAGGGTTTGGGGAAACGCCCTACACTTAAGGGCATCGTTGGCAGGCTGCAGTAACAAGGCGCTCGTAAACGTTCTCACATGAGTTGCGGGATCCCCCGTTCCATCGTAAGCTTTGATCGTGGGCATCTTAAACTTTCGGGAAATATGTGCATTCATTACCTCCTCAGTGAATGGAGGGGTCGGATCATCCAGATCTCCTTGTAGCATCAAATCTCTAGGATTATTCTTGGGGGGTTCCACCCTGGTAGTTCCTCTGGTTGGGACTTCAGCCCTTCGGTGTCTCCTTGAAGACCTCTCCAGATCTATGAAGGGAATCCCTCCTGAAGTCGGAGGAGGTCGAGTCTGATTAGGGTTCTGTCTCTCTAGTTCCCTTGCTTGGTCGTCCTTCAGCTTCTGAATCTCGGCTTCATAAGCCTTAATTTTCTCTGCGATTGTTAAAGGACCATCTCGGTTCGATGGATTCCTCCCTAGAGGTTCCTTACTAGCGCGTCGCCTCCTTGGGGCTTCGTCTCGATCATCGTCTTCAGACGACGAGTCTCCGGTATAAGGACCAGAGTAATCATAGTATCCTGGTTCAGGAGGAGCCGGGCCTCTAAGATAAGGGGATTGTTGTTGCCCATGGATCAACCGAGCATGACCGCTTGGTCCTGGATCCCTTGGATCTTCGGGGTAATTAGGTAGCCCATACATTGGGTTAGTGTTGACAGGGAGCGAAGAAGTGGAGAGACTGTGAAGCGGCGGGCGGCTACTCAGAGGGAGAGGAGAGACCACCATCTGGAGCGGGTTAGTCTCCTGTCCTAGAGGGACGATTTCAGGTTGAGGTCTTTCAGCGGGGGGATCCGTCCCTTGTGGTTGAGAGGCCTGACTACGAGGGTTTGTTTCCGTCAATGGGGGTACAGACCCTGGCCCTGTACCAACAGGAGGAGCAGTGATTGGTGGAACGATGGTTCCGGAGGTAGCCTCGGTTGAGATCGGTGTTGTTCTTCGAGTGGTAACCATGGTTGATGTCTTTGTCCCACAGACGGCGCCAAATGTTGTGGAATAAAAACTAGGTTGAAAATATTGCGGCTAGGGTTTGTATATTTAATGCTAAGGTTCGTGAGCTTCGTGCTTTAATGGCTGCTTCTGCGTTCGAGACTTAAACGGTCCTCACAGAATGCCTACGTATCTCTGTAAATTAGAGAATCAAGCCAATAAAACGTAGTTCTGAGAATGAGGGGTCAGGCCCTTTATATAGGCTGAGAAGCCTTAGAATTATGGTAGGATTTGGAGACTTGATGGACAAGTCTTTGAGGAATGTTCTAGATCTATTCCTTGTAGGAATCAGTTTCCATATTGAATTGGATGCCTTATTGGATAAGTTTGAAAGGGATATTATCCTTATCCAACTCTTATTTGCTGAGCTGTTTATTACCCTTAATATTAATTACGAAATTAATATTATATTTAGGGTTTTGGGCCCAGCTGGTGGGCCCCACGTTTGGACTATTCTCGGCCTAGTTAATGCCACATTAAATATGTCTTTAGGGCTTATTTTCAGCCCATATCAGTAGTGATGATGAGTTCAATGAAATTCGGAGGAGAACAAGGATAAAGAGGAGAAAAATTCAACTTGAGGAATATGAACATGAAAAAGGGGATGTTGTTTATAGTGGGGAAGACTCATTTTCTTCACATGGGAGTGATTCTGATTTTTATTACTCAACTAGTGAGAATGAGGATAATGAGACATGTTATGCTGAGCCTCCTATTAAACAAAAGGTAAGCCATGTTGATGAGATTTTTAATGTGAATATACCTTCCAAGGATATTAAGTGGAGAGTGGGGTTATCATTTACTAGTAAAAAGTAATTAAAAACAGTTGTGAGGGAAAATTCAATGGCAACTGGTAGGTCTTTTAGGTATTTAACTGATGACTCAAAAAGGTTGCAAATTATTTGTGCAAAAGGTTGCCCATTTAAAATGTGGGCCAGCTATATTGAAGATAGTGAATCTTGGCAGATAAGGGCATTATTAAATGAACATAACTGTGTTTGGAGCTATAACAATAAACTTGTTACTGTGAAGTATTTGGTAGACTTGTATGGAGCTAGAATAAGGAGAAATCCTAATTGGAAGTTGGGTGAGATTAGGGCTGAGCAAAACCGATCCGAAACCGAAAAATCGATCCGAAACTTATTATTTCGGTTCTATTCGGTTCCAATTTTTAAAAAACTTCGGGTAATTCGGTTATTCGGTCCAAATCGAAATATATTTCAGATTGGTTCGGTCTTCAAGAATGAAATTCGATTTTGAACCGAATTAACCGAATTGTGTATATACATATTTTATATTTACATTTATGTCTAGTATATATTTATATTTGTATAATTATAGTTTTATATGTAGCTAAGACTGCCATTATTCTACATCCCACTCCCACCAGGACGCTCTCCCCGTGCCCACCCACTTATCCAGATTAGACTATGCCTACTAATCGATTCATAAATTATTTTACGCAAATTAAGGCTCAGGGCCTCAGCCTCACTCCTCAGGCACAACAGCAAGCCATCAACAATACATAAAAGTCTGGGGTTCAAGTTGAAGGAATAATTGTGGTTGAATTATTTTCGTTTTAATTTAGCTGCTGGTACTGTAATGCACCAAGTATTGATGATTTGGTGTTTTAAAACTTTTAAGTCTAAAGGCCATTTTTGGTTTTTTTTTATACCTTCATAAGACCAACATAAACTGTAATTTATAAAGTATGAAGTAGAACTTTTAGAAATTTCGATTTTTACTGACATGACCGAACCGACCGAAATATTTCGGTTTGGTTTTTATTTGGTCCAAAATTTAATTCGGTCCGGTTCGGTCTAGAAAAAAATAGCATTTCGGTTTTCGGTTATTTCGGTTCGGTCCGGTTTTTGGACCGAATCGACCGAATGCTCAGCCCTAGGTGAGATGCAAGAGGAATTCAAGAGAGTTCTAAAAGTAGATGTCTGTGAAGCTAAGTGTTGCAGGGTTAGACAGAAAGCCTTGTCTGGTGTTGCAGATGTGATGAGGGAGCATTATGCTAAGCTCATAAAGTTTGGAGGTGAGCTTTTAAGGGGCAACAAGAATAACACTGTCAAAATATCTACAACCAGACAACAAGAAGCGGATGAGAACAGATTTCAGAGAATGTACATTTGCTATGATGCCCTCATAAATGCTTGGAAAAATGAGTGTAGACCCGTACTTGGTCTTGATGGATGTTTTTTTAAAACGGTGTGCTTTTATCTGCAGTAGGGAGAGATGGTAATAACTGCATACTACCTGTTGCAATGGCCTTGGTGGAGACTGAAAGCTATGCTTCATGGAAATGGTTTTTGGAGCTTCTCATTGATGATCTTGATCTAGGATTGGGAACTGGAAAAACTCTAATTTCTGATCAGCAAAAGGTACAATGATCTTGCTTTTTCGTAAACATTTATGTTTATAATTATGTTATGTAATTGGTGAAAGGTACTTAAATCTTCATAAGCATGAACTGTTATGTAAATATGTTTATATGGATTGGATAAAGCCATAAGGGAGCTTCTGCCACAGGTGGAACACAGATTTTGTACCAGACATTTGATTAGTAACTTGCAGAAAGTGTATCCTTCTTCATTGGTGAAAGATGCATTTTGGAAGGCCTCTACTACAACTCATCCTCAAGCTTTTAAAACAGCTATGAAGGAACTTGAGAGAGCATCTAAGGGGGCTGCAGCTAAAATGAAGGAATTAGTTCCAGCTGTTTGGTCAAAGGCTTATTTCAGCACTCACTCCATGACAGAGAGAATAACATGAGTGAGTGCTTCAACTCATGGATTCTCAGAGCCAGGTATATGCCCATTATAGACATGCTTGTTGAGATTCATGACATGTTAATGACAAGAATGCATCAGAAAAGGGATTCAATGGCAGGAAGGAATTATGTGATTGTGCCTAGAATTAAGAAGGAACTTGATAATGCTTGTGAAGAGTCTGTTGGTTATAGTGTATTGTGGGATGGTAGGGATAATTATAATGTTAAGGGGAAGGGTAGTTCAGTATGTGTAAATCTACAGAAGAGAAGCTGTTCTTGTAGGATTTGGGACTTGACAGGGGTCCCTTGTTGTCATGATGTTACTGCAATACAGTCACCTAGGCAAAACCCTATAGACTTTGTAGCAAAATGGTACACAAAAGAAACATATATGAGAACTTACTCATACAATCTTGAAGTGATTAATGGGGAGGAGTTTTGGGAAGATTATGAAGGGGACACAATACTACCTACCAAAATTTCAAAGGTACTTAGGGGAAGACCAAAGAAACTTAGAAGAAGGGAAGGTTGGGAGGGAAGTACATCTGGGAAGAAGCAAAGAATTAGTGGTAAAGGAAGAAAAATGCACCGTAGTATATGTAGAGGGGAGGGGCACAATAGAAACAATTGCCCCAATAAGCCAGTAGATTATCAACCCCCACAACCAAAGAGGAAAAGGGGGAAAACTCAGAAAAATCAAGATAATGAAATTGAGGAAGAAGTCCAGCAGCAGGAAAAAGAAAATGAAACTGGAGAAGCTGAAATAATGGATGATCTCATGAGAGATGCAATGGAAGCAGAACAAGCACAACCAATAGATGGAATGAAGTTTATAAATTTTGTTTAATTAAAGCTCATTTATTTACTTACTAATAACTCATTCATTATTTTACATTTACTTAATTGTAGATGCCAACACCAAGCCTCAAGGAGATAGTTGGGACAGGCTGCACTCCACCAGCTTCAACCCCACCTATAGGTCCATCCACATCAAAACCAACAACAAGGCTGAGTCAAAAAAAGAATCCAGGAGCAGGACCAGTGACAAAAAAGGGTGCATCAAAAAATGTGAAGAAGCTGTTTATTCCACCTAGGAAGAAGAAGTAGAAATAATTATAAATTATTCTGCTATAAATCTTTTGACTAATGGCCATGTGCCAAGATGATTAACTACTAGATGTTGTGGACATGTTTGTCAAGCTTGTCTTTTAGGATTTCTATTATGAAGCTTTTGATTGCAATGGCATGTGCCAAGATGCTTAACTACTAGATGTTGTGGACATGTTTGTCATGCTTGTCTTTTAGGATTTCTATTATGAAGCTTTTGATTGGAATGACCATGTTCTTTCTTTATTTTTGTTGTTATTCAATTCAAGTAAGCTCAGTCCAAATAACAATTTCATTCCATTACATTCATACAAGTAAATTCAACAACATGACCTAATATTCTAACAGGACATAATCAGTAGTAAAATTACAATAATGACCAGCACAAGCTTTAAACGCCAAATTTGATTATCTTTCTTCAAAAACATTTCCTCTGTCTTTTTGTTCTTCTCTTTAGCAGCAACAAAATTCTTCATTTAACACCAGCACCTTTCTCTCTGCAAACCTTAACTCATCACTTAAGTTCTGAATTTCACTAACTTTCACACCGAGTTTCACATGCAAATTTGCAATAACTTCTCTTGCTCTCTCTGTAAAATGAGGTTCAGCCCATTGAAAAAATTTGCAATTTAATTCGGGATCCTATAAAAAAATAAAACAACCATGAAAACTTGTTACATTCGAATAAACATACATAAAACAAAGCTTCTCAAACTCATACCTTATATCTACTGAAGCCAAATCCAAGCTTCCCAACAACAAGCTTGAATTCCACACCTACAATACACACCTCGTTCGATGGCAGTATTACTTCGATTAGGTGTTCGAATAGAATTTCTGGAATTTGAACTTGAAAAACTCATAGTAGAAACCCTAATTGAGGAATTGAGATAGATACAGAGATATGAATGATATGTATACACACACATGTAACGGTTATATTTATGTTGGGTTTTAATTGGGTGTGGGTTGTTTAATTGGGTACATATCATCCAATAGTCACTAAGCCATGTAGTAAAATTTGTCCACATAAGCAATACAGTCAGTTTTCCATCCATGTTTTAACTTTTTAAACGGTCAAATTCTAATAGAAAGTTATATAGGGGTTCAATGAGTTGACTGCAAGTTTTTTCAGTTTGGTGATGAAATTGCAAGCCGCGTATCAGTTTGGTGACCAATTAGCCTATTAACCCCTTTATTATAATACATGAGTTACAGTTAGTTAATCAGAAATTATTAATTATTTTAGAACCAATCAGAGCTAATTCATAAATTTAGATCAATCATGTTATATTAAAAGTTTTCCTTATTTACAATATCAACCTACCTCTTTAACCATGATTAGTTAACACCTCTAATTTAAATATAATATTGCTTTTATTAAACATATCCATAAATACATATTTTTAATATCAAAAAATATTTACTAGAAAATCAAAATTTTAATTTGAAATTAATCACGATATACTATTATATATTTCAAATTAAATTTCATAATTAATCATTTATTAATCAACCATTCTTTTAATATAAAGTCAATCACAATCATATTATCATGCATTATAAATTTATTTTCATAATATATATTGTACAATTGTAATCGATTTTAAGAAATTATAATCTAAATCAACTAGAAATCTGAAAAAATTGGATTTGAAATCAGATTTTAAATAATTTGGATAGAAGCCATACCTTCAAAAGTTTGATTTTTTTAAAAGTTCAAAAAAATATTTATTAATAATTTGTTAATAAAATAAATTAATAAATGCATATAAGCCAACACTACCAAATTGGATTTGAATCAATTTTAAATAACTTGGATAAAATCCATATCTTCAAAGACTCAATTTTTTTAAATACTCAAAAATATATTTATTCACAATTTTTTAATAAAAAATTAGTAAATTCACATAAAAGAATAATACATATATTTTAATTACTTTAATTATTAAATATACGCTAAAAGAGTATTATTATTGGTTTGGTGAATAAATTACCAATCAAAAAATTAAAATTATTTTAGAGGCAATCAAAATTTACTTCTAAACTTTAAATCAATCAATCATGTACAAATTTTTTATGATTTACCATACTTATTCTAATTTACTAATTGCGGTTAAATTAAAGGAAATTTAACAAATATACTAGGTTTTTAATTAGTTATTGCAAAAATACTATCTTTTCAAATTAATTGCAAATATACTATCTTATACTATCTTAATTGCAAATATACTATCTTATACTATCTTAATTGCAAATATACCCCATCTTCTTCAAGCCCCATTCTTCTCCAACCTCCATTCTCTCCTTCTTCACCCACCCCTTCCTCCAGCCCCGCCCGCCGCCGCCGTCGCCCTCCTCCCTCCTCCCCCATCACTGCCCTCCTCCCTCCATCTCCTCCCTCCATCTCCGCCCTCCTCCCTCTTCTGCCCTTCACCATCTCCGCCCTCCTCCCTCATCTCCGCCCACTAGGGCCGCAGGCCAACACCTCCGATCCGTCCTCCCTCCTCCGATCTATTTTTAACAGTTGCAACTGAATGCAACCACATGCAACTGAACGCAACTACATATGCAATTGAATGCAACTAAAAACTAAAAGTTAAATTTCCATTTTTTGATGATGCTCAGCCCTTATATAGATCTGGAAGTTGGTAAAAAAATGAAAATTTAAATTACAATTTTTAGTTGCATTTAGTTACATTCAGTTGCATATGTGCATATGCAACTGAATGCAACTAAAAACTTAAAGTTAAATTTCCATTTTCTAATGATGCTCAGCCCTTATATATATTTAGAAGTTGGTAAAAAATTGAAAATTCAAGTTACAATTTTTAGTTGCATTCAGTTGCATATGCAACTGAATGCAACCTGCTGCGCAGGCATTACAAATAAGATAGTATTTTTACTAAATTGTTAAAACAGTTGCACCTGGTTGAATGTAGTTGCATCCCATATTTTTGTAATTTTTTCCAAAAGATGGTATTTTTGCAAAAGAACTTTAAAATAACAGTATTTTTGCAAAAAAATTTATATGTATGGGTATTTATGAAAAAAGCCCTAAATTAAATTTAAATTTAATAATATCTTGATTTAATAACTTCGTATATCACATGATTTTTAATTTTAAAAAATTTCTACTAATCGTAAATATTATTTTCTATAAATCCACATAAAAATATATTACATATGTTTATTGTTAGGTCCAATTTAGTTTGTAGAAGGGGGGTTGAATACAAACTATGTCGTTTTATTGAAATTGTTCTTTGGGTATATATTAATTTATTAACAATTTGATGCGGAATAAAACGAACACCAATATTTCAAGTTGAATATAAAATTATATCAAACTTGGAGCGGTGTGTCTAAATACACGATACAAATTACAAGGTTTGATGGCCAAACTAATTATTACAAATTCTATAGAAAATTCGACATGAACTTTTCTATTGTTGTATAAAAGAATTATTATTAATTCTTGATAGCCAAAACTCTTCTGAACCACTATAAAATATAAGGAGCAACCACTGAATAATTTGATGAATCTTGTTGTACTGTCTGGTTCATAAGCTACTATCTTCAATGATTGTTCTTCATCTTTGACTTTAAGATGTGATTTTTTTTCTCTAATTAATTTCTGATTTAATTAATCTGTTGATTAATTTAAAGAATAAATTAATTATGTTTGAATTAATTTACAAAATAAATTAGCCAACTTATTAAATTAATTAAAGGAGAATTAATATGAAGTCCTTTGATAATTATATTAATTCTAACTTAAATAATCTTTTAATTAATTTACAGAATAAATTAATTCTGGTAGAATTAATTTATTAAATAAATCAACCAAATGAATTAATCAATTAAAAGAGAATTAATACACATCCTTGATAGCATAACCCTTGTGATCTTCTATGTCTTGATAAATCTGATCCTCCACAAAGGTCATTCCTCAGCCAATCTTGATAGCAAAATCCTTGTGGTTAATAAATCTGACACTACTGTTTCTACCACAATGATTTTCCTTTATACCTGTCTTCATAGCTTGAACCACTGAAGTTAATGACGAACTACCACTGCTTAATGTTGACACTCGATGCACGGTCTGGTTCATAAGTGACTAACTGCAATGACGGTACTTCATATATTGACTCTAAAGTTGTGGTTCATATCTTCTTTTCTTCACTCTTTAATCAAACCTTTTTAATCTGTATTCTACCACTATAGGAACCTCTTGTCACTATAAATAGAACCCACTGTCTTGATTACTCCACTGACGCTTGATCAACTGAATGAACTTCTTCAAGTGTAGTATACCTCAAAACGGTAGATTATCTTTGTCTTATTTCTTTTGACAGTTGAGCATTTGAGATTCCTGTGACAGTATGTATATACTATTTAATATTACATTCTTGTTTAAGTTGAGTTGAATCCTCGATGTTTACAAATAGGTTAAACATATGACTTTCAATCTCCCCTACTTGTTTGATATACAATAACATACAAATTCCTAGAGGATAACTCAACTAAAACAAGAAGAAGATAAAGCATCAAAGAACTATAGTAAATAATACATTGAAAAAAAAAATCTGGTTTATATATAACATTTCCAGAATCTCAGTAGATGAAATGATAGATGAATGTTCCTCTGACACAGAATTGATCTTCATTAAGTAACTCATCTTCATTTCTTGACATATCTGCCTGATAACCCTTTACATCTAACATTAAACATTATCAGCAGATACTTGGAAATTCTTCAGTGGTAAAGAATATGACTTGTCAACCATATACTGAAGAATTCTTCTTTGTCATTTCATACTTCTCTCATTCCTTATGTCTCCCTACCTAAGGTGATATGTCCACTCCTTATAACGGTGAATACTTTTCATCTCCCCTGACAAGGAATATTTCTATCTCCCCCTGACAAGGTGAATAATCCCCTTTTCTAAGGTATATCCTTTTTCATATCTCTTCCCCTTAGATAGAAAATCTCCCCCTCACTAAGGTAAGCTTATACTCTCCCCCTTAGTTGAGTATCTCTTACTAAGGTAATCTTTGAGTATATCTTCTTCAATATATCTCTCCCCCTTAGTTGAGTAATCCTCCAAACATTCGATTATAGCAAACATCCAATTAAATTAGATGATACCAAATATTCAATTATAACTCACCTCTTACCTTTAGTACAACAGATTCTTCATACATATACCATTGTCTGCTGCAATAAGGAAAAGAAGCTTTGCTTGTGTTGAAGAATTTTCATGAAGACTTCCAGAATAGAAGTATGTAGACTGATCAACTTTGCCCTTTATATATTATAGAATGGCCTCACTATTGATCATCCTGACAACCAAATCTCCCGACAATTTCCTTATATCTCCAAACTCTTGTAAGTGAACTTTGTTTGGGGAATTGGGAATGGGATTTGTTGTTTATGTTTCTTCCTCACTGCGAGTGTGTGATTCTGTTTCGTCTACCTCACAAGTGTTTAACTCATCTCTCCACTCATATCACTTAAAATGAGTGATCTCTTCTCTCATCTCTCAAGTGTTTACACCCATGCTCACTAGTGTATCACACTTATCTCTCATAGCTCCAACATCCATGTGTACCTGCAAGGAAAATTCACCATAGCCCCTTCTAGAGAGGTCAGTGGTGGTGCAATGGGGTTTCGCAAATCCCCGATCCTCGTTGGACTCGTCAGACGAATCTGAGTCATAATCTACAAGTTGATAAAATTTTCCCTTTTTGTGGGTTTCAGAATTGAATTTTGAGAAGGTAAACAATGAAATCAAAATTTAGAATTAAAATCATGTTTCCTTCTAATGTCGGTGAAGAAATCTCCTTGTTTAACTCATTAGGTGAATCTGAATCATAGTCAACAAGTTGTCGATCCGCACATATGTCTGACCTGTTACCCGTAGGATCCAGAGATGTTCCCTCTGGGGAGTTAGACAATGATCCTGAAAGATTTTGCATTAGGGATCAAAGTCTTCTCTCGAGGTCTGTGAAGACTCTTGGTTCTTTGAGGAACCGTCAACTTATAATCCTAACCGTAATATGGTTGGAGTACAAGTATCCGTCAATTCATCCTTAGTGTGTGCAATCTCAGTTTATACATAGGAAGTATTTTAGTTTGTGTATGAAGTATTGACTTACCAACAGATGCTCTGGCTGACAGGCGAATTTCAATAGACTCATCCTGTTGAGAGAATGAATTCAGAGACTGTTTTAGTGCCATTTTCAGCTCTGCATCCTTTTGGGAGAATGCAGGCGAGCTTACAGATACCTCAAGTTGTATACGACTATTCTCCTTGAGAGGTAGAGCTGTGGGTTTACTATCCCTCACATCCTTATTTGCTGCATCAAGTGCAGTTACTCCCTTATTGACATATAGTCTAATAGGTTACTTCCACTTCAGGGGTAAGCTAGGATGTGTTTAGATTTGGATTTATAGTCCGGGACAGAAGTTGTTGGGTTTAGAACCTCAGGACTTTCATGTGAGAAAACTTCCACTAGGAGCTGAACCTGCATCACATAGCAGTAAAGCAATATAGAGATAAAATGCATTTACAACATACCAGAACCTTGAGTGAAAACATATGAATGATGTACAGTTGTGACTTCAAAACATTTAAACATATAAGCAATCACAGCTGTAGAAAGATTGAGTTTTATTTTTAAAAATTGTTAATGTGCAAGAGTCTGTATTTATGCATAAACAATGTATTATCATGTCTTTTAATGAAAACTAGGTCGTTTTAATTTTTAAAAGACACAAACTCTTGACTTCGCAGTAATTAAAAAAAATCATTAAATATATACTAACACTAATGATTTGTAGATAAGCAACATTTACCTAGAATAAATCCTAAGTAATATCATCAGAGCTAATATATAAATCTCAATTAGTTTGCAATAAAGTATTAGTGCAACCAACAATTGTTAGTAGCAAATATTTTACTATTTGATACCAACTGTTAGTATTTGTCAAACACTTTAAAATGCAAGTAATTGTATTTATGATTACTTTATCAAAATTAAATTATGAGCAAATAAAACATATAATTGCTTCAAATCATAATTTAACTAAGATAGAAATAATCACTGTTAAATACTAAATATTCAATGATGCCAATTGTTAGATAAATTCAATTCAATGAAGATTAAATTATTACATTGAATACCAATTGACCTAATGAATATTAGCATCTAACTACTTATGACTATCATTCACTGACATTCATAAGTACGAAGAATTGGTTGACAAGAAATATACAAGTTCTTTAGATTTAACATTTCAAACTTATGACTTCAAGGCAACTCCTCGATAATAACAATTGTTAACTCCTAACAACTGCTTGTATTAGACAATCTTGGTTCTTTAAATAAGAATTAATTACCAAAGATGTCTTGTCTGCAATATTAGAAATGATATTCTAAGTCCAATACACCTTGATCCATTGTATATAACATTTACTATCAAAGTGATTAGAAGCTTGCAAATGAGCATAAAAATTATTCCAAGTAAATTTCAGTTAGAAAATTTTCACACCTCATATAGTAATATGAGTGAATTTCAAAAGATACAACATAAATTACTTAGAGGAATTCTAAGTAATTTCACTCATACCAATACATCTCACAATTAGTTAGTAAATAGAATTCTAACTAAATATCATTAACTGATATAAGTCAAAACTTCAATACAACCAACTGTTAGAACCATGATATTAATTATAGTGAATTTCTGTAAATGGAGCATTGATAAATTCACTAGAATTAACATCTCACAACTAATTGAAGACCAACACAGATTAGGTCCAAATTAGTTATGTTGCATATTTATTTTAATAAATATGAGGTATAGAGCAAATACTTATATTGAATTGCTTCAGGTTCTATAACTCATACTAATCAAAGTAAATAATTAAATAAATAAATACTAAATCTTTATGAGTTAGATTTTAGTATTTAAGTATTTAAATTGTCCTTAAATAATCACCACTGAAATATATTACAATTATACATATGGCAATCATTCAACAGATAATTTACAGCGTGAGGTCTGGATGTAAATAAGTTCACAAGTCCTTTCAATACGGACAATTGAATACTTATGAACTCATTTATGAATTGCTTACAATGAGTTCACAAGTCCTTTCAATACTGATAATTGAATACTTGTAAACTCATTTAAGAATTACTTATAGTAAAATCACAAGTCCTTTCAATACGGACAATTGAATACTTGTGAGCTTACTTAAGAATTACTAAACAGATGGGATTTACAAATCAGATAGCCTTACCAAAATCCCAAGTTTACAAACCAATCTTGAAAAATTAATTTCATCAAGTGATTTAGCAAACATGTTTGCAAATTAATCTTAATTAAAGACATGCTCTCGAAATAATTGATACCTTATGCAAGTTGCTTAGTCCTTGAGTGTTCCACAGAGCTGTTGGAGATGAATTTGATTCCTTGTGTTCTCCTGCTTTCGTATAACTCATTTGATCTGTCTCTATGCAGCAAAACATGTTAGAACTGATGTCTCTAGGGTACCATCTCCACAAATTTAGGTCCAACTTAAGACATCTGAAAATCAATTGTAATAACTACAAGAATAGATTCTCTTGGGGCCTTGCACATTTGCATATTAAGAATATAATATGTGTGTAAGTGATTTATTAGCAATTGAATAAGATAATGAGCTGATGATTCCTCTATAGCCTGATTAGGTCCTAATTAGTAGATCCTGAACTTGTTGGGTCAAATATATCTAGGATACCATTTCCTCAGATTTGGGTCCAACTTAAGATTTTTGATTACCAACTTGTTAGGTCCAAACTAATAGGTCAAAAGCCAGCTATAGTGGTGTGTTGGCATAGAGTCTTGACAGGTCTAGAATCTTCTGAATAGAAACAAAAGATCCTTGACTTACTTTTATTGTCATCATTCTTTTGACTTACTAAAGTAAATCAAAAGAATTGCAACTTTACCAACATCAAAATAGCAAATATCTTGATACCAATTTATAGTTAGTAGACCAACATATAATATAATCAAGATATCATTGCACATATATATCATTTATGTTTGTTCCTTAAGATGTAGAGAGTTCTATAAATATGACACCAATTATTAAAAGATACCAACGGTTAAAGATTGATACCAAATGTTAAATTATAGTTAGGGTGTCATACCATGTCTTCCATGCTTGCTTGAGTGACGATACTAGTTCATACTAACCTGTAGAGATCTTCAATTATCTCACCAACTAGGAGTGCACTTGTTCACATTCCTCTAACATCCAGATTAAGTAGGTCCAGATGTCCATTATAATCATGAATGTGCAGCAGGTGCCTGATATCCTCAAGTCTCGTCACTGGTGCTTCTTGTCAGATATACTGTCTGATCAAATTGTAACCTAGCATCCAGTTTGGCCTTGTCCCTCATAACAATGCCTTGACATCATCCAGGTAGACTTCTGGTTATCCTTTTATCAAATACAACCTTGTTCTTTGGTCTGGATACCAGCTTCCCTACAATTTGCCTTTTGTACTAATTGAGATCATCTTGCATTGCAATCACTCAATATGGATCATTCAGAGCATTTGTAGCTTTCTTAGTTTCATCTAAAAGAAAACTAAAGAAATAATCATTGGTACTTGAAGCTCTGCTAGTCTTTTACTTCCACCATTAGGAACACTAAGAACTTGGACAAAGAATTAATTGAGTCAACATTATTTATCTTGGCAGACAAGTTCTCATAGTGTCCTTTGATTTTCAATGTGGTGTTGAGTTGACTAGTTGATCCTTCAGTTGCTCCCCCTAAGCTGCTGCTGGGTTTACATGAAGATTCTCCATGTTTCACATTGGTTGGATGTGAATAATCATCACCATTGATAGCTGGGAGCTAGAAGTTGTTGAACACCACTAAGACTTTCAATCACCTTCTGTTGATTAATAACAATCACCCTATAGGCTGTTGACTCCATTGAGTAATCAAGGAAATTATCCTCTTAAGCATTAGCTGATTGCCAGGACGCTCACTTTCATTTATCATTGCAAAACAATTTCCTTCATAACTTGTGGAGTCTTCCTTTTTTTTACTGATCAAGGTTCGATCATGCCAGTAGCAAACTATTGACTCCTTCAGTAATAATACTCTTGTAAGTGTAGAAATCATCCAGAACACTAATTCATAGGTCCTGTAGTCTAGTCTCCAAGTTGTCATAGTCAGTTTTGCTTCCTGCTAATCTTCTAGATGTGATCAATCACCATCAGTGGTGTCTTGTCTTCAGATTGTCTGAACAACAACTTTTTTGTTGAGAGAAGTCATCAGTCACCACCACTAAAGTATATTTTTATTTGATGTAGAACTTCTGTGTGATGCTTCTTTGACTTCCCTTTATGACATGCCTCATAATTTCATTTTGCTTTAATTCCAGATGAGGCAGTCTCCTTTACTGATTTGATTTCCAGGAAAGAATCTCTTGATTTGACATTTAGGTGAGAGAGCTCCTTATATCATAGCTATCTGAACTCTTGTCTGATGAAGCTTTAGATTAAACGTTGTTGACTTCACCTTTGACTGAGATTCCATGTCAACTACAAATAATTTCTCTTTCCTTACTCCTCGAATAGTAGGCTCTTCATCTTCTAAAGATACTTTATTACTGACAACATTCCTAGCTATTGAATAGCCATGACCCTGGGTCATACCCTTGCTGTTGTCTCCAAGGGAAAACCACTTGGCCTGTCTTCACAATCACATTTGACTTGGCCTGTCTTCACAATCACATTTGATAGCAGGGTTCTTTCCTCGATGATATGCTTTGAATAAATCATTAACAATGCATAATCGATTAACCTGTTAAGCTCTACATTCACAAATGGATAAAAAGTTCTTGGTACCCAGATTTACTTGGGTCCAGATGGATTAGAGATATCTCTGTTTATATAGGTAATCTACAAACTTGACATACATACAGCATACAAACCATCACACATTTAAAACATGCAGACTGTGACATGTAATGCATTAGTGGTAACAACAAACATAGCATTCATATAGCAATCAAACCATCACACATTTAAAACGTGCAAACTATAACATGTAATGCTATTTAGAAAATCCAGTTAACCTATATACAAGAATTCTAAAACCAGTTGAAATAGAAGAATTAATAAGTAATCACTAATTCTATCCAGTCTAAGGATGTTGTTATATACCATCTAATAGTCTGTATTACCTAAGTCAGTTTTAGATACAACTTTGTGTTCTACAAACATCTTAGGTAATCAATCCATCTTTTAAACTTTTTAAACCTTAACAAACAATTCAAAATGAATAAGCAAATCTGTTTTACTGGGGATCCTGAAACTAGTTTAAGCAGAGGTCTTATATGCTTAACATGTAGCAATTAAGAATTAAAAGATATTGTCAAAAGAACAGCTCTAACTTACTACTGCAATTAATTAAATTCAGCAAATATTCATACACATGTTAAGATCTTCTTACCAAAGATATAACAATTAGAAACTAAGATCTTAACATGCTTTGAATTTCTGAGAATTACATATTACATTAGTTCGAAGAATTGATACCTGAGACATGTGAGGTGAATCATCTTCAGAGATTGCTATGAAAGCAAGATATTCGTAAAGTTCTTCTCATCATCATTTGATCCATCCCAACTCTTTTCTTTTGCAATATAAGTTTTGTGCTGATGCTTTTGTTTCATCTCATTTAATGAATCCCTATTCATCCTTATCTGTCAGAATTCTGTACCATGTTGCACACCTTGATATTTACTTATTACATAAATCTTTTCATAACTGCAATTATCATGTCTTGTTCTTTCCACCATCTCAGTCTTGTAACCACCTCTTGAGTTGAACTATATCTTGAAGAGTTTCTGTTTCGGAATAGATAGGCCTGATCCCTGGATGTAGCTTTAGTATACTCTTTCTGAATTAGTAACTCTTCATGTCTGTTCTGAGGTTCCATCATTAATTCCTGACATAGATGTCCAACTGTCTAGTCCATTCTCAAACCTCCTTGATTCCACTTTTCTAAAATCTCTATTGATTCCTTGAAAGATATTTCTTGGTACAATCCACTAAGTGTAGTAGATGTTACATCGGAGCAATCCACTAAGTGTTTGTATATCACAGAATCAAAAGAGTTAATTCAAATCTTCGAAAAAAATTCTATCCACTAAAACCTCTTCCATTCATGCTTCTGAAAAACCAGTGAATTCTGTGGATATAACATTGAGGAGCTTCCACAAATTTTTCTTCAGTAGGTAGAAATTAATTTCATTGAAAAATGCATTTTCTTCAAAAGATTCAAATCATCTTTGACAACCCAGAGGAATCTTCAACTAACAATTTTCTAAGAACCATTGGCTTAGAATAAATTCAAAATATTTAAAATTCAAAAACTTCAAGGAATTGAAAATTTTTGAGAAATAAAAAAATCTGAAAGTGAGTTCAAATTAATTAAAATTCGAAATTAGAGTCAAATTAATTAAGAATAAAAAAATCTCAAGAAATGAAAATTTTGAGAGTTAAAGTAATCCGAAAATAAATTCAAGTTAATTAAAATTCGAAATTATCAAGAATTAAAAATTTTGAGAATTAAACAAGTTGAAAATAATTTCAAGTTGTTTAAAAATCAAAATTTCCAAGAATTAATCATTTCAAGAATTAAAAAATTCAAATATTAGTTAAGATTATTTAACAATCAAAAAAATCTAAAAATGAATATTTTTGAATGTTAAATAAATTCGAAAATAGATTTAGATTATTTAAATTTCAAAAATCTCAAGATTTGAAAATTTTTGAAAGTTAAAAAATTCGAAAATAAGAGGAGTTGACTTTTTGGTCTAATATCGGATTTGATTTGTGTATGGGTCAACAAACTCGAAAACCAATTGGTGGATCACAAAAATAAGGATCTTGATTTGTGCATCAATCAAAAGGCTCGGATACCAATTGTTAGGTCCAATTTAGTTTGTAGAAGGGGGTTGAATATGTCGTTTTATCGAAATTGTTCTTTGGGTATATATTAATTTATTAACAATTTGATGCGGAATAAAACGAACACCAATATTTCAAGTTGAATATAAAATTACATCAAACTTGGAGGGGTGTGTCTAAATACACGATACAAATTACAAGGTTTGATGGCCAAACTAATTATTACAAATTCTATAGAAAATTCGACATGAACTTTTCTATAGTTGTTATAAAAAGATCGAAAGCTAAAAGCAATTCGAGAGATAAGTTCTTGGGAACTTAATCCGCTAGATAGTTCCAATAGTACAAGTAAACTATTTCTAGTGGTTTAGATTTATCGATACAAGCTAGAAATAATTTACAGAATTTAATTTGAAGTCTGGGAACTTTTTCTCTCTTAGTCTCTGTCTCTCCTCTCTCGGGTCTGTCTATTTTGTTGAGAGCTGAAGGAGTGTGAAGATTGTGTTCGTGTACGTCTGCTTGATATTTATAAAACAAGAGCTTGATCCTTCTGTCTATTCTGTCAATTATTAACACTGGAAAGAGTCAGGATGACTCTTTCTAGTATACTCAGGAAATTCGGAAAGAGTTAGGGTGACTCTTTCTAGTGTTAACATAAATTTCAAAAAGGGTCAGCTTTAGTAATCTCGGAAAGAGTCAGACAGGCTTGGCAAGAGTCAGCATTAACCTTCAGCAAGAGTCAGCATTTGAACTGGAAAGAGTCAACATTAAAACACTCTTGAAATAGTTTGAAATAACCAGAAAGAGTCAGAATTAACTCTAGAAAGAGTTAGACTAAATAAGAGGTACATTTAACTCTTTTTAGTTCATATTTTAACCCATTCCCTTAATTAATAATTCTAATGTTAATTAACTTAATATAATTAATTTATTGAATAAATTAATTCTAATAGAATTAATTTATTAAATAAATCAATCATTAATTTTAGTCAATTAATAAAAGAATTATTATTAATTCTTGATAGCCAAAACTCTTCTGAACCACTGTAAAATATAAGGAGCAACCACTGAATAATTTGATGAAGCTTGATGTACAGTCTGGTTCATAAGCTACTATCTTCAATGATTGTTCTTCATCTTTGACTTTAAGATGTGATTCTTTTTTTCTCTAATTAATTTCTGATTTAATTAATCTGTTGATTAATTTATAGAATAAATTAATTATGTTTGAATTAATTTACAAAATAAATTAGCCAACTTATTAAATTAATTAAAGGAGAATTAATATGAAGTCCTTTGATAATTATATTAATTCTAACTTAATTAATATTTTAATTAATTTATAGAATAAATTAATTCTGATAGATTTAATTTATCAAATAAATCAACCAAATGAATTAATCAATTAAGAGAGAATTAATACACATCCTTGATAGCATAACCCTTGTGATCTTCTATGTCTTGATAAATCTGATCCTCCACAAAGGTTATTCCTCAGCCAATCTTGATAGCAAAATCCTTATGGTTAATAAATCTGACACTACTGTTTCTACCACAATGATTTTCCCTTATATCTGTCTTTATAGCTTGAACCACTGAAGTTAATGACGAACTACCATTGCTTAATGTTGACACTCGATGCACGGTCTGGTTCATGAGTGACTAACTGCAATGACGGTACTTCATATATTGACTCTAAAG
This sequence comes from Saposhnikovia divaricata, assembly GCA_036435485.1. Classification (NCBI taxonomy): domain Eukaryota; kingdom Viridiplantae; phylum Streptophyta; class Magnoliopsida; order Apiales; family Apiaceae; genus Saposhnikovia; species Saposhnikovia divaricata. The sequence goes on from CM071599.1 coordinate 78,638,942, forward strand.
TTGTGGTTCATATCTTCTTTTCTTCACTCTTTAATCAAACCTTTTTAATCTGTATTCTGCCACTATAGGAACCTCTTGTCACTATAAATAGAACCCACTATCTTGATTACTCCACTGACGATTGATCAACTGAATGAAGTTCTTCAAGTGTAGTATACCTCAAAATGGTAGATTATCTTGGTCTTATTTCTTTTGACAGTTGAGCATTTGAGATCCCTGTGACAATATGTATATACTATTTACTATTACATTCTTGTTTAAGTTGAGTTGAATCCTCGATGTTTATAAATAGGTTAAACATATGACTTTCATTTATACATCTTTTAGCTATAAATGGTTTTTGAACATCCTTTATTGTAATAAAGGATACCCGAATCTATCATATATTAATTAACCAATCACAAAATTGTAAATTATTTTTACACTAATCAAAATCTACTAAATTTTAGACAAATTAAACTTAATGTAACTGGTCACGCCCGTCGTCGACGCGCCAAATTGATAATGATTTATTTATGCTCTACTATGTTCGCACTTAACTATAAAATATAGCAAATGGGGCAAGTAAGGATCGAACCCAAGGGAATAGCGTTCAAAACTAGTGTAATGTAAAATGGTGGGAGGGGGTTTTAAGTTGATTGTGGTGTTTTATCAAACACCTTGCCTACAAGAAATAAATTGCTAGAGAACTATAACCAAATGAATTTACAATCATCCAATTTTACCAACACAACTAGGCACAATAAGTGAATTAGCAAGATTAAGAGATATTTGACCCAAGGATTAATGCAAATCAAGCACTTCAACCCAACAAACAAGCAAAATATATCCAACTCTACCTAACCAAGATAATTGGTGAAGCACACAATCACTTATTTCTCTTCTAAAAACACTAATTTAGTGAAGCACATAAATTAGCTCTCTTGACAATAGCAACCAATAATGAAGCACTATCAATTTAACCAAGTCAAGGAATTAAACAAAGAGAGGCTAGGACAAACCCAAGGATGAAAAGCTCAACCTAGGTATTTGCACTTGAATTTTGTGGATTTAGGTACACTAAATCTTGTGCTACTATAATGAATGAAATAACGATTACGTATTAGAACAAACAATTAGCAATTGAAGATACAAGAAGAGTAAGGTGAAGCAACTTACAAATCTTCAAGCAAAATCATAGGCAATACAACACAAATATTCAAGATAGAGTGAAATAGATCTTACTTAAAATGGAGTGGGTTTAGTACAAGAAATGCTTCCTTGAGCCAAAGATATGGAGTTAGTTACTCATAATCAATGCTAGATTATGAGTAATTGATGTTTCTCTCTCAATTCTACTAACCCTAATTTTGTTCTTGAAGAGGCAAAGAAGAGAGGAAAAATAAGATGTAGGTTAAGATCCTTTGTTAAGAGAGATGTTATGTTCTTTTAATACACAGCAGCTCTGTACGGCCTGTTGAACGGCCGTACAGCTGCCCGTACAGAAAATCTGCTCCTTTGAACGGCCTATTGAACGGTCGTACAGCTGCCCGTACGAGATAAACTCTTCAAAATAATGCATTAAACACCTCCCGGCATCACGAGCTTGCATCTTCTAACTTCCCTCTTGAATAATCTTCGCTTTCAAGCCCAAAATAATCCATCTTTTAAACAATTAAGCATGAGGCCTGAAAGATGAAAAACATAATTAATATCGATAAAACTACATTCGAAACTAACAAAAATGCAAGAGAATAAAGGACAAAATGTGTATAAAATACACATTATCAAATCTTCCCCCACTTGAACTTTGCTAGTCCCGAGCAAACTAAAATTAACAAAACCATATACTCCTAACTAGTACCACTTCCGTAGGTGATCACGGTTGCATTTGGCATATGCAACAAGCCCTTGGAACCCCTAAGTAGCCCTAGTGGACGAGTGAGGTCTCGTGAGGGTTTATAGATGATGTACCCATAAAATCACAAAAATCACCAATAAACAAAAAACTAACAATACCTACTAAAAAAAACTAACTACTACACTCACATGTCCGAGTCGTCTACTTGAAACTAAAATCAAACATATAGAGCTATTCACCTTGTCATCCACTAAAACAAGCTAACAACCAATTCAAGAATCAAGATAACACACCTTGTACAAAATGTAACCATGACATTAAAGCTAGAATGAATGCACTTCAATCGTGAACACTAGGCCAGATTATCACAAAGCATACACGGCTTCACATTAAGAAGATGAAATTATATGGTGAAAAATCTCACATCTCTCAATTATGTATCACACAAGTATGGGCTAGAGATTTCACTCAACTCCAAGTCTAAATGCATGCGCTCTACTTGACCTTGTATGTTCACCTAAATTCCGGATTGCACCAAAAAGAAGGAATTCATAAAATGGGTTGTAATGAGGCTTGGGTGAAGGTGTGAAAATTTAAGTTCAAGGAAGGTGTAAAAGTCTCGCTAGTTAAGTCAAAATGACGCTTGCTCGCTTCATCCACCAAATTCTCAAACTAAAGAATGTCTTCACTCATTTACAATTACAAAACACAACCACATTTACCAAGAAAATTGAAATAAAATAAAGTACAAAGATTTATTGTTCTTTTTTTCTATTTTTTTTCTCTCTTTTTTTTTACATCCCCTTTATTATTTGTTTTTTTTAGCAAAGGGGATGCATAACATATATAAATACTACAAAGAACTTTGAACCACATATAGATATACACATCAAACTAGTTCCCACTTACAATAAATAGAATTCTTCCTCTTCACAACTTCTCCAAATTCACATGCTCATCAATCAATTCTTTCCAAGACTCAACTAGCTCAACTAGGTCGAGAGTGAAGTATTTGGCTATGACTCATGTATAAAAGGGGAGAGTGACGAAGAAAAATATGGATATAAGCTTCAAAGGGGGTAACTAGGGATTATTTTCATGGTTCATAAGCTAAAAAGGCCAAAAAAAGTTATCCTAAATAGAATTTCCTCATTATGGTGCATCCATGAATGAAGGTTTAATGCAAGCCCTAGAGCAAAAACACACATAAAGAGGGAGCAACGCACAAGCAAAAGAATCATCGTTCAAGGCCTCACAAGGTTTAAGTTGTAATAACATCTTCTCGATTTGATTCCATGCATGCTAAGAGATAATCGTCATGCTCACAATTTAATTACAAACATCTAGACTTTTCATGCCATTTTAAGAGTGTGTGTGTGTGTGCAAAAGAGGTGCATCAAACTTATAGATTCACATCAAATTGATAATGATAGACACGTAATAGGAGAAAACAAGACTACAAGCTCACAATGTCATAAATTTTACAAACAAATGCAAACGAAACGGACATCAAAATAAACAATCCAAAATAAACAATCCTTCCCCCACTTAAGACATGGCATGTCCTCATGCATGACAAATAAAAATGAGGGAGAAACAAAAGTGAAAGAAAACTCCCCTGAAAATAAGCAACAAGAACCGAGAGCAAAGCCAAGAAGGTCAAGCATCGTGAGAAGGATCCGAAGGTGGATCCCGAGAACTAGTGCTACACTGAGTTATCATCGAAGCAAAAAATTGTTCCATCCACTCTCGATGTTCAGAAAACCTCATATCAACATGGTCCTTGATGGACTGCTCCATGCGTTGTAAGTAGGCCCGTTGAGGCTCCGAAAACACTTCGGCATGACTATGAGAGGGAGATGCATGTCGATCATCAGAAAGTAGCAAAGGCTCAGAAACCGGCTCCTCCTCGGCTCGAGTAGGAGATGAAGGACACTCGAGCTGAGAAGATTTGTGTCCAGTCCATCGAAAATTATCAAAAGTCCCCGAGAAGACCCCCATCTTCTTCAAAACAGCAAAGTCAATAGTAGCTACGGGTTGGCCACCCTCCATCCATGAAATAGGGGAGTTATCCCGATCAAGAATCCCTAGCTTAGTAGCAATTCGGGTGATAAACCCGCCAAAGATAAGGGAACCCTTCCCTTTACGCCGAGCTAGCTCCAACAACCGGGAAGAGAATACATACCCCCAATCTACTAGAAACTCATCATACAACCAATTGAGGACCCCAAGCTCTACCAAAGAAATGGCGCTATTTGAACCTTCATTACCATACAAAGAATGAACCATAACCCGATGAATATAACACAAACTAGGGTCCTTGATTTTGGTGGACTTAATCCGACCACCCGAAGGCCATTGAGCATCCGAAGAAATTTCATGCCAAAAAGAATATTGAAACCGAGTGGAAAATGTCCGGAAGCCTTGACTGTATTTCCACCCAAACCACTCACAAATCTCCTCCAAACGAACACTAAACCACAAACCCATCATCCTAAAAGTGAAGCGAGAGGGTACGCTTAACTCATTCACAACTTCAACATCACACTTCACGGTAGTAAAGAATTCATAGACCAAAGCCGGACAAGTCGGCTCATCCATATATAACCATGTAGGCCAACCGGAAGTAGTAAAAATTTTCTTAACATTGTCCCAAATACCAAGCTTTTCCATGACATGCTTATCAAAATAGCGAAAAGGCAAAACTTTAAGTGATGAAATGGAATTATACCTCTCAAGAGCATCACCGGAGAATGACAAGTTAGGCTTAGCGGAGTGCAAGTCAAGCCCGTAATTTGAAGGGGGTAATGGTAGACCCGATTCTTCACATTCCTTGTGAGTTAGAAAAATTTGAGGTTCCGAAGATGAAGAAGTGGTCTTTTGCCGCTTAGATTGAACATTTCCCTTATTTTTACCACGCTTAGAAGCAACACCACTCATGATTAGCAAATCCCAACTTCAAATAACAAACCAAATAACCACCCAACAAAAATACCGAACAAAACCACAATGATGACCAACAATTTGACAATAATCCCACAATCAATCCGCAACCAAATTCAACACCAAAATTGCAAGCCCTGAAGTGAATTACCGCCACATACCACAAACATCCCAATTACAATAATGAAGATAATCCAAATCCACACTCCTCAAAACTACTACAATACACTAATTAAGGATATAGAAATAAGATAAAAAAATAAAAATAAAAAAAATATATATATATATATATTTGTTTTTTTTATTAAATAAAATAAAATAACAAACCAATTAATAAAAATCAAATCAAATTTAAAACTAAAATAATAATAAAATCAAAAATCAAATTTTAAATTAAATTTAAATTCATTTCTGAATTTATAAAAAAAGTAGTTTAGAAAATTAAAAAAATTAAAATCAAAATTTAAAAAAGTGAATAAAAGTAAACAAAATAAAAATAAAACAAAACTAAACAAAGAAAACAAAAAATAAACAAAAAAAAAACAAAACAAAAACAAAAAAAACAAAAAGAAAACAAAAGGGGGGGAAAGACTTCGCTGTTGTGCAGGTTGGAAACAGGGGGTGCGAAAACACGGGGGGGGGGGGATGAGAGGAAACGGGTGTTGTGGTGTTGTGAGGGAGATGGGAGGGTAGAGGTATGAACTGTGGTGGAGGGTGAATTGGGGCTGTGCCGGAAATTGCATACGGCAGGTGGAAGGAGGAAGTAGGAGGATGTGGGGGATGGGTTGCAGGCGGAGGTGATGACGGAGGTGAACGGAAGAGTGGTATGGTGGTGAAGTCGTGGAAGGAATTTGTAGGAGGGTGGTGATTCGATGTTGAAGAAGGCGGGCTGTTGAGAAGAGTAGCGTGAACGGAGATGGTTGAAAGCAGGGAAGGTAGCACGGGCCGCGGTGGGAGATGCGGTTTTGGCAGGTGGCAGAAGTGGGTGCTTCAGGAAAACAGTGGAGGGGAGGTAGTGAAATGGAGAAGGAATGATGGTGTTGAGAGAATGTGGAGTGAAGGAGGTGGGTGAAGATGGTGAAGAGTGGCGGAATGGAGGCTGGAAGAGGTGCTGTTGGTGGAGGTTATGAACGGAGAAAGGTTGCAGGAGAGGCGCGGGTGGGCGTTGTGCTATGTGGATGATGTTGTGGGCGGCTGAGTTGTAGGCGAGAGGGGGGCTGTTGGCGTGGTGAAGTAGAAGTGAGACAAGAGGGACTGCTGTGAAGAGGGAATTGCGAGGTGGTGCTGTGAGGAAAAAGAAGGGGGGTGGCTGTTGTGTGCAGAGGAGGAAGTAATGTTGGGTATGGTGGTATGTAGGCGAAGGCTGCGAATTGGTGAAGACGGAGGATGCGGGCGGTACTTTATGGTGGTCGGAGAGTGAAGAATAGGAGGTTGGAGGTAAGGGGTGGAGTGATGGGGAATATGGTGGTGATAGGATGGAATAGATGCTAGGATTGTTTGAAGTTTTGGATCGATTATGCACATATCTGAAAAGTGATGAGTGAAAAGGGGGTGGGAGGAAAGAGTAGGAACTGTTTTAGTTCTGTTTTTTATTTTCTATTTTATGAGCTGTCCTGGCAATACGAGAAGTGGGTAGAAGTTTGAGAATTCCCCTCATTTTGAACTAAGCTCTCGACAGAAACCCTCAAAATCTTGTACAGGCTGTTGCACCGCTTGCTGCACGGTCTGTAGCCCGTACGATAGCCCGTACAGTCCTGAAAATTTACAAAATTGTATATTTTTTTTTCTTTTTTTTAGAAAATTTCCACAGATCCTTGAATGCTTGAACAAAATATTAATTCCTGAAAACATGAAACAAACACATCAAGGTACGAGTGGAATAAACATAAAAAATTATAAAAATTAGAATTAACGATACTAAATATTATTGAGCAGGGAATTATTATTACAATTTTTTTAAAAAAAAAAACTCTATTATAAAATTCACTAAACACACCACAAAAATACATAATAATTAACTAACACCCCCCTTTTTTTAGACTTAAGATAGATGAAAAATGGAATCCCCGCTCACTAATATTTAGATCAATCCTCGAACTTACAATATGCATAACGCTATACATAAATGCAAGCGAGGAACAAAATCTAACACACGCATAAAAATATATAAATACATACGTACCTTGGGTTGCCTCCCACACAGCGCCTTTGTTTAATGTCGTTGGCTCGACTTCCCGAATGTGCCTCGTAGCACCAACACACAAACTAACGTAAGAGAAACTCAACCATGAAGGGAATCCGCTAATGAGATGACATCAACGGTGGATTCTTGAAATCCCTCATAGAAAGGTTTGAGACGGTGACCATTCACCTTGAATTCTTTATCGGTAGATAAACTTCGCAAATCCACCGCTCCATGAGGGTAGATTTTCACAACAACAAATGGGCCCAACCAACGAGATCGAAGCTTCCCGGGCATTAACTTGAGACGTGAGTTGTAGAGAAGAACCTTTTGCCCAACATAAAATGATTTAGGAACAAGCGAACGATCATGGAAGTCCTTAACTCTAGCCTTATACGATTGCGCATCCTCATAGGCATTGTTACGAATTTCCTCCAATTCAAGCAAGTTAAGTTTCCGATGAGCCCCGGCAACATTTAGATCCATATTACAAGCCTTGATTGCCCATAAGCTTTGTGCTCTAAGTCAACGAAAAGATGACAAGATTTACCAAAAACCAACTTGTATGGGGACATGCCAATAGGAGTTTTGAATGTCGTTCTATAGGCCCATAAAGCATCTTCAAGACGAACACACCAATCCTTCCTTGAAGGTTTCACCACCTTCTCAAGAATAGACTTAATCTCCTGATTAGAAACTTCAGCTTGACCATTAGATTGAGGATGATAAGCCGTTGCCATTCGATGATAGACCCCATAAGATTTAAGAAGATTTCCCACCAATTTGTTACAGAAATGGGTACCTTGGTCACTTATGATAGCCTTAGGAACACCAAATCGATTGAAGACTTGAGATTTGAGAAATGCAACAACTGCTTTACCATCATCCGATTTTGTTGCCTTGGCCTCCACCCACTTAGAGACATAATCCACGGCCAAGAGAATATAGAGATTTCCATGAGAAGAAGATGGGAATGGTCCCATAAAATCAATTCCCCAAACATCAAAGATTTCTACCACAATAATTGGAGTTTGGGGCATTTCATTCCTTTTTGCAATATTTCCAGTTCTTTGACAAGGTTCACATTGCTTACAAAAATCGTGAGAGTCACGAAAAAGAGTTAGCCATGTAAATCCACATTCAAGCACCTTTCTTGCCGTTCGATCTTTCCCAAAATGACCTCCACAAGCATAAGAATGACAAAATTGAAGAATTGAAGCAATTTCCGACTCTGGAACACACCTTCTTAAAACTTGATCCGCACAATGTTTCCAAAGATAAGGATCATCCCAAATGTAGTGTTTGGCTTCACTTCTTAACTTCTCCCTTTGATACTTAGGCATGCCATTAGGGAAAGTTTTGCATACAAGGTAGTTAACAAGATCCACATACCATGGCACCTCGCTTTGAATTCCAAATAAGTGCTCATCCGGAAATAATTCTTGAAGGGGAGAAGCATCTTCCTCCCTCACAAGTCGACTCAAGTGGTCCGCCACTAAGTTCTCGGCACCTATTTTATCTTTGATTTCTAAGTCAAATTCTTGAAGGAGAAGAATCCACCAAATCAACCTAGGCTTTGACTCTTTCTTCGCCAAGAGATGTCTTAATGCGGCATGATCCGTGTACACAATGACTTTGTAACCAAGAAGATATGAACGAAACTTATCAAGAGCAAAGACAATAGCAAGCAATTCTTTTTCAGTGGTGGTATAGTTCACTTGGGCGGAGTTGAGTGTGAGAGAGGCATAATAAATCACATGAGAGCGTTTGTCAACCTTTTGCCCTAACACCGCATCAACCGCATAATTGCTAGCATCACACATAATCTCAAAAGGAAGAGACCAATCCGGAGCCTTAATGATAGGAGCCGAAGTTAAAGCTTCCTTGAGATGGTCAAAAGCCGCCTTGCATTTTTCATCAATTTTAAATTCCACATCCTTTTGTAGAAGAGATGATAGGGGAAGAGCAACCTTGGAAAAATCCTTGATAAACCTCCTATAGAAACCGGCATGACCAAGAAAAGATCGCACATCCTTGACATTTGAAGGGTACGGAAGACTTGCAATAATATCAACTTTTGCCTTGTCCACTTCAATGCCCTTCCTAGACACAATATGCCCTAATACAATACCTTCTTGGACCATGAAATGACATTTTTCATAATTGAGCACTAAATTAGTCTCCAAGCATCGATCCAAGGCATGTGTAAGAATTTGAAGACATTCATCAAAAGAATCACCCGAAATAGAGAAATCATCCATAAAGACTTCAATCCCATTCTCTATCATGTCGGAGAAAATACTCACCCTACACCTTTGAAAAGTTGCGGGAGCACCACATAAGCCAAATGAGAGTTTACGAAACGCAAACGTGCCAAAAGGACAAGTGAATGTGGTTTTGTCTTGTTCTTCGGGAGCAATGACAATTTGATGATATCCACTAAATCCATCTAGAAAGCAATAGAATTCCTTCCCGGCTAACCTCTCTAGCATTTGATCAATGAAAGGGAGAGGAAAATGGTCTTTTCGAGTTACCGCATTTAACTTGCGATAATCTATGCACATTCGCCACCCATTTTGGACTCGGGTAGACACAAGCTCACCTTTAAGATTCTCCTCAAGAGTGATACCCAACTTCTTAGGAACACAATGTACCGGACTCACCCATTCGCTATCCGAGATTGGAAAAATGATACCCACATCAAGTAGCTTGAGAATCTCTTTTTTAACAACTTCCATCATTGTCGGGTTAAGTCTTCTTTGAGGGTCTCTAGTAGGTTTAGCTCCGTCTTGGAAGAGTATACGATGCATGCAAGTGGAGGGACTAATACCCTTAATATCGGCAATGGTCCACCCAATAGCACTTTTATGATCCTTAAGAACCCGCAAGAGGCGTTCTTCATGTACATTACTCAAATTAGAAGCTATGATTACGGGAAGAGTCTCATTGTCCCCAAGATAAGCATATTTGAGATGCTTAGGCAATACTTTCAATTCCAAAGTAGGAGGATTCTCAATAGAAGGGAGTAATTTAGAATAAGACAGGGGAAGATCAATTTTTGCAAGATCACACCTTTGGGGTAAAGGTTGCAATACATTGAGCTCCATAATTGCCTCATTGGCCTCTTCCGAATTAGGGAATCCGTCATCTTCATTTGCACATCCCTCAATAACCACTTGGAGAGCTTCTTTATTTCCCATGTCAAAAGCTTGTTGGGCTAAACCATCAATAACATCCATGGAGAAAATTGAGTGTGACTCACTAGGAAATTTCATAGCATCATAAATATTGAACTTGACAACTTCATCGCCAAACTCCATAGTGAGAGAACCATCATCCATATTAATCTTGGCCTTTGCCGTTTTGAGAAATGGACGTCCAAAGAGAATTGGTGCGGACTTGATGTTTGATGGACCATCTTCCATTTTTAAGATGTAAAAGTCGGCAGGGAAAACCATTTGATCAACATGAACAAGCACATCTTCAATTACCCCCTCGGGATAGGCATTAGATCTATCCGCAAGTTGAATAATCACATTGGTATTCTCAAGTGCCCCCAAATTTAAAGTTTGGAATATGGAAAGGGGCATCACATTGATTGAGGCACCCAAATCAAGCATAGCTCTTTCAAAGAATTTACCTCCAATCTTGCAAGGAATAGTGAATGTGCCCGAATCCGAACATTTTTTAGGTAACCTCCTTTGAATCACGGCCGAGACATTCTCATCCACCACTATAGTTTCATCACCTCTTAACTTCCTTTTGTTAGTACACAAATCTTTGAGAAACTTTGCATACCTTGGAACTTGGTTTATGGCATCTAGTAACGGGAGAGTGATTTCCACTTTTCGGAATGTCTCAAGCATTTCCTTGTCAACAATGTCTTTCTTTGGTTTAGAAAATTTTGAAGGGAATGGAGGTCGAATAACCACATCCTCATCAATAAACCTTGGCTTCTTTGCTTGTGGAACGTCCTCTTGAACACTTTCCTTTTTACCCACATCAACTTTCTCTTCCTCAATTTCCATCTCATCTTCAAGGTTTTCATCATTAGCCCCCAAGATGTCATCATTTTCAACCTTTCCATTTTCATTATCATTCACCATCTTACCCTTGGCGTTAGCATGAAGGTCCTCCAATTCTTTCCCACACCTCAAGGTCATGGCACTAGCATTTTCTTTGGGGTTCACCTCCGTTTGAGAAGGAAGTTGCCTAGAACCTTGGCTTTGCAATCGATTCACGGTTGTAGCTAGTTGGCTCATTTGCTTTTCCAAATTGGATATACTTTGAGAAGTATTATTTTGAAATTGGGAAGTATTCTTTTCCAATTTGGATATATTTTGAGAAGTGATATTTTGAAATTGGAGGTTTCTTGTTGCCATTTGCTTTATCATTTCTTCAAGTGATGACAATGAAGATGAAGAAGACCCTTGATGGTCTTGGGAATTGTATGGAGGTGGTGGTGGGAGTGATTGAAAATTTTGATTGGGACGTTTTTGTGAGTATGGAGGAGGGTTTTGTTGATGTTGGGTGTTGTAAGCGTTTGGATTTTGGTATTGGTTAGAGTTTGGTGCATTGGGATTTCCATATCGAAAATTAGGGTGGTCTCTCCAACCGGGATTGTAGGTGTTACTATAGGGGTCATACTTCCTTTGGGGTGGTTGTCCCGAAAAACCTCCAATAGCATTAATTTGCTCTTCAGGTTGTTGGAATGATAGGCATTCGTTAGTAGCATGATCCGACATATTGCAAACACCACAATATTTTTGTTGTTGAAGATTCCCAACGGCTAATTGACGAACCAATGATGCAAGGTCCGAGATTTGGCCCTCTAACTTTTGAGTTGCCACTTCATTCACGGAAGGGTTCTTGACATGCACTTGACGATCCCCAAATTGGCGCGAATTCTCGGCAATCTTGGTTATTAACTTTCTAGCCTCCTCCGGCGTTTTATCCACAAGAACTCCACCACTTGAAGCATCAAGGTGCAATTTAGCACTATATTCCAAGCCTCCATAGAAGTAGTGAATGAGCAACTCTTCTGATATCAAGTGTGGAGGACAACTTTGACAGAGCTTTTGAAACCTTTCCCAATACTCATACAATGTTTCCCCGGAGTATTGCCGAATGCCACAAATTTCTTTGGAGATGCCCGTAGCCTTTGAGTTAGGGAAGAATTTCCCCAAGAAAGCACTTCGCATTTGCTCCCATGTAGTGATTGAGTTTGGGAGAAGGTAAAATAGCCATGCCTTGGCATTGTCTCTCAAGGAAAAGGGAAATGCTTTCAACTTCACTTGTTCTTCCGTAGCATTGTTTGGTCTCATTGAAGAACATGCCATTTCAAATTCTTGAAGATGCCTAAAAGGATCTTCCGTGCCTTCACCTCCAAACTTGGGAAGGAGGGCAATAAGACCACCCTTTAGCTCAAATGGTTGTCCTCCCGGAAATACAATGCACAATGGTAGTTGAACGGAGCTAGGAGAAGCAATCTCCTTGAGTGTGCGTTGATTAGGATTTTCCATGACTTGATCAATGTTGTCGTCCGGTGATGAGATAGGAATAACAAGGGGAGGACCCTCGTTCAACTCCTCTTCCTCTTCCGAAGGTGAACTAGAAATAAATTGACTTGATGAATCTATATTGGCACTTGAATTCCTTTGATTCCTTCGCAAGAGTCTCTCGGGATTAGATGAATACGCAAGATCACCTAAACAAGAAGATCGAGTCATGCATAGCAAAAATTTCTAAAATCAAGAAAAATAGATAAAGGAGAATTAATATGAAGTCCTTTGATAATTATATTAATTCTAACTTAATTAATATTTTAATTAATTTATAGAATAAATTAATTCTGATAGATTTAATTTATCAAATAAATCAACCAAATGAATTAATCAATTAAGAGAGAATTAATACACATCCTTGATAGCATAACCCTTGTGATCTTCTATGTCTTGATAAATCTGATCCTCCACAAAGGTTATTCCTCAGCCAATCTTGATAGCAAAATCCTTATGGTTAATAAATCTGACACTACTGTTTCTACCACAATGATTTTCCCTTATATCTGTCTTTATAGCTTGAACCACTGAAGTTAATGACGAACTACCATTGCTTAATGTTGACACTCGATGCACGGTCTGGTTCATGAGTGACTAACTGCAATGACGGTACTTCATATATTGACTCTAAAGTTGTGGTTCATATCTTCTTTTCTTCACTCTTTAATCAAACCTTTTTAATCTGTATTCTGCCACTATAGGAACCTCTTGTCACTATAAATAGAACCCACTATCTTGATTACTCCACTGACGCTTGATCAACTGAATGAAGTTCTTCAAGTGTAGTATACCTCAAAACGGTAGATTATCTTGGTCTTATTTCTTTTTACAGTTGAGCATTTGAGATCCCTGTGACAATATGTATATACTATTTACTATTACATTCTTGTTTAAGTTGAGTTGAATCCTCAATGTTTATAAATAGGTTAAACATATGACTTTCATTTATACATCTTTTAGCTATGAATGGTTTTTGAACATCCTTTATTGTAATAAAGGATACCCGAATCTATCATATATTAATTAACCAATCACAAAATTGTAAATTATTTTTACACTAATCAAAATCTACAAAATTTTAGACAAATTAAACTTAATGTAACTGGTCACGCCCGTCGTCGACGCGCCAAATTGATAATGATTTATTTATGCTCTACTATGTTCGCACTTAACTATAAAATATAGCAAATGGGGCAAGTAGGGATCGAACCCAAGGGAATAGCGTTCAAAACTAGTGTAATGTAAAATGGTGGGAGGGGGTTTTAAGTTGATTGTGGTGTTTTATCAAACACCTTGCCTACAAGAAATAAATTGCTAGAGAACTATAACCAAATGAATTTACAATCATCCAATTTTACCAACACAACTAGGCACAATAAGTGAATTAGCAAGATTAAGAGATATTTGACCCAAGGATTAATGCAAATCAAGCACTTCAACCCAACAAACAAGCAAAATATATCCAACTCTACCTAACCAAGATAATTGGTGAAGCACACAATCACTTATTTCTCTTCTAAAAACACTAATTTAGTGAAGCACATAAATTAGCTCTCTTGACAATAGCAACCAATAATGAAGCACTATCAATTTAACCAAGTCAAGGAATTAAACAAAGAGAGGCTAGGACAAACCCAAGGATGAGAAGCTCAACCTAGGTATTTGCACTTGAATTTTGTGGATTTAGGTACACTAAATCTTGTACTACTATAATGAATGAAATAATGATTACGTATTAGAACAAACAATTAGCAATTGAAGATACAAGAAGAGTAAGGTGAAGAAACTTACAAATCTTCAAGCAAAATCATAGGCAATACAACACAAATATTCAAGATAGAGTGAAATAGATCTTACTTAAAATGGAGTGGGTTTAGTACAAGAAATGCTTCCTTGAGCCAAATATATGGAGTTAGTTACTCATAATCAATGCTAGATTATGAGTAATTGATGTTTCTCTCTTAATTCTACTAACCCTAATTTTGTTCTTGAAGAGGCAAAGAAGAGAGGAAAAATAAGATGTAGGTTAAGATCCTTTGTTAAGAGAGATGTTATGTTCTTTTAATACACAGCAGCTCTGTACGGCCTGTTGAACGGCCGTACAGCTGCCCGTACAGAAAACTTGCTCCTTTGAACGGCCGTACAGCTGCCTGTACGAGATAAACTCTTCAAAATAATGCATTAAACACCTCCCGGCATCACGAGCTTGCATCTTCTAACTTCCCTCTTGAATAATCTTCGCTTTCAAGCCCAAAATAATCCATCTTTTAAACAATTAAGCATGAGGCCTGAAAGATGAAAAACATAATTAATATCGATAAAACAAAATTCGAAACTAACAAAAATGCAAGAGAATAAAGGACAAAATGTGTATAAAATACACATTATCAGTAACATATTTCACTATTGGATCTAGATTCTACGTTTCAGCCAAGATTAAACTCAACTCAAGTTACACTCAATAACAGTTGATTTTAATTTTTTATATCAATTAATTAAACATAATAACTGCTAATTTTTATTTTAACGATTAACTAATAAACAATTTTTATAAAATCAAATTCTTATAAACCAAAAAATACAATTATTATATCAATTAAACATTAAGGGAAATTTAAGCCGCTTATTCCCTATTCTCCTTCAGACCTAGCCAACTTTGATAAACTAAGTGTATGCATCAATTTTCCTCATGCCTAAATCATATCAATTTCGGTTAAGGTGCTAGTTTATATTTTTTTTGTTATTATATGACATACTATACTTGGACAGATTATATTTTTATTTCAATT
Organism: Saposhnikovia divaricata; assembly: GCA_036435485.1. Lineage (NCBI taxonomy): Eukaryota > Viridiplantae > Streptophyta > Magnoliopsida > Apiales > Apiaceae > Saposhnikovia > Saposhnikovia divaricata. Next base: position 78,654,257 of record CM071599.1, read on the forward strand.
ATATATATATATATATATGTATCATATGTTTCGTGTTTTAATTATCCAATAAAATCAACAAAAAAATTTCTAACATAAAAAATAGAAAACGATTAAGGTTATCATCATCTTGACTATCCCAGAGTTAATTCCCATTAAAATATTCAGTGGCGCACTCCAATAATTCTGCGACTTACTGAATTCTAGGCCTTAATCCTTACCACATTACACTGATTTGTTTACATTATTAGGCGTGTCTATAGAAAAAAGTCTTTTACAGTGTTGGGTTGTCAATGTTATTCAGTGATTACTTAACAATTTTATTCTAAATACGATAATTATTTAATTTAAAAATAATACAACAATATATGAGTCTATAAATCTATAATAGATATTTTGATATCTCAAACTCTCAATTCAAAATCATAAGGTACAATCAAAATCATGAATTAAAAATTGTTAACAATATAAAACTATTTAGTAAAATATTCTAAATAAATATTCAAAATTTAAGTTATGTAAAGTATTAAATAATTTGGTAAAAAAAAAAAAACTAGCATCAACCAATTGAAACATTAAAATGAATTGTAAACCAATCATCTTTCACATTTTAATTACGAATTTTTTTAACTATGCAATAATTAATGGAAAAACAATTTGATCTTCCAATATATTTGAATTATTCAAAATATTAAATATATACACTCTTAAATAGTACTATACATTATTTGGTGTTTAAATTATCAATCAAAAAATAAATTTTTTAGAGAGTTAATGAAAATAATGTTAGTGAATATTTTCATAATAAATTGGTCAATTTAGCACAATTTTTTTTTATAAATCACTATGTATTTATAGATAATTAATTCATCTATAAAAGGACATATGTTATCCACATAAATAATCAAACTTGCACAAATCATCAATAAAAGGGCATACAACATCTACAAAAATACTTAAAATTGAACAAATACATAGTAAAATAGATCACTAATTTCCTTTATCAAATCATTGAACAGGTCTTCAATTATGGTACATCCATCATCTATATCTCTAAATTATGCAGCCTTTTCGGCGAAATAATCTAACAATTTGTTATAAACGTGAGGAATATGTATATCTGATTTGTCAGAGCGTATTCAAACAATCAACGAAAACTGTGATTCTACACTATCCAAATCAATGAACTAATATAACAAAATCTAATATATGGGTATACAAAATCCACGTATATGATATTAGGCTCTCAACAAAAAGAGATATTTATTGAAAGCCAAAGTAAAATAAAGGAAAAGAAAATGAGGCTTATCATTCACAAGGAGATAATACAAAATTTAATATTTCGATAGATAAAATCCACCAACGGGTAACGAGGTACTAGACTCTCAATAAAGAGATTTATTTATTGAAAAATAAAGAAAAATAAATTAAATATTATAAAAAAAAATATAAAAAACCAAAAAACTGATATTAGCTCCTAAACTTTAGTTTAGCATATTTTGGGAGAGGTGAAGAGAGAGAGAGAGAGAGAGAGAGAGAGAGAGAGAGAGAGAGAGAGAGAGAGAGCAGCAGCAGCAACAACAACTACGGTCTTTGTTATAAAATTTATTAATATTGATAAATAAAAAGGTTGATACACTTAAATTATTTATTATTTTTAATAAAAGGGTGCCTTTTTGAATTTTATATTTTGGAATTAAAGTAATCGTATATTCCCATATGAGCATATATTGAATTTGCTTGGTTGGTTGATTATAATTTATTTTTTAATATCAACAAAGCATAAAATATGGGTAAGAAAACGCAGTAACTTGGTAGAAAGATTCTACACAAAGAGAGATATTTGTTAACAAAAAACAATATTAAGAAAAATAAAAAAGAGAGTTTCATTTTGTTTTGGAGACTTTACATCGTGCATACTACCCTTAGTTTAGTTTTGTAACATCTCAATGTTGTTATAAGACACATAATTATATAGTTACATAACATGGATATAGAGTGATATTTCATGTAATTGTCATACTTTTTCTATTCGCATATTTCATTTCATTTCGTGTATACGAAAAAATTCATGTAGTTTAGTGTCATTTTGTGTTATAATTTTGGTACACGATTCAATATAATGTCATTTTCGTTCAAATTACACGACATGAATGTACAAAACGATTTTTTAGGTCTACATAAGCTATTTTTGTGTTCTAATTTCAGGTACACGATTCAATACCATGTCATTTTCGTTCAAGACCCTAAAGTACACAACATGAATGTGCAAAATGATTTTTCAGGTCTACATAAGCTATGTCTTCTTATATATGTCGGAAAAATATACTCACTTTTAAAGAAAAATGAATTTTAGGTTATTTAACCTAATTTCTAAATTACAAGGGCACATATATAACAATGCGATTATGTGTTTATATATTACAAACTTGATTTCAATTTTATGGACAATAGCTTATTTTCACAAGTTAGTCAAATAGAAAAAAGATAAGTGATACTCATTTTTATATGTCTTAAATTAAGAGTAAATTAAACTTAAATTTATTATACCATGTTTTACTATAAAAGAATAAAAAATCCAACATACAAACATCCAACCTGAAAATACACAATTTAAGTTGTTTTTACAATTAAATAAGCTAAGGTCAATCACCATAAACTCTAACAATCATACGTTACTCCAAGAGCGCGATATATTGAATTTGTTTGGTTAGTTGATAATATTTATTTTTCAATAGCAAACCAATTAATTAATAAAAGGACATATAATTTGTAAAAAAAATATTGAACGATCACATAACAAACTAGATTAGATGAAAGTTTCTATTGTTATAACTACGTTTGTTTCATGTATCTTGCACAATAGATATCCTTTCTCATATCGCTGCAACCATTTTTTGATAGATAGTCTAATGATTTATTTGAGTCGTGAGGATTGAGTGTCTATAAATTTTTAATCTGTAATCGGAAAAATTAACCACGACCATACAAATATTTTCAATGTATTAATATAATAAATATTTTAAGGATCCGATATGGAATAAATATACCGAATTCTTAGAATATGGGTGAAAAATTTGTTAACATGGTACTTAGAAATATTCTCTAACAAAGAGAGAAATAAAATGAAAGCTAAATTTTAAAAAAAACAATAAAGATGGGTTTTGAACTTTTCAACGGGGGTTGTATTTGTTTTGATGATTGGTTCATAATATTAATATTAATTCAATTGGTATGAATTCACCGATAAGTAATTTTTATACTTAAGTTAATTAACATTCCAATAAAATTAGTGATAGTTTAACAATTATTTTCCAATTAAATCTACGCGTAAACAAAAGAGAGGAGACATTGACGATTTTTTACGTTGAAAATTTTATTGGATTTGTGTATTCTACTTATAATTCGTTTTTATTATCAAAATACCCTTACTAACAACCAAATACAATCTATACTATATTATAATAAGCGAAAGGGGGTATAATTTGTAGTTTGGTTAACCCCTTATTTTTTGTTATCCCCTCATTTTTGGTTATCCGTCATTCACAACCGTTAGATCTTCAACTCAAATAGATCATGACCGTTAAATACAATAATACTAAAAGTTGTTATCTATAGAGGTCCAAGGTTCGATTCCCGCTAACAACATATTAATTTACATTTAATATTAAAAATTATTATATACAAAGATGTAAAGTTCAAATTCTTTCAGTAACATATTAAAATTAAAATTTATAATATTATATTATAATATGAACAAATTATAAAAAATTAAAAGTAACCGTGCTTTGCACGGGCTATAAGCTAGTTTTAATAATAAGTGCAAGAGAGATTTTGTCTAAAATTTTGATAATCGGTAATTTGATCATCCGTACAACAAAATAAATAAGAAACGTTAGATTTTAAAATAAATAGATGAAAATCGTTGGATCTAGCATAAAAACTATTTTATATTTTAATATGTCATAAACTAAAAAGTATATTTTTATTGAAATACGAAAAGGTGTATGTTAATTATTTAAATCATGTATAATTAGATTTTCTACATTGAATAAAATTATCAGTGTAGGACTTCTATATTGAATAAATTTTCTACATTGAATAGCATTATCAATGTAGGACTTCTACATTAAATAGGATTAATGTAAAAATTAATAATTATATTTTGTCTTGAGATTCTGGATGTTTCCATTTGAATAATAAATTTGAAATCATCACTAAATTAAAGATAATTTTATGAGTTTCGCGTGAATTGTAAAATCAACCAAATCTGATTTCTAAATCTCAAGATAGAGCCTAAATAGTAAATATGAACTTTTTTCCTCTTAATTTTATTATATAATAAGATATAATTAACTAACAACTATACACATATTTATTCACAAAAGCAAGCATATATAGAATATAATTAGAAGATTTTTAGGCCGTGACATAAACTCAATGGACTTATTAATTAAGCTTTATTAGTGACTTTAAATTTAATTTATAAAATATATGTTGTTATTAGGGATTGAATCCTATGATAATATTCGTGTACTCGTTTATTATTCTACTCTTATTATATAATAGGATATAATAGGATATAATGTTGCAGGTGGTTTATATACACAACACTACTGTATCGTATTCTCCCATTATTTAATTTAGCTGAATAAATTTTCCAAAGCTATTATCCTGTACCCACATTCAGAATTGATCCAAAACTACAAGCTAATAAATCAAACCGAGGGCCAGGATGTTAATTTTAGTAATCAAAGCTTTATATTTTTGTTAGTAGTGGTTTAACTCAAATTTGTGAATGTCAATTGTGATGCTATTATTTTCAGGAATGTTGGTGTCGAGTGGATAGTTCGGGAAACTTTTGTAATAAATTTTATTGTCAAGAATATTTATATTCTATTTATTAATTAAGCAATCTGAAAACAAAATGGCTATTTGTTTAGCTCGTTTTTTGTTTCACAATCAAGTTGTAGTTGACAGTTTGGGGTTTGTCCCGGCTAAGTTCCAATGTTTTAGTATTAATAAAATTTCTTGTTTATCAAGAAAAAAAAATTCATAGCTTAAAATATTTGACAAGTATGACATATTTAATGCATTTATATAGACCAAATAATTCAAATCCAATTTTTTTTTTTATAAAACCAAGTCAGGAAAATATTCCAGTACAAACTCAATGCCAGCGCCAGAATGTATTAACTCATTAATTAAGATGCATTATTTTAACATTGCAGTTTTTTTTTTTTAAAAATCCGGTGTCGGGTTAGTTTTCGCGCACCTCGACTATTTTCAGGATCAGCTTTAACCCCATGCCACACATGCAATGACATGGGGCCCATTAGGAAGGGGGGCCTATTTTTTTTATAAAAAAATTAGTTATATCATATTATATGTTTATTATAATAAACAATATAAAAACTGAATAATAAGTATTAGAAAATACCACTAACATATCTATTTTTGTAATCACAAAAATCGAAATACCACAAGCTTCTATAGGATTATAAACCCCATTTATTCTGGAGGTAGATTATGTAGGAAGGTAACTTTCTCTGATTGTTCCGTCCCCAAACGACCAAATAATCAATTAGTAATATTATGGAACTTTTTCATTTAAGGGGTAAAGCTAATTGTCGAACTAGAAGCTCCTTCAAGTGCAAAAAAAAAAGAGGAAAAATAAGAAGAGTTTGCATGTAGATAGTAAACCAAACCAAACCAAACATACCCAGTATATCCCGCTTAGAGCAGGGTCTGGGGAGGGTAGGTTGTACGCAGACCATGCCCCCACTTTTAGGGTAGGGAGGCTGTTTCCGTGAAGATCCTCGGCTATGTGCACGACATATACTGTGTGTGATATATACAAAGGAATCTAAAAGATAAGCGAAAAAGCAATACCTGAGCCCATGGTTTTCTCCACACGGGACTTACCTACCATGCCCCTAGATACCACCAAGCGAAGCTCCGTGCACCTGCACAATCGGGAAACATATGATAATAAAAATTAAAACTGAAAATGGAAAAAGATAGCGGAAAAAGCCGAACTCCTATGATAAGGCCATCCGAGACAACCCAACTCTGAGGTTCTCCACTACAGAGCCGTCCCCTAGAAGAGAGTCCACCACTCTGATCTGCCGCCTCCACGAACACCTGTCAGCGGTCATGGTCTCACTTAGGTTCATAGCCTTCAAATCCAACCTAAGCTGCTCTTCCCATGACCTCCTCGGTCTGCCTCTCCTCCTCATCCCAACAACCGAAAGACTCTCGACCCTTCGCACTGGGGCTTCCGGCCGCCTCCTACGGACGTGGCCGAACCATCTCAACCTCCCTTCCCTAACTTTCGCAGAAAGTGGCACCAAAATAATTAATATAGTGATAGTGACAAATGCAAATAGAAGAAGATAGATAGTGACAAATGCAAATAGAAAAAACGGGGGCCAAAATAGTTAATAACTGAAATAATTTTAAATATATGTTCGAAATTATATTTACAATACATGCATTATTATTCAAAAGCTAATTGATGATTTTTTTTCGAAATAGTAAGCAAAAACAAGGGTCAAAGACAAGCATTGGACATTTTTTTTGAAAAAATGATAGAAAAATTCAAAAAAATTATTCAAAAACAAGATTACATATAAAAAGTTGAAAATATTGACAAATTTGCAGTAAAAATGGATTGAATCCCTGTAAGTTGTGACCTCCTAAACCAAAATTTGTATTCTAATCATGTACTTAGTAAGCCAAACGTTAAAATAAATAATATTTGTTTCAAATCTTTGAGGGTGCCTATTTTAAAATTTTCGCAGGGGGCCTTTTCCCTATCGGAACCTGTAACGCCCCCAAATCCCCTACAGGAATCCAGGTCGTCACACCTCTTGCGGAATATTCAATCACCCGATCACAATGTACTTTACAACAAAATCCATAATAAACTCCCTCTTATCCTCCACAGGTTATAGTCTTAGAACAAGCACTCGAAATACAAAAGTTATTACAATACAAACTCACCTCCCAGAATCTCTGAAATATTATTACAACATACAAAACACTCAACAATAAAGCATTAAACAAATTTATTCCATCTTGTACCCTCCTTTGATATTATAAGGCTAATGGGTTGAAATTAATAGCCCTTCTCTTTCCCTTTGCCACGGTTCGCCATGCTAGAGCCGTTTTTAGATGCCGCTGATTAATAATATTTAAATAGCAAGAATGAGCCAAAGAATGCCCAGCAAGTATATACAGATATCATATAATACAACAACAACCCACTCAAAATATGTTTTTACTACTCTATAAGAGTTATAAATATAATTACTTTTGAAAAGAGATCAACTCAGAAATTCTTATAAACCTCGAAATACGACTCCAATATATCTCAATAACTTCTCAAAATACTACTCGAAAATAAGTTTAATAACTCCTCAGAACTACTCAATTTGTTTGAAATAATATAATATAACAACTGCTCACATCAACACCCTAGTTAACAGAACCACAAAGGCATCTATTAACTGATAGGATGTCAATTGGATTTCTGCTCAGAACGCCTACTCAAGTAATGGATGATCAATCCATTATCACTACTCGTTTTCTATCGATAGAAGGATGTGCCGAACTTTCGATCACAGCCTAAATACTACTCAATTGGGCCGGTGCGTTATTCCGGTCACTTTTACCTTAATAAGCAATGAACAATAGACACCAATAATATAGTTTCCCTCTCGAATGAGTAGAGGAAAATATTATGAAAAACTGTTCTGATTATGGAGTCGAAATGAGGTGACCCATATCTGTATACATAACTTACTTTATATATATATCCTCACTCTTAAATATAAACTCGAACGAAGTATCTCAATAAACGTACCAACAATATGGAACAACTCATGAAATAAGTTTGAACACCTCATGATATAATATGCCTGGATAACAGCTCAACAATAATATGTATGTAAATTGCATGAATAAAAATCTGGTATAAATCACTCGAAAGAATACTTGATTTTGATAATCGAAAACTTAATCAGCATAATTATGAATTTTTAAAAATAGAAATACTCCGAACAATGGAGTACGAATTAGTAAACTTGCCTGGTTCTGCGATACGATACTCCAACCTGCTCCATACCTCTGGTTCTTCGACATTTCACCTTCTCGGGCCTAGTTCAGCTATCATTTAACTCAACTTCTGATCACCTTTCAATCAACTTCTTCTTACCAATGTATAATACCCTTGCATATCTACAACTTTCGTTCATCATGTTTTTCCAAACGAGTCTCCTAACTCATCCTAAATCCTACCCTAAAATGGATCCTCGAATAATTCCAAACTCAACATTTTTACGCGAAACCTTTTCCATTTTTAAATCTCACAAATAATAATTTACTAATAATCCGATTTTTAACTTCTAAAATAATCTGGTTCGATCTGGTTCTTCAAAATAATCCGAAAATGCTAAATACCAATCCTCTAAAATAATACCATTGACATCCTATATAAAAACTTAATCAATAAATAATCCTCAAACAATTATCTTACCCCACGAGAAAGAAGCATAATTAACCAATTAATCCTTGAGACAACAAATAAATCCTTAATTTAAATAAATAAATCCTCGAGACAATAAATAAATCCTCAATTTAAATAAATAATTCCTCAAGACACAATTAATCCTATTTACTCAATTTAAAACCATAATACTATTCCACTTTAATACCCTCATCATTTTAAATACCTCTTTTATCAATGAATCAATAAATCTCTAAGTTACGACCAATTATTCACAAAATATTATAAATGATTGCTAACAATTATTTATTAAAAAATGCACTACTATTATTCCCTCTAAATTCTCAGAAAATCCCTAATTTAATAATATAAAACTCACAACCAAAATTATTCAAGAATCTATTTTTTTTTATTCAATTTAAATCCATAAATATTAATAATAATCTCACTAACTAATTTTCCCTTTAAATCTCGTAAAAAAATAATATAATCCGTTTTTAATCACTAAATAAATCTGGTCTTATCCGATTAATTAAATAAATTGGAAATATTAAATATCAATAAAAAACTATAACCCTTTTTAATCCTATTTATTCTCAATTAATCCTCTTTTTATTAATAAATCAAATAATCTTTAAATTATGCTAAATAATCACAGAATATTTTAAAATAATAATCTAACTATAATTTATTCCAAAATAATAAATTAAACCCCCCTTTTATTATCAAAACCATAAATATATAATATATGTCACAAAAATATTTTTAATTAAATCTAATAAACCAATCACCATCTTAAATTAATTATTCACTACTAATAATTTCTAAATTTTAATAACACCTCAACTAAATCACAAGTTTTTAAAAATCAATTATTGCAACAAATTTTAAAAATATAAATCTTTTTATTTAAATCCAATTTAAAACATAAAAATAGAAATATTGATATTAATCCACTATTATTCTAATATTATTAGTTAAATAGATTCCACCCGTGGGCCCCACTTCCCATGGTGGACCCCACGCCCCCCCCTCGGCTAGCTCGAACACACCCCCCTCCCCTGCGTTTTCTCCCTCGACAGCATCTCTCTCTCCCTCCCTATCTCTCTCAGCCTCTCTCTCTCTCCCTCTCTCTCTCTCTCTCCCTCTCCCTCTCTCTCTTTCCCGCGTATCTCCGTCGACCTTCCTTCGACTGCACACCTCACCGACCCCCTCCCCTTTCCGATAACACTACAACACCCATCCCCGATTACTCCGATTTGAACACAACCAAGCAATCACTCTATCATCTCCTCTCTTAATCTCTCCAATCTCACTCTCCTCTCTACACTATAAATCTCTCCTTATATCTCCGGCCGGCAACCACAACAAACAACTCTCCGGTCAAACACCATAGTCTCCGATTCAACACACCCAACAATCTCTGTTTATCTCCCCCTCTCCCTCCGATTAAATCCCTCAACAAATCACAATATGTTCCTCACCAATCCGAATACAATCGGACAAAACAAAAAAAAAACAAAAATAGATAACTAGATCATGTGGTTCCTCTGTTTTTATGAATATAGGGTCTAGTTTTGGTTTAATAAAGAGACAGTAAGGTGTTTTTTTTTATTATTGAAAAAAAAATGATACACATCCCCATCTAAATAAGATGAAACCAATCACTAATGCTCTCAGCACTGACCCGTAGTGTGGTTAGTAATTAAATAAAAAGAAATAAATCATGGAAGACAAACCAAAATGTCTTAATAATGATTAGGCTTAGTGCCATGTTTGCTGAAATAATTCGTTTCCCCCTGCTGGCTAAATAAAACTAGACTCTAATCTCGTTTCTTAAAATAAATTCGACCCAAAACTAAAATATTATTTTTCCTAATTCTAATAAAAGTCAAATAGATATAATTAAATAGATATAATATAATTTTACTTACATACGAATATTTAAAAATTTCGAAAGTTTACGAAAACGCTCTAATAAAAAAAATATACCAGTGCATCACTCTTAAATAAAATTTAAATATCGAGTAAGAAAAAAATTATTCGAAAATTCGCGGTTATTACAGAACCGGCCCTGACTATTCCGGAGGATTGCTAGCACACTCGTACCCATCGAGCATGGCAATCCAGTTACTTCCGTATCTTCCAGGGATCGAACGTGGTGGGTTTTAACATTGCAGCTTTCTTCTTCTTTTTCTCCTCCTGCTCTTGTTTGTAGGCATAATAAATCGAACCATGGAGGATAGAGTTCAACTCCAAATCCCTGTAACTGTCTGGTACCTTGGTCTGCACTGTGTCTGGTACCTTGGTATGTACAGTGTATGGTAACTTGGTCTGCACCGTGCCAAGCTTTTTAACATAGCATGGATGGAAAATCTCTGAAAGCTGTTTCTCGTGCTCCTCGTCCAATCTCTTAGTAAATGTCGGAGACTCCAAGTATTCAGCTATGATGGCATCCTTGCTCTTGGTCAACTGAGCAATCTCCTCCCTCAGCTGCTTGATAGTTTTGGTGTCCTTGATTTTCTCCCACTCTAGAGATCTATATCGCTCAATCCAGCTCTTCATATCTTCCTGATGACGTGTGATATCTTTACAAATTAACTGCACTGACTTCTCCATCTCATCACACTGCAGCTTGTGCTCTTGCTTCTTCGACTCCTTGCAAGCACTCGCATCAATCTTGCTCTTGTCTGTTTCGACAAAAGGAATAAAAGGTTTATACACAAAATAAGAAGGATTATATAAATATGCAAGTAAAAGTAAAAGAAAAGTATAAATTTGTCCGTTGGCACTGTGGAACTGAGACAGAACCCTGAAAGAAATCCTACATAAGTACATAACAATTAACAAGTACATGTAATTGATCTGACTCTTATGTTGGCCTAACTGTGAGACGGTCTTCTCTTCACAATGCCTGATGTATATTATCGACCCCCTATCAGTAAGGCAGACTTGGTCCTATTGCTCCTGTCCCACTATATTACAAAAAACTCTACCTTCCAGTCAGGCAAGGAATCAGGAGATGACGATGTCCTAAAGACATGCGACTGATTTGGCCATTATAGATGTTAAGTATCATGTGTGAAAGTGCTGCTTGTAATTAGCATATGCGTCTAAAAAACTTACATTAGGCTCTATGTTACGCACTGAATTAAGGAAACACATATAACCCTCCAACAGCTTGGAATTAGTTGAGCCCGAAAAATCCAACCCTACCCAAGAAGAGCGCAATCTTTTATACTTTTCTTTTTTTTGACACCAAAGAAGAATACTCTATTAAATTGGAACATCACTATTACAAAGAGTTAACACCTCAGATGGGGCATTCTGAATATTAAAGCTACAATCAGACATAAAACAGGATTGCCTAGCCAACCAATGGGCTACTCTGTTTGCTGATCGTTTAACAAAATAGTATTCAGCATTTGCAATATCATGCACCAGCTTCTTACAATCTTCGATTATCAAACCAATAGTAGATGCAAGTACTGTCGGGCTACGCACAGCTTGAATGACATTAATGCAGTCCGTTTCCAGTACCACTCTTTGCCACTGCTTCATCTAAATCCAGCTCAAAGCTTCCTTGAATCCCAGCGCTTCTGCCATCTCTGCATTTACACTTCCAGCGAAACCAGAGACTTTAGCTTCCAGAAACATACCGTTGTGATCACGAGCAACAGCACCATAACCATACTTCTGTTCTCCATGAAAAAGGGCTGCGTCCACGTTTATCTTAATTGTGTCAACATTCGGTTTAGTCCACTGCTCCTTCCCGTCCATTGTATGACAAACAGCAACAGGCGGAATAAAAACTTTAGACTGAGCATCTTTCCATTGATCAAGAGTAACACGTGAATCACGAACCACCTCGTCCACATGAGGATAAGTATTGTGCCACACAACCTTATTTCGGGCTAACCATACTGCCCATAAAAGCATTACTACCTCAGCCACTCTAGAGCTGGTAAACTGCAACATCATTTCTTCCAGCCAACTAGGAAAATCATCTCCTTCCCCTACATGAGTATCCAGACCCACTACACTACCGCAAGCTTTAGCAAACTGACATTGAACAAGGCAGTGCATCGTTGACTCTTCCATTACATTACATGTGGGGCACTGTACAGAAATGGGAATACCTTTTAACGCCAAAGTTACACGAGTAGGAAGAAAACCCTTGCAGGCCCTCCATAAAAAATCTTTAACTTTGGGAGGGATCTTCAAGTTCCACAACTTCCTCCAAAAGCCAGAATTTGCATTAGAAGCCCAACCCCCTTTCAGCGTTTGAATTAACCTATAAGCACTTTTAACTGTGTAAAAACCACTTCTTTCCTTACACCAAAAACGAGCATCATCGTCGTGATTACTACTCAGAGGAATGCCATAGATCTGATTCTGATCTCTAACCCCAAATAGATCTCTAATAACCTCTACATCCCACTCCTTAACACCCATTTTCAATAAGCTACTAACCTTTTGATTCACCAGACCTGGGTGATTGCTAATGACAAAAGGGTTTGTATTATCTGGAAGCCACGCATCATCCAAAATTCTGATTTTTTTCTCCTGATCCTACCCTCCATCTGACCCCTACTTTTATCAACTCTTGTGAAGCAAAAATGCTTCTCCAAATAAAACTAGGGTTACTACCCAGCTCCGCCTCAAGAAAAGAGCACCGGGGAAAGTATCTCGCCTTGCAAATTTTAGTGACCAGCAGATCTTCTTGGCTAAGCAATCGCCAACCTTGCTTTCCAAGAAGAGCGATGTTGAACTCATGCAAATTTCGAAAGCCCATACCTCCATTAATTTTAGGCTCACACATTCTCTCCCAACTTGCCCAATGTAATCCCTTACTATTATTCGATGCTGAATTCCACCAATACTTGCACATAAGTTGTTCAATCTCATTACACATCGTTTTAGGCAACAAAAAAACTCCCATTGCATACGTTGGAAGCGACTGAATTACCATCTTCAATAAAATCTCCTTGCCCGCTTTCGAAATAATCTTCCCATTCCAACTCATAATCCTGCTACGAACCCTATCTTTTAAGAAACCCAAAATAACATTCTTATTACGACCCATAGTATTCGGTAAACCCAAATACTTGCTATTCACAGTAGCCTCTCCCATTCTCATTTGATTACAAACAGCAGCCTTAACATCATCCCTTGTATTCAAGCTAAAAAAGATAGAAGACTTACTTCGATTAACTTGCTGCCCAGAGGCTCCTTCAAAAATATGAAGCAATTGACAGACCTTAGCAGCCTCATTAACATTAGCTTTGCAGTAGAGGTAGCTATCATCCGCAAAAAGCATATGCGAAATAACTTGTGCTCCATTAGCCACTCGACAACCATGTAACCATCCCTGTTGAACAAATCTATTTATAAGTGCAGTAAAACCCTCATGGCAAATAATAAATAAATACGGGGAAATAGGATCCCCTTGCCGGATGCCCCTCGATGGAACAATAGGACCTATCTCTCTACCTCCATGAGTCACTTTGTACCGGACTGTTGATAAACATTGAACAAGAAGTTGAATCCATCTTTCAGCAAAACCCATTTTCCTCATAATAGCTTCAACAAAGTTCCATTATACCCGATCGTACGCCTTGCTCATGTCTAGCTTGACTGCCATAAACCCATCATTTCCTTTCCTCTTTCTCTTTAAATAATGCAAAATCTCGAAAGAAACCATGATATTATCCGAGATAATGCGTCCCGAAATAAAAGCACTTTGATTAGCAGATATCACTCTATCTAGCATGGGTTTCATCCAATTGGCAAGAACTTTAGAAATCAATTTATAAGAGACATTGCAAAGCGCTATAGGTCTTAAATCCCCCATATTCAGTAAATCCTTCTTCTTCGGGATTAAGACGATATTCGTCTCATTCAACGACTGAGTCAACTGACCTGAATCAAGAAAACTACGAACAATCTGAGTCAAATCTTCTCCAACAATGCTCCACTACTTCTGAAAAAAACCTGGAGTCATGCCATCCGGTCCAGGGGCTTTATCCGGATGCATCTGAAATAACGCACACTTGACTTCCTCTTCTTGAATTGGGCTTAATAACTCCTGGTTGATTTGTTCTGTAATAGAAGCTCTAACATTACTCAGAATATCTTCCCAATAAGTATCTGATGCAGTAAAAATATTGTGAAAATAATCTGATATAACCGTTTCCAACCCATTAGTCCAATCCACCCAATTACCTCCCATATCTTGCAACCGTTGAATCTTGTTATTTCTCTTTCTTTTACTAGCCATAGCGTGAAAGTACTTACTATTTTGATCACCATATTGAAGCCACAACTGCTTGGATCTCTGCCTCCAAAAGATTTCCTTCTGAATAAGAATTTCATTAAATCTTTTTTGCTCCTCAATATACATTTGAACAGAATGAGAATCCCTTCGCTGCTTCAGATGCTTTAAATGATGCTTACATTGACGAATACGTTGAGCAAAACTACCCGTGATCTCCTTACCCCACAGATCCAATTTCGTCTGACAAATACTTATCTTCTAGTCATAATCAAGCGCTGAATTCGTTAACCAGCAATCAGCAACTATTTCTTTACGTTTTGGCTCCCTCAACCAGGCATTTTCAAAGCGAAAATGTCTAGAGTTCCCAGGCCTAGCATCCTGACTTAACTCCAAAAAAATAGGCATGTGATCAGATGTAGTAACTTCCATATTCAGCAGGGTGGCCTCTTTATGCAGATTCAACCATTGATTCGAGACCAAAGCCCGATCCAGCCTAATCTCAACCCACTCTGCCATTCCTTGAGATTGCTTACCTTCTCATCTTTCGAGGGGTAAGATTACTGGAACAAGTTGATATCCGTTACCAAGTAATAGCTTGGGAGTTATTGGTAAATTTTATTTTCCAACTAGATACGACTACTTTGTGGAGTCTTATCAACAAGTATTATACTTGGGGAAAGGGGGACGAACGTTACATTCAGAATCATGAATTCTATTTGAACTAGGAGTCGTGTAAGAGGCCGAGTAGCGCCGGTCCATCCCCTTTGGCCCAACCGTTGGCCGGGGAGAGCTAGTAAGACGGTATACAAGTAAAGCCGTCAGTTCTTCCTTCTACCGGTAGTAAATCTAAATTGAGCTGTACGATCTCGACTGATCATCAAGATTGGAACAGCGGGCGCGGTGAATACTCCATCATTGGTTCATCATCCAAATTTATTTATTTCCTGCAACATGATTACTGTTGGCAGAGTTGGAAAAGGGTCATAACTGGAATTGCAACCTTTTCTTGCAAGTTCCTCTTCTTAATAACAATAAGAATATCTCGCTTACTTTGATGTAGCAGATATTTCTACAAACAAATACTTTAAGTTACCTTGTAACTTCATCGTTCATATTACACTGGCATCATTTCCGTAAATGCATGGCATATGGTTTGAAAGATACTTTTGAACTGTTATACATTATCGTTCAGTTATATATTATTGTTGGTGGGCTATTGCTCACCCTTGCTTTATTATTATATCACAACAACAGCTAGACCAGATGACTCGCACAAGGCGCACTCGACGCGGGCGAGGACGATGAGACTACCAGAGCTGAAGAAGAAGCTATTGGTAGGGTATATTTATTCTTTCAGTACCAAGAATATGGTCTAGTATGACTTATGTAAATGGATGGCAAAGAGTATGTATTTATATTGAAATTCTTTTGGATTGTAAGAACTCATAATGTGATTAATAAAAATTTGATTGTTACTCTGATTTCATCTCTGGGACTATAACGGGTGTGTTTTATATTGTTGTGTTGGGTTATAGAGACGTAATTTATTTTATGTTAAGGAAAGTTCAATTGTTGTGGACAGAATTGGAAACCGTAACCACCGGATCCCGGACCCCGGATCTGGGGGTGTTACAGCTATTGTCTCACAAAAACCTTGAATCAACCATTCCGGGTAACGACGACCTCCTTTCTTATCATCATGGGAAAGAGTATTGTTTAAATCTCCAATCACACACCACGGTAGACTCGATTGTTGAGAAAGCCTACGAAGAAGATCCCAAGTATTTCTTCTAAGTCTCCTACTAGGTTCTCCATAAAAACCTGTTAGCCTCCATTCTTCTCTACCATTGATACTAACTACAGCATCAACATGATTCTTCGAATAGCTATTTAACCTCACCTCCCCTTCATTTCTCCACAACAGCGCTAATCCTCCGCTTCTTCCCGAAACATCTACTGCAAAAGCCCCTTCGAAACCAATTTTGTTCTTGAGCCTATCCACACTATCCTTCAAACACAGTGTTTCACATAAAAAGATGAACCTGGGCTGCTCCTGGACTATCATGTCCATGAGGAACTGAACAGCACGTGGGTTCCCAAGCCCACGACAGTTCCAAGACAAAGTACTCATTTGTTTAGGCAGACCTCCCCCTCGAGGCCTGCCGGATACAAGTTTTTTGAAAGCCCACTATCTGTAGAATTTGGGCCTGCATTAATCTCCTTATTGAGCCTTTTACGCTTCGGGTCCACATAACTATATTCCCCATCCACCTCCACCATATGCGCTTCATTTGACTTTTCTGACTCCAAATTTGTCCCCTCTTTTCGTACCATATTTTCCTGATTGGCCATAATCACATAATCCATAACAGTTTCCCCATCCTTCTCTTTCGGCTCAAGATTTGAAATCCCTGATTTCCCGCTATCCTCCTGCTTCCTCCCTTGGTTCTTCCAATTTTCAACATCAGCTGCCATCGTACTTTGACTTGTAGAACCCGATCGCAGCCATTTAGAGCCAGTTAGAAATGCCTGTCTTCTGGGTAGAGCCCTCATCCACTGACCATAAGGTTTAACTATTTCATTCATCGGAATTTCAAAGATTTTAGAACAGAATTTCTCTGCATGACCAAGCAATCCACAAATAAAACAGAATGTTGGAATATGTTCATACTTAAAATTCACCCAAAACCATTCACCATTTGATTTACGAATTTTCATCCGCCTTTTTAGAGGTTTATCAATTTGAATTCTCACCCTCACACAAAGATACTCTCGCCACACCCCAACAAAATTAGTTTTATCCGACTCCAAGAACTCACCAATGTAATTTCCTACGTCCTTGCATACCCTTTTCGTCATAAACCCTGGTTGAATATCATGTAATTGAATCCAGAAATCCAATTTTGTTATCTGCACTTGCCTTGGATTATCGCCCTCCTTCAATCTCTCAAATACCAACTGCATTCTATCATATGTCCATGGACTTCCTTTAATAACTCTGTTGATATCAACCTCGTGATAGAACTGGAACAAAAATAAATTCGGTTCAATACTCTTAATGAAAACTCCCTTACCTGGTTTCCAAAGATTAGCCATCGAATGTTGCATTTTCTCAAAGTCAATTGATCTATCCGTCAAGAATCTTCCAACCAAACACCAACGAGTATCGATTCCACCCTCAAAGCTATTTTCATTCTCATACGAAATCCCTCCCTGTTCCTCCTCTTCTAGACTGATTGCAGCATATTGATCCACTAAATCCTCCATGATTCTGTTGCTAGACACTACAATAATTACAGATATTAGAAGACATAAGATAACTTAATAAACCAGAGAACAAACCACGTCAGATGACATGAACTCTAGGAAAGCTATGGTTTTGTTTGTTGAAAAAGGCGTGATGTCTAAAAAGATCGCTATTAGTCCATAAAACATGTTTATGGAAATCAATATGATCATAAATAACAAAGATTCTTAAATATTATTAGGCTAATTGTTGAGTAAAATTATTAAGAGAACAAATGACACAGAACAGCATTTGAATCAACAGTCTCGATGAACACAAAACCTTAGAAGAAACAATCGAATAACACAGAAGCCAAATATATAATACAGAATCAACCAAGTTGATCCAACTTTAAATAAACTACAAAACCGATCGAACAGATAGCATACCCCTTAAAATTAAACAAAAATATTATCATGCGTTGCATGAGTGCGCGTGCTTAGTATGTTTCTGCAAATAATTAAAAATAAGACATTTATTTAGAATTGACAGATAAGGAGTTACTAATTACGAGTAGAAGAGAACGACATTGTCAATTTGCGATGTGAATCTCAGCAAGCGCTTATGGATATTGTGGGGTTTGGACATCTTGTAAGTTGTACTTGTATTTGTACGTACTGCTTACTTTTTAAGCTAGCCCCTTAATTTGTTTCCCACATTTTATTTCTTTTGTGAACGCGGTTACCTAATTCAAGTTCCAGGTTTTGTATTCGATTACCCCCTAAAAACGGATATACTTTTTAAAAGGCATATATGATCTATTTATTCAAAAAAAAAATATTTATTTCATTTTCAAATTAATAATCATGAATTAAATAAAATTTAATTATTTACATATCTAATATTGAGAATAAGGGTATTAAGGTCAATTTAACACTACAAGAAAAAAGCTTTAAATCGACCGTAACAAATTCAATGGTTATAACCGACCGCTGCCGTAGGTAGTCGGTTTTATGATAAAACCGACCATCTAAAACTGATCGGTGGGGACTCGGGCCCATTTTGCTGACTCACATTTTCGGTCTCTGTGACACGTCATCTAAAACCGACCAATACCACTACGGTTGGTTTTAGGTGGTCGGTTATGCAAATTTCTAAATGTTGAAAATACCGCCCAAATGAAAATTTTAAATTTTTTATCAAACTCATAACCGACCACATATCGGTCGGAAATAAGCCATGATTTCAAAAAATTTTAAAAATGGAGCCCAAACTAAATTTTTTTCGAAAATACCGCCCAAATGAAAAATTCAAATTTTTGATCAAACTCATAACCGACCATATATCGGTCGGAAATAAGCCTTGATTTCACGAAAATTTTAAAAATGGAGCCCAAACTAAAAAATTCAATTTTTTGCCAAATTTCCTTTAAACAAACCACTTCACCAAATTTCATCTCTATCCCTACATCCACTTCACCAAAATTCCTCTCCCTTTTAACTTTCATTTTCGAAATTTGGAGTAAAAAAAAACTCTTTCTCCAAATCATCCCCCTTATACATGGATCAATGGTTTTGGATTTCGAATTTTTTTATACTTATCATTGTTATCGTTGTGTTTTACTGCATAGAAATCCTATAATGGTATCCTAACTACTTGCATCAAATGATGATTTGGTTATATCTCTGGTGTATTTTGATGATAATGACTGTTTAAGAAGAAGAAGAAGAAGAAGAAGAAGAAGAAGAAGAAGAAGAAGAAGAAGAAGAAGAAGAAGGTGAAGAAAATGAAGAAGAATAAGATCGTATTGTCTGGTGATGATGAAGACGATGATGGATTTGACGAAATTGAATAATGTTTGTAAATTTAGTTTTGATGTTTTTCACGAAGTTGAGTATTAATGTTGTTTGTGAACAATAAATTCGTAGCATTTATGTTTGTATGTTTAATTATGTTTTTATGAAGTTGAATGGTGTGGTGAATCTGTAGTTTGTTAATGTTGAATGGCTTGGTGGTGATTGTAATATTGAAATGTAATGAAATGGAATGGCATAACTTGAAATTTTTCTTTAAAAACCCAGAAAACCGACCGTCTTCATATAAAACCGACCGTTTTTACCATTGCAACGCCAGAAAACCGACCGTCTTCATATATAACCGACCGTTCTCTCAAAAATAAAACAAGAAAATCGACCGATTCTGTATATAACCGACCGTTATCGCTAGTCAAAATACTAGTTGACCGTTAAATTATCCAATCAAATAAATTTATTTTTTTCTGAAATTTTGGCAATAACATTACAAATGATGGTTCTTGACATACGTAAGGTTTCGATCGTCGAATAAATCATTAAAAAAGTTATTCAGTGAATCTAGATCGTGCCCTGTTATCGGAAGATGCACTTTTACTACATTTTTGTTAAAATCTCCTACCACCAAATCTTTTTATTTTTTAATTATTTTTTTCCAACACTAAAATGAGTGTTTATTAACATCCGTACGGTTTGATCATCGTAGAAATCATTCAAAAAAATTATTCAGTGAATCTAGATCGTGCACCGTTATAAGAAACAACACTTTTACTACTTTTTTGTTAAAATCTTGAACAAACCGACATTTTTATTTTTTGATTATTTTTTCCCAACACTAAAATGAGTGTTTATTAACATTCGTACGGTTCGATCGTCGAAGAAATCATTCAAAAAAACTATTCAGTGAATCTAGATCGTGCCCCGTTATAAGAAACAACACTTTTACTACGTTTTTGTTAAAATCTTGAACAAACAACCGACCTTTTTATTTTTTGACTATTTTTTTCCAACACTAAAATGAGTGTTTAGGATATTTGAATTTTGTAAATAAGATATTGGATGGTATACAAATCTTAATAGAAGAATAATATGAATCTCATCCACCTTTAATAAGAATATTATTATATAATTAACTAATAATTTTAAACTAATAATTTTAAAAGTAATAAAATTTTAAAATATGAATTAAAAATAATATTAATAGAATAATAATATGAATCTCATCCACCTTTAATAAGAATATTATTATTTAATTAACTAAATTATGAATTTTTAAAATTTTATAAACGTGTTAAAAAATATATTTTTAAAAACTTAAAAAAATGTGTTAAAAATTATATCGACCAAACTAATTAAATTACACATGAGTTATGACCAAACTAATTAAATTGAATAAACTCAACCATTTTATCGAAAGATTTAATTGAAACAAAAGTTATATATTCAATATTTGTAAATTTTGATCGTAAATATTACGTTCGTATTATAATTTTTTTATATGTTTGTGATATTTTTAAGATTATCAAAATTTAAATATATAATCAGAGTATTTTTTTCAACTAATAATTAATGTAAATTATTTATAAATTTATTTTTTTAGAAAATTCGTAAGAGACCTATCAATTCTAAGTAATATATTCTTAATACTGAAACCCCGGTTAGAATTGTTGTTTTTTGTTAAGCAAAAGGAGTCTGGTTTCAAATCCTTAAGAGACCGTAGCTTGCACCTGGACGGGTTATGAGAAAATAAAATTATCACAAAAATATGGAAAGTGATATATTCTTAAAGTTGGAATCCCGGTTGGAATTGATATATTTTTTGTTAAGTAAAAGGAGTCCAGTTGTAATAACCATGAATTTTCGAATTAATTTTTCCTACTCGATATTTAAAATTGATTTAAGAGCGATGCATTATTATATTTTAATTAGTGCATTTTTTTTTATTTTTTTAAAAAAAAAAGATTTTGAAATTTTATATATTCATTTTATATTTTGTTATTCATATTTATTATTGTCTACTAAAATTAGGAAAATAGAATTTTTATTTTTATCTTTATTTTGGGTCGAATTTATTTTTGGGAACGATATTAGAGTCTCGTTTTAACTAGCCGGGGGCAACAAAATTATTGATGAGACAGCATTTCATAAAAACGGGGAACTTTATTAGCCCACGTTTGTTGATTTCTTAGCCCACCTTTATTGAATTAGCTGGCTTTATCTCTGGGTATAACAGTTTATCACTCATTTTGTTTGACAAGAAAAACAGAGACCATCTACTAGTACTACACCTCTTATTTCTAAAGACTCGACCATATACATATACACTAACATAGCAACACATTCATAACTGTCTCTTTCCTATGTAAACAGAGAAACTCGATTATCTTCTTCTTATAAACACGAACCGAATTCAACCTCAGGTAGTTGTTTCCTTTTAATTGTTCTTCTTTTCTCTCGATGTGATTTCTATTGAATCTGGTAGTGTTTGAGTGTTGTGAGTGTGGCTGTTGGTTTTTGTGTTGTGCGAACAAGAGAGGACGAGGAGTGGAGGAGGGTTCGAAGTCGTGGTTTGGTGAGGCAGACCACCACCGATTTGTGGTGGTGGTGGTGGTAAGAGAGAAGCGACGGAGAAGGGAGAGAGATGTCGGAGGGAGATAAGAGAGGGAGAGAATTGTTGTTATTGTTTTGTGTATTGTTTGAACTGGGTATGGTTGAATTGAATGGAGTAATTGGGTTTGAGAGAGAGATAGATACGAACGGAGGAGGGAGGTTGTGTCGGAGATGAGGAAGTGGTCGGAGGGGTGTTCGAAGGGGAGAAGAGAAAGAGGGGGGGAGAGAGAGAGAGAGAAAGGAAGAGAGAGAGAGAGAGGTTTAGATCGAGAGAGATTTTGAGGTGGGAGAGAGACGGTGCAGGAGAGAGAGACGGAGGGGGTGTGGGGCCCACGGTGGTGGTGTCGGTGGGGCCCACGCCGTGGTTGCCGTAGAATAAAATATTAAAATAATACAGTACTAATAAAACGATACCGTTTAGTAATTTGGCGATAGTTCGTTAAAAATCAAGATTTATGATTTGAACCGTTATCTAAATTATTGGGTAAATAATAATTTAATTGCGTTATTAACTAAATAGAATTATTTAGAGTTTTTAAAATGTAATTTAGAATTTATTATTTATTAATTAAATAAGTGTTGTTATGTGATTTTGAAAACGAATTAGATATTTATTAATTTGCAATAAAAAGGGTTTAATGAAATGGATTAATAATTAGTTTGTTAAAAATAGATATTTTGTGATTTTTGGACGAAAATTAGAGATTTAATAATTTGTTGATAAAAAGAAGAATATTTGTGAAATAAATAGAATAAAATATGTTTTATTTTGGAAAAGCTGTTTTTAATATTTTCCGGTTTATTTTAATTAACAGGATCGAGTCAGATTTAATTTAGAGATTTAGAATTTGTGAGATTTCTTAGAAATTAGAATTCTTTGATAATTAGTTTAAAAATGAGAATAATAAATATGGATTTAAATTGAATAAAAACGGATGTTTGAATTTTCATTTTGAGTAAGAATTTAGATTTCTAGAGATTAAAAATAGGATATATTCTCCAGATTTAATTCCTGTGTTTGAAGAAATATTTATTTATCCCGGAATTGATTTCTGTTATTTATTCCGGAGATTTTATGAGATATTATATTATTATTAATTACATTATCGGATCGGGAATATTTTATTCTGAAGAATCGCTCACGTATTTCTGGTTGCCATTTTTTTTAGAAAATAATTCTCGAGACGTAGATCGACGCCAAGTTTACGGGTAGGGTATAATTTTTATCTGCATTCATTTGCACTTCGAGATCGAGGCAAGTTCATTCCTACCCTAACTCTTAGAGATTTGAATTTCTGTTCGTATTACTATTTTCCTTATTTAATTTCGAGCTGTCAATTATGAGATTTAATTATCCTTTTTAGCATTATTTTCTCGTTGCGATATTTTGTTACTGTAAAATTAGTTTATTTGTGAATTATATCCCTTATAAGCGTGGAATTAATCTCGTTGCTATCGGGTCGATCTCATTAATTCGAGACGACTATTATTATGATTCAGTGAAACTATTCTCATTTATTCGAGATAGTTAAATTTATTCCTTTCAGTCGAATTTATTGTACAAATTCGACAATAATTATTGATTATCTTTTAGTTGGTTCGTCTCTCGAATCAATAAATAAGAGTTATAAAAATTAGGATCGTTAGAGTTTTAATCGTTGATCAAGTGAAAAATATTCTATTTAACGTTCATCAATTATGGGTATTATAAATATTCGAGGAGTACTATTTGTACAGTACGACTCCAAATTACTTCATTTTAAGACTATCCTCAATATTTCGAGATGGTTCACTTTATTGTCGAGGGTTGGCATCTTGTTCTTGTCAACCAATAAAATATTATTATTGAGAATTTACCTCAGTCCATTGATCGGACTGGTGGAACAATTGAGTCGGTCTGGCAGTCCGCCAGATTTGTAAATGTTTTCATGGAAGAATTATTTCGAGTTATCTGTTCATCAAATATTCGGGAATTCTGTATTCTACTGGTCAAATTTTGGGAAAGAGGCCCATTTTAGAGAAAGAGAGACTTGTGTACCGTTATGCGGACACGAGATATATTGGCACTATGATGCCAGGGTTTAATTAATAACCCCTATGATGCTAGCATTCATATTTTTATATTATATTGTTGATAGCGTATTGTAGCCGTGATCGGGCGAAGTGCGATATCATTGGAGGACGGTATTCCCGGTCGGATAGTTGATCGCCCCACCGAGATACCGAGAGGTGGAAGACCAGTTTATTCTTAAATCATGAGTCAACAGAGTTATATCAATTGAGTCTTTCGAGAATTCTATTTTCGAGATGAGTATTGAGTCTTTTTCGAGTATTCTGCTTTCGAGATGAGTATTGGGTCTTTTTCGAGTATTCTGCTTTCAAGATGAGTACTGAGTCAAAATCCAGATTTGCGATATTCAATTAATTTTGGGAAATCTTATTATATTTATATACCGAGTAAGAAGAGAACTTGCTGAGCACTGTAGTTGCTCATTCTTGCTTTACAACATTTTTTATTCAGCTATCAAGAGGGAAAAAGGCGAGACGTCCAACCAGGGATCCAAGGGAAAGGAGAAAGCTCCAGGCTATGCTGACGGGAACTAGAATGTCTAGCTGGAATCTTTATCTACCTACTTCTGTAAACATATGTAAAATATTATCCCGAGATGTATTATGTCGTATGATAACAATGTGTGAGACCGATCTTGGATTTGCGGAGTGGGACACTTATGCTCCGTTGTATTATATATTTTGCTTTATTACTGCGTAACTTGTGCTACAGGATATTGAGACAATGTGACGACCCGGGTCTCCAGTCAGGGTGGATCTGGGGGCGTCACACCAGTCGAGAAATATTTTAAAAAAATCGAAAACCTAAACCCTGACGAAACTCTGTTTAAGGGTTCTAGTCAACGTACTAGTTGACTGTTAAATTGCCAAACCACATAAATTTTTTTTTTTCACTAAAATTTTGCCAATAACATTAAAAAGGATGGATATTGACTTCCGTAAGGTTGGGTCATCGAGAAATATTTTTTAAAAAATTGAAATCCTAAACCGTGACGAAACCCTGTTTAGGGTTCTAGTCAACTACTAGTTGACCGTTAAATTAGCAAACCAACTAAATTTTTTTCCCTAAAATATTTCCAATAACATTAAAAAGGATGGATCTTGACTTCCCTAAGGTTGGGTCATCGATAAATATTTTTTTAAAAAGCGAAACCCGAAACCCTAAACACCGTCATTGTTTAAAATTTTAATTTGAGTTATTTGACCCGTTTCTTTTTCCATTGCTACTACTACTACTACTACTACTACTACTATTTTTAGTTGTTTTGTAGTGTTCATAGTGAGTATGTTAATCTTTTATCGAAAGATTGACATTATTTCTATTTTTATTTTTTTACGAACTAAATTAAAAATGAGGGAAAATTCAAATTATTAGAAAATTAGGTAATAATAATCACAAAAATAATTACCATGAATAGTTGGAATTGTATAAATTTTAAATTAAATATATGATTTTTTACTATTTTTATTCTATTTTTTCCCCTATATTTATTCTATTTTTTTTCTTTTCACGTTAAAACCGACCGAATTGACGTATAACCGACCGATTTTTTTGGGTGGAAAAATTTTCGTGAAAAGTTAAAAATCCCGCCCTTGCCCAAATTTTCAAGTCACACTAACCAATGACATAACCGACCGATCATTCGGTTGGTTATGATCGGTATCGGTCGGTTATAGTCTGAGTGTAAATAAAAAAGAAACCCCCTCCCCCTTTCATTTTATCTCTCATTACTCTTACTCTCTCATATCTCTCTCTTCCTCTCTTCATCTCTTCCTCTCAATACAAACTAAAATCCATTCAAACTCAGTTCATTCAAGTAAAAATGGCGCTTACCCGTGCAAACTCAATCCGCTCCCAACTAAAATCATTTCGTTCAATTCGGACCCAAACTTCCTCTTCTCCATTTTGTGTTGATGTAAGCTTCTTGTAACTCTTCCTCTTCTTCAAAGTATTGTTATCTTCCATTTTGTGCCTTTAATTGGTCTATTTTATTCTCTTGTTTGTATTGTGTGCTTTTAATTATGTGTTTTTTGTTTTTTGTTTGTTGTTTATATTTTCATAGTTTAATTTGCTCCCATTTGAAATTCATGCATATATCTTCTCCCATTTGTTTATATTTTCATGTTTATATATATTTGTTTATTTGAAATTGGATTTTTGGGTTTATGGGTTCTATTTATAGGTTTGATTAATGGGTTTAATTAAGCATCGATTTATGTCATATAATGATAGACACATGAACTTATATTTTGCTCAATTTAAGGTCAATATCGATTTTCCCCTAAGTGCTTATAATTAATTGTATACGATATTGACTTGTATTTGAATTGAAGGTCATGTATTTGTAATTGCTTCGATTTTGTATACGAAATTGTATTTGAATTTAGAGTTAAATATGCATTGTGTACTTATATGTTCAATTTGCTTATGTTTGTGTACTTATAGTTAAATTAATAAGATATTTATGTTTGTGTACTTATGTTCGATTTTCTTTCCACGTTTATGTTCGATTTGTTTGTGTACTAATGTTTTTTTTTAATTTTAGGTGCTCGGTTGACTAGTGATGATCATAATGGTTTCAATGATCGTGTGTATGATGGCCCCCGTATTGGTCCGAG
Organism: Saposhnikovia divaricata; assembly: GCA_036435485.1. Lineage (NCBI taxonomy): Eukaryota > Viridiplantae > Streptophyta > Magnoliopsida > Apiales > Apiaceae > Saposhnikovia > Saposhnikovia divaricata. The sequence continues at coordinate 78,681,358 of CM071599.1, forward strand.
ACATTTTGGAAGGATCTTGCTAAATATTGGGAAAAGGGAGTTTCTAAATTGTCCTTAAATATTTATATTTCTTACTTTTTAATTAGTTGGTTATATGTGTACATAGGCAAAGGATCGGCTTGCATTGGAAGATGAAAAGGACTATACCTCCGAGGATGAGGATATGGGTTGCGGTGAAGATGGTGGTGAAGATGATGGTGATGGCGCTGGTGATGATGGTGAGGAAGAGGGTGAAAAAGATGGTCATCAATCATCCGATGTTTCTTTGTCGGATCATTAGGTTTTTAAGTGTGATCGGTTTTTATGACTTGTTTTTTTTCTAAGCTATTTGTAATTAGTTGGAATGACCAGAAAACTTGGAATGTTTGTATGAACGTGGTTTTTATATTTGTTGGAATGATCGAACTTATGAAATTGGTTTTTATGTTTGTATGTTTAATTATGTTATTATGAAGTTGAATGGTTTGGTGAATTGCTAATGTTGAAATGGAATGGCAGGCTGCAGTACTGGCAAAACCTGCAATTTTTTTTTAAAAAAACCCAGAAAACCGACCGACGTGCCTTATAACCGACCGTTTTTTTACCATTCAATTCCCAGAAAACCGACCACAAAAAGACATAACCGACCATTTTTTACCATTCGATCCTTTCGAGGGTGGTCGGTTTAAGTGGTCGGTTATATTATGGTGGTCGGTTATAAGTGGTCGGTTATACAAATTAGCACAGCTACTGGCATGAAACCGACCGATTGTGCACGTTTGACTGTGGTCGGTTATGTGTGCCAGTCAAAATGTATTTTTCTATTTTATAAGTCATAATCGACCGCTGTCGGTCGGTTATGTGTTGATGACGTTTGTCACCAGCTGTCGCCACGTGGTGACACGTGGTGCCACATGTCCAATTCGGACCCCACATTAGAGAATTTGTAAACACATATAACCGACCAAATTATTGGTCGGTTATGTGTGTTAAACCCAACCAAATGACATAACCGACCAGCGTTTTTGGTCGGTTTTAGTCGTTAAACCGACCGATTCCTTTTATAACCGACCATTTTTGACGGTCGGTTTAAAACGATTTTCTTGTAGTGTAAGGATACTTTTTTTGAGGTATTATTAATTTGAGATCCTCTACGTATAAAAATATAACAAATATATAGTAAATGTATATTTGATAATAAATGATTACATTTATTATTTACACATGCATTTTTAATATATTTCAAAAAAAATATCTTAAAATTAATCTTAAGATTCTTATTTTCTATAATATTTTATTAGAAAATGTAATTAGTATTCATTAGAATCAGGCTCGTTCCATACCTTTCGAGGATCCAAGGGCAAGACAAAAAAAATGGGCACTAATTTTTTTTTTTTTTTTTACTTGCTAAATTTAACAAACTAAAAAATAGGCACTAATGTGTTTTTTAATTTAATTGTATTTTATTTAAAAAACTAAAAAATTATATTATATTATGTATAATATATAATACGCAATATATATAATAATATGTATCATAAGTGATACTAAGTTAGGAGAGATGATTATTGAGGAGTGGTTAACCGATCAAGTGATTATTTAAATTTTATGTATGACAATAGCATATCCTTGAGATCATGTTTCATTTTTTTTATTAAATTGATATATAGTAATAACACTGACTGAAGCTATGAAATTGGTTTCATTTTTTCTTTTATTGAACTGATATTTATACTAATATATTAAAGCCGGAAGATTGAAAGTTTGGTCGGTTTGATTTTCGGTTTGGTTATCTTAATTATTAAAAGAAATAATGACATAATATAATTAATGATAATTAGTTATTGCCATTTTCACATTTACTTTTAATCCAAGATATTACCTTTTATAAAAACATCAATCGTACCATATTTTCAAATCATTAATATTTCATTTCTAATTAAAATATGTTACCTTTTTATTTAAAACTAATCTTACAATCATTAATATATACTCAAAAATATCACACCAGATTTTTAATTATTAATAAAATATATTAAAATCCCTGTACATTGTTTATAATAAGAAAATATTAGTATAATACGTAAATATGAGTATATTAAATTATGTTAAATTAAAATTTAAAAAATTATTAAATTGATAATTATATAAAAACATAATTGTACAATTAACTAAAATTTAATAAATACCTAAAATATGTTATCTTTCAATCAATTTGAAATACGTTTACTTTTAATTGAACATATTACCCTTTATGTGTACCTAAAATATTGTAACTTCCCATCATTAACATTTCATTTCTAATTAAAACACGCTACCTTTTAATTTAAAACATAATTTTGCAATCATAATCTTCCAATCATTAATATTTCTTTTCTAATTAAATACACTACCTTCTAATTTAAAACATAAATTTACAATCATTAATGTATGCCCAAAAGTATGACACCATATTACTGTTAGATTTTTAGTAATTAATAAGAACCGTTAGATGTAATTATAAGATATATTTAATGATTAAATTAATTTACTAAATATTCAAGTTTCGAATTCTGTTAACGACATATTTAACTTAAAATTTTATTTTAATTTTACTTCAAATTTTATTAAATTAATATTAAAATAAATTTTAAAATTAATAATTATATAAAAACATAATTATAAAAGAAAATAAAATTTACAATATATCAAAGTAAACCAGTGCATCGCTCGCACGTTATAAGCTTTAACATTACATAGGATATAAAAATTTTGGATTCAAAACCATCAACCTAAATGTCTAGAAAACTACGCCCCCGTCCCAATGTAAACTACATTGAGGGGAACGGAGGAGTAGTATATGTAGAAAATTCTTTTATTATAGAGCTTGTTTGGCTGAGCTTTTTTTAATTTGCAGAAAAAAGTTAATTTAATGAAAAAGTTAGGAATCACTAATTTTATCTTAAAATAAATTGACTTATTCTAAAACACCCAATAATACGTTCCATTATGCCTTTCGTTGTTTTTCCTTCATTCGAGGATCATTAAGGTACTTTGCAGGGACATCAACTTTTGAAATCGTAAATTATGACAAATGATCTATAAATAAATTTTGTTATTAATATTATATTTATGATATTTGACACCGCGAAATGTTTCGGTAGAGATTCTTTAACCACTACAAAAAATTTGGCCAATTATCACGGCCAACTTGTGACGGAAACAATTTTCGCGCCCAACTTATGACGGAATTCCAAATCTGTCGTAAATTTCGCGCCAAACTGTGACGAAAATGAAATTCGTCGCAAGATAATTATTTTATTAACAAAATTTAGCTCCAAAAAATTAAAATTTAATTGAAAAATAATTGCAGTGAACTTACGACGAATTATTCGTCGTAAATTCATTTTAGCAGCGAACTTTCGACGAAATTTATTTCCGTCGTAAGTTTATTTATTGTAATTAAAATTAATTGTAAAATGAATTACTTTTTCTGCTGCGAACTTACGACGAAAAAATCTGTCGTAATTTTGGGTTACTTATGACGGATTAAGAAAATCGTCGTAATTCTCGGTAAATTATGACGAAATATCCGTCATAAGTTACCCAGAATTACGACGATCTTCTTAATCCGTCGTAAAGTTCTTCAATATTTTTTCTTATTATGTATACATCAATCACATAGATTAATTTTTTATTTTTTGAAACTTTGGAAATATTATTTAATTAGATATGTCTTGACATCCGTGCGGTTGGATCGTCGAGAAATATTTTTTTAAAAATAGAAACAATAATATGGGACGAAGCACTAGTAACCAGTATTAGTCACGTAGTGATCTACTAAGAACTCCAACCAAATTAATTTTTATTTTTTGAAACTTTGGGAATATCATTTAATTAGATATGTCTTGACATATGTATGGTTGGATCGTCGAAAAATATTTTTAGTAGTAATTTTTGTAATTAAAACATGTTACTTTTTAATTTAAAATTAATCTTGCGATCACTAATATACACCCAAAAATATCTCACCATATATTCAAATCATTATTTTTATTAATCTATACTATTATATTAAAGCCTTAAAGCCGAAACATTGAAAGGTTTGAAAGTTTTGGTTTTTAGTTTGGTTATCTTAATTATTAAAATAAATAATTAAATTACAAAAACAACTCAAAAAGCTAATTACTAATGTTAACGTAATTTTATTCCGATTAAAATTCCTTCATCCACATTGAGCTTCTACTTGGACTCTTTTTTCTGCTCCAACAACTCAATTACCCAATTTTTCTAAAGATTTTACTTCTAATTAAAACACTTTACCATTTAATTTAAAACTATACTACAATAATTAATATATATCCAAAATATCACACCATATCTTTCCGTAATTATTTTTAATAGTAATTTTTGTAATTAAAACACGTTACTTTTTAATTTAAAATTAATCTTGCGATCACTAATATACACCCAAAAATATCTCACCATATATTCAAATCATTATTTTTAGTAATAAATAAGAATCGTTAGATCTAATAATAATTAGATATGTTATATAATTAAATTAATTTACTAAAAATTCAAATTTCGAACCCGTCAATGACATTTTTAATTTAGAATTTTACAAAATAAATTTTAAACCATGCATATCATTATATAAATTTATATTAAATTAAAATTAAAAAATCTGGGATGAAGTACCTAGCTAGTAGTACTAGTCAAATCAATAGTTGACTACTAATTTTACCATCCAAATCAATTTTTTATTTTTTAAAAATTTGGGAATATCACTTATTTAGATATATATTGACATTCGTACGGTTCGATCACCGATAAATATTTTTAAAAAAATAGAAATAACAATCTAGCACAAAGTACTAGTTAGTAGTACCGGTCAAATCAATAGTTGATTACTAATTTCACTATCCAAATTAATTTTTTTATTTTGCAAAATTTTAGGAATATCACTAAATTAGATATATATTGAGATCCGTACGATTGCATTGTTGATAAATATTTTTAAAAAAATAGAGACAACAATATGGGATGATGTACTAGTTTGCAGTACTAGTCAAATCAGTAGTTGACTAATAATTTCACTATCCAAATCAATTTTTTAATTTTTAAACTTTAGGAAGATCACTTATTTGGATATATATTCACATCCGTACGGTTGGAAATATAAATTATATATAAAAATTTATAACTAATTTAAAATAGCTTTTATTTTTCTTCATTTTTAACTAGTTTATATAATAAATTAAAAAAATTTAAAATATAAACAATGGAAAAATTGTAATTTAAAATTTGGTGGTATAACTATGTGGGTTTGTATATATCCTGAATCAAAATTTGTCTTTTTTCCATTTTATTAAATTTTTTGATCTTTATTCCTATTTTTATTAAAAAAGTTATAATTTTTAACTTTCTATCCCTAAAATATTATAAAAAATATTATAAATATTTCAGAATATTATATATATATATACATGAATTATTTATTTATCCATTATTTAAAAGTTAGTATATAATTATAATAATTGAATTGAAAACTTGAAATAAAAAATTAAATCAAAAATTAAAAAATGAAAGTAGCGAAATTTTTTTAGCGGTAAAAAAACTTCCCCCAAAATGAAATTTAGCAATTAAACTTCCCCCCAATCAAAACTTTCTCGATCTATACTTTCCCCCTCAATCACTCACCCACATAACCTCTCCTGACCTAAACTTTCTCTCCACCGCACTCACTCACCACAATCAATCTCTCGTCACTATCTCCGTCTCTCTGAAGAACCAATTGAAAGTCGATTAGGGCTTCAAACCTTTCTCAATTAAGGCTTCAAACACTCGTTATCTCTCTCTCTCTCTCTCTCTCTCTCTCTCTCTCTCTCTCTCTCTCATCACACTCTCGACCATCTCTCTGTCTCTCTGGGATTTGAGTTTAAAGCTTTGATTAAGGTAAATTCATTTGTGTTCATTTGGGTGTTTATCATTAACGCTTTTGGGACTTTGAATTTGGGTGTTAATTTGACTGTATATTAATGAGGGCTTTTGGGACTTTTGTTGGTATGTATAATGCTTAAATATGGTTAATTATGTATGTAATTGTGATTATTGTTTGATTGTCTGATTGTCTCTATGGTTAATCATTTTAGTTTAAAAATGACATTTGTTAATTTTTTCCGAATGGAGTCATGCAATTGATAGAATAAACATGGTTTATTTGGCATGTGTAAGCGCTAACTATAAGCCCTGCCGTGTAGTTTTTGCAGCCTTCTCTGGTGGTGTAAAAGCTTCCATGTATAAATTCTTCGATAGAATTGTATTGTAGAATTTAATAGATATCTTGCGTAAAGATTTTTGGTGTTGGTGATTTTTTGTTAACCGGATATAGTTTTCCAATTATTGGTTCAGAACATTCAAGGAGCAAGTGAAGCATAACTTAGTCTGGTATGAAAATTTTAATTAAAATTTTAAGTAGCTAACACATTGGTATGGAGTACCACTGTTTATTATTGGTGTTTAATGTTATTGTTATTTTTTTTTATATGTTTGTTATATCCTGAAGGTTGATAGTCAACTGGTTATAAACTGCATCTCTGGTCAAATTTACGATTCTAGCCCGGTTGATTTAACTGATGATCTGGGTGCTCGGTTTGCACTGCACCCAACCCTTCTCAGAGTGCCTGGTTCGACCAAATTAGCATCTTTGCTTTCCAAGGGTGTTACCTCTAGTCTTGATGCTCTATTTATTTGCTTTCCAAGGGTGTTACCTCTAGTCTTGATGCTCTATTTACCACTAGATTTGGATCACAACGATCGAAGTATTGGCAGACACTTTATTGGTTAGTCAGAACTAAAGCTAAAATGTAAGAATGATAGTGATTCAGTGCAAGATGTGAAAGTAGAGGACATGTGACAAATGTTTTTAGCTATGACTCAAGAGGTAACATATGCACACTATCTATAACTGTGTACACGATAATCATGGCAATAGCTACATGTAATTTAATACTATGTTGTTTCAGGTTCGTGTCATTATTTTCAAATTAGCTGACAGGTTACACAACATGCGGACTCTTTCACATATGCCATCACATAAGCAGGTAGTTTATATTTTGACGTAGCATTCTAGTGTATTATCTTCTTTCAATTACATGCAAAATTTTGTCTATTGTCTAGTCCGGAAGTCTTTAGTACTTACAAGACGTCATTCTTGTTCACTTGGTACTTTTGTTAATTTAGTTTTATTTTTTAACGGTGATGACAGTGTTTGAATGCTTGTTTGGTATACTGTAAGGTGTTGTTTCACTTCACATAATAAGTTTCTAGCATATTGTGTTGGAGTGATATCTGATCTCATTTGGAGTGTTTGAATTTTGAACGGTTAGTCAAGACATTTTAGAATTTTGTAGCTTAATTATGTTTGAACAAAATTCAACCTGGGTCAAAATCTTGTTTTCTATGGATACAGAGATGCATGAACTTTGATTTGATTTTACTGCAGTTGCAAAAACGGCTAGCACAAAATCGTGAAGCTGCTCGTAAAAGTTGTCTGTGCAAAAAGGTGTGAAAAAAGGTACTCAGGAGTGACACTGCTTGTAATAAGGAAAGGTATGTTGAGGTGTACTAAAAAACCACTTACTTAGTTGCCTTCTATTTTGTTTCCATCTAGGCATATGTTCAACAACTCAAAATAAGCCGTTTAAAGTTGGAACAACTGGAGCTGAAAATTGATAGAACTAAACAGGTTAGATTATTTTGGTTGTCACGGGAGTGTTTTTATTCAAATTTAAATGTATGTCTCTTGTTTTATTATTGAATGATTAATCAACAAGTAACAGGGTTTGTACACTGGGCGTCCTCTGAGTGCATGCCATTCTGGATCTATCAATTCAGGTCTGCGCTTTCAAGTTTGAAAGTAACTTGCTTTTTATAAAGTCGTATGCTATCTTTTGTTGTTGAGTAGTTTATTGTGTCTATAATATGAATCTTTAATGAAATTGCAGGAATTATCTCATTTGAAATTAAATATGGGCTCTAGGTTGAACTCCAGGAAAAAGACTAAATTTGTAAGACGATGAAGACATGGAGAAGAAGGAAGGTGATGTGGAGAACAAGGAGAATAGAAATTTGTAAGATGATATACCTTGATGTAGGATTGTAGAATGGTTTAAACTTTTGTGTTGTTGAATATGGATCTATGACAACATTTATGTGAACAATGCTATTTTTATATTTAGATCCGTTTAATTGCGTGTATGATTGTTGTAAAATTTCATATTTGATTTTGGTGTTCGATTGCCAAATGATTGTATGTAGATTGGAATGTGTGATAGGATTTAATTTGGAAGCCTAAAATGGCTGGAAACCTGAAAATGTAGCTGAATATTGCTCCTTCTGGGCATTTCAACTTATGACGGAATTGCTGCTTCTGGGCATTTCAACTTATGACAAGAAAAAATCGTCATAAATTATTAACATAAGAAGGATAGTGCGGTCAAAAGTATTATTATTATATTCTAGGTGGGCCCCATTTTTTAATTTTCGACGATATTTTCGTCATAAGTTTATAATTTACGACGGTTATTTCCGTCGGAAGTTCATATATTATTTTATTGTAAAAAGTGGGCCTCTCATTGGAACTTATGACGGAAATTGGAATTTGTGACGCAATTTTTACTTGTGACGCAATTCCGAACTTAAGACGCGAGCAAAAACGACGATTTTGTTCCGTCATAATTGGTACCAATTGCGACGATTTCATTGTTAAATTTCCGTCATAAATGACCATTTTTCTTGTAGTTAACATAATTGATGTACACTTTAAAGGGAAAAAGTTACATGTTTATTGTTTTATTTTTCTATATATTTTAATTTAGTTTAGTGATTTACATCAACTAAATTTTAATAAAAGAATATATAATTAGTCTCAGTTGTTAATATTATAACAAAAATATTATCCTAAAATCAATAATATTCAACGTATGTTTACATGAAATTATTGAATATTACTTTTTCAATATAATCTTCATATTAATAGGATCGGATCGTAAATATTAATTATTAGATGATATTATAATGTGCATTAACAAAAATTTATCTATTGCGGTTTTTGTATTTTCTTTTATTATATGAATTTTGAATATTTCTTTTGCAATCTGAATGACAAATATTGAATAAATAAATTTTGGTACATTAAATATTTTTGGTAATAATTATTTATCATGGATACTCGATGAACAATTTTAGCTTAGTACTAAGGATTTAAAATAAATTCAAATTATATCATCAATATATTTATATGCAAAAATAATCACAACTACAATGCAACAATTCTTATATTTGACGTCATATATCATTCTTTAAATATTATGTTAATAGTATAATATTTTCAAATTAAAAAAAAAACTTATATAGGACAAATTAATAATTTATTCGTATTGAATATATTAGCTTATAACCCGTGCAAAGCACGGATTTTTTAACGTGTTTATCAATCATGATAAAAATATAAATATTTATTGATTTATCAATTTTTTTTGTATATTTTTAATATTTATTCAATATTGATCATTTACTTTTGATAGTATTTTAAAATGAATAGTTTGAACATTAAATATTATGGAACAAAAATTTGAATGTTACTCAATATTAAATTTTGGAATATTTAAAATTTTTAGTATTAATATTCAATATCAATATGCTATTAGTTAGGTTGGAACTTTTAAATTATGTTGGTAAATTAGGAATTATGATATTTGATAATTATATAATATTAATGTGATTTGAAATTATAATCTATGTTAGTATGAATAAATTTTAAATGTTTTGGTGATTCGTATCGAAGATCTTTAAAGAACTTGAATAAAATTTCTTTTGCACTTCTATAGTGTTATATTAGAATCGAAAATTTTATCCTAATTAATAAATAATTATATAAGTAATAATTTTATAGCTAACTATAATTAGTTAATTACTTTTTTAAATCATAATATGTTATCTTTTATATTTATTTTTAGATGAATTCTATTTTTTATACATATAACAATTTTTCATAATTAATTTTAACCAAGAAGAACAACTTTTTTGATCTAATGTTAATATAGGAAGCATCTTTTTGTTAGGATACTGGGTACATCTTACTACCGAAGCAGGGGCAGGGTCTCACACAGACGGAAAATACTGAGTATGTTTGATTTAGTTTGGTTTATCTTTTTGTTAGGAAATTTGCTTTTATGAAAACACTATTAAGCCATTGTGCACTTTATTTTGGACATCAACGAAATTCTAGCCCACCACTATAATATATAAGCCATTTTTAATAGTTTGATCCAAATTTGAATTAATATTTGATCCAAACCGATTTCCTCTCCAATTTTAACAATTTGGTCTAAATTTTGATCCATTTTATAAAATAATTATTTAATGTTTAAAATGTTATAATAAAAACCAATTCATTTTCTTTAAAATACAATGATATTATTTTAATATCTTTTTATTATTATTAATTTGATATATTATTTTACAATATGATCAATAATAAATTATGTAATTTTAATTATATTTTAATTATATATTAATAATAATAAACACGTTTGGTTATCACTTAAAATGTATTTTAATTTAAGCTTTATGTGTTGTAATCCTTATTTTATGTGTTAGAATGTATTTTTAATTTGAATATAAGAAATACAAGTATGTCTGATTTAACTATGTTTCGGTATTTTGTTAATATTAAATTAAGAATAAATGAAAATTTTATTCTATTATTAGTTAAAATATATGCATAAATATCTTTAATCAAAACTTTATCTGGTAAACTAAATAAAAAAATTATTATTTTAGTATTAAAGTACATTTGAACTGATGAATAATGTCAATCCAAATTATGAATAATGTCGATCCAAATTTGGACCAGAACAATAGCCCTATTCATAGTCTAAATGTGGTCCGAGATTTAGATCAATACTCCCTCCGTCCCATCCATTTCTTTACAGTTACTATTTTGGGCTGTCCCATCCATTTCTTTACATTCCAAAAATAGTAACCTTTTAATAATATAAAACACTATTACACCCACTAACTTCCTCCACTTTCTCAAATCTACTATTAAATATTGATAGGTCCCACCACTTTACCCACTTTTCATCACTTTATCTACTTAAATATATGTATATATTGGTCTCCGTGCGCACCAAGGATGTAAAGATCCCACGGAGGGAGTATTAAATGAATTTGGATCAAAATTAATTCAAATTTGGACTTTAGGCCACTATTGGAAGATGACCTAAATTTATAATTTATAGTACATTTGGCACTGGTATGACACGAAAATGATATCTTTCAAAATTTTCATTATGCCCTTATGTTTGTTAATAAAAACCAATTTTTTCCCTTATATCCCGTTTATATCTTTTTATATCCCAACAAAACACTTACTTTTGTAAAATTTAGAAAAACTTGTCTTCTTTTAGATCTTTGGACAAAAGGCTCTCTTTGGGGGTGATATATAGTGTTAATGGATTGAAATTGATTTTATAAATTATATTAATTTTAATTCTAAAATGATATAAAACTTACATTATTTTAGTGTCATGGGTTTGAAATAGTCTCACGACCTTTGAAGTTATGTGAAATAGTGAAGGTTTCAAATATAAGTCGTGCATTAATCGATATTCTACTCGATAGGTTCATTCAATATATTTTTTTGGATAAAAAGTTTGTTATAAAATTAAAGATACATTGGAATCGGGATTTCGATATGGCTGGGATTAAAATAAAACATTATTAATTTTTGAATGTTTGTCAAGATTTAATTAATTATTTTTACTGAATTTCAATAAAAATCGAGATTTGGAAAAAAAAAAATATATGAAAGTATTCGGCTTAACCGAAACTTAAGCTTAGGTGCTTAGGTTAATTTTACGTGATTCGCCCTTGAAAATACATAAATTATTCGTACATATGTGCTGTACAACCTTTTATCTATAGCGCTTTCATGTAGTCTTATATCGTTTATTTTGTATGTTTTGGCATGTCCCTGTACCAAAAAGTCATTCGTTATCATCTGATCTATCCATGCTCACGCAACTTGTTAAAGAAACGGTACTCTTCTTTTACCAAAGTTAATTCTCGACCCTGTCCTTGAATGTTTCACACGTTCTTACATGTAAATTCAAGATAGCTTAATGCCCTAAAAATATATGATAGATTGTACGATAAGATATTATATTATTTTAAAGATCATATGTATAACATTAATTTTAGTTTAATTTATAAATTATTGTGTTATATATTTTGTAGTTGTAAGATGTATAACATTAATTTTAGTTTTAATTTATAAACTATTGTGTTATATATTTTGTAGTTGTAAAGAATCGATATAAATTATTATGTTATATATTTTGTAGTTATAAGAATCGATCCTATGGTAGTACTCCCTCTCTTACTCTTATATTATATAATATATGATATAATAACTGTAATTTGTGCACCCTAAATAGTAGGTATAAGTAATAAATAAAATAAAAATTAATGTATATTGGATGAGCGAATGACTATGATAAACGACCAAAAAATGATCAAAGGAATTTTCACTTATTTTAATAAGGAACGCCCTTCCGTAAATGATCAAGTCATTTTATCCGTAAAATTCAACATTTTAGGACTAAGGAAGCATAACAATTCTACCTTGTGTATGGATAAGTTTGTAGAGACAAGTAACCAAACTTACTCAGTTATAATACCACTCAAAGTGGTGTCTGAGGAGGGTAATTGTACGTAGACCATGCCCCTATACAATAGAGAGACTGTTTCCGAAGGACCCCCGGCCATTACAAATATAGAAATACAAATACAGAAAGGAAACCTAATACAAACTAAGAAACTCACACACACGCAGCAGGAGTTGAACCCTGACCTCCTTCAAAGGAGGCCAGTGGCTCAACACTGCACCAACACGTTGTTGGCAAGTTTGTAGAGACAAGTCATGTCTAATATTATTCCTGACGCAAGACAAGACCCGAGCAATACGAATATGCACAATTACGATGCAAAAGTCACGAATGTGCCAAGAGTAAAACCAAGATGGTAAAAAATCTAAAAGTAAAAACACAATGCCACGCAGGGCCAAAAATGCATCAACTCCTTAAGATGCAATCATATAGATGTTTTTTCCTTCTGCTGCTATTTTTTGTAGGCGTCATTACTAGAACCAGGGAGGAGAGGATTCCCCTTGTGGAAAGGGGATACCACCTCCCAAGTATCCATTCCTGGTAAATCGGTCTGCATTGCGCTTGTCGACTTGGTCTGCAATGTGTCTGGTAACTTGGTCTGCACAGTGCCAAGCGCTTTCACATAGCATGGATGGAAAATCTCTGAAAGCCTTTTCTCGTGCTCCTCTTTCAATCTCTTAGTAAAGGCCGGTGACTCCAAGTATTCAGCTATGATGGCATCCTTGCTCTTGGTCAACTGAGCAAGCTCCTCCCTCAATTGGTTGATAGTCTTGGTGTCCTCTATCTTCTCCAACTCTAGAGACCTATATCTGTCAATCCAGCTCTTCATATCCTCCTGATGACGTATGATATCTTTGCATATTAACTGCACTGACTTCTCCATCTCGTCACACTGCAACATCGGCTGCTGCTTTGACTCCTTGCCAGCACTCGTATCTGTCTTGCTATCTGTTACAACAAAAGAAATAAAAGGTTTATGCCCAATATAAGGAGAAAGACAATAAATTCTGCACGTATAAGAAAAAGGACAATATATGTCCTAAAGATATGTGACTGATTCTGCCACTAGAGCCAAGCATGATGCGGGGGATGCTGTTACATCGCATTAGTTACAACATATGCATATGAAAACACTTACATTAGGCTCTATTGAATTTTTTACGAGAGAAATTAGTTATAAACGGCTTAGAGAAATTTTTACTAAAGATACAAGGAGAGGTTGTTTGTTACGACCTCCAACTGAAACTCATAAACATAATAAGGAATCCTGACACTCCTTATTTATCTATCTCTGGACAGCCTTGTTAAGTTAGTCGTGGTGCACTGGTGCTTGTGCTGATTTTAGACAGGTTCGGAGGAAAACAAGAAAGATATACAATCTTCAGGTTCGGAGGAAAACAAGAAAGATGTACAATCTTTCTTATTAATAACTGTATTACTGTATTAGATGTATACTACAGTTCTCAAGTATATATTTGTATCTACCTTAGCAATGGATTGTTGATTCAAACGCTTCGCAAATTTTTGAAGTTCAGTTAAATTATTTTTGTATTAGCTCTTTCATACTCCATTGACTCCAATTCAGATCCGATTAGCAGTGGTGGAAGTTCTATTTTCATATTTTGAATTGTACCTCCCTCTGCTTTTACCTATATTACCTGTCCATAAATGGCCCTAGTTCTGATACTGCATGCTCTGATGATTATAAGTCTAACTAGTACTCACTAATCTCACTTGATTGCTAACAACATTGTATATATTACACTAAAATATGTAAAGCGCACAAACCTGAGGAAGAGCCCTGTATATTAGAAGCTGGCGAAGTTGCTTTTGGTCCAGAAGGAGACACAGTATTTCCACCATTATAGGGATATGATTGAAAAAGACCAGGACTTGGGAATGTGAGTGAGGGGGTGTTGGAGTATGAAAACAGATTACGATGTTGTGCAGATGCAAATGGATTAGCAGGCTTTGTCATTCCAGATACGCCAATTGACGTTACACCATTAGTAGGAGCAGACACATTTGCATTGCTGCTTTGCCCAAAGGCACTGGTAGATGAACTCGTAGAACCTAGTCAATTATATCATAGATAAGAAAGGTTTTTGAAAATATTAGCATAATTGTTAAGGTAAATAAAGAGAACAAAAAACATAGAACAGAAAAAAGAGATTCCGATATATAGCATAAAGAATCAACAAGTCTTGATCTTGTTGCTGTAACAAGATTAAGTCTAATTCTTTGTCGCGCGCACAATAAAGTTAAATTGGGCATTATTTAAAAAAGAATGAACATATAAACAGCGGATTATCATAAACATCTAAATGCGTGTAATGAGCATCCAAACCTGATGAAGACCCTCCCCACATAATAGGACGCGGAATCGGGACCATACTGCTAGGAACAGAACACTCAAAGGTTGTCGTACAGCACTTTTGTACAGACATGCATTGGGATCCGAATGGAACCGTAGAAAGAACATTCGAATTGCTAGTTTGTCCGAATGGAACATTCGTATTGCTAGTTTGTCCGAATCCAGAGGGACTTGTTGATGAAGGTATAGAAGAAGCTGCTCAAAAGACAAAATTAAGTATGATCAATTACACATAGACCAAACATAAAATCATACAAGAGGACTACACCATTATGGCCATGTTCATTAGTAAAATTTGTTCAATACTTATCATATTCATATTCTTGTGATTTATATCTAATAAAGTATTCAGGTTAAATAGAAAGAAACACAAATATATCCCATTAGATAGCATAAACCTAGAACATAAAGAATAGTATGTGTTGCATGAGCCTAACTGAGACATGAATACAGATTTACGATGTGTGCAGCATGTTTGTTATTTGTAACGACTTTCAACTTATAAGTTACTTATTAGATAAGTAAAACGGAACAATATAGAATTATTGATGTGAATGATACTTACGAGTAAACGTGAAAGGCATGGTGATGCGAATCTCAGCAACAGATCGAGAAAGCAAGCGTGAAGCGTTTATGGTTATGGATATTGTGGGGGTTATGGATATGCGGGTGCCCTCGTGGTTTATATACACAACGATACTGCGTAGCACATACGCGGCCTAACCAACTCATTAGTTCTCCCCCTTTTACAACAAACACATTTAGGTTCAGTTTAGAATTGTGTCTAACAGCAATTACAGAGCCTTATTTGTTTTTTTTTTTAAGTATATATTTTTAATTATAATGTCACTTGCTTATATTAATTTTCCTTTCCACTTTTTATTCTTAATAAATATTATTAATAAAATTAAAATAAGTTAATATAATTGAATTTAAATTTTAAATAAAAATTACAATATTTTATAAGAGTACTATCAAAAAGAAAATATTTAAGTGTAGAGTTAGAAAACTAAAGAAAGGCAATAAAAGAGGGAATGATGCACTACTAGTCTATTTAGCTGCATAAATTTTTTAAACTATATTATTGGGCCACACAGCATAACTGATGCCCAGTCGAGATTTAGGCCCATATAGTTTGAAACCCTGAAAAGCTGTACCCACACTCAGACTTAAACCCCAACAAGAAGTATCCAAAAGTACAAGCCGAATTAATCAATCCTAGGAATAGGATGATGTATCAAAAATCAAAGCTTACAAGAAAATCCATGATGATTGTTCCAACTACACATTGGAGATTCTGCAAACAAGATTGGGCTTGAAGCCTTGAACTATGAAACAGATTATTTTCCATGTTGGGGATTATTCTCATACTTCGACATCAATTGTAGATATATTTACGAGGCGGATACATAGAAAATTTTCAATTTTTTTTTTTTTGAAATAAGATAATTTTCAATTTAATTCCAGTTATACACTAATATTGATCCTAAACATCGTACCTTTTTTTTTAAGGAAAGAAACGATTTTATTAAAAAAGATCAGCTATTCTGTTTCATTTGTAAAACGATCCGGGAAGAGGGCAGTCAATTGGTTAGCTCGGTCTGCTTGTTTGTCACCTGATCGTATCATCAATGAAGGTTTTGTCTCTGTTAATTTAAACATGGTATAACTTAACACATACTTTTTGTCATATATAAAAATGTTTGCCTAAGTTTATAGTTTACCTTGTAACAAAAAGGATTATACACAAGCAGTAATCAGAAGCTCACATCGACTAGGAAAGTGGAAAGCATTGACAATTGAAATAAAAACAGGTTTGGTCCCTCCACCAGTTTGTTGTCCTCTTGATCTAACTCTGGTCCTGATGATTTATGTGGCTCTCATCAATGCCTAAAAAGACTACTTAAGCAACTACGTCTACACCATGTCCCGAATATAAACATTTCATTTACATGTGTATCATTGCATATCACTGAGGCTCATGCATGATACCAAGTCTAATTATATTATATATTATATCCATGTAATAACCGTTATCCATAATTTTAGTTTGGTCGCTGTACTACCAAAATAATCTCAACCGTTGAATCTAATATTTTTAAAAATAGACGATCAAGATTATATCATATTAAAAAGGAAATTATAATCTAAAAAGGATATCACTGTACTACCAAAATAATATTTTTATAAATAGATGATCAAGATTATATCATATTAAAAAGGAAATTATAATCTAAAAAGGATATCATTTAAAAAGGTTGTGTAAATTTATTTACTTCTTTTTTATAGACGATCAAGATTATATCATATTAAAAAGGAAATTATAATCTAAAAATGATATCATTAAAAAGGTTGTATAAATTTATTTACTTCTTTTTTATTGTTTTTAGGTGTTAATATATATATATATATATATATATATATATATATATATATATATATATTGCGGTTTTTATTTATTTGACTTATATCACGGACCTTGCTGAATTTGGGATGGGTTTTAATGGTGACGGTGGCCCCCAATCATGAGCAGAGAAGAATTTGAAGCTCGCAAAGCCACTATAAAGCATAAACAGGATCTTGAGAGAGGCGGAGGAAGGTATTAACCTTTTTTCTGGGAAATTTTATATATCCTGTGCGAATGATGAACTGTAGATGACTGTATAAATTTATACTTCCTTGTATATATTTTGGGTTGCTCACTGTGAAATATGTATAAAAAACTATAATCAATTACAAATAAACAAATTAAAAAGATCTCTACATTGAATTGGAAAAGAAATCCTAATACAATAATAGATAGAATAATTATAATTACATTATTCTATCAAGAAGAAATCTTTGAATACGAGGCTATTAGTCTTCAAAATAATTCTTCTTCATTGTCTCTAACTTCATCCCATATGTCAAAATATTGAGATATTAAAATATCATTAGACAAACTTCTTCAAGACAAAAAATAACCTAAAAATTGAGTTATGGATTTGTCCACCAGATTGATATCTATAAATGAAAAACAAAAAATTGAATGTAATATCCCAGATTTTTGGTAGAATTAAAACTTTTCTTATTATGATTAAGTGCATTAGTGAATAAAGATTTCAACGAACCGTGGTTGTGATGAATAGATATTTCTTTGGAGAATGATCCCGATACATATGCGTATTTTCAGAATAGAGTAATTCAATGATTGAGGACATAGATAAGAATAATCTATCATCCAGGAAATGAGCTAATGAACCCTAGGGGGGAGATGAGAAATGAGTTAGTGTGACAACCCTAATTTCTGGATTTGAGAGAAGTTTTCACTTTTTGATGAATAGTACTTTTCATACGTGAATAGTAATTTGTATGGATGAATAGTGATTTTGTAAGTTGGAAAACTTTTCATGCCACCCTATGTACGGGACGTTGTTTGGATGTTTCGAAGTCATATTAGGAATCCACGGAGGAAATAAGTGTATGTAAAGACGATCGGAATTCAGAAATTCCAATTTTAATTCTGGCGTAATATTTGACCGAGCGGTGAATTATATATCAGTATTATCAAGAAATGAGATATTAAATTTGAGAAATTGAGGATTTAATGTTTTGGAATTTTATTATATTTGATTTGAGGATTGGGAACGAAAACCACTGAGATAGTGAAATGAACGTTCTAGAAACCGCTGAAACTTTACAACGAGATTAAGCGATCAAGCGAACGAATTATGGATTAAGGATTGAGATTATGACAAGATTAAATATCCTATATAATCATCAAGAGAATTATATCAAGTGGATTTAAGGATTTAAACAAAGAAATTATCAAAAAACAAATGGTGAATTAAGTGATTTAAATCACTTAAAACATTTCTAAAATCAATCAAGCTTGCTTTGTACTCATCCAAACATCAAGGCTCTTGCCCCAAAGCAACCCACCAGCTGGCCCTTATCAAAATAAAAGATCAAAAGTGAGTGGACTTGGTCATTTAGCAAAAGAAAAGATCAAGAACAACCAATCTCTCCAAAACTGCCACCATGAACCAAACTCAAAGAAAAATTCTTATCTCAAGATATAGAGCTTCAAAAATCACCAAATTTTAACCATAGCTCCCCCATAATATGTAGAACACACTCCTAAAGTTTGGTGGCAAACAAAGAAGTTTAGCCTAGTCAAATCTCCTCCCCAAGTTGAAGAACCGAACCTGCCTTGCCTTCACAGTTTCTGTCCAGCGGAAAGATTGGGCTCAAACCCCTAGCTAGGAAGCTTCAAATTTGATGATCTAGGACTCAAAATAAAGCTTATGAAGAGGACAAGATGTGGTAAAAATTTGAGAGCCAAACTATTATTTTTCAATTTTCTATGATTTTTACAAAAGTGATGATGAATAGTGTTTTAAGATTGTTTCATGTTTTGTTCATAGCTTTTAGGCTTTGTTGAAACTATCAAAGACCATACCAAGGTGTGAAAAGCTCTGCTAGTGTTCCTAGAGTGTCAAGGAAGGTAAAACCCTAACCCACCCTTTGAATTTTTATGAGTTTTTAGTATAGTTTTGATGATATGTAGAGATAAATGCATGTTAAAGAGTTTTATGATTGTTTGATGTGTAAAAGAGTTGGGTATTGGATTTGAATGTTACCACTGCCCTTAGAAGTGTAAAATAAATGTTGGTTGATGTTATGGATGTATGGTATGCCCGGTGTGGCTTGGTTATGTTGTGACAAATCGGTAATGTTCGATTTAGAGCCGTCGTAATGTCCAAATTTCTTGAACCATGTTGACAGTAGCTACCCGAGTCCTTAAGCATGTTTAAACTGCAACCACTGACCATATTGGGTAGGTTTTGGAGTCTAGTTTATGTGGCCGCAAGAATCATGTCAAAAGAATTTACGGTTTGTGAGTAATGACCGTTTTAGTGAAAGTGGTTCAAGGGATTTTATCGCAGAAATGTAACTACTTTGACGCTAAGTTCGAGACCCTTAATAGTCGAATTAGAATGTGAAATTTGGTGATAAAATGTTAAAGACAGTTGGCAAGATGTGTGCGAAGGTTTCAAGTTATAAAGATTATTTTTCGATTTTATAAAAATGCGTTAACCGAGGTTGCGCAAGTGAAAACCACTAAGAATATGCCTTAGAAACCAATGTTGAAAATGGTTAAGTATAACTTGGATTCGAGGATTGATTTCGAGCCAAACTTATGACTTAAGTAATTGTCGACTAACATGGACTTACTATGAGCCTAAAGCGAGCTAGTAATGCCTTGGTTGTGTTTTGCTTGTGTCTTTAAGCGGTGATTTATAAGTGGATTATCCAAGGGATTAATCGTACGTTTTCTTTTACTTTGTCTAG
This sequence comes from Saposhnikovia divaricata, assembly GCA_036435485.1. Lineage (NCBI taxonomy): Eukaryota > Viridiplantae > Streptophyta > Magnoliopsida > Apiales > Apiaceae > Saposhnikovia > Saposhnikovia divaricata. The sequence goes on from CM071599.1 coordinate 78,701,761, forward strand.
ATTGTCTGACATCGTCGCGAACTCCTATCACTTCTCGAACATCAGGCAAGTTTTCTAAACTTGTACTTTTAAAGTATTGATTATAATACTGCTTTTGCCATGTATAAAGTTGTACAATTTTGCGATATATCTTATTTCCTGTTGAAATAAAAAATTGACCTTTGGATTATATATGATCTTCTGAGTTAAGTATATATAAACTGGTATACCTTGTAGCTCTAGAGAGAAGAGCATATTCATGGTCTTCGACTCTAAACCGGGAGTCGGTATTTTGAGATATAGAGATAGTCGTGGAAACCCGGAGGTATTCCAGCGGCAGATTATTATTTATTTTGAGGAATGTTATTTATGAACATTAATTATATCTCCATAAAATATTAATTACTTGGAAACCATTCGAGGATTGTTATTTGAATATGATATCATTTGAGAAATTGTATTTGCTTACTATATCATTCAAGGAATGTTATTTAAATATTATCTCAGCCGAGAAATACTATTTGAATATTATTTCATTTGGGAAGCATTATTGAATATTTATTTATTCAGACAGGATTATTTTTGAATAATCATTTATTTGAGGAAATTTCTTCAATAAATATTTCCTTATTAATTATTAAATATCTTTTAGTGATTTAAAAATCATATTATTTGTTTAAAAAGCATTAGAGGTCTTTGAGAATTATATATTAAATATTCTTGACCTTCAATAATATTTTCGAGAATTATAGGGATTCCCCAATATTATTCCTGATCATTATCAGCTCACTTGAGCCATCTAAATGCTTTCGTACATATTGAGAATTGAAAATCCAGAGTTGGGAGCAAATCTTGTTTCCTTCCTTTGTTTGTAAAAGAGATATTATTCTAGGATTATAGCCCTACTACTAAGGGTTCCCATTTCATAAAAAGAGTAAAAGATTCAATCTTGATTTCATAAAGACTATTCGTCGCTCAACCTGAGTTTCTGGCTAAAGGCCAGTATGTACTTATGGGTTAGCTTCCCATTGTTCGGGAGTAACCAGTGATTGTGAAAGTCCGGCTAAAGGCCAATATGTGTTAATGGGTTAGCTTCCAATTGATTCTGGGAGTAACCAAAGGATCCGAGTGCGATCTTTGAACGGGCATTTGCCCGGGGAACTTGAATTTGGCCCAACTTGCGCCAGAATGATTGCGGATGGAGCTTTCATTCAGGATGATTGCGGATGGAGCTTTCATCCAGGGTAATTGCGGATGGAGCTTTTACCTGAGGGTAATTACGGATGGAGTTTTTATCCTTCTACTAGTAGAGAAGACCCGTGGTGGACCTGGAAGCGGTGACTGATCATCGTCGATCCACGTCTGGAATTATTGAAATCTCAATACAGAGTTCAAATGAAATTTCTCCTACATACGGAGTCAGTGTTCTCATCTGGCAGTATCTAGAACTGCTGAGTGTTATAGTATCCACAACTGCTGAGTGCTACATCACTGGAGCAGGGTTTCAACATCCAAATTTCTATCATATCCCGATAAGGGAAAATATTCGAGTTTTCAGTAAAGGATGCTTATCTTGATAAATTTGGTACGGCAAGTACGAATTTCACATATCTTTCGTATAAAGATAGTAAATGATATTTGAAAAACTATAATGGTACTGTTTTTGAATATATATTCCGATAAAAGAAATACTTTCGGTAAAAAGATATTTTGACAAATATTAACCTATACCCGCTTTATTCTGGGTTTAAGTTAAAGGCAGAATTATGCCATACTTTTATTACCTTGCTGAGCTATCGCTCACTCTTGCTATTGTTTTATATATATTATATAGCAGCGAAGCAGGATTCCAATGGGACGACATATACCCCGCAAGGCGTTTCCATAAACAATTTCTAGCGATGATCCCGAGAATAGTACGAACCAGTCGAATCAAGCTGCAGCATTTGGTATTCATCTTATGTATAGATATGGAGGGTATGAGAGGATTGTGAGCATCAGAAGGCTAAGTTGGTAATGTAACATTACTTAGAAGTTGTATCAGTGACAAATTCAAAAGACATTTGGGTATTGTAATAAAAATTATTTATTCCGCAGTTGTTATATTTTGTCATTTCTGAGACTTTAACCTGTGTGTGTGTGTGAGATATATTGTGGGGTCACAAGCAGCTGAATTGTGTACATTACAAGTAATACAGGTAAGGCAAGGAGTAAATGGATCGTGACCACCCTAGATCCTTGACCCTGGGTCTGGGGGTGTTACAGAAATGGTATCAGAGCGTTAGGTTACAGTCCTTAGAAATGATAGGAGACCGAGTCTTACAATACCCTTAAGAATGATGACAATAACTAGAGTTCAAATCAAGGTCGTAATCGGGTTAAAGGACATGACCCTGACTGTTTGAGATGAAGCCCGAGAGGGGACTTCTTCTGGGAAACCATACTTAGGACTTCATGGTAAGTCACCTCGATTCGTACGAGTTATAGATAGATGGGATTTTGAGATACCAGACCCCGAGGCCTTCGAGTAAGCATTTGATGATGCGCTCCTTGAGATGGACGGAGACCCGATAAAGGTAGATCCATAGGAGGATCTAGAGGAGGACCCCATGGTGGGTCAAGGAAAGAATCTTGTAGAGAACGTGCCGATTGATAAAAATGTGGTATGTTACTTGAAGTCTTATAATAAGACCGGACGAATGTTCAGAGGTCAAATAAGTAACGAGACGAGAGTTTAGAATCGCTTATGATTCATCAAGAGATATGACGAAGAAATGGAGTAGAGTCTCCAAAGCAGAAGAGGTAGAGGCAGTATAGCCAATACCGGTGGATTGATTCAACTTGAATGAGACCTGTTACTCGTAGTCTGTTGCAGTGCCTAGGGAGGCATCATACGTAAGAACTAAGACATTCGAACTTCGTGTATGATCAAGGGTACTTAGTTACCTTAACTAATAGAGGCACTACCTTATATATGGGGTTTAAATCCCCACGATCAGCGATTCCACCAAGGACGGTGTTACTACGGTACTGAGGAATTTTATTTCCTCGAGCAAAATTTTATATGTACGTACTACGCATAGTATTATTGTAACACGAGTGCGCTAAGACGAGATATATTTGAAAAACCAAGATGGACTAAGAAAGTCTGGGAAAGACTTAAATAAGAAGGATGTTATGACACAAGTGTTGAGCTTATATAGCACACGGGATTGATACGAGAAAAAGGAATGTTTGGTATGAAGACGGTTATAATAGTAATTGGGTTTAAGCATGTAGTTTTTTTTTAACGATCTTCCGGAGTACCGCCCATTCGACATGTGGAATTTGTCGTTACTATGGGCGACACTGGTATCGAAGTCTTCTTATAAAATGGAACGTTTGCTTGAGATGCTTGCGCCTAGTCGAGTAGAACTCCCTGCGATTGCAAATGTCGATGGTTGAATCCTTAGCGACTATTATGAGTCGGCAATGACATAAGTATCGAGCACCTTAGGGTGTGTATGAAGAAGAAAAAATAGCTTTAGAATTGAACGATTATCCGTTAAAGGAGCCGACATAAAGGGAATCCATGAAGACCTTGGCAAAACCTCCCCAATCTGTAATCTACATTGGCATCTTCTTAGAGAAAACTTCGATAAAAGATATACTCCTTCGAAGTTGTTTTATAACACTTGTGTTATACCATATTCAGTTTCAATTGTGCCAAAGGCTGCCACAATGCCTACTTTAAGGTTTTCAAAGCCCTGGTGAATGATGTTATTCAAGCTTTCACTTTTCAATAATGAATAATCCTATGGTGATACAACACCACTTGTTTGTTGAATACCAGTATCTTTCTGGCTATCCTTTTCTTTAAAAAAATCGCACCTTTGGAGCCTGTTCACTTTTAATCGTCCATTTGAGAATTATTTGTCAAAAGATGATAATTATTAACTCGACTTTGAATTTCTTTCCTACTTCTCAACTTTCACTGAGACGAACAACCCTATACTTATGGGGGCCACAAGGACTATCTATCTGGGTGATAGAAGTCTGACGGGACACCGTCACTTGTGAGTTGTGAAATACAAGAAGGCTAATTACCTTTAGTAATGTCTTAATTGAGACACACAACATTGAGTTTTTATGATCGTATTGATCTCTCAGTAAATTCTCTCATCTCAAATAAGGTTACCTTAAAACTCATAACCTTATAATCACCAATGTGTGACGTTTTCCTTGATATGGGAGCTATCTTTTCAAAGCTCCATGATTCTTGTTATCTTTATTTAATCCCAAGGGGAGGCAAACCAGGTCGAATAAGTCAAAATTCGGTGATAGGAATTAGATTTGTAACGAAATAGTCTATGGTAAGAAGGCTGGATCCACCTCGTCCCGCAGATAGCCCGTGATAGATGATGGACAACATGGTCCACTAGATTCAAATGGCCTTAGTAGTGCCAATTTGGTGGAACGACTAACTTCAACTTTCATGTTCCTTCTGGGACTGGTGGATAGGTAGTATTGACTATTCGGACGTATATGTATCAGGATGATGTGGCATGTTTCAGTTCGAAACTTTTGATTCCCCTCATATGGGACGTTTATATTTGTTTCCTTTCTAGTTGTTAAAATTCTAACTTTGTTTCAATTATTCCATTATTGCAACTATTTACGATTCTATTTGTTTTTATATTTATAGAATTGTTCTTCAGGTTTTGAAATCGATTTTCATAGTATTACCAGTGGGTAAATAGATTGATCAAATTTTCCTGATTCTGAAAATTCAACAAATCCTGATAAACCTTGTCTTTCTGATTATCAGAAAATGCCACCGAGAAGGATGGGAACGAGAGCTAACCCCGGCGATTCAGAAGGGCAGAGTCATGACCAGGAAGGGGAAAACCCAGAGGGGAACCCCATGGATCAGTTCATGCACCTATTGAGACAGAATTTGAATCAGCATCCTAAACCTCAACGACCTGATAATTCAAGCGCTAAGGCCTTTAGAGCTTTTAAGTCGCTAAAACCCCCCAGAGTTTCATGGAACCGCTGACCCAGTAGAGGCCAGATCTTGGCTTAAAGAGATGGAGAAATCATTTGAGATACTGAGTATTGCAGAGAATCAGAAAACGGTATTCGCCGCCTACCTCCTGAAGGGAGAGGCGAATCACTGGTGGGAATCTAAGAAAAACCTAGAGGGAACTGGTGTTGTGACTTGGGAGAGATTCAGCTTGTTGTTTTTAGAGAAATATTTTCCGAAATATATAGAGACCCAGATGGAAGTAAAGTTTCTAGAACTGAAGCAAGGAAACATGACTGTGGCAGAGTATGAGGCCAAATTTTCCGAGTTGTCAAGGTTTGTTCCGGAGTTTGTGGACACAGAAGAGAAAAGAGCCCGTAGGTTTCAACTGGGGCTAAAACAGTGGATTCAGAATAAGGTGGCAATACTTGAATTGACCAACTACGCTACATTGGTGCAGAAGGCAACAATCGCAGAGGCAGGAAGTGATCAGAGTCTTAAAGAAAGAGAGGAAAAGAAGAGGAAAATGGGTAATCAGAAAGGGAATTCAGCAGGTGGGAATTTTCCGAGTAAGTTTAGCCGAAAGGTGGCATCTCAATCCAGTCAAAGCTGTGGGTCTAAGAGACCTGGAAGTAGGGGCGCAGGCCAGAGTGATCGACAAACTGGTGGGTCTCACCATAACCTATCTCGACCCCCACTGCCAGATTGTAATGAATGCGGAAGGAAACATCTAGGCATGTGTAACTCGCAAGGAGTAACATGTTTTAATTGTAGGCAGCTAGGGCACTATGCTAATACCTGTCAGGAACCCCGTGCCAAGACCAACCAAGACACTACCTGTTTCAAATGTGGAAAGCTTGGACACAAGGCTAAGGAATGTTTATCTGCTGGAACGGCTATACCAAGAGTTAATAGGGCTACCTCCAACAAGCAGCCCACTGCCAGAACCTTTGAATAGCGGGTACCCTCTTACTTAAACTCAGTTAATATTAACGTTTTATTTGATCCAGAACTGCTAAGTACCTTGCATCTCAAGATTTTGCATGATAATTAGACCTTAAGGCCGAGCCGCTAAGGGAATAATTACAAGTAGAAATAGGCAATCGAGAGATTTTCTTCCCATAAGCCAGGTACATACAGGTTGTGAACTAGAAATATGGGATCGACACCTTTAATATGTTTGATTTCTTTCAAGTTGGGAGAAGTTGATATTATAATAATGATGGATTGGTTGACACCCAATGGAGCCCAATTGATTGTAAGGGAAAAAAGTAATAATTAAGGGACGAAGTCAGATTCGGAGATTCATGAAAATAGTTCAGACTAAGAAATTATTGCGCCAGAGATGTGAAGCTTAATTAGCTCTTATAGTTGACGCTGAGAAAAAAAAAAGACATCAAGTATAAAGGAAATTATAGTGGTTTTGGGAGGCTGCACAAGGTTTTAATGAGCTACTAGCTATCGAATTTGAGGATATGAGAATGAATACCGAGTATTCAGAGTATAGTACTACATCTCTTATTAGCCCCAGTAGGAATAAAAGAATTAGCAACTCAGTTACAAGAATTGCTGGGCAAGAGTATGATAAAACTCAGTGTACCACCGTGGAGAGCCCCGGTGTTGTTATGAAAGAGAAAGATGTTAGCACAAGATTGTGCATCGAACATCGAGAGTTGAATGAGTTCACCATTGAGAATAGGTACCCCTTTGCAGATGATAGGTGATTGTTTGATCAGCTGAAGGACGCTGTGTATTTTTCCAAACTTATTTAAGAACTGGATATCACCAGTTGGAAGTTAAACCCGAGGATATACCCAAGATTGCGATTCATACTAGGTATAGACGCTCCGAGTTTTTAGTAATGTCAATTGGGGTTGACTAATGCACCCAAACTTTTATGGATTTAATAAATCGATTTAGAGTTAGCCGTGATAGTTTTTGCCCTAAATATATCGAGACATTATTTATATGAAGGAAAGTGAGAGATCTAACAGATCAAAAGAGGTTGAGGTATATATATTCACCCGAAAGAGCTAAACATGAGATAGAGAAAATGGCTAGAAGTGATACAGGATCATGATTGTGAGATACACTACCATCCAGGGAAGGCCAATATGGTGGCCGATGCCCTTAGTCAAAATGAGAAAGAGATGGATTCCGAATGTTCGGGAATTAAAGGATGAGATTTTACACGAGACCCATAGTCGAGATATTCTATGCACTAGGCGACACCAAGAAAAAAAGGTATAGAGATTCAAGAGAATGCTATCGGTGGCCAACCATGAAAAAGGAAGTTGGGATGACCACTTACCATAAATTGAGATTGCTTATAGCAGTAGTTACCATGCCGGTATAGGGTTACCACCTTACGAGGCCCGGTTTGAAAGGAATTGCCGCTCTCCCTTGTGTTGGGAGGAGGTGGGCGAGAGAAAGTATGCGGACCAAGCCCGCAAGGATAGAGATAGGGCTGCTATCGATAAGCTAAATTGCATATTGATGAATGACAAGCAAGTTATTTGATGTATTTATGCGCAAACAAGATAGAGAATATGAGGCTGGGGATTCGTGATGCTAAAAGTATCCTTGTGAAAAGAATTAATGAGATTTGGAAAGAAGGGGAAGTTGAGCCCGAGATTCATTGGGCCATTTGAGATTCTAAGACGCGTCACGAAGTATAACGCAGATGCCAACATATGATAGAGCGCGAGCAGATAGATGTACAACCTGATATGTCTTATGAAGAACAACCTGTGGAAATAACGGATAGAAAAGGGCAAGTGTTAAGGGACAAGGTTATGAAGCTAGTTACGAATTGTGGAAAAGAAAATCAAGAAGTGGAAGAATCCAACAGAAAGTTAAAGAGAACCAAGAGGGAGGAGTACCCCCCAGCTTTTCCTAAACTGATTCCGAGGACGGAATCCTTTTAAGGAGGGGAGACTGTAATATCCCAGATTTTTGGTAGAATTAAAACTTTTCTTATTATGATTAAGTGCATTAGTGAATAAAGATTTCAACGAACCGTGGTTGTGATGAATAGATATTTCTTTGGAGAATGATCCCGATACATATGCGTATTTTCAGAATAGAGTAATTCAATGATTGAGGACATAGATAAGAATAATCTATCATCCAGGAAATGAGCTAATGAACCCTAGGGGGGAGATGAGAAATGAGTTAGTGTGACAACCCTAATTTCTGGATTTGAGAGAAGTTTTCACTTTTTGATGAATAGTACTTTTCATACGTGAATAGTAATTTGTATGGATGAATAGTGATTTTGTAAGTTGGAAAACTTTTCATGCCACCCTATGTACGGGACGTTGTTTGGATGTTTCGAAGTCATATTAGGAATCCACGGAGGAAATAAGTGTATGTAAAGACGATCAGAATTCAGAAATTCCAATTTTAATTCTGGCGTAATATTTGACCGAGCGGTGAATTATATATCAGTATTATCAAGAAATGAGATATTAAATTTGAGAAATTGAGGATTTAATGTTTTGGAATTTTATTATATTTGATTTGAGGATTGGGAACGAAAACCACTGAGATAGTGAAATGAACGTTCTAGAAACCGCTGAAACTTTACAACGAGATTAAGCGATCAAGCGAACGAATTATGGATTAAGGATTGAGATTATGACAAGATTAAATATCCTATATAATCATCAAGAGAATTATATCAAGTGGATTTAAGGATTTAAACAAAGAAATTATCAAAAAACAAATGGTGAATTAAGTGATTTAAATCACTTAAAACATTTCTAAAATCAATCAAGTTTGCTTTGTACTCATCCAAACATCAAGGCTCTTGCCCCAAAGCAACCCACCAGCTGGCCCTTATCAAAATAAAAGATCAAAAGTGAGTGGACTTGGTCATTTAGCAAAAGAAAAGATCAAGAACAACCAATCTCTCCAAAACTGCCACCATGAACCAAACTCAAAGAAAAATTCTTATCTCAAGATATAGAGCTTCAAAAATCACCAAATTTTAACCATAGCTCCCCCATAATATGTAGAACACACGCCTAAAGTTTGGTGGCAAACAAAGAAGTTTAGCCTAGTCAAATCTCCTCCCCAAGTTGAAGAACCGAACCTGCCTTGCCTTCACAGTTTCTGTCCAGCGGAAAGATTGGGCTCAAACCCCTAGCTAGGAAGCTTCAAATTTGATGATCTAGGACTCAAAATAAAGCTTATGAAGAGGACAAGATGTGATAAAAATTTGAGAGCCAAACTATTATTTTTCAATTTTCTATGATTTTTACAAAAGTGATGATGAATAGTGTTTTAAGATTGTTTCATGTTTTGTTCATAGCTTTTAGGCTTTGTTGAAACTATCAAAGACCATACCAAGGTGTGAAAAGCTCTGCTAGTGTTCCTAGAGTGTCAAGGAAGGTAAAACCCTAACCCACCCTTTGAATTTTTATGAGTTTTTAGTATAGTTTTGATGATATGTAGAGATAAATGCATGTTAAGGAGTTTTATGATTGTTTGATGTGTAAAAGAGTTGGGTATTGGATTTGAATGTTACCACTGCCCTTAGAAGTGTAAAATAAATGTTGGTTGATGTTATGGATGTATGGTATGCCCGGTGTGGCTTGGTTATGTTGTGACAAATCGGTAATGTTCGATTTAGAGCCGTCGTAATGTCCAAATTTCTTGAACCATGTTGACAGTAGCTACCCGAGTCCTTAAACATGTTTAAACTGCAACCACTGACCATATTGGGTAGGTTTTGGAGTCTAGTTTATGTGGCCGCAAGAATCATGTCAAAAGAATTTACGGTTTGTGAGTAATGACCGTTTTAGTGAAAGTGGTTCAAGGGATTTTATCGCAGAAATGTAACTACTTTGACGCTAAGTTCGAGACCCTTAATAGTCGAATTAGAATGTGAAATTTGGTGATAAAATGTTAAAGACAGTTGGCAAGATGTGTGCGAAGGTTTCAAGTTATAAAGATTATTTTTCGATTTTATAAAAATGCGTTAACCGAGGTTGCGCAAGTGAAAACCACTAAGAATATGCCTTAGAAACCAATGTTGAAAATGGTTAAGTATAACTTGGATTCGAGGATTGATTTCGAGCCAAACTTATGACTTAAGTAATTGTCGACTATCATGGACTTACTATGAGCCTAAAGCGAGCTAGTAATGCCTTGGTTGTGTTTTGCTTGTGTCTTTAAGCGTTGATTTATAAGTGGATTATCCAAGGGATTAATCGTACGTTTTCTTTTACTTTGTCTAGATTGTCTGACATCGTCGCGAACTCCTATCACTTCTCGAACATCAGGCAAGTTTTCTAAACTTGTACTTTTAAAGTATTGATTATAATACTGCTTTTGCCATGTATAAAGTTGTACAATTTTGCGATATATCTTATTTCCTGTTGAAATAAAAAATTGACCTTTGGATTATATATGATCTTCTGAGTTAAGTATATATAAACTGGTATACCTTGTAGCTCTAGAGAGAAGAGCATATTCATGGTCTTCGACTCTAAACCGGGAGTCGGTATTTTGAGATATAGAGATAGTCGTGGAAACCCGGAGGTATTCCAGCGGCAGATTATTATTTATTTTGAGGAATGTTATTTATGAACATTAATTATATCTCCATAAAATATTAATTACTTGGAAACCATTCGAGGATTGTTATTTGAATATGATATCATTTGAGAAATTGTATTTGATTACTATATCATTCAAGGAATGTTATTTAAATATTATCTCAGCCGAGAAATACTATTTGAATATTATTTCATTTGGGAAGCATTATTGAATATTTATTTATTCAGACAGGATTATTTTTGAATAATCATTTATTTGAGGAAATTTCTTCAATAAATATTTCCTTATTAATTATTAAATATCTTTTAGTGATTTAAAAATCATATTATTTGTTTAAAAAGCATTAGAGGTCTTTGAGAATTATATATTAAATATTCTTGACCTTCAATAATATTTTCGAGAATTATAGGGATTCCCCAATATTATTCCTGATCATTATCAGCTCACTTGAGCCATCTAAATGCTTTCGTACATATTGAGAATTGAAAATCCAGAGTTGGGAGCAAATCTTGTTTCCTTCCTTTGTTTGTAAAAGAGATATTATTCTAGGATTATAGCCCTACTACTAAGGGTTCCCATTTCATAAAAAGAGTAAAAGATTCAATCTTGATTTCATAAAGACTATTCGTCGCTCAACCTGAGTTTCTGGCTAAAGGCCAGTATGTACTTATGGGTTAGCTTCCCATTGTTCGGGAGTAACCAGTGATTGTGAAAGTCCGGCTAAAGGCCAATATGTGTTAATGGGTTAGCTTCCAATTGATTCTGGGAGTAACCAAAGGATCCGAGTGCGATCTTTGAACGGGCATTTGCCCGGGGAACTTGAATTTGGCCCAACTTGCGCCAGAATGATTGCGGATGGAGCTTTCATTCAGGATGATTGCGGATGGAGCTTTCATCCAGGGTAATTGCGGATGGAGCTTTTACCTGAGGGTAATTACGGATGGAGTTTTTATCCTTCTACTAGTAGAGAAGACCCGTGGTGGACCTGGAAGCGGCGACTGATCATCGTCGATCCACGTCTGGAATTATTGAAATCTCAATACAGAGTTCAAATGAAATTTCTCCTACATACGGAGTCAGTGTTCTCATCTGGCAGTATCTAGAACTGCTGAGTGTTATAGTATCCACAACTGCTGAGTGCTACATCACTGGAGCAGGGTTTCAACATCCAAATTTCTATCATATCCCGATAAGGGAAAATATTCGAGTTTTCAGTAAAGGATGCTTATCTTGATAAATTTGGTACGGCAAGTACGAATTTCACATATCTTTCGTATAAAGATAGTAAATGATATTTGAAAAACTATAATGGTACTGTTTTTGAATATATATTCCGATAAAAGAAATACTTTCGGTAAAAAGATATTTTGACAAATATTAACCTATACCCGCTTTATTCTGGGTTTAAGTTAAAGGCAGAATTATGCCATACTTTTATTACCTTGCTGAGCTATCGCTCACTCTTGCTATTGTTTTATATATATTATATAGCAGCGAAGCAGGATTCCAATGGGACGACATATACCCCGCAAGGCGTTTCCATAAACAATTTCTAGCGATGATCCCGAGAATAGTACGAACCAGTCGAATCAAGCTGCAGCATTTGGTATTCATCTTATGTATAGATATGGAGGGTATGAGAGGATTGTGAGCATCAGAAGGCTAAGTTGGTAATGTAACATTACTTAGAAGTTGTATCAGTGACAAATTCAAAAGACATTTGGGTATTGTAATAAAAATTATTTATTCCGCAGTTGTTATATTTTGTCATTTCTGAGACTTTAACCTGTGTGTGTGTGTGAGATATATTGTGGGGTCACAAGCAGCTGAATTGTGTACATTACAAGTAATACAGGTAAGGCAAGGAGTAAATGGATCGTGACCACCCTAGATCCTTGACCCTGGGTCTGGGGGTGTTACATTGAATGTAACAAGAGACGTCGTGAACGATATGCAGATGATATGGGTAAAAAATAATCCCTAAAGACATAATTAATATAATATTTATTGGCTCATAAATAAGGCCCGAAACCCTAGTTGGGCATTAAATTCGTGGTTATTGATTAAGTCCAAAAGAACAGCCCAAACCGGGGACGCCCGGTATAAGCTTGTTTATAACATGGGCCTGATCCACAAACCAGGAACGTTCTAAAAACCAGGAACGTTCTAGAATATCCCAGGGATATTGTGTAGCCTCCAAGGCACCTAATTCAACATGGAAACTAATTCTTATAAGGAAGGAGTCAGAACCTTCCTCAATAACGGTGACTTGCCCACCAAGTCTCCAAACCCTATTACGATTCTAAGGCTCCTACAGCCTATATAAAGGGCCAGACCCCTCATCTCAGAACTACGTTTTTTGGCTTGATTCTCAACTTTGAGATACGTAGGCATCTTGTGAGGACCCGAATTAGATCACGAAAACGCAAGCGCAACCATTAAAACACGAAGCTCACGAACCCTAGCCGCAATTCGATAACCCTACTTTTTATTCCACAACATTTAGCGCCGTCTGTGGGAAGACAACGTCAACCATGGTTCAAACACGAAGGACACCAGTCTCAACCGAGGCTACCACCGTCACCTCTGTTCCACTAGTCGTTATTGAACAAGGGCATGTACCCCCATCAACGGAGACAACCACTCAGCCTCAAGTTTCACAACCCGTAGGGACGGATCTCCATGTTGAGAGAACCTTACCAGTGGACGTCCACAGGGACGGGAGACTAATCAGCTTCAGATGGTGGTCTCACCATTAAATAGCCGTCCCCCCACTCTCAGGAGTTCAGATCTCCACCGCTACACTCCCCGTGAATACTGATCCGTTATACGGATTGCCTAACTACCCTCCAAATTGAAGGGATCCTGGACCAAGTGGTCACGCTCTACAGATACCTGAGTCGTATCAGCCTCCCTATATTGGAGGTTTAGCCCCTCATGAGCAAGGGTATTATGATTACTCCGGACCTTACACTGATGATTCCTCGTCTGAGGACGACGATTGTGATGAAGCCCCGAGGAGGCGACGTTCAAGCATGGAGCCTATGGGAAGGACTCGAAGAATCCATGATGGACCTCCTCAAACAGCTGCTGAGAGGATCAAGGCTCATGAGGCCGAGATCCAAAGGTTGAAGGATGACATAGCCAGGGAGCAAGCAAGACAGAATCAGAATAGGCCCCCTCCAAATTCGAGGGAGATTCCCTTCATTGATTTGGAAAGATCTTCAAGGAGACAAAAAAGGGCTGATGCCCTAACTAGAGGAACTACAAGGGTGGAAACCCCCAGGGGTGATGCTAAAGACCTGATGCCACTTGGAGACCCTGACGATCCCACACCCTCGTTCACTGAGGAGGTGATGCACGCTCGTGTTTCCCGAAAATTTAAGATGCCCACGATAAAACCATACGATGGAACGGGTGATCCCTCGAATCATGTCAGGATGTTCTCAAACGCACTGTTGTTACAACCCGCTAGCGACGCTCTTAAGTGTAGGGCGTTCCCTCAAACCCTTGCAGGCATGGCTCAAAGATGGTATAGCCGATTGCCCGCAAACTCAATTGGCTCCTTCAAAGAGTTGAGCACTGCTTTCATCAATCAGTTTGTTAGTGGAAAGGTCCATTAAAAAAGCTCTGCATCTCTCATGCAAGTGAAACAGGGGAAGAATGAGAACCTGAGGGATTATCTCAAGTGCTTCACCAAGGAGACATTGGCCGTCCCAGACCTGGAAAACAAGGTAGCTATGATAGCCCTGGAGAATGGAATAACGAACACCAACTTTCAGATTTCATTGGCTAAACATCCCCCTGAGAGCATGACTGAGCTCCAAAGAAGGGCGAGTAAATACATAAAAGCAGAAGAGAGCATGAGGAAAGCAGAAGCCCCTACAACGAATGGAGGAAACGGAAATTCCCGGAAGCGGAAGCAAGAGCAGGAGTATGATGCTAGGGACAAATATCCCCGGACTAGCAAGGACTCCGACTCTGCCCCTAAAAAAAATGTGGGGCCAAGGTTCTCTGAATACGCAAGGTTGAATGCCCCTAGGAGTCAAATCCTGATGGATATTGAGAAAGACAAGGATTTCCGATGGCCGAAGCCACTCAGGGGTGATCCCGCAAAGAGAAACAAGGATCAATACTGTAGGTTCCACAAGAATATTGGACATGACACCGATGATTACAGACAACTCAAGGACGAGATTGAATTCTTGATCCGAAAAGGAAAATTGAGCAGGTTCACAAAAGGCGAAGATCGTGGAAATCAAAGGAGAGACTACGATAAAAGGGATAATGATAGAAGGGACAACGATCGTGATAGTAATCCCCAGCCACGAGGGCCAGTTATTAACATGATTTGGGGAGGCCCGATTGCGGCTGACACAACAAGGAACTCTCGAAAGGCATATGCGAAGGAGGTGATGCACATCGTGGGAGAGGCCCCAAAACGTGCAAAGACTGAAGTAGTGATTGGTTTTGATGATTCAGACTTGGAAGGGGTGAAGTTCCCCCACAACGACCCGTTGGTCATAACTCCGGTAATTGGAAATTCAGAGGTGAAGCGAGTCTTGATAGACAATGGTGCTTCTGTCGATATTTTGTTTCATGATGCATTTGTGAAGATGGGATACAACGATTCGCAGTTGACTCCAAACAATATGCCTATATATGGGTTCAATGGAGTCGAATCCAACGTTGAAGAGACCATCCAATTACCGGTTAATATTGGACAGGAGCCCAAGGAAGCCACTCAGATGTTAAATTTCCTGGTAATCAAGGCAGCTTCCACGTATAATGCGATCCTCGGAAGGACTGGACTTCACGCGTTTAAGGTTGTTGCCTCCAGCTACCACATGAAAGTTAAGTTTCCAACTAGGAATGGTGTTGGAGAACAGAAGGGTGATCAGAAGATGGCCAGAAGTTGTTATGTGGCTGCATTAAGAGTAGATGGAGTCGGGGGGGGGGGGGGGCAGGTCCTCCCGATTGAAGACATGGATGTCCGAGGGGATAATGAACACCGTGGGAAGCCGGCAGAAGATTTGGTTCCTGTACCTTTGGATTGCATAGACCCTGAAAAAGTTACATATGTTGGAGCGTCTTTAAAGGTACCTTTGAAGGGCAAGTTGGTAGAATTCCTACAAGAAAACAGAGATGTGTTCGCTTGGACAGCAGCTGATATGCCAGGGATAGACCCCTAACTCATAACTCACAGGTTGAACGTCGACCCCAAGCGGAAGGCAATAAAACAGAAGAAGAGGAATTTTGCTCTAGAAAGGCTAGAGGCCATTAATAAAGAGGTGGACAAACTCTTGGAAGCTGGTTTTATTGAGGAGATTCAGTTCCCTGAATGGTTGGCTAACCCTGTGATGGTCAAAAAAGCCAACGGTAAGTGGAGGATGTGTATAGACTTCACCGACTTGAATGACGCATGCCCTAAGGATTGCTTCCCTTTACCAAGGATTGATACACTAATAGATGCCACGGCTGGGCACGAAATGTTGAGTTTCATGGATGGTTTCAGTGGCTACAACCAGATTAAGATGCACAAAGATGACATCCCGAAGGTATCTTTCATAACTGACTTTGGTGTTTTTTGTTACCTTGTCATGGCTTTTGGACTAAAGAATGCAGGAGCTACTTATCAACGACTGGTAAATAAGAAATTTGCCCATCTGATTGGGAAAACCATGGAGGTCTACATTGATGATATGTTGGTCAAAAGCTTGTTTACAGCAGACCATGTTGAACACCTCAGAGAGGATTTTGAAGTGCTGAGGCACCATAAGATGATGTTAAATCCGGCCAAGTGTGCTTTTGGTGTTGGATCAGGGAAGTTTTTGGGTTTGATGGTTTCAAAACGTGGCATTGAAACCAACCTGGATAAGATTAAGGCGATTCTCGACATGGAACCACCCCGTTCTGTGAGGGAAGTGCAGAAGTTGACTGGTAGAATAGCTGCATTAGGATGATTCATCTCAAGGTCTGGCGATAAATGTTTGCCCTTCTTTCAGGCTTTGAAGAAAGTGAAGAATTTTGAATGGACTTTAGAAAGCCAAGAGGCTTTTGAACAACTGAAAAAGTACATGGCTGAGGCCCCGTTGTTGGCCAAACCTAGTCCTGGAGAGACCCTATATTTATACCTAGCGATATCCGAACAAGCATTGAGTGCCGTTCTCATTCGAGAGGAAAACAAGGTTCAGAAGCCTATCTACTACGTGAGCAAGGTATTGCACGGAGCTGAGTTGAATTACTCGCCCATCGAGAAGTTTGCGTTGGCACTAGTAACAACTTCAAGGAAGCTACGACCTTATTTCCAGGCACACAAGATTGAAGTCCTGACAGATCAGTAGTTAAGAAGTATATTGCATAGCCCCAAGGCCAGTGGGAGGCTAGTTAAATGGGTGATCGAACTCGGGGAGTTTGATATCACATATAAACCTCGGACAGCCATCAAGGCTCAGGCATTAGTGGACTTCGTGGTTGAATGTACCATCGACAACCAAGAAGTCGGGGGGCAGGGATAGTGCCAAGCCAAGAAGGTGAAGGTAAAGTTGAGGAGCTTGTACCTGATCAAAAGGAATATTGGGTGCTCTATTTTGATGGGGCATCAAAATCAAAGTCTAGTGGTGCAGGCCTGGTCTTGCAAAGCCCCGATGGGTTTTTAGTAGAATATGCTTTGAAGTTGGATTTTCCAACAACCAACAACGAAGCTGAATATGAAGCCTTGATAGCCGGATTAGGATTGGCCAGAATATTGAGAGTCAAGAACCTTAAAGTTTGTGGAGATTCAAGGCTCTTAGTATCGCAGGTGAATGGCGAGTTCGAAGCCAAGGATGAAACTATGGAAAAATACCTAAGGGTTGTGAAAGCCGTTACGACTCAGTTTGATGAATGCTATATGGAGCACATTCCGAGGGAGGAGAACGTCAAGGATGATGCCCTATCAAATTTTGCCTCTTCTGAGATAGAGAATTATGCAGGGAGTGTTTACTTCCAGGTCTTAAAGGCCCCTTCCATCAATTTCGAAATTGGTGGCACCCATTGATATATGAAGTTGTTGGATAGATCCTATCAAGGCACATTTGGAAACGGGATGGCTTCCCGAAGACGCCTCGGAGGCGCGAAAACTATCAGTGAGAGCATTGAGATATGTCTTGATTGAAGGCATCCTTTACAAGAGGTCTTTTGTTATCCCGTACTTGAAGTGTTTGAGGCCCCAAGAGGTAGAAGAAGCATTAAAGGAAGTTCATGAAGGGATCTGTGGGCAACACTTGGGGGGCAGAGCCTTAGCCTATAAGATCACCTGCTGATATGGGCTAAAAGTAAGCCCTAAAGACACATTTTATGTGGCATTAATTAGACCCAGAATGGTCCAAATGTGGGGCCCACCAGATGGGCCCAAACCCTATTTACAATATTAATTTCGTAATTAATATTAAGGGTAATAATCAGCTCAGCAAATAAGAGTCAAACAAGGATATCACTCCTGCCTGACTTAGCCTCCAAGATACATATTTCAACATGGAAACTGATTCCTACAAGGAAGGAGTCCAGAACTTTTCTCAAGGAGGTGACTTATCTATTAAGTCTCCAACTCCTACCTTGATTCTAAGGCTTCTCAGCCTATATAAAGGGACATACCCCTCATCTCAGAACTACATTTTTTGGCTTGATTTTCAATAACGAGATACGTAGGCACTCTGTGAGGACCAATTAGTCTCGAACACGGAAACAACCATTAAAGCTCGAAGCTCAACCACCCTAGCATTAATTACAAATCGTAACCTAGTTTTTATTCCACAACACCCGTCTGGGATTTTATTGGCCACAGATATTGGCAGATGTGCAAAGTTATGTCAAGAAGTGTGACAGGTGTCAGAAACACGCTCCGATTGTTAGGCAGCCGCCAGAGATGTTAACGTCGATTAACTCTCCTATTCCGTTTACCATGTGGGGGATGGACATTCTAGGTCCTCTCCCTGTAGCTTCAGCACAAAGAAAGTTCTTGATAGTGGCCATCGATTATTTTACCAAGTGGATTGAAGCTAAGCCATTAGCTAAGATAACCACCCAACAAGTTGCCCAGTTCTTCTGGGAGAACGTAATTTGCAGATACGGTATCCCACGAATCCTTGTGACGGATAATGGGCGCCAATTTAACATTGAGGAGTTTAAGAAGTATTATGAGGAGAACGCCATCGAACAACGCTTCACTTCGGTAGCTCACCCTCAGGCTAATGGGGAAGCTGAGGTAGCGAATCGGATTATCCTTGATGGACTCAAGAAAAGGGTTGAACGTTCAAGAAACACGTGGGTGGACGAGTTGCTGCCCATACTGTGGGCATATCATACCACCTGTAAAGTAACAACAGGATCTACCCCGTTTTTGCTAGCTTATGGAGCAGAGGCAGTAGTGCCCGTGGAGATCTCTCATGTGTCTCCAAGGGTGGAAGCATATGAGCAAGAGACTAATGAGGAAGGCATGAGGCTTGACCTTGATTTAATTGATGAAGTCAGGGGCGAAGCAAACGCCCGCAATGTAGAGCACCAAAAGAGGGCATCCTTTTATTACAACCATAGGGTTAAGGAAAGGTTCTTTAAACAAGGTGACTTGGTTTTAAGGAAGATAGAAGCATCTGGAGTTGGACAGATAGACAAGTTAGCCCCTAATTGGGAAGGGCCGTATAGAGTCAGCAAAACGTTGGGAAGAGGTTCTAACAAGTTGGAAACCTTGGATGGAAACGAGGTGCCTCGTACTTGGCACGCCTCAAATCTCAAGATTTATTATGTTTAAGCTCTCCTAGTAAGGAATTAGCTTTTTGCCTATCTAATAGAAATAGAAATAAGGTTCATATAAAACCATTGCAGAGCATGTTGCTCATAGTAGGACTTATCATTTTATGTAAGGGCAGAGCCCATTTCACGTTATTAATACAAGTTTGTTTTCCATTCTACGTTTCTGTGATTTTAGTGGTGTACCAAACACCTGATGTGTGTAAGTCTAGGATGACCAAGTACTGTAAATAAAGCAACCTATAAACTAAAGGAAACAAGCATGTAGATAAAATACCCATAAGGGGCAAAATCCGAGTCATAAGTTACAAACATACCGAATAAAAATAGAAGTCCATGAAGGACCACAATTAAGTCAGGATAAAATAAGAACTGGATAAGAGCCACATGAGGCAAACATAGGCCATGCAAGGATCAAAAGATAATCACTTCTTAACAGAAGCAGTCTTCACCAACCGTTTCTTGGTTTTGGGAGGAGGAACCTGAACAGGGACTTCTTCTTCACTGGATGACCCCATCTCACCTTCTTTCTTGCTCTTGGAAGTTGAAGTCGAGGAACTGCTAACACTCACCGATCTGGGCTCGCGAATTCGGCCGGCTAAAGGGCGTTCTGAACTGCCACTTTGATCCTTCCCACGGGATTTTGAAGGGTGTCTCCCGGAACTAGATCCTGAGCGTTGGGGAGTGGCCTTAGTCCCAGAGCCTGAAGCACACCTGTTTGCATGAGAGGAAGTTCCAGCACCCTCAACAAGGTCATCAACATTAGTCACCTTCCAAGGACTTGGATAAAAGGAAGGAAAAACGACCCCTTTGTCCGGTTGGACCTCCCTGTCATGTTCGTCAATGAAGGCAAGGAATGTATCCGAGCCCAAGTAGTTCTGGATGATGGAATCCTCGATGTTCTGGGTTCTATTCTCCAAGGCTGCATATTTTCCCCTAAGGGATGAGAGTTAGTCTTCGGAGGTGAAGTACTTAGCCTCCCATTCTTGAGATCCTTTTGGATGCTTCTCCACAGCCTTGAGGGCAGTTCTTTCCTTATCTTATACGATTTCCCAAGTTGGATAGTGTTCTGGAAATGAGCATTCAGCTACAAGAATAAAACACCATAAAGAAAATATGTTAAACCATGATGGTCAGTATCTAGCAAGAGTAACAAAAAAGAAGAGGAGATAAGCTTACGTTATAGGAGTGAAATGCCCCCAAGCTTTCATTTTCCCCAAGGTCCGTTGCTGTTGCAAAATGAACCTTATCAACCGGGGCTATGGCATTCCGAGACCATTCCTGAGCAAGAAGATGGATATCTCGGATAGCGTCCTGCTCGCATATCCCCCACTCAGGCATAAACGCAGTTTTCATACTCCCATCCGAACTCCTGATCCTTTTTCCAGCTTTTGAGCAATGCTGAAGGAATTTAGGAACTGGAACGTCGTCAAGGTTGGCCTCTTTCTCAGCCTTTTTAATCATCCTTTTAGTAATCTGAGGAGCATGTCCCGGTAGGCTGTCAATCTCCTTAGTAACTGTAAGAAAAGACAAAGAAAACAATGTTGGAATAAGAACAAGTATGATGAGAATAAGGGAGTTAAAGTAAGGATTACCCTCGGGAGGGATACTACTAAGCCCGGTCTCTATCAAGTTATGCTCAGTCACAACTTCGCAATAGTGAGCATTATGAAAGGTTGAAATAAGCCAATCCCGATGAGCTACTTCTTCACTTGAGAGCTGGAGCTCACTGACACCCTCATCGTTCACGTGATTGAATTTAGACCTGAAAGATTCACCCCAGTCTCCTCCTTTCCATCTAAGGATGAAAAATTCGTGCCTCCAATTGTGGTATGAATCAGGCACGGAGGCAGTGTTGATAATCATTCGGGACTTTGTACGATGTTGGATGCTTACCCATCCTTTCCTAGTAACAGGGCTATTTTTGAAAGCAAACAAATGTCTAAATAAAGGAATGCTAAGGCAGATGCCTCCCTTGATGCATTCAACCATAAAAATGAAGATAAATTTCCAGGAGTTAGGATATAGTTGACACGGGTTGATTTTAACTTCAGCTAGCAACCTAACAACCCAAGGGCGAACTGGAAACCTAAGGCTAGCTGTGATAGCCCCTTTGTATACATATAAATTCTCAGGGTGCCAATTACAAGTTCTATCCCCTGGTGAGGGGATTCTGAGTCTCAAACCAGAAGGAAATTCATATTTGAGTAGGTCGTTAATATCTCCTACGTCTAAAGTGCTAGGGAATATGAAAGAATCAAATTCCGCATTGTTTGGAAACACGTCCCCGGGCTCATCTAAGAGTTGGGGTAGAGTTAACTGATAACGAGGAGGAAACACCTTACCTTTCCTATTCTTGTCTTTGGTCCTCCTGTTGATTGCTTGGAGAAGGCCCTTAGAAGGAACTACGGTGCTCTGACCACCTTCACTTTCCATCAGGTTTGTCTGAAATTGAAAGAAGTGCGTGAATCTTGAGAGCTCTTCAGAGAGAAATTTTCTTTGAGAGAAGAGGGAAATGTGAAGAATGACTTCCACCCCTACTCTTTTATAAGGAAATGGGCGACCCTTTATAGCAGGTCATCTTTTCGACGACCCGCGTTTACAAGTTAAATAGCCGAAAACAGCAGGAAAAAGGCTTTATGAATTCAAAATTGGGTCAAATAAATGATCTAATTCGTGGAAATAAACGAAAGAAATGAATGGAAATGCAGGCTGGAGCAGCAACATAGTTAACAACCTAAAAGGTTGAACTAACTAATGCTTAATAAGCCTAAACAGAGGATTAAGCCAAAAATCTATGATTAAGGCACTA
Source organism: Saposhnikovia divaricata (assembly GCA_036435485.1). Taxonomy (NCBI): domain Eukaryota; kingdom Viridiplantae; phylum Streptophyta; class Magnoliopsida; order Apiales; family Apiaceae; genus Saposhnikovia; species Saposhnikovia divaricata. The sequence goes on from CM071599.1 coordinate 78,723,909, forward strand.
AACAAAAAGATTAGCTAAAAATCTAATACTTTATAGAAATATGGAAGATAGACTCTAAGAAAAATGATGGGAGTTTTGAAACCCTGCCCAAAATATAAGCCCAGATGGCCAACGAGGTTGTATGCCCTGAATTAAGCCGGTTGATTGAATTCAAGGCCTAAAATTCAGGAACCATTGAATAGAATCAAGCCAAGGCACGGTCTTACAAAAAAGGTAGGAGTTTTAAAGTCCTTGAGTATGAAATCAAGGATAAAAACTGACCATGGTACCCTAGACTTGAAGTCAGGTGTTGAAAATGAGAGAAATCCCTATACAAACAAATAAAGAAACAAAGACCTCCATGGCAAGGGGGCAAGGCCAAGGTTGTTTAAAACACCCTATTGTAAGTATGAAAGAGTGTCAGCAAGCCAAGGGCCATAGTATAGCCCAAGGTTATTTGAAACTAAGAGTTCAAGAACAAGTTAAAACCCAGAAGGTCCTGAAAACTAAGAAGAAAGTTTTTGTGATTAAGGATCACAAAATCAGCCATGGTGTTGTAAACTCACTCTAGAAACAAGGAGGGGAGTTCAAAACAAGTTTTGGCTTTGGTCAAAGTCAAGGTCAGAAGTAAAAGTCAACAGTCAAAGTCAACTAGTCAAAATTTGGCCAAAATTCAAAAAAAAAACCATAGGGCCCAGCCGACCAGGGGTGGCTGACCAGGCTCCCTTGGTCGAATGGCTGACCAGGGTAGGCCGACCAGGCTACCTTGGTCAGGTGTTTTGAACACCTGAACACCCTAGGTGGTTTCATGACCCTCCAAAACGCTAAAAAATGCTCCGTTTGTGCCCAAATTTGAGATTTGCAAACCTTGCAAGGTTCTCTACAAGCCTAGGTAGGTCTCTCAGTGATTTCAAGAAGTTGAAAAAAAGAAGGTGTTTGAAACATGGTCTGGTTTGAAAACCAGCTCGAAATGAGGTATTTCGCCTCTAAAACGTTCAAAAATGCATATTTTCATGTGATTCTTGCTCATACCAAGAGATTATAAGAATCCCTATCATATAAGCTCAACTTCAAAATTTGAGTTTAGGAATGTCAGGGGTGTTTGAAACCAGGAGGGTGTTCGAAATCAGGAAGGTGTTTGAAACACCTTGCCCAGAAGGCCGTATTTCTTGCCAAGACAACTCAAAAATGAGAATTTTTACGTGATTCATTCTACAACCATGAGGTTATAAGAATCTATATTAGATTGGCTTGACTCCAAAATTTGGGATTAGGGTTTCGCTAATCGCAATTAGGGGGTGATTAACCTCGATTATCGACGTTTAAGGACTCCAACTCTAAAATTGACCTATCTCAAGGTTAAGGGTGGATATCCTAGTAGTAATCACATTAAATATGAATTAGTTAGCCTCAATTAAGGCATTTCTAGCCCGGTTTAGGGTTGTTTAGCCCCGATTAGGGCCGAATTAGTGTCTTTTGCTGAAAAATTAGCCCTTATTAATGCTTACGAGCGATGACCGTCTGATATTAACCCTAACTTAGATAAGTTGAGGAAAATAAATCGCTAATGAATCTATAATAAAGGATCCTATGCACGAATTGCACTTGGATTATTGTCTACGAGCTCGAAACGGCACTAATCCTATTCCCGAAAGGCCCAGAAATCTTAAGAAAAAGGTTCAAGAGGCCAAGGAACGTTTAACTTTCTTAAGTATTAACTTGGGAGAGAATTTTTAGTTGTTATGAATGTGTAGGTCGCTCCACACTTCATTGTAAGAGGATACCCTGGTAGGGCCGATGTGACCTTAAACTTCTACGAAATCAAGTTTTCCTAGAAGTTGGGGGGCAAATGATATGGGTGAAAAATAATCCCCAAAGACATAATTAATATAGTATTTATTGGCTCATAAATAAGGCCTGAAACCCTAGTTGGGCATTAAATTCATGGATATTGATTAAGCCCAAAAGAATAGCCCAAACCGGGGACGCCCGGTATAAGCTTGTTTATAACATGGGTCTGATCCACAAACCGGGAACGTTCTAGAAACCAGGAATGTTCTAGAATATCCCAGGGATATTGTGTAGCCTCCAAGGCACCTAATTCAACATGGAAACTAATTTTTATAAGGAAGGAGTCAGAACCTTCCTCAATAACGGTGAATTGCCCACCAAGTCTCCAAATCCTATTACGATTCTAAGGCTCCTACAGCCTATATAAAGGGCCAGACCCCTCATCTCAGAACTACGTTTTTTGGCTTGATTCTCAACTTTGAGATACGTAGGCATCTTGTGAGGACCCGAATTAGATCACGAAAACGCAAGCGCAGCCATTAAAGCACGAAGCTCACGAACCCTAGCCGCAATTCGATAACCCTACTTTTTATTCCACAACAGCAGATGTTATAGAAGAAGAACGGAGCCAAAGAAGAAAAAAATATGTGAAGAAAGGATAAGACAAAAAATTTATTAAATAAAGAAAATTAAAAAAAAAAACTATGCATCGCACGGGCTTTAAGCTAGTATATATAAATTGGTTTAGGCTTAATGACCTTTTAGCCCTCGAAGTTTTATACGAAATACCTATCAGCCCTCAATGTTTCAAAACGTTCCTTTTAGCCCCTGAAGTATCCGTAAAGGTCCAATTAACCCTTGTACCGGTACGAAAAATTGTAATGATACGTATCGGATGGGTAAAATAGACATTACATGTGTCCGTTACAAATTTTTTTTTTAAATTTGTACAGGTATAAGGGTTAATAGGACCTTTCCGGATATTTCAGGGGCTAAAAGGTACAACGTATTAAACTTGAGGGTTTGATGGGTACAAAAGGTCATTACTACATCTTCTAGTTTAATTCAGCCACCACTATCTCCATACCCCTCGAGTAAGACTTACATACACTCTTCTCTCTTTGCTTACCACTACCAAAATAAATATAGGGAATTCATAATGCTACATCCTATAAGCAGATTGAAGTAGAGGCCAATGCTTCTTCCTACAATTTTTTCTTCTATGATTTTAGGTTACACTAAATAATTTTTTAAAAATATATATTGAAATCTTAAGATATTTAACAATAAATTTAAAAATAATGTTAAATTAAATGATGAACATATGTAAATTTAAACTTAATAATGAAATTTATTTAAATAAATTAAATTTTATATTAAATCAAAAATTAATATATTAATTTATAATAATAATATATGATAGTCCGTGCTTTGCACGGGTTATCGGCTAGTATATAATTATTATCAAATCATATCATTTAAAATTTTAAGCGTGCAAAATTCATGTCTTAAATTTTTTAATTCAAATTAAAAAAAAGTTTCCATTATATTAAAGAACATCCATGCATCGCACAGGTTTTAAGCTAGTAGTATTAGAAAAACAAAATTATTAAAATTTGAAGAACACATTTTCGAATGTATATTTCAAAGATCAATAATTTTTTTATTTAAATGACAAAAGGTAATCATAAACTCCATCTAAAAACTTGCAAGCTGCAACAAAGAATTTATCGAAAATTTAATCCTTTTTTATTCGAATTAAACTCTACACTGTAATAATTTATCATTTTTTTATTAGCCTTCTTATATTTATGTATAATAATAGGATATTTGTATATAATTAAATATTTTTTTATTATGTAATTTGTAGAGTCGAACCTGTTGACGTATGATAGTACACGTTTATTATCCCTATTACTCTTATTATATAAGAATAATAGGATATAATTAGTAATATCTAACTTATATTTATATAAGAATAAATTTTAATTGATCATTAATATACATAAGATATTAGTTTAATTAATGTTTCTCTATTTTTATTTAATAATAATTACATAATTAATCATTAGGTTTATTTGTAATCCATTGTAATTGTATAATATATATACACAAATCTATACATATGGATATACACACTTCTTTAAAATCGCATGAGCGTAGTACACGTTAGTGCTACGAGAGTTTTATAAAAAATAGGCATTATTAAAATAGAATATTTAAATACTTAATACTTCAAATATCGAATCACAATTTTCAAATATCTATAATAAAATTTTATTTTTTTCAAATTTCAAATTAATAGCATGTAACTGAATTAAACGTTAGTGTATGTAAGTCTTACTCGAGTGGTATGGAGATAGTGGTAACTGAAATAAACTAGTAGATATAGTAATGACCTTTTGTACCCATCAAACCCTCAAGTTTAATACGTTGTACCTTTTAGCCCCTTAAGTATCCGGAAAGGTCCTATTAACCCTTATACCGGTACAAATTAAAAAAAATTGTAACAGACACATGTAATGTCTATTTTGCCCATCCGATACGTACCGTTACAATTTTTTGTACCGGTACAAGGGTTAATTGGACCTTTACGAATACTTCAGGGGCTAAAAGGAACGTTTTGAAACATTGAGGGCTGATAGGTATTTCGTATAAAACTTCGAGGGCTAAAAGGTCATTAAGCCATTGGTTTATTATCATGCTATCTTGTTCGTTTAAGTTTTGTATTATATGTTAATATCCGATTTTGCTCTACATGACTATTTATTTATTGAGATTACCGAGTCTAAGATACGTTTTAGATAAGTTCCCTGACATATACAGATTTTATATGCAAATATGAGATGGGTAATTTTATAAAAATCAGTATTCGTTTAAAATTTTACAAATTATTAATTAGCCTTACGAGCCCAATAAATTGTAAAGCTTATTTTTTAAAGTCTCAGGAAATTTTTCTGAGATTAATACCTTTTTCTCTTATTCATTTTTCATATAATTCGTGTATTAGTGGCTGAGTGTATTTTAGTTTTCTTCTTGCCTTTAGGTAGTAATTGCTTAATTTTACAAGCTACAGATGCACTGCATTAGGTGTTGAACTAAAGTTTTATGTGTCAAATGTTGAATTAGGGATGTATTTACTTGATTTTTGATCATATTATCATGTAATAATTAGTTTAATGTACATTTGTTTTATAATTAGTTTCTATTTTATTAAATTCTTACATATATGGCTTGAATTTGACTTTATATATTATATTAATTATGTAATTCATGTTATGTCATGTAATTTATATAATCATAATGGGTCATGCAATATGAAAAATCACTTTAAACTGAGTACCTAAGAACCGATTTTTAAATATAAATGGATACACTTACCAAAAATTAACAAAGGAAAGAAATCAGTAAAATTTGTAATAAATTTCTATCAATTTTTCCCAAAAATTTAAATATTACACAATTTCATATATTCAAATGTAGAACTTTTAAAGCTCATGTGTGAAACTTATTCAATTCAATAAAATTAAATACGTTCTGTGCATGAATTTACATATTTGTACTACATGTTTTACACATGAACTTTCTAGATTTCCGAATTCACAAGTAAAACAAACACTTTTAAATGTAGAAATTTCAAAGTTCATGTGTGAAAGTTATATATAATTTAATAGAAATAAGTACGTTCTGCGTATGAACTTTTGTATTTGCACTACATGTTCTTCACATGAATTTTTAGTTCCAGTTCCATAACATTAAAAGTTCAAGGTTGAACGAGTAGAAGTAATATTTTGTGTAAGGACACGTACAGATACGTAGAAGAAGAAACATACAAATTATATTTTGTATTTTACAAAAAATCTTACAATTATTTGATTAACTTTTTTGTTGATTTGTGAATTTTCTACATTAATTGTTTCTGAAAAAAAAATCTTAACCATTAATTGAATATTGATCTAATGGCTAGTAATGGATCTTCGGTTCTATTTTAGATAGTGGTTCTTATTTGAATTAAACCCTCATGATAATATATTAAATTATATATATTTGGAGTGATTAAAAGGGCTTTATGACTTTATATAATATATTTAAATTATGATTCATGCATTATTCTATTTATTCCGGTTAGTAGACGTATGCATGTGTTTAGTCCAATATGATAAATCAATGTTGTATTGTATTTTGATTAAATTATTTAATATTAATATTAACATTGTCTTTATCTTGTTCTTGGACTAGCATGCATGATTGTATATTGGATTTTATAAATTAAATTACAATTCTGTAGTTATTGTCCTATGTGAAGTTCAAAATATTAAAAGAGAAAAAGGGTTCTAAAATTAATTTTAGGTTTAGGAGAATTTTTTAAAGTTAATCTTAAAAATTATGTGAAATTAATTTTTGTTACCTTTTATTTATAAGAACGCGCAGGGACATTAATGATAATGAGGACGTTTCTTGCTTTCATTGGTTAATTTTAGGAAATTTTTCTAAAGTTAACCTTAGGGTATCCTTTTGGCGGAAGATCTGAAAGACAACGTGGTGGAAGTGAAGAGGTGCAACGACAGGATCATGTCCGTCAGGGTTGTGGTTGGGGAGAAGGTGGTGAACGTGGTGTGTGCTTATGCACCCCAAGTCGGTTTGAGCGATTCTGAGAAGGAGGCATTCTGGGTCTGCTTGGATGAGTTGGTTGGCAGTATTCCTGACGACCAATTCTTAGTGCCGGGTGGCGATTTCAATGGTCACATTGGTGAGAGGGCAGATGGCTACACCAGCGCTCATGGCGGTTTTGGCTTCGGAACCAGGAATGTGGGTGGGTCAGCCTTGTTGGACTTTGCTACGGCCCAGGAGTTGGTTATCGTGAATTCTGTTTTTCAGAAGAGGGAGGAGCACCTCATCACCTTTAGTAGCGGGGGAAACTTCACTCAGATTGACTACCTTCTTATGCGCGGTCGGGATGTCAGGGCGTGCTTGGATTGCAAGGTGTTCCGGGGTGAGGCGTGTGCTTCCCAGCACCGGCTGTTGGCCATGGATCTGACCATGGGGGGTCGAGTTATCCATAGGCCGAGAGAGTGCAGACCGAGAATCCTGTGGAAAGATCTGAAGGGCGAGAAGGCGGTCGAATTCAGGGAGTCTCTGGTCATCGAAGGTAGTTTTGATCGTGATGGAGATGCTAACTGTAGGTGGACCGAAATGGCGAAGGACATTCGGTGTGTGGCCGAGAAAGTGGTTGGGTTTTCCTCGGGTAGGGTCAGGAGCCGTAAGGAGTCTTGGTGGTGGAACGTGGAGGTTCAAACGAAAGTTAAGGTTAAACATGCGCTCTTTAAAGAGCTTTTATCTTTGAGTGCAGGGGCGGAGAAGAGTTGGAAGATGGAAGCGTACAAGGTGGCGAGACGGGAGGCTAAGAAAGCCGTGGCGAAAGCCAAAGGGGAAGCCTATGAGGGGTTGTACAAGCGCCTAGACACCAAGGAAGGAACGAATGCTATCTTTAAACTAGCTAAAGCTGGGGAGAGAGGGCGGCGCGACCTGGGTGCTGTCAAGTATATAAAGGATGATTCAGACCGAGTGTTACTTAATGAAGACGCTATTAAGGAGAGGTGGAGTTCGTACTTCCATAACCTTTTCAATGAGAATAGGAGGAGTTGGGCCGGTGGGGAACTACAGTTCCCCCCCGAGTCTCCTTGTGAGCGTATCAGCGAGGACGAGGTCAAGGGGGCCATGCGTAAGATGGCGAAAGGGAAGGCGGTGGGACCGGATCAGATCCCAATCGCGGTGTGGATTTGTCTTGGCGAAGTTGGCGTTATATGGCTAGTAAATCTGTTCAATGATCTACTCTTGGGTGCTGAGATGCCAGCAGAATGGAGGCGTAGTGTTGTAGTTCCTTTTTTCAAGAACAAAGGAGATGCTCAGAGTTGTAGTAACTATCGGGGTATTAAATTACTCAGCCATACTATGAAACTCTGGGAGAGAGTGGTAGAAGACCGGATTAGAAGAGAAGTTGTAATCTCAGAGAATCAATTTGGTTTCATGCCGGGGAGATCGACGATCGAGGCCATTCATCTCGTCAGACACCTTATGGAGAAGTTCAGGGAGCGCCGCAAAGACCTTCATATGGTGTTTATTGATCTCGAGAAGGCTTATGACAGTATCCCCCGAGAAGCGATTTGGAAGACCCTCGTAGAGCGGGGTGTATCGTCGGCGTACGTTAGAGTGATTCAAGACATGTACTCCCAAGCTAGTTCTTGCGTCAGGACCCCAGTGGGTGACTCACGTTTCTTCCCAGTGGAGATTGGGCTTCATCAGGGATCGGCCCTTAGTCCTCTCTTTTTCGCACTTATCCTGGATGTCATGTCACGCGGGATCCAAGACGCCGTCCCGTGGTGCGTGCTCTTCGCAGACGATATTGTGCTAGTGGCAGAGTCTAGGGGGGAGGTCAACGAGAAGTTGGAACTATGGAGATCAACTTTGGAGTCACAAGGCTTGTGGGTGAGTAGAACTAAAACCGAGTATCTCTGGTGCAACTTCAGTGGCGAGGCCATCGAAGAAGGGGTGGAGGTTAAGATCCAAGATCAGATCGTCCCACGTACGGATAAGTTCAAGTATCTGGGGTCGATCATCCAGAAGGAAGGTGAGGTGGAAGACGATGTCAAACATCGTATTAATGCTGGGTGGCTAAGGTGGAGGGCAGCGTCAGGGGTGATGTGCGACAAGAAGGTTCCTTTAAAGTTGAAAGGGAGATTCTATAGAGCGGCTATTCGGCCTGCGATGTTATATGGTTCGGAGTGCTGGGCAGCGAAGAAGACCCACGAAAGCACGTTGGAAGCAGCTGAAATGAGGATGTTGCGGTGGTCGTGTGGCCGCACGATGCTAGATAGAATCCCTAATAGGGTGTTCAGGACCGAGCTCGAAGTGGCGCCTCTTTCTGCGAAAGTTAGGGAAGGGAGGTTGAGATGGTTCGGCCACGTCCGTAGGAGGCGGCCGGAAGCCCCAGTGCGAAGGGTCGATAGTCTTTCGGTTGTTGGGGTGAGGAGGAGAGGCAGACCGAGGAGGTCTTGGGAAGATCAGCTTAAGTTGGATTTGAAGGCTTTGAACCTAAGTGAGACCATGACCGCTGACAGGGATTCGTGGAGGCGCCAAATCAGAGTGGTGGAATCTCTTCTAGGGGACGGCTCTGTAGTGGAGTACCTCAGAGTTGGGTTGTCACGGATGACCATATCATAGGAGTTTGGCTTTTTCCGATATCTTGTCCATTTTCATTTATTCTTTTCATTATCATATGTTTCCCGGTTGTGCAGGTGCAGGGAGCTTCGCTTGGTGGTATCCAGGGGCATGGTAGGTAAGTCCCGTGTGGAGAAAGCCATGGGCTCAGGTATTGCTATGAACGTTATCGCATGTCATTTAGATTCCTTTGTTTATTTCACACACCATATATGCCGTGCACATAGCCGAGGGTCTTCACAGAAACAGCCTCCCTACCCTAAAAAGTGGGGGCATGGTCTGCGTACAACCTACCCTCCCCAGACCCTGCTCTGAGCGGGATATACTGGGTATGTTTGGTTTCCCTTCACTCATATTAAAATAATATATTACTTTACATTAGTCTATTTATATTATGTCGAGGCTAGTTATTTAGTATTACTATTAAAATAGTAAATGTCAGCCGGTTCTAATAATTAGAAAATGATAGTTTTAATATATATAAGGTATTTATATATATTAGTCTAAGTCATAGACATATATTAATGAACATATTCCTAATAATAAAATTAAAATTTTGTAATTAGATCGCGTGTCGGAAGTTTAGCGGATTAATTTTGAATTTCGTGAGTGTCTAAGATCGTTATTCTTAAGATACAAATTCTCTTCTTTTTTTTTTATTCAGCGCTACTCGTATTTAGGATTAGTTATATTAAATTTGTTTTTCTTCCCAAATTTATTCACTTGGTTTTTGCTCGTTTTAACTGTTTTGGTTTTAAAATTTTTGATTCGTTGATTTTGAAAATGATTTTTAAATTCGTTTTGAAATAATTAGATATTCGTTTTCACGATTTTTTAGAATTTTGTAAGATATATATTTGTTAGAAATACTGAGAATATTTGTTTATTGGATTCTAAAGATTTTGCGAAATATTTTATTTAAACCCTTAGTGATATAGGATATGCCAAGTTAACAAGTTGTAGGGGTACTACATCTAGGTCATTGCGGCACCAGTGACACGACACTTACGTGGCTGTGTCATTGGTCACGGTGTATTTTTATAATAGCTCAGGAGTCGAGTTTTACCGCATTTTGATATTTATTTCAGGATATGTGGATGCACTCAGATTTTGATTTGATTTGTGATTTAATTGGGCGGTGACGTTAGTATTTCTATCAGTTCTGTTCAGATCTCGGTATGAAATATTCTAACCCCTCGTTGCTTCAGCCATGCATATTTTTTTTAAAATAAATATTTTATTATAACTGTGAAATATACATATCTGTTTTTTTGTTTTATAATTGTATTCCAAATTCGTACTAGGCGGTTTACTCATGCCGTATTCTTTTTCTGGCAGGTGCTGAGGGGGATCTGGGACTGTATGATGCAGAGCTACCCTTTATTTCGTTGCGTAGGATTTATGGACTTTTAGCATTATTTAGACTTAAATACTTATTTAGAGATTTTGATTTTTCATATTCATTGGTTTGAATTAATTTGGAGATTTAATATTATTTGAAAATTATTAAACTGTTTAATCATTTATTTAAAAATTATTTTAATGCTCTATTTACGGATTTATGAATTTTAAGTAATATCTACTTCCATCTTAGTTTCCATCGTAGGAAGGGGGGTGTTACAAAATCTGATAATTTTAATTAGCAAAAAGTAGGGGTGGAAATCGGATAATACGGAGCCGGATATGGCCATATGCCACTTGCAGTCTTGATTGTCCAAAATTATTGCGTGAGGAGGGAATTGAACCCGAGTGCTGCTCCTTTTGCTTTCCTAAATTCCTAATACCACACTCAAACCACTTAGGCTACCTGATTGTTGTGTTACAATGCTTAATAATTAATCATAACTTAGTATAAACATGCTTATATTTGTATTCTTAATAATTAATGATAACTATATTATTATAATAGGCATGCTTATATTTTGTAATTATATATTAAAATATATATTATATATTAAAAATATATATTATATCTATACTATTATATAAAAGCCGAAACATTAAAAGTTTGGTCGGTCGGTTGGTCGGTATGGTACCTGTTGATTTTACTTATTTACCCTTACTCAATTACAGATAAAATCCATCCTACTAACTAATCAATTTCCTTTTTCAGATTAAACTATTATCTTTTCTATTTTTCAATAACTAAATAATTTCCTTTTTAAGGTAAAATAAAATATCTTTTATATTTTATCTAACTAAAATTTCTCATTTATTAATCAATTTCTTTTTTCAGGTTAAACATATTACCTTTTCTATTTTTCAATAACTAAATAATTTCTTTTTCAGGTAAAATAGAATATCTTTTACATTTTATCTAACTAAAATTTCTCCTTTTTAAATCCTTTTCTGCCAAAATATGTTACCTTTTTTCTTTTCTCTTACCAAAACCTCTTTTTTTCCAATTATATCATGGGCGTTTCTATTTAATAAAAATAAAATAATAATATCATAATACTAATAAATAACTGTTAGGTCCCGAAATATCGTAGAAGGGGGGGTTGAATACGATACTACCAAAATATTTCGGTTTTCAAGATTTTTGCGGATAACAATTTTTCAGATCTTGAAATCAAAAATAACGAAACACAATTTCAGGAATATATCTTTATTGATAATAAACCCGAAGGGGTGTTACAACTTCTAATCCAATGGATTAGCTTCAAAACCAGAACACTCCTAAGGATAGTTTAGGCACAGGGACCTTCTACCCGACACTTCCTGAAAGCGGGCTAAGCCGACTTTCCTACTAGATGGACTGTCTAGCAGCTTACACAGAGAAGATATAAGAGAGAGAAGAGAGAGTTGGGTGTTGAGGTGTGTTTTTAAATGAAATACAACAGGCCTATTTATAGACTTTAGAAAGTTACTATGCTGCTTAATATAACGTAACTGATGACGTTATTTATCAGTTTTAGCCGACTGATGTCTGCACGAATCTTTCAAACCTTAAAATTCATCAAAAAAATACTTTCTGACAAAATTCTTTGAATTTTATATTTGTGTGGGCCCCACCTGATTGAATAGTACTTTTTGGTACTATTCATGAGTAGTAATTTCGGTTACTATTCATATGAATAGTACTATTCAAGTGAATAGTAATTTCGGTTACTATTTATATGAATAGTGATTTTGGATACTATTCATTTTTCCTCTTAATTTGACATCCTTTATCCCTATATAGAGTTAATATTATTTGTTTTTTTTATCCTAGTTGAGTTATATATGTCCTCTATTACATATTACATTACATTATGCTTTACAATATCCCCTATTTAATTGTTAGGGTTTGACAAGCAAATTCCTAGAGGATAACTCAACTGATACAACAAAAAATGAAATACAAAAAGATAAATAATATTAAAGCGCATTCTGGATCATATATACATTTTCCAGATTTCTAAAATTTGAACAAGTGCAAGATAAATTGTTCCTCTAGACTGAACATATCTTCAATTTTGCCTTGCTTTCTTTCCACTAATACTCCCACTAGCTTTTCCTTACCCAAAATAAAATTAATTCCGTGTCAACAACCTTTTCCTTGCCCTTACGCCTAGTTGATTTTTCTTGATCATCATCCAACTTCTCCCCCTCAGTTTGGTTATCCTCCAGAGTAGTAGGATGTGGAGTTGGTAAATTAGACGAAGATGGTTTTGCCAAGGAATTAATTGCATGACTAAACTGGGATGCCATGGAACTTAACTGAACCTGGAATGCATCATGTTGAATAAGTTGCAAATTTTTGATTTCTGCAATGGACTTATAGATATTGGACAACTCTTTCTCCATTGTTTGGACCCGTGTAAGGAGTCTGCTGTATTCCTTTTTGGTTACAGGTGCATGTGGTTGAGTAGGTTGCTCACTCATACATTCTGCAGGTGTTTCTCTCAACACTCTATATTCACTCGGTTTAGTGGTTTGGGTTACACTTACATGTTCTGTTCGTGTTTCTCTCCACTCTCCTCCAGAGCTTCCACCAATATGTGTACCTGCAAATGAAATCATCCTAGCCCCTTTTTCAGAGGCCACGGATGGTGCAATGAAAGTTCATGAGCTTTCGTCCTCGCGTGAAGTGAGTTGCCGACCACTGGTAAAGAGTGGTAAATCTCGAAAGAGATCCAGAGATTTTCCCTCTGGGAGGTTAAACTTGAATCGATTAAATGGCACAAAACCCAAGTTTCCCTCGTACGTCTGTGAAGACATTTGGTTAATAAAAGAACCTCCTACCGATGGATCTTTCCGTAAAATGGAAGATTCACCAGCAGTTATTGAGGTAGGTAATTCCACCTCGGATGCCTGTGAAGGCATTTAATCTTTAGAAAGATCATCAACCACTCCTATGTTCCGTGAAATGGAACTCAAGATAGTTGCTCCCGTCAATTCAGACTTATTTACATTTTCACTCATTGGATAAGAAAGAATTGTTTCACTAACAGTTGCCGTTACCTCAGGTTCATTGGGTTTACTCCGTTTAGAATGAGGTAGAGCGGCTGATGTAACTAACTCCTTATGTGGTGCTGCTGAGGCACTATCTCCCTCAATTATGTGGATGACTGGTAATTTAAGTGACAATTGAGGTGTAGGAGTTTGTTCTGTTTGTGTTTGTATTTGTAGAATGGGCTCTTCGACCTGTGTTAGAGTCGGTGGGATTTCCTGCTCTTGGTCGGGTAAGATGGCCACTAGGGGCTGTAGGAACTGTATTTCCTGTGATACAATAGGGAATACAGAGGTTGAGATAGCAGGGATTGAAATATTACCTTGTCGTATACCTGCTCTCACTGGTCTTGGTAACAACGGAAGTGGGACAGTCTTTAGATATTCAGTTAGGACTGTAGGCACATCCGTATAGTTCTTTTTGCTTATGTAATAAATTACATTCGTCTTCATGTAAGAACATTCCACCTTTCGACCATTTTCCGAGTGTACCCTCTCTTCATCATTCAAAAAATCATTTAATATTAGCTGTAGAAACCTTGGATATAGACATTTGACGTTTTGAACCTGAATATCTCTTGTTCCCAAGTGTTTCATCTTTAAAATGATTTGACCAAGCACTATTTTTCCAAAATTGATCCTCAAATTATTGGCAACCGCATACCCTATTTTTTGAATAAATTCAGGTATCCGATCTAGATTCATTCTATCTGAGGAAAAAACATGGCCAAGAATGTGAAAGAAGAAATTCCAGTACTGGGTTAGAAATGTTCTAGAGATATTACCAGTATTGAAATTGCCATCTTGGTACCTTATCAATCGAAAGAAATTTCAATCTGTTCAGGTGTAGGATCAGAAACAAAATTTTCCATAGGAAAATGAAGAATTCGATTAACATCTCGTTCAGTGACCCTAATCGACCTGCCAAACAGTCGATATGTGAATGCACACCCGTCCTGTCCAGAAGTGTTAACCGCACTGCAATATAGTTCACGTAATGCATCATGGTTAAGCTACACTGGTGTAACTAAAGCATAGCAAATTAATGAATGTTCATTCAGAAATTGTGCCCAAGCCCGAAATTGCTCATCATAGATGGTTTCGATTTGCTGAATGGAAGTAGGATTAGCTTTAGCAATAACAAAACTTCCCTGCAATGCCATTTTCAAAACTTTGAGGAAATTCAAAAACAAGGGTTAGCTTTTATAAGGGATGATGTATAAAGCAAGAATATGAAATCTGATATAAAAACCACCAGCAAGATTGAGAAATCTTTCCGATCAAAGCTCGAAATATTCAGCAATTGTGTGTATATGCTCTGTATATCTGAAAAATGATGATGTTAAACACAAACAAAAACTCATCATTTATAAGGTTTCAAGGTTCAGTGGGTTAGGTGAAATAGTGACAGGTTTTATTTAAAGAATTCAAACTCTCTACAAAAAGTGGTAAATTGTCAACCATGTTAGGTAGCCACTTGTCATGAATTAAACAATGGAGGCTAACATCTTATCACCAAAACCTGTCAGCCGACCTATCAGCCTATACACATATACACATATTTAATACTTCTAATTATTATGGATTTAAATATAATCACGCAGAAAATTAAGAATTAATCCACAATAATAAATCTATAATTAAATAGACATAAAATTAACAAAATATCATTAATTGATATATGTCAATAAAATATTTATTTAATTATGCTACAGTGATATCTCCAGAATAATCCTGCAGATAATCAAATAAAACAAACAAAATCCAGAGAATAAATTCACTGGCTGCAACAAATTGAACAAACATTTTAAGAGATCATGTGAAATTTAACATACCAAGCTCACTTACCAACCTTGAAAAGGTTGCTTCATCCAAAGCTTTAGTAAAAATGTCTGCCAACTGTTTTTCACTAGGAACAAAATGCAGTTCCAAAGTGCCTTCCATCACATGCTCCCTGATGAAATGGTATCTGATGTCTATGTGCTTGGTTCTAGAATGCTGCACTGGATTCTATGATATTGCAATTGCTCTCGTGTTGTCACAGAAAATTGGGATCTTTTTAACCTTAACTCCATAGTCAAGTAGTTGATTTCTCATCCATAGAATCTGTGAACAACAACTCCCAGCTGCTATGTATTCAGCCTCTACAGTTGAGGTAGATACTGAGTTCTGCTTCTTACTGAACCATGAGACCAGCTTGTTTCCCAAGAATTGACAAGTTCCTGTGGTACTTTTTCTATCCATTTTGCAACCTGCATAATCTGCATCTGAGTAACCAATTAGATCAAAACCAGAATCTCTAGGGTACCAAATGCCAAGGTTTGGTGTTCCCTTGAGATATCTGAAAATCCTCTTAATAGCTACTAAGTGAGATTCCCTAGGATCAGCTTGAAATCTAGCACATAAATATGTAGCAAACATAATATCAGGTCTACTAGCTGTTAAGTATAAAAGAGATCCAACCATGCCCCTATAGCTTGTCATGTCCACTTTCTTTTCCTTAGTATTCAATTCAAGCTTAGTGGCAGTGGCCATGGGTGTTTTTGCAGAAGAACAATCTGCTAAATCAAAACTTTTTAAAAGATCATAAATGTATTTTGTTTGACTTATAAAAATTCCCTCATTCACTTGTTTAACTTGTAAACCAAGAAAATAAGTTAATTCATCCATCATACTCATTTCATATCTACTTTGCATGAGTTTAGCAAACCTCTTGCAAAGTTTCTCATCTGTAGACCCAAATATTATATCATCTACATAAATTTGGACAAGTATCATAGAGCCATTGACATTTCTATAAAAGAGAGTTTTATCAATAGTACCTCGAATGAAGTGATTCTCTATAAGGAACTGTGAGAGTGTGTCATACCAGGATCTAGGTGCTTGCTTCAGGAAATAGAGTGCTTTGAGTAGAAAGAACACATATTCTGGAAAGTCTAGATCTTCAAAACCAGGCGGTTGACTAACATATACCTCCTCCTCCAGAATTCCATTCAGAAATGCACTCTTGACATCCATTTGATAGACTTTGAAATTGGCATGCGCTGCATAGGCCAGGAAGATCCTTATTGCTTCTAACCTTGCCACTGGTGCAAAGGTTTCTTCAAAGTCAATTCCTTCCTCTTGACAGTAGCCTTTAGCCACTAATCTAGCTTTATTCCTTGTGACTATGCCATTCTCATCCATCTTGTTCTTGAATACCCACTTAGTGCCAATCACTGATTTGTCTTTAGGTTTGGGTACAAGTTTCCATACTTCATTTCTTTCAAACTGGTTTAGCTCTTCTTGCATTGCTAAAACCCAGTCTGGATCCAGAAGAGCATGTTCAACTCTCTTTGGTTCCTCTTTGGATAGAAAACTGCTATATAAGTATTCTTCTTGAGCTGCTCTTCTGGTTTGGACCTTTGCAATAGGATCTCCAATTATAAGCTCAAATGGATGATCCCTGGTCCATTTTCTTTGTGGTGGTAAGTTTGACCTTAATGAAGTGGCTTCATTTTCTTTGTGTTGATCATTGTGAGAATCTCCCCCTGAGTGTATGGCCCTCGAGATTGATGGAGGACTTGCAGATTCATCAACAGAGGCTTCTCTTTGATTTCCAATTGATGGTGTAAGTTGCTCTTCAACGGGTGGTTCATTCTGCACTTCAACTGATGATCCTTGCCTGTTTCTCACACCATTTGATCTCCATTCTTCATCATCATCTTCACATTCTTCACCACTTCTCTCATTCTCAAATGAGAGAGACTCATGAAAACCTTCATCTACTAGACCAGATATTTTCTTTTCATCAAAGACAACATGTATGGACTCCATTACAATGTTTAGTCTTAGGTTGTAGACTCTGTAGGATTTTCCAGCTGAGTATCCAACAAAGATAGCTTCATCTGCCTTTGAATCAAATTTTCCAAGATGCTCACCATGATTTTTCAGTACAAAACATTTGCATCCAAAGACATGTAGAAAGTTGATTGTTGGTCTCTTGCCTTTGAAAAGTTGATATGGTGTCATGCCTTTTGCTTGATTGACCAAAGAAATATTCTGAGTGTAGCATGCAGTGTTTATAGCTTCTGCCCAGAAGTATGTTGGTAGATTAGACTCTTCAAGCATTGTTCTTGCAGCTTCAATTAGAGTTCTGTTCTTTCTTTCCACTACACCATTTTGTTGAGGAGTTCTTGGTGCAGAGAATTCTTGGATAATTCGTTCTTCTTCACAAAACTCTCTTATTACAGAATTCTTGAACTCAGTTCCATTGTCACTTCTGATTCTCCTTACATTGAGTAAAGGATTGTTGCTGACTATCTTGATGTGATTTATAATGACTTCACCCGCCTTATCCTTAGAGTGCAGAAAGAATGTCCAAGAGAATTTTGAGAAATAATCAATAATCACAAGACAGTATTTCTTCTTTGAGATTGACAACACATTGATTGGTCCAAAGAGATCCATGTGAAGTAGTTGCAAGGGTTGATCAATTGATGACATTGACTTTGATTTGAAAGAGGCCTTCTCCTGCTTCCCTTTCTGGCATGCATCACACAATCCATCCTTGGAGTAATCCAATTTTGGAATACCTCTAACCAAATCCTTCTTTACCAACTCATTCATTGCTTTAAAACTTTAGTGTGACAGTCTTTTATGCCAAAGCCAACCTTCATCTTCACTTGCCTTGCTGAGAAGACATGTAGTCATGTTTGCATTTGTTGAATTGAAATCAGTAATGTACACATTTCCTCTTCTATCTCCTGTCAACACTACCTTGTTGTCACTTTTCTTGAAAATGACACAAGCTTCAGATGTGAACCAGACATTCTAGCCTTTGTCACACAGTTGACTGACACTTAGCAAGTTATGCTTACGTCCATCAACAAGTGCTACTTCTTCAATGACAACATTTTCTTATGAAATCAAGCAATATCCTCTAGTATATCCTTTGCCGTTGTCTCCAAAGGTAATGCTAGGGCCAGCTCTCCCCTCAAGCTTAGTGAGCAGGGTAGAATCTCCAGTCATATGCCTAGAACAACCATTGTCCGGATACCAAAGATTCTTTCTGTTTCCCTGCACACATCAAAACAAAATCAAGTTGATTTTGGTACCCAAGTTTTCTTGGGTCCTGCCTTGTTAGCCTTTTCTTATTTTTCAAGCCCTTACTACCCAGGGGTTCTGATTGAGTTAAATCAACCTTAACTCTTGGTGTAGGTTTTTGAAAATAGGTTGTTTCACTTGCTCACTTGCATTAAAACTAGATGTATAATTTGGCATAGTCTGTGCAAACATGTTATACATCATCCATGGCAACTGAGGCATATTAAAAGCATTGTAATATGGATTATACATGAATGGCATGTTAGCATAATGACTAGATGCATGAGCAGGCTGGACAAACATGTTTGGCATAACATTCATAGCAGGCATAGGTACTGACTTAGGCATACTAGGCACAGAAGCATTCTTAACAGATTTACAGTTGACAAATAAATGATTAACACTACCACAGTTCACACATTCCTTTCGAGGATCATATATATCAGGTGTGTAATTACTATGTTTGTTAATTCCTACCTTGCCATTTCTATTCTTCTTATTAGCCTTAGCCTTAGGTTCAGTCTTTTCTAACTTATCCTTCAATTTCTTGATTGACAAGTTGCCTATGTTTCCTTGTTCAACTGACTTGGTTTTGCTACACTCTCCATTAACAAAGTTATTATTGACAGGCCCGTACTTTTTATTCAATTTAGTTAAAGTTGCTTTGCTAATAAGCTTAAGTCTCAAAGAACATTCTTTTTCACTGTCTGAAGCAACTTCCCTATCAACATCTAACTTAACTTCTGCTAATTTGTGAAAAGAATCAACTCCTTGTTTGCTATAAATTTCTTCAGTTTTAGCCTTTGATCCCTTCCACTTTGCAATTAAGTCTTGTTCCTATTTAACTGTTTTATTAAACACTCTTCTCTTTTCAGAGCCTCAAGTAACTCATTCTTAGCATCCTGGAAATCTCTTTTCATTGTTTGAAAATCAATTAGTTAAGTTTCTAACAGAGTATTCCTATCACCTATCTTAGCATTAAGATCTTTAATCTTTTTATTCTCCTTGTTAAGCGATTTTAATGTGACATGCATGTTATACAGTTCATTAGACATTTCATTAACAAAATTATCACATTCATCTTTGGAAAGTTCAGTTAGGTTTGTAGAGTATACCTGGTTGCTTGCTGATCACTAGCCTCTTCATCAGTTTCGTTTGCCATGAGTGCAAGATTGACAAACTCCTCTTCTGCATCTGAGTCACCTCCAGCAGCCCAGTCACTATCTTTTGACACGAATGCTCTCCCTTGTTGCTTGAGAAGATCAAAATATTTCTTCTTGTAATCAACAGCTTCAAACTGCTTCTTTTCTTTCTCAGCTTGGGATTTCCTGCATTCATTGGCAAAGTGACCAGCAATTCCACAGCTATAGCATTTGATCTTTGATCTCTCAACCACATCCTTGTTCGGTTGATAGCTTTTCTTGAATTGCCCGGTTCCTGCTGGATTCTTCCTGAATCTTAGCTTCGAAAATCTCTTTGACAGAAATGCCAAATACTCATCTAGATCTTCAACTTCATCCTCAATTAATGCATCAGGTTCTTCAATCATCTTGCTTTTACCTTTGCCAGTTTCAGCTTCACCTTCACAAGTTTTTGAACTTAGTGTGGCTTCTACACTCTTCATTCTTGCACCACCTTGGATTGTTGGAATATTGGCCACCAAGGCAACAGATCCACCTTTCTTCTGGATTTTCTCCACTTCCTCATCTTGCTGCATTTCAAGCTCATAGGTCTTAAGGATGCCATACAGTCTCTCAAATGTAAAATCTTTGTAGTCCTGAGAGTTCCTCAACGAGACTGTCACTGGCTTCCATTCCTTAGGAAGAGATCTCTGAAACTTTAGATTGGAGTCCTTGGTTTCATATTTTCTTCCATACAACTTTAGACCATTCAGTAACTTTTGAAATCTACTGAATATGTCTATTAGATTTTCACCAGAGGAGTAGTGAAAATGCTCATATTGTTGTATTAGGAGCTGCATTTTATTTTCTCTGACTTGCTCAGTTCCTTCACAGATTGTTTGAATAGTGTCCCACACTTGCTTGGCAGTAGTGTAGTTTATAACACAATCAAACATATCTTGGTCGATGCCATTGAATTGGATGTTCATAGCCTTCTTATCTTTGTGAATCTCCTCCAAGTCTTCATCTATGTACTCAGCTTGATTCTTTGGAATAGGCCTTCCAGCAGCTATAGTGGCAGCATCTTGACCAATCCCAGAGTTGGCCTTCATTAGAACATGAGGTCCTTTCTCTATGCAATCTACATAGCCTTCATCAATGGCTGAGAGATGAAGGTGCATCTTTACTTTCCAGTGAAAGTAATTATCTTTGTCAAGCATTGGAATCTTCACACCTGTATCCTTTCTTCCCATGGTTTTGATCTTTAGACTTCTTGTATGTTAGAAGCTTGCTATGATACCAATTGTTAGGTCCCGAAATATCGTAGAAAGGGGGGATTGAATACGATACTACCAAAATATTTCGGTTTTCAAGATTTTTGCGGATAACAATTTTTCAGATCTTGAAATCAAAAATAACGAAACACAATTTCAGGAATATATCTTTATTGATAATAAACCCGAAGGGGTGTTACAACTTCTAATCCAATGGATTAGCTTCAAAACCAGAACACTCCTAAGGATAGTTTAGGCACGAGGACCTTCTACCCGACACTTCCTGAAAGCGGGCTAAGCCGGCTTTCCTACTAGATGGACTGTCTAGCAGCTTACACAGAGAAGATATAAGAGAGAGAAGAGAGAGTTGGGTGTTGAGGTGTGTTTTGAAATGAAATACAACAGGCCTATTTATAGACTTTAGAAGTTACTATGCTGCTTAATATAACGTAACTGATGACGTTATTTATCAGTTTCAACCGCCTGATGTCTGCACGAATCTTTCAAACCTTAAAATTCAACAAAAAATACTTTCCGACAAAACTCTTTGAATTTTATATTTGTGTGGGCCCCACCTGATTGAATAGTACTTTTGGGTACTATTCATGAATAGTAATTTCAGTTACTATTCATATGAATAGTGATTTTGGATACTATTCATTTTTCCTCTTAATTTGACATCCTTAAATATGCAGCTTCCAAAATGGAGGATATCAATACTGCTCTAAACTCAATCATACCTCTTAACAGTTTTTCTGAGTTAGATACCTTGATTCCTTTGTGACGTGTTGACGCCTAGTGCAACTGGTCTGGTTCACAGATGACTAACATTCACTCATTGTCTTCGTATCATGTCTTTAAGAACACTGCTAAGAATTGTGCAACCATACAAACTTTATCTCTGGAATCTTTTGGCCCTTCAACTGAATCATCTGTACATTTAATTTTGTCACTGAGGCTTGATCATGTTAATGAACTTCTTTCAGCAACTTGATCCTTGTTGATGCCTGTTCTTCAAATTTCACGATCCCTGTATAGAGTTAATATTATTTATCTTTTATCCTAGTTGAGTTATATATGTCCTCTATTACATATTACATTACATTATGCTTTACATTAACCGATTACTTTTTCAGCTAAAATATATCATCTTTTCTATTTTTTCTAATTAAATTCCCTTCTTTTCTAGAAATATACCGGCAACATTAAATTCCCATTTTCTAAAAACTATGAACAATTTTATTTAGTAAAATAACATAATTAAATTATAATTACTATAAACTAATCAATTACCTTTTTCACATAAATCATGTCATCTTCACGTTACCTTTCTATTTTCTCTAACTAAATCTCTCTTTTTCCAATTATATCACATGCGGTTCTATTTAATAAAATAAAATAATAATATTATAATATTATTAATTAACCAATTACCTTTTTCAGCTAAAACGTATCATCTTTTCTATATTTTCTAACTAAAGTCCCTCTTTTAATAGAAATATCATGGATAATTGTTGTGGAATAAAAACTAGGTTACGATTTGTAATTAATGCTAGGGTGGTTGAGCTTCGAGCTTTAATGGCTGCGCTTGCGTTATCGTGACCTAATTCGGGTCCTCACAAGATGCCTACGTATCTCAGAGTTGAGAATCAAGCCAAGACGTAGTTCTTGGTGTTCGCCCTCGATGTAGTGGCTTGTATGTCCTTATTTGAGGATTAAGCCAAAACGTAAGTGACGTATTGAGCTGTGTCCAAAAACGTAGTTCTGAGATGAGGGGTTAGACCCTTTATATAGGCTGAGAAGCCCTAGAATTATGGTAGGAGTCAGAGACTTGGTGGACAAGTCTTCCTTGAGGAAGGTTCTAGATCTCTTCCTTATAGGAATCAGTTTCCATGTTGAAATATGTATCTTGGAGGCTAAGTCAGGCAAGAGTAATATCCTTGTTTGACTCTTATTTGCTGAGCTATTTATTACCCTTAATATTAATTACGAAATTAATATTATAAATATGATTTGGGCCTATCTGGTGGGCCCCACGTTTAGACCATTCCGGGTCTAATTAATGCCACATTAAATGTGTCTTTAGGGCTTACTTTTAGCCCATATCATTTGCCCCCAACTTCTAGGAAAACTGATCAGGTTTTCCTTGAAGTTTTAACGGCCTTTTTCGAGACTTGGGTCAGGGTTCATCTTTGTACACTAGTGTTTCACGAGTATTGTCTTTATGTAAAGCGTGGAGCGACCGACGCGTTCACGACAATGTTAATTCGATGCTAATCGGCACTAATCAGCCTTAACGATGCTTAAACAATGTTTAAACGACGTTAAACGGCATAAAACGGCACTAAACGGTGCTAAACAGCACTAGACGGCGCTAAACAGCCTTAAACAATGTTTAAACAGTGTTAAACAATGTTAAAAGGATAAAATGGCACTCACGGTGCTAAACGACACTACTTGGTGCTAATCGGCACTAACGGTGCTTAAACGACACTAATCGGTGCTAATCGGCACTAAACGGTGCTTAAACGACACTAATCAGTGCTAATGGTGATCGGCTGACGTTTTCTAAAAATGTTGAATCATCATTGTCATGTTTGAATCATCACTAACGTGTTTCAATGTTCTGAACCACTTTAGTGAGGTATGAAGCGAGTCAGGGGTGTTCTGAATATCAAAGTGATTTTTCAAGGTTGACGGAACATCAGCATCCACTTTCAGTTGGCTAAGGCCCTCAAAAATGAGGTGGTCGGCAAAGGATGGTCCAAGACTATAAAAAATTCAATTAGCTTCGCGTGGACAGTAAGATCGTCCAAATCTGACATCCGGAGCTCAAGATATGGCCCAAACAGCGTCAACAGTAAGTGTAGGACTGAAAATCAGTCTTGGTCGGCTGACGCCCTCCTTGGAGCTTGGTTGTCCAAGAGATGGTCTGCTAGTGGTCTCCAAGACTATATAAAACTCAGAGATCTTCGCATGGACTGTAAGATCATCCAAATCTGATACCCGGAGCTCTAGATATGGCCCAAACAGCGTGAACAGTCCGTGTAGGACTGAAAATCATTCTTGGTCGGCTGACGCCCTCCTTGGAGCTTGGTCGGCGAAGAGATGGTCGGCTAGTGGTCTCCAAGACTATAGAAAACTCAGAGATCTTCGCGTGGACTGTAAGATTGTCCAAATCTGATACCCGAAACTCAAGATATGGCCCAAACAGCGTCAACAGTCCGTGTAGGACTGAAAATCAGTCTTGGTCGGCTGACGCCCTCCTCGGAGCTTGGTCGGCCAATGGTGGTTGGCTAGTAAACCCGGACCTGAAAATCATCCGTGGTCTTGAGGATCGAGAAACTTGATCTTGATCTCAAGTCATCCGTGATCTTAAGGATCAAGAAACTTGATCTTAATCTCAAGGATCAAGAAACTTGATCTTAATCTCAAATCACTATTTTGGTCATTCGTGACTTTGTTATCTTAAGGATCAAGAATCTTGGTCTTGATCTCAAATCATCCGTGATCTCAAGGAGAATCATCCAAGATTCGCTGAAAAAGTCGAGATTCAGGATCAGAAACTATCCGAGGTTCGTTGAAAAAACCAAGATTCAGGACCACGAACTACCCCGCGATCGGCCGGACCACGGAGTAGCCGTGATCGGCCACAAGGTGATCGGCCAGAGGGCTCCAAGGCACCATGGTCGGCCACACCATGGTCGGCTGGAAGGTGGTCGGCCGAACGGCCTGATTTCTTCGTGGTCGGCCGGGAGGTGGTCGGCCAAACGGCCCGAATTCTTCGTGGTCGGCCGGGAGGTGGTCGGCTGGGGCTCTTCGTGCGCCGTGGTCGGCTATGGCCCTCCGGGTGTCGTGGTCGGCCACTTCGTGGTTGGCGAGGAAACTCGGACTTGAAAACCATCCATGGATCATGGGGATCAAGAATCTTGATCTTGATCTCAAGTTAGTATCTTGGTCATCCGTGACTTCGTTGTCTTCAAGGATCAAGAACCTCGATTTTGATCTTAAGTCGTGAGGGATCTAGGATCTAAAATCATCTGTGATCCTAAGGATCAAGAACCTTGATCTTGATCTTTAGTCGTCAGTTTGGTCATTCGTGACTCCTAACGATATTACTCCTTAATTCATGATTAGCACTGCTAATCTTGTGCTTAAGGCTAAACTCGTTACTTAACTTCTTAAGCGGAATCATCCTTTCGAAGGTCGTCCATTTCGTGACTTCAGCAAATATATCAGCTGTTTCTTCTCCGGCTTGTATGAATTATAAAGATTCTTTCTGTATAACGCGGATAATTTCTGCCCTTTTTTCATCTATAAACGATAGATGACCTTGGCCCAGAATTGAAAATCAGTCTTGGTATGTTGATGGAGGTGTTTGCTATGCCTTGAAGGGTTTCGTGAACCTTGAACTCAAACGACTTGTTTCTTAATATTCGTGACCTTCCGGGCTTTAACTTGTTTGCTGAATCCTTGGTCTTAAGGTTATCATCAAACCTTGACTCTCATCCTTGTGATGAAGTTATTTAGTTCTTACATCATCCTTGTTTCTCAAGGAGGAGGTCTTCCTTCTCGGTTGATCATTAAGATAGTTCACTTGCTTCTTAGCGCTTGACCTTAGGCCTGGTATGCCTTTATTGGTTTTCAACCCTTTAGCTTGATTCTAGGTTTCCAACCTTCTTCTTATGCTCATATAACCTTTCTTAGGTCTCAACTTGACTGACGACTCTTGATTTGAGTCCTTGAACTCAAACGACAAGCTCGATTGGAGGCAGTCAGCCTTGTTGGCCATCAAGGATTAAATTTTGTGTCGGGATTTGAGATTCAAGATTTTAAGTATGGAATGACAAAGGACCTCTTATCTCAACATTCTCACTAATAGTTTATGTGCTTTCAAGGCATTATCAAGGGGACAACCAGTCTTAAGATGAGTTTTGAGAGGGTCTATCCTTCAGCTTACATCAATTGGTGCTACCAATTTTGAATCGATGGTGGGGTCTTCAGGACCTGGAAGTAAAAACTCTCCGCATAATTTTCTATCTCAAAAGAGGCGAACTTAAATGGGGCAGCAGCCTTAATGTTCTCATTTCTTGGAATGCGTTCCTCTTAGCGCTCATCATATTGAGTCATAACAGCCTTCACAACTCTCAAATACTTTGCCATAGTTTCATCCTTAGCTTCAAATTCACCATTCACTTGCGAGACTACCAGTCTTGAATCTCTAAAAACTTTAAGGTTCTTGACCCTCGGTATTCTGGCCAAGCCAAATCTGGCTATCAAGGCTTCATATTCAGCTTCATTGTTGGTAGTAGGAAAATCTAACTTCAAAGCATACTCAACTGTGAACCCATCGAGGCTTTGCAACACTAAGCCCGCGCCACTAGATTTTGTTTTTTATGCTCCATCAAAATAGAGCACCCAATATTCCTTTTGATCAGATACAAGTTCTTCATCTTTATCTCCACTTTCAGGGGTGGTTACCGTCTCCTGTCCACCGACTTCTTGGTTGGTAATGGTACATTCAACCACGAAGTCAGCCAATGCCTGAGCCTTGATGGCCGTTCGAGGCTTATACGTGATGTCAAACTCTCCAAGTTCGATTGCCCACTTAATCAATCTTAGGCTTGCTTTCAAGCTGTGCAATATGTTCCTCAATTGCTGGTCCGTCAGGACTTCGATTTTATGTGACTGAAAGTACGGTCGTGGTTTCCTTGAAGCTGTTATCAATGCCAAAGAAATTTCTCGATGGATGAGTAATTTAACTCGGCTCCGTGGAGCACCATGCTTACATAGTAGATGGGCCTCTGAACCTTGTTCTCTTCTTTAATGAGGACGATACTCAATGCTTGTTCAGACACTACTAGATACAGAAAAAGAGTCTCTCCGGGACTTGGCTTGGCCAACAACGGGGCTTCGGCCATGTACTTCATCAACTGTTCAAAGGCCTCTTGGCTTTTATTAGTCCATTCAAAATTTTTCACCTTCTTCAATGCTTGAAAGAAAGGCAAACACTTATCACCAGACTTAGAGATGAATCTCCCTAGAGCGGCCACTCTGCCGGTTAACTTCTGTATGTCCCTCATAAAACGGGGTGGTTCCATGTCTAAGATTGCTTTGATCTTGTCGAGATTGGCCTCTATGCCTCTTTTCGAAACCATCAAACCCAAGAACTTTCCAGACCCAACGCCAAAAGCACACTTGGCTGGATTCAACATCATCTTGTGGTGCCTCAGCACTTCGAATGCCTCTCTGAGGTGTTTAATGTGATCTGCCTTGAGTAGGCTCTTGACTAACATGCCACCAACATAGACCTCCATGGTTTTTCCAATCAGATGGGCGAATATCTTATTCACCAATCGTTGGTAAGTAGCTCATGCATTCTTTAGACCAAAATCCATAACAATATAGCAGAAAACACCAAAGTCAGTTATGAAAGATACCTTAGAGATGTCATCCTCGTGCATCTTAATCTGATTGTAGCCGTTGAACCCATCCATGAAGCTCAACATCTCATGTCCAGCTGTGGCATCTATCAACATGTCTATCATTGGCAGGGGAAAACAATCCTTTGGACATGCATCATTCAAATCAGTGAAGTCTATACACATCCTCCACTTTCTATTCGCTTTCTTGACCATCACCGGGTTAGCTAACCATTCGGGAAACTGAAGCTCTTTAACAAACCCAGCCTCTAAGATCTTGGCAACTTCTTGTTTAATGGCCTCCTGCCTTTCAGGAGCAAAATTTCTCTTTTCTGTTTTATTATCTTCCGCCCCGGATCAACATTCAACTTGTGAGTTATGAGTTGGGGATCAATCCCTGGCATATCAGCTACAGTCCAAGCAAACACATCGCTATTTTCTTGCAAGAATGCTATCAACTTGCCCTTCAGGGGTTCTTTCAAAGATGCTCCCATATAAGTAACTTCTCAGCTCGCTTGGCCGTCATGGCTTCAATGTTTGTCTTGGTCGCCAAAGTTTGAAATCAAGGGTTTTCAATCTCAATCACCGAAATATCTATCAGAGCTGCTGGTCCAAGGCCAGGGGGTTTCTGGTTAGCCCCACGAGGTCTTGAACCTTCTCTAGGAGGTTTTCAAAGTTCCATATTGGTTTTCAAGTCAACATGAAGTTTCAACCTTTGGATTTTAATTGGAGGTTCATGACCCCCCCTCAAGTTTGGCCTTCATAACTAACCTTGGCCTTCATGGCTAACAGCTTCTGTTCTTCAACCTAGGATTCAGGGTTGATTCCTCGATATAGATTTCGATAAATGCAATCCCGTTGGCTTCTTGCCTTTTAAACTTCTGAGACGAGAGCTTGCTTGAACTTCTTAATCCTTGCTTAAGGTTATCTTTTGGCTTTCCATCCTTGGATCCTTAATCCAGGTCCTTAATAAGTATTAAAGAGTAGCTAGTCCTTAACATCCTCGGCCTTTCATGGCTTTGACCATTTGGGATCTTCACCTATGTATTTGTTTGTTTTCCATTCGTTATTCTTTTATTTTCGGTACTCGTTCATCCTTGACTTGCACTCATCGGGTTATAGAGTACTATTGTCCTACTCGGAGCAACATGCTCTACAATGGTTTCAATGAACCTTATTTCTGCTTCTACAAGATGAAGCTAAGTCCTACTAGGATAACTTGAGCCCATCGGGGCATTGCAAGACTAGGCCTGCATCACTTGATTTTGTTTTTGATGCTCCATCAAAATAGAGCGTCCACCATTCCTTCTGGTATCATCATTCTTATTCTGAAGTTCACTTCCTGCTTGGAGTACTACCTCCTGCCCCCCGACTTCTTGGTTGCCAATGGTACATTCAACCATGAAGTCAGTTAATGCCTTAGCCTCAATGGCTGTCCAAGGCTTCTGTGTGATGTCCTCTGCTGGCTTTTTTGGTGTTCCTTTCTTCTGCGGACATCCATGACTTCAATTGGAAGGACTTGCCCCCCGACTCTATTAGGCCTTAACGAGGGTACATAACAGCTTTGTGCCATCTTTTGATCACCTTTATGTTCTCTAACGCCATTCCTGGTTGGGAACTTGATCTTCATATGATACGTTGAGGCAACAGCCTTGAATGCATGAAGTTCAGTCCTTCCGAGAATAGCGTTGTACGTTGAAACCGCCTTGATTACCAAGAAGTTCAACATCTGAATGGCCTCCTTGGGCTCCTGTCCAATAGTTATAGGCAACTGAATAGCCCCTTCAACTTTGGATTCTACTCCATTAAATCCATATATAGGCATGTTATTGGGGGTCAATTGAAAATCATTGTACCCCATCTTCACAAATGTATCATGAAACAAAATGTCAACGGAAGCTCCATTGTCCGTCAAGACTCGCTTCACTTCGGAGTTCCCAATCACAGGGGTTATGACCAACGGGTCGTCATGGGGAAACTTCACCCCTTTCGAGAGTTTCGGGTTGTACCGGCCGCTGTCGAGCCTCCCCAAATCATGTTAATAACTGGCCCTCGGGGCTGTGGGTTACGATCCCGACCTCGATCATCATCCCTTCTATCATTGTCTCTTCTATCATAATCCCTCCTTTGAGTTCCACGATCATCACCCTTAGTGAATTTGTTCAGCTTTCCTTTTCGGATCAAGAATTCAATCTCATCCTTCAACTGCCTACAATCATTTGTATCATGCCCCACATCGCGGTGGAATCTACAGTACTGATCCTTGTTTCTCTTTGCAGGATCACCCCTAAGTGGCTTCGGCCATCGAAAATCTTTGTTTTTCTCAATATCCAACAAGATCTGACTCCTAGGAGCATTCAGTCTTGCATAGTCGTTGAATCTTGGTCCCAAATTCTTCTTTGGTGGTGATTCAGAATCCTTGCTAGTCCGGGGATACTTGTCCCTAGCATCATACTCTTGTTCTTTCTTTCGTTTCTAAAAGTCATTAGAGCCCTTGCCATTGTCTCCAGCAGCTTCTTTTTTCATGCTATCCTCTGCCTTAATATACTTGTCGGCCCTTCGTTGGAGCTCGGCCATGTTCTCAAGAGGATGCTTTGCCAAAGACCTCTTGAAGAAAGGATCAGTGGTTCCGTGTTCCAAGGCTACCATGGCCACTTTATTCTCCAGATCTGTAATATTCAATGTCTCCTTGGTGAATCGCTTGAGATAATCCCTTAGATTCTCGTTCTTCCCCTGCACCACATACATGAGGGATGCAGAACTTTTTTCATGAACTCTTCCACTAATGAATTGGCTAACAATGGCATTCTTCAACTCTTTGAAAGAGCCAATCGAATTTGCAGGTAGCCTGCTATACCACCTTTGAGCCATACCCGACAGGGTTTGAGGGAACGCCCTACACTTTAAGGCGTCACTAGCAGGTTGCAGCAGTAGTGTAGCTGTGAACGTCCTGACATGAGTTTTAGGATCGCCTGTTCCATCATAGGCCTTGATCGTCGGCATCTTGAATTTCTTTGAGATGCGGGCATTCATCACCTCCTTAGTGAACGGAGGTGTTGGATCATCAAGATCTAACGGCATCAGATCCTTGGGGTTGTTTTTTGGGGTTTCCGCCCTCGTTGCTCCTTCAATTGAGGTATCGACCCTTCTTCGTCTCCTAGACGACCTCTCCAGATCTATGACGGGAACCCTTCCTGAGATTGGAGGAGGTCGATGCAGACTTTGATGCTGCCTTGCTTGCTTTCTGGCGGCGTCATCTTTCAGCCTCTGGATCTCAGCCTCATGAGCCTTGATCCTTTCTTCAATCGTTTGTGGAGGTCCATCATGGATTCTTCGGGCCCTACTTCGAGGCTCTCTACTAGCATGTCGCCTCCTTGGGGCTTCGTCACGGTCATCATCGTCATCCTCAGATGTCGAATCAGTAGTATAAGGGTCGGAGTAGTCCAGATACTAGCAATCTCGGATCTGCAAAGCATGACCACTCGGTCCAGGTTCTCGAACAGGGGGTAGTTGGGCAGCCCATACATTGGGTTTGTATTCACGGGAAGTTCTGTAGTATGGATCTGTACCCCAGATAGAGGGTGATTAAGATCAACCAGGGGAGAGATCACCATCTGAAGAGAGTTGGTTCCCTGATCTGGATGGACAACCATAGGCAGCGTACTCCCAGCAGGGGGATTCGTCCCTGGAGGCTGAGAAACTTGAGTTTGGGGGACCGTCCCTTGTTCAAACGTGGTTGTCCCAGAGGTAAGAGGCGGAGCGAAGCTGATTGGTAAAGCTTCGGTAGAGCTTGGTGCAGTTTTTCGTGTGCTAACCATGGTTGATGTTTTCTTCCCACAGACGGCGCCAAATGTTGCGCAATAAAAACTAGGTTACGATTTGTAATTAATGCTAGGGTGGTTGAGCTTCGAGCTTTAATGGTTGCGCTTGCGTTATCGTGACCTAATTCGGGTCCTCACAAGATGCCTACGTATCTCAGAGTTGAGAATCAAGCCAAGACGTAGTTCTTGGTGTTCGCCCTCGACGTAGTGGCTTGTATGACCTTATTCGAGGATTAAGCCAAAACGTAAGTGACGTATTAAGCTGTGTCCAAAAACGTAGTTCTGAGATGAGGGGTTAGACCCTTTATATAGGCTGAGAAGCCCTAGAATTATGGTAGGAGTCAGAGACTTGGTGGACAAGTCTTCCTTGAGGAAGGTTCTAGATCTCTTCCTTATAGTAATCAGTTTCCATGTTGAAATATGTATCTTGGAGGCTAAGTCAGACAAGAGTAATATCCTTGTTTGACTCTTATTTGCTGAGCTGTTTATTACCCTTAATATTAATTATGAAATTAATATTATAAATAAGGTTTGGACCCATCTGGTGGGCCCCACGTTTGGACCATTCCGGGCCTAATTAATGCCACATTAAATGTGTCTTTAGGGCTTACTTTTAGCTCATATCAACAATATTAATTTCTACTTTTCTAAAAATATTACGAGCAATTGTATTTAGTAAAATAACGTAATTAAATTATAATTACTATAAACTAATTTATTACCTTTTTCACATAGAACATATTACCTTTTTAATTTTCTCTAACTAAAATCTCTATTTTTCTAATCATATCACGGGCATTCTATTTAATAAAATGAAGTAATAATTTTATATTTACTAATAATTAATCGATTACTCTTTTGAACTAAAACCTATCATCTTTTCTATATTTTCTTACTAAAATCCCTCATTTTCAAGAAATATCACAGATAACATTTATATAATTATCAAATCATCTCATATAAAAATCTAAGCCTCCAAAATTCATGTTTTAAAAAACTAATTTAAATTAATGAATTTTATATAATATTAAAAAAATTCGTGCATCGCACGGGTTTTAGGCTAGTATAACTTATTTCGGATACGGATATTTTCGGATACGGATGCGCCTATATCCATATCCACATCCTAAACTCCCGAATTCAGATACGGATAATATCCAGTTGACTCCAAATACGGATAATATTCACTTTTTTTTTAAATACAAACACAGATTACGGATATCGGATTTTCCAGATTTTTTTCCCAGCCCTAGCAAAAACTATGTTTATATGGTTGTAATGAAGTAAAAATGGGTCGATGGATTAATCCAAAATTGGATGTTTTAACCACTCTTTTCTTCTCCACCTTTATCTTCTTTCTTTAAAAAACATGGAAATAATGTAGTTGCTGCATATAATTAAACATCCTAAACTTAAAACCTAATCACAGAACTTAGAACCTGCTGTATATATCTTACAGCATACTTGTATATAATCACTGTTAAAATACATAACCGTAACATACATGCAGAATTTGTTTGTAAAGCTGATGAAAATGAGTCGAAACTAAACAAGAAGTAATAAGAAAACATGAAGAAAAATGATGAAAATATCAAAACCGCCAGCATCATCAATTTACTTATTCCTTATAGCTTATATCGTATCCCTGCGGCCGGGGAAATGCATATAACCCGGCAGCTGAGGCAGATTCCCATATCCATATCTGGGTGGGGGTGGCTTCGACAGCGGATTTCCAAAACCAACAACTCCAAATCTAAAAGGCCCTTCTCCAAATCGTAAACCTTTTGGAGTTCTCAGCGGATATGCGGACAACACCGGTCCCGGAAAAGCTGACAGCACCCGCCCCGGAAAGTCTGAGCTAGTACCTTCCTCTTTGGAAACAATGGGAGGATAAGCAGCAGCAAGAGCCTCATCCATTTTACGAACCACGTCACTCCACGGCATCTTCTCACTATACTTATAAGATAATTCCAATTCTCCATTAGCGCTACCGTTAATTTCTTTTATCTGGTATCTAACTAACTGTGCGGACTTGCTATTACCATCGCCGATCATCTCTTTGATCGCAACTTCCACTTGTCCGATTTCAAGATCGCCCCGCGGCTCAAGCAAGCGTTCGACGCGTAGTTCGACGATGAGCGTGAGATGATTCTTCTGCATGGCAACCTCGTCGATCGTGAACTTCATCGGGAAGTGCCATATCGGATCGACATCGTTGTATATGTCCGTATCAGTTTGTTGCTTCTCTGTCGGATCGCCGCCATCGATATGGACGATAGCGTAAGCTTCAAGTTTGGAGGTAGGGTTTGAAATTTAGTAGCACAATATGTTGGACTGTACGAGTAAATGAGACTGTTTCAATTGAGAATGAGACTGTCTCTTTTGCAAATGAGACTGTGTCTTTTGTGAATGAGACTGTCTCTTTTGTCAAACAGAATATTAACTGCAGAAATTCAATAACAGAATAAATAATAACAACACCAGGAATTTTCACTTGGTTCGACCCCTATCTCGTCTATGGCCTACATCCAAGTCCCTATGCCAACTAGCACAGAGATTATATTATTATCACAATAATATAAAGCTTACACAATATCCGATTACAAGATTGAAGCCCCTGGAAGAACTCTTCCCCTTGACACACTTGTCACCTAGCAATCCCTGCTACTTAGCCCACTGGCTACCTTGGCTTACAACTTGCAATCCCTAACTAGTTGCCACAACCCGGCACAAGTAAACTCAGAATATGTAGAATATGAATACAACTTCTTAAGAGAATATATATGAGTGTGTATGACTATGTCGAAGTTGTATGTCTTGAAGTGTCTATCTCAGTTGTGTACCTTCCAGTTGATATGGGTTGTATTTATAGACACTCTGAATGTTATAGCCGTTGTCTTGAATCCAACT
Source organism: Saposhnikovia divaricata (assembly GCA_036435485.1). Lineage (NCBI taxonomy): Eukaryota > Viridiplantae > Streptophyta > Magnoliopsida > Apiales > Apiaceae > Saposhnikovia > Saposhnikovia divaricata. The sequence goes on from CM071599.1 coordinate 78,757,964, forward strand.
AAGCTGATAGGTCTTGAGTTCTGAGCATGAATCCGTTGAGAATAATCTTGAGTGGTGCAGTGCTGAATTCGAAGTGAAACTGTTGGGATAATGATGATGGGCGTGACTTGGGATATTCTTACACAGAGAGATACAATGTATGTGTGTCTGTTAGAGCTTTGCAGATAGATGAATTATATAGGCTGCAGAAAGAATATATGTCAGGGAAGCCAAACTGCAATATTCCAAAAATGGAGAAACACATGGTGTGCAGAGACAACACATGTGTGCATCATTATACTCAGTGGAGGATAGAATAAAACCTGACAAGCATGTTCTATTACTTAACAATATATTACAGTGAGCATGTGCAAAGAATAGTCAGAATACGTAAGATATAATTCAATAATACATCATCTTAAAATCATAGGAATAAGAGGGTTGACGTTTTTCAAGCCTTTCGTAGAGATTATAGAAACAAAATAGATAACAACTGTATTTAGTTTATATATTGACTGATATAACACGATGCACACACACTTGTTTTACACGAAAATGGAATGTTTTATTTCACTGAAGGAATGCAATATAAATACAAGGAAAGAAATACTCAACCAGCTACAAACCAGGAGTATGGGCAACTACTTCCTATCACTACCTCTACTGATCCTAAAAGTACGCCACGTTTACTAAGACCAAGTCTTATAACGTTAACAAACAAACAGCTAGAATTAAAATAAAACAAACAAATTGCAATAATAAAAGACAAGATTAAATTAATATCCAACAGTCACCCCCGTAATCTTAATCTTGTCTGCTCAATTTCTTGACTCCAAGCCTCCCACGCATCCTTTCAAATTTAACCGTAACCAAGGCCTTGGTTAGTACATCAGCTCTTTGTCGATCACTCCTCACATGCTTGATTATAATTTCTCCCCGCTCCACGCACTCACGAATAAAGTGATAACGTATATCAATGTGCTTGCTCCTACCGTGGAAGACAGGATTTTTTGCAGGATCAATGTCTTATATATTATCAATAAACAGCGTCACTGGACCTACCTGATTAGATGATATCTGACTTAGTACATTCCGTAACCATATGCCTTGGCACGCAGCAGCAGTAGCCACCATGAATTCGGCCTCACAAGATGATAGAGCAACACATTTTTGTTTCTGAGAAACCCAAGTAATCAAGTTGTCGTTTAAGTAAAAAACCATTCCTCCGGTGCTCTTCCTGTCATCTAAATGGCCTGCCAAATCACTGTCGGAATACCCCACCAGTAGATTGTTTCTGCTCTCACTCGAATAGACAAGACCAAAGTCCACAGTCCCCTTGATGTATCGAAGAATTCTTTTCACTGCGTTCATATGCATAGTCGTTGGTTGCTCCATAAATCGGCTTACAATTCCAACCGAGTAGGCAATGTCGGGTCGAGTATTAACTAGGTACCTGAGACCTCCAACCAGGCTTTTATATTCAGTAGTATTGACAAGCTTCCCCCCCCTCATCCTTTGTGATCTGTTCTTTAGGATCCATGGGGAATTTTACTGGATTGCAGTCCGCTAAGCCTGCCTTTTGAAGAATTTTTTGAGCGTAACCACTTTGTTTGAGCTCGATATACCCTTGTCCCTGCTCTACTTCGATCCCTAGGTAGTAGCTGAGTTTTCCCAGGTCACTCATATCCAAAACATCACTCATCTGTTTTTTAAATTCAACAATAACCTCCAAATTTGAACCCGTCACTAGAAGATCGTCCACGTACACAGCTACAATGAGAATTTTGTTACCCTCCTTTCTGGTATAAACAGCGTGCTCGTACGGGCACCTCTTGAAACCCATTTCCACCAGACAACTATTGAGCTTTGCGTACCAAGCTCGTGGTGCATGTCGAAGACCGTACAGTGCCTTCGAAAGTTTGTACACTAAATTCTCCTGTCCATCTTTGACATACCCCTCTGGTTGCTCTACGTAAACCTCCTCACTAATCTCGCCGTTCAGAAACGCAGTCTTCACATCGAGGTGGTGGACTTCCCAACTTTCTTTAACTGATAGTGCTAACAGCAACCGAACCGTTTCCAATCGAGTGACTGGTGCAAACAGTTCATCGAAGTCTATACCCTGTTCTTGGACATAACCCTTCGCTACGAGCCTCGCTTTATACTTTACAATGTTTCCTTGAGCATCCTTTTTCAGTTTATATATCCATTTCAATCCAATCACCTTTTGACCTGCTGGTAATTCCACTAGCTCCCATGTCCCATTTTTCTCTATCGAATCTAGCTCCTTTTCCATGGCAATCTTCCAGTTACGTTCCTTATTTGCTTGACTGTAGTTTGATGGCTCGATCACTCCCATGAGAAAGAGCTCCTCATCGACATGTATCTCTTCAGTATTTTCATAGATGTCCAAGATTGATCTGGACTTCTTTGGTTCGCCACTGTCATCATAGTTTCTTCTATCCAACTGAGTGCCAGGCTGAGCACATGGTGATCCCCCTTGTCCTTCGATGTTTGAGTTTGAGTGCTCCTGATCAGATTCAGTTCTTGTTGTCTCTCCAGTTGTGAGTTCCCAGTCAAGTGAGAAAGCTCCGTGTTGGATTGCTCCATCCCTTTCAAGTTGATCCCAGGGCCATGATTTTTCTTCTTCAAAGATTACGTCTCGACTGACACTCACTTTATCACTTTCAGGGTCATAGAGACGGTAGGCTTTCGTCCCTGCCTCTTTGCCGAGATTAATGAGTGGTTTGCTTCGATTATCAAATTTCTTCATCTGCTGACTTGGCACTTTCATGTGAGCGATGCAACCGAAACTCGAATGTGTCCAACATCTGGCTTGGTGCCTGTCCATGCTTCATACGGTGTCAACCCTGAGAGAGCTTGAGTAGGAAGTTTGTTGAGAAGATAGACTGCGTGCCTGACTGCTTCTCCCCATAACTTAGTTGGTAGATGCTTTTCTTTTAAACACCCTCGAGCCATTTCCACTATCGTTCGATTTCTCCGTTCAACGACGCCATTCTGTTGCGGTGTGTACGGGGCCGTGTAATGTCTGGCTATTCCGTAATCCTCACAATATGACACAAACTCTTTTGAAGAGAATTCCCCACCTCTATCAGTTCTCAGAACTTCCACCTTCCATTTTGAGCCTTTTTCCACCCATGCCTTAAACACTATAAACATATTGAATGCTTCATCCTTTCCCTTTAGCATGTAAATCCACATGGCCCTGCTGTAGTCATCGACGAACAATAGAAAATATTTATTTCCTCCAGCAGTATCCGGAGAGATTGGGCCACATATGTCGGCATGAACCAGTTCCAGAGGCTTCGATGCACTATACTTAGCTTGAGAAGGAAAGCTTTTCCTCACCTGTTTTGACATTAGACAGCCGGTGCAAACGTCTTTGGGATGAACTACCTTTGGCAACCCAGTTACCATCTTGTCTTTGAACATCATTAACATGGCTTTGTAATTCACGTGCCCAAGGCGAGCATGCCAGAGCTTCGATACCTCGTCCAATTTGGTCATCAAACACATGGAGCTACTGTCTTCAATGATTAGCTTATATAACCTATTCGATGACTTTTTAACTTTCATAATTAGCTTCTCTTGTTCATCACGCACCCACAAGAAATCTCCCTTAATTTCCACTTTGTTACCCTCCTCAGTTAATTGACCGATGCTAATAATATTATTACAAAGGCTGGGAATATAGTATACCTCATGAAGGGTGTGCTTTTCTCCATTTTTGTAGTTGAAGGTTATGGTGCCCTTCCCTTTGATATCAACTGTGGAACCGTCTCCAAACTTGACCTGTCCAGTCATTTCTTCGTTCAGATGAGTGAATTGTCGTTTACATCCAGTCATGTGGTTGCTCGCACCATTGTCGAGATACCAAATGTTGGATTCTTCTCCCTTTCCACTTCCTCCAGGTAGTGAGGATGGCACCACATTTCCTTCGTTCACTAGCATCAATGTATCAGTATTGTCTTCGTGTTTGGCCAACAGCAAAGCGGGTTCCTCATCTTCCATTTGTGTCATGTTGACCTCCTGTTTTTGATCTTAGCCCTTTTTGGGTTGCCTGCACTTGATCGCAAAATGTCCATGACCACCACAGTTGAAGCACCGTACCCTGCTTATATCTCTGACCCCGCGTCCTTTCGTATTTGAGGAGCTATCAGATCCTTTGTTCTTCAGCCATTCTTCACGTGTGTACAACAACTTGCTTTCTTCACCTTCCCTCTTTTCCCATTCCTCTTTTGTAAGCATCAGTTGGCCTCCACCTGTCTCTGTTTTTCCTTTGAGTCTTTCTTCGTGTGCCTTAAGTGATCCGATTGCTTCCTCAACAGTCATCATCTCGAGATCACTGAACTGTTCTAAGGTCGATGTGATGTGCAAGAATTTTGATGGAACAGCACGTAGAAGCTTTTTAACCACATAAGACTCCTGAATTTCTTCACCAAAAACACGAATATTGGTGACTATGCCGCTTAGTTTCATACTGAACTCGTCGATTGGTTCAGTATCTTTCATGCTTAGAGATTCGAACTCAGCCTTCAATGTTTGAATCCTAGCTTTCTTTACTTTGTCTGCACCCAGACACATGGTCTTTATTGCGTCCCAGGCCTCTTTGGCCGTCCTCTTATCAGCAATGGACAAAAGCATCTCTTCTGGTACACCTTGGTAAATCATAGCCAGAGCCACCTTGTCGGCCTTGTCCTCGGTTGCCGCCTTTGGATCACTTGGTTCTATAGCACTCCACACCCCTTGAGCCTGCATGAATACCTTCATCTTTAGGGCCCAGGTTGTATAATTGCTTTTGGACAACGTAGGATACGTTAGCCCAACAGATCCACCCTTAACCTTTCCTACGTCCATTGTCGCGAAACCACCTTGCACCTGATGCTCTGATACCAGATTATAGAAACAAAATAGATAACAACTGTATTTAGTTTATATATTGACTGATATAACACGATGCACACACACTTGTTTTACACGAAAATGGAATGTTTTATTTCACTGAAGGAATGCAATATAAATACAAGGAAAGAAATACTCAACCAGCTACAAACCAGGAGTATGGGCAACTACTTCCTATCACTACCTCTACTGATCCTAAAAGTACGCCACGTTTACTAAGACCAAGTCTTATAACGTTAACAAACAAACAGCTAGAATTAAAATAAAACAAACAAATTGCAATAATAAAAGACAAGATTAAATTAATATCCAACAGTCACCCCCGTAATCTTAATCTTGTCTGCTCAATTTCTTGACTCCAAGCCTCCCACGCATCCTTTCAAATTTAACCGTAACCAAGGCCTTGGTTAGTACATCAGCTCTTTGTCGATCACTCCTCACATGCTTGATTATAATTTCTCCCCGCTCCACGCACTCACGAATAAAGTGATAACGTATATCAATGTGCTTGCTCCTACCGTGGAAGACAGGATTTTTTGCAGGATCAATGTCTTATTTATTATCAATAAACAGCGTCACTGGACCTACCTGATTAGATGATATCTGACTTAGTACATTCCGTAACCATATGCCTTGGCACGCAGCAGCAGTAGCCACCATGAATTCGGCCTCACAAGATGATAGAGCAACACATTTTTGTTTCTGAGAAACCCAAGTAATCAAGTTGTCGTTTAAGTAAAAAACCATTCCTCCGGTGCTTTTCCTGTCATCTAAATGGCCTGCCAAATCACTGTCGGAATACCCCACCAGTAGATTGTTTCTGCTCTCACTCGAATAGACAAGACCAAAGTCCACAGTCCCCTTGATGTATCGAAGAATTCTTTTCACTGCGTTCATATGCATAGTCGTTGGTTGCTCCATAAATCGGCTTACAATTCCAACCGAGTAGGCAATGTCGGGTCGAGTATTAACTAGGTACCTGAGACCTCCAACCAGGCTTTTATATTCAGTAGTATTGACAAGCTTCCCCCCCCATCCTTTGTGATCTGTTCTTTAGGATCCATGGGGAATTTTACTGGATTGCAGTCCGCTAAGCCTGCCTTTTGAAGAATTTTTTGAGCGTAACCACTTTGTTTGAGCTCGATATACCCTTGTCCCTGCTCTACTTCGATCCCTAGGTAGTAGCTGAGTTTTCCCAGGTCACTCATATCCAAAACATCACTCATCTGTTTTTTAAATTCAACAATAACCTCCAAATTTGAACCCGTCACTAGAAGATCGTCCACGTACACAGCTACAATGAGAATTTTGTTACCCTCCTTTCTGGTATAAACAGCGTGCTCGTACGGGCACCTCTTGAAACCCATTTCCACCAGACAACTATTGAGCTTTGCGTACCAAGCTCGTGGTGCATGTCGAAGACCGTACAGTGCCTTCGAAAGTTTGTACACTAAATTCTCCTGTCCATCTTTGACATACCCCTCTGGTTGCTCTACGTAAACCTCCTCACTAATCTCGCCGTTCAGAAACGCAGTCTTCACATCGAGGTGGTGGACTTCCCAACTTTCTTTAACTGATAGTGCTAACAGCAACCGAACCGTTTCCAATCGAGTGACTGGTGCAAACAGTTCATCGAAGTCTATACCCTGTTCTTGGACATAACCCTTCGCTACGAGCCTCGCTTTATACTTTACAATGTTTCCTTGAGCATCCTTTTTCAGTTTATATATCCATTTCAATCCAATCACCTTTTGACCTGCTGGTAATTCCACTAGCTCCCATGTCCCATTTTTCTCTATCGAATCTAGCTCCCTTTCCATGGCAATCTTCCAGTTACGTTCCTTATTTGCTTGACTGTAGTTTGATGGCTCGATCACTCCCATGAGAAAGAGCTCCTCATCGACATGTATCTCTTCAGTATTTTCATAGATGTCCAAGATTGATCTGGACTTCTTTGGTTCTCCACTGTCATCATAGTTTCTTCTATCCAACTGAGTGCCAGGCTGAGCACATGGTGATCCCCCTTGTCCTTCGATGTTTGAGTTTGAGTGCTCCTGATCAGATTCAGTTCTTGTTGTCTCTCCAGTTGTGAGTTCCCAGTCAAGTGAGAAAGCTCCGTGTTGGATTGCTCCATCCCTTTCAAGTTGATCCCAGGGCCATGATTTTTCTTCTTCAAAGATTACGTCTCGACTGACACTCACTTTATCACTTTCAGGGTCATAGAGACGGTAGGCTTTCGTCCCTGCCTCTTTGCCGAGATTAATGAGTGGTTTGCTTCGATTATCAAATTTCTTCATCTGCTGACTTGGCACTTTCATGTGAGCGATGCAACCGAAACTCGAATGTGTCCAACATCTGGCTTGGTGCCTGTCCATGCTTCATACGGTGTCAACCCTGAGAGAGCTTGAGTAGGAAGTTTGTTGAGAAGATAGACTGCGTGCCTGACTGCTTCTCCCCATAACTTAGTTGGTAGATGCTTTTCTTTTAAACACCCTCGAGCCATTTCCACTATCGTTCGATTTCTCCGTTCAACGACGCCATTCTGTTGCGGTGTGTACGGGGCCGTGTAATGTCTGGCTATTCCGTGATCCTCACAATATGACACACACTCTTTTGAAGAGAATTCCCCACCTCTATCAGTTCTCAGAACTTCCACCTTCCATTTTGAGCCTTTTTCCACCCATGCCTTAAACACTATAAACATATTGAATGCTTCATCCTTTCCCTTTAGCATGTAAATCCACATGGCCCTGCTGTAGTCATCGACGAACAATAGAAAATATTTATTTCCTCCAGCAGTATCCGGAGAGATTGGGCCACATATGTCGGCATGAACCAGTTCCAGAGGCTTCGATGCACTATACTTAGCTTGAGAAGGAAAGCTTTTCCTCACCTGTTTTGACATTAGACAGCCGGTGCAAACGTCTTTGGGATGAACTACCTTTGGAAACCCAGTTACCATCTTGTCTTTGAACATCATTAACATGGCTTTGTAATTCACGTGCCCAAGGCGAGCATGCCAGAGCTTCGATACCTCGTCCAATTTGGTCATCAAACACATGGAGCTACTGTCTTCAATGATTAGCTAATATAACCTATTCGATGACTTTTTAACTTTCATAATTAGCTTCTCTTGTTCATCACGCACCACAAGAAATCTCCCTTAATTTCCACTTTGTTACCCTCCTCAGTTAATTGACCGATGCTAATAATATTATTACAAAGGCTGGGAATATAGTATACCTCATGAAGGGTGTGCTTTTCTCCATTTTTGTAGTTGAAGGTTATGGTGCCCTTCCCTTTGATATCAACTGTGGAACCGTCTCCAAACTTGACCTGTCCAGTCATTTCTTCGTTCAGATGAGTGAATTGTCGTTTACATCCAGTCATGTGGTTGCTCGCACCATTGTCGAGATACCAAATGTTGGATTCTTCTCCCTTTCCACTTCCTCCAGGTAGTGAGGATGGCACCACATTTCCTTCGTTCACTAGCATCAATGTATCAGTATTGTCTTCGTGTTTGGCCAACAGCAAAGCGGGTTCCTCATCTTCCATTTGTGTCATGTTGACCTCCTGTTTTTGATCTTAGCCCTTTTTGGGTTGCCTGCACTTGATCGCAAAATGTCCATGACCACCACAGTTGAAGCACCGTACCCTGCTTATATCTCTGACCCCGCGTCCTTTCGTATTTGAGGAGCTATCAGATCCTTTGTTCTTCAGCCATTCTTCACGTGTGTACAACAACTTGCTTTCTTCACCTTCCCTCTTTTCCCATTCCTCTTTTGTAAGCATCAGTTGGCCTCCACCTGTCTCTGTTTTTCCTTTGAGTCTTTCTTCGTGTGCCTTAAGTGATCCGATTGCTTCCTCAACAGTCATCATCTCGAGATCACTGAACTGTTCTAAGGTCGATGTGATGTGCAAGAATTTTGATGGAACAGCACGTAGAAGCTTTTTAACCACATAAGACTCCTGAATTTCTTCACCAAAAACACGAATATTGGTGACTATGCCGCTTAGTTTCATACTGAACTCGTCGATTGGTTCAGTATCTTTCATGCTTAGAGATTCGAACTCAGCCTTCAATGTTTGAATCCTAGCTTTCTTTACTTTGTCTGCACCCAGACACATGGTCTTTATTGCGTCCCAGGCCTCTTTGGCCGTCCTCTTATCAGCAATGGACAAAAGCATCTCTTCTGGTACACCTTGGTAAATCATAGCCAGAGCCACCTTGTCGGCCTTGTCCTCGGTTGCCGCCTTTGGATCACTTGGTTCTATAGCACTCCACACCCCTTGAGCCTGCATGAATACCTTCATCTTTAGGGCCCAGGTTGTATAATTGCTTTTGGACAACGTAGGATACGTTAGCCCAACAGATCCACCCTTAACCTTTCCTACGTCCATTGTCGCGAAACCACCTTGCACCTGATGCTCTGATACCAGATTATAGAAACAAAATAGATAACAACTGTATTTAGTTTATATATTGACTGATATAACACGATGCACACACACTTGTTTTACACGAAAATGGAATGTTTTATTTCACTGAAGAAATGCAATATAAATACAAGGAAAGAAATACTCAACCAGCTACAAACCAGGAGTATGGGCAACTACTTCCTATCACTACCTCTACTGATCCTAAAAGTACGCCACGTTTACTAAGACCAAGTCTTATAACGTTAACAAACAAACAGCTAGAATTAAAATAAAACAAACAAATTGCAATAATAAAAGACAAGATTAAATTAATATCCAACAGTCACCCCCGTAATCTTAATCTTGTCTGCTCAATTTCTTGACTCCAAGCCTCCCACGCATCCTTTCAAATTTAACCGTAACCAAGGCCTTGGTTAGTACATCAGCTCTTTGTCGATCACTCCTCACATGCTTGATTATAATTTCTCCCCGCTCCACGCACTCACGAATAAAGTGATAACGTATATCAATGACTTATGGTGGGGGAAGAGAAATATGGACCACAAACAAAAATACAATTTAGGATAGGATTTTTTTTGAGTAGAGGATAGGATTATTAAAAAAGTAATCTTATTCTATGTTTTTATTAGAAAATTAAAAGTATTTCATTTTAAAATGTAAGTACCGTATATTTTCAAAAATAAATTTCTAAATGTAAGCTTTTCTCTTTTTTAGAGAAGAAAATGCAAGTTGAAGTCAAAGAAGTTTTGAACTCTTATGAAGCATTTTCTGGTCAGGCAGTAAATTATCAGAAATCTGCAGTTTTTTTCAATTCAAACGTTCGAAGAGATAAACAAATGGAGATCAAGCAAATATTGGGAGTGTTCAATGACGTTGGGAATAGCAAGTATCTAGGCTTACCATCCCTGATAGGTAAGTGGAAGAAGACAGTTTTCAGATATCTGAAAGAGAAGGTTTCTCAGAGAATTCAAGGGTGGAGTTTGAGGTTGCTTTCTCGAGCAAGGAAGGCAGTAATGATTAAAAATGTGGCCCAAACAATTCCCTCCTACACAATGTCCTGTTTTCTGATTCCTAAAACATTGTGTCAAAAAATTGAGAAGATGATGAATGCATTTTGGTGGCGCTCTAACTCTTCTACTGGAAAAGGAGTTCATTGGCTAGTGTGGAATAAAATGAGCATGTCAAAAAAGAAAGGAGGCCTTGGCTTTAGAGACCTTCATGAATTTAATTTGGCTTTATTAGGCAAACAATGTTGGAATTTTATTACTAAGCCTGAAGCTTTGGTGTCAAGGGTTCTAAAAGCGCGTTACTATCCTCACTCTGATTTCCTTCAGGCAAACAGAACTGGTGGGTCAATTTACACGCGGTCAGGCATTTGCGAAGCTAAAGAGGAAATTAAGAGAGGTCTGAGATGGGTGTTAGGGGATGGGTAGAGGATTAATATCAGTAAGGACAGGTGGTTGAGAGGGAAAGAAGAGTTTTGTGTTAATCAGGAGACAACCAGTGTTGAGGCACAGGACCTGAAAGTTTATGAGTTCTTTAAGGAGGATAGATCGTGGGATGAAAGTAAAGTCGGGAAGAATTTCTCCAATGAGGATGCAAATGCTATTTTATGTACTCGTATTCCACGAATTTATACCAAAAATATGATAGCCTGGATCCACTCTAAAGATGGACGGTACACAGTGAAAACGGGTTACCAGCAGTGGTATCAAAATCATGGTCGAGAGATAGGGTTGTAGCAATCGTCAGGATGGAGCAAAATCTGGAACCTTGAAGTCCCTCATAAAATCAGAATATTCCTTTGGAGATTCTGCCGTAATAACATCTCTGTTCGTAATCTACTGAGAGGTAAAGGTGTTAGAATTCCTATTGGATGCGAGATGTGTGTTGGAGAGGCTGAGCACATCATGCACTTATTTTTCGAGTGTAGATTTGCCAAGGAGTGCTGGCAGTATGTGGGAGTTAATAGTGAGATGTGGGATATTGATAATTCTTCTGAGTGGTTGCTTAACAGGTTGAGTATGGAAACAAATGAATGGTCAGTGAAAATGTCTGCAGTTCTTTGGGGTGTCTGGTTTGCTAAGAATAAACGAATTTTTGAAGGAAAAGTTATGACGCCTGCAACAGTCATGAGATGGAGCAAAAGTCAAATTGCATATTGGTCTCAGGTGAACAAAAGAAAAGCCAGGTTCGTAACAGGTAAGGGGGATAGTGCTCATCAACAAAATCAGAAGTGGCAACTTCCTGTTGCAGGTTCTCTTAAGATCAACGTTGATGCATCAGTGGTCCCAGATGAGAATTTGTTTACTGTAGGTATGGTCATCAGGAACCACCAGGGACATTATATTAAAGGTAAGACTATGAGATTTGCAGGTCGGGTTTCAGTTTTGGAAGCAGAGATAGCAGGCAATCTGGAAGCACTCTTATGGTTAGAGACATTGTCAGCTGAACCATTACAATAGAAAGTGACTCGCTGTTAGGAGTTAATGCAGTTAACAAGAAGCATAGTAATTTGTTGGAGCAGGGACATATGGTTGCACAGTGCAAAGCAATTCTTCGGAGAAATGGTGGAATTTCGATTGATTATGTTAGAAAGCGAGCAAACAAGGTGGCCCATAGATTGGCTAGGATCCCTTGTGAGCATAATGAGAATTTCATTTTATTCAAAAAAAAAAATGCAAGTTGATCTTACCTTAAATAAAAATTTAAGACGCTTCAAGCCCCAATCCAAGCGGCCCAACAATAACGTAGAATTTTTTTTAAGTAACGAAAATTTTAAGTCTTTTTGTTTCTTGTTTATCCAAATTTATTTTAAATTTTGAATATAAATAATAATTCAAAATCTATAATGTTGATGAAGAATCCAAGAATTTCTATGGCTTCAACTTTTTACATAAAATATTAATCATGTAATTTCAAAATCTTATAATGTATTCTAGCAATTCTTCAATTCATATTCGAACTATACGATACAGAAGTTAACAAAGTTCTGTCCTAAAAAAGAAATAATCATTATAAATTAGAAAATCATGAAATTGAGCGCGATGAGATAGCTCAAGGGCTTATCTCTTGTTATCCCATATTTGAGTTCGATTCTCGCTCATCCACGAGATTTCTTAAAACAAATAAGGCATACAGAAGTTAAATTATTGAAAAAAACCATGAAATTTGTGAGTTGAAAAACTTATCCAACATATTACCTTCAACATTGGTCCTTTCTAATTCTTAATACATATAACTCAAATTGCTCGCTTGTGTACTTTTCCTTAATGCGCATATTTTCTAATCAACTACGTTCTTTCTTTCTATTTCCTGTTTAGTAATTATATTCTTTATTATATCCTTATATATAATAAGCGTAGGAGGGATCTTATCCATAATTTTGATTTGGTCACTATAGTTCGGTCATTTTACTATCAAAATAATCTCAACCGTCGAATCTAATATTTTTAAAAATTGATGATCAAGATTATATCATATTAAAAAGGAAATTATAATCTAAAAAGAATATCATTGTACTACAAAATAATCTCAACCGTCGAATCTAATATTTTTAAAAATAGACGATCAAGATTATATTATATTAAAAAGGAAATTATAATCTAAAAAGGATATCATTAAAAAAGATTGTATTGAAATTGAATTTTAAAAAGAAAATTAAAATATGAAAAGGATTATAATTAAAAAAGACCGTGGGGGTTGTAAGTAAAAAAAATATAGCTGCCATGTGTCCTTCAGCATTGATGAATATAGATACAGATACAGATTCAGACAATTCATCTTGCTTTTCTTTCCCAAGAAATAACAAATTGATAAACCAAGAAAGAGAATGGGGAGGTGCCTTTCATCATATACACTGATTAGTCGAGGCATTCAATATTTTACAAATGTGAAATTAAAAAAATTAATGGTCGTCTAATCCATAAAATTGGCAAACAATTAAAAATTAATGTGTAATAAAGATAGATCTACTAGAATAAATCAAAATCACCGATGGCATGCAATTAAAATGGATTTGGACATCTGTATCTCTATTCCTGCTGATGCAGAAAAGGAAAAACCAGAATTATGAGAAAAGAATTTTCATTTAGGATATTTTCTTTCTGTTCTTATAATTTCCTGGTGTAGTTCAATGTATCATTAAGTCTCTAAGACTGATATTAAGTATATTTATCAGTTTCCCAAGTTTGGAATGCAAAAGGATTAGCATTTATTTCTAGTACATTGCATCTATCTAAGGCAGAAGGAATGTTTCTGGAGAAGTCTATATAAAGACTATCTCAGCTATACAAGTAATGATCTTACGTTTGAATACAAATTTAATAATTTTTCTTTGTGTTGGAAGATTATTGTTTTTTTTATACTCTTATCCCTTAGGTTGTCCCTTTGGGTGGCGAGATTGCTCTTATCTTTAAGGTGGATTTAAGGTGGATTCCTTAGAGTGACGAGTGTTTTAACCCAATTCTACGTTATCAAGTACTTCCGGTGTTTTAACCATCATGTTCAGTCATTCTATCATATTGCCAAGGTCTACCAAGAAGTATTTGACATTCCAGCAGTAGTGCAGCCTCTACTCCATGAATTTTCAGATGTGGTTCCTGAAGAAATTCCTCTTGGACTGCCTGAAGGAATTATATGCATAAACGGAAGCGTGAATCATAATTGTTTACATATATATCGCATATATGTGCATAAGATTCAATGATAAAAACGTATGATCGATTACTAACCTTTAAAAGCGATCCAAGGAGGCGTAGAGAGGCTCATAGCAGCTGCTCCTCAAGTGTGAAGCACTCTACCGGTATCCACCAAGAGAGAGATGTGTTTGAGGGAGGAAGAGGGTTGAGAGAAAAATAGGGTTGACTCCTTCTGAAATCTTACGTAAAAACAACTGGGGCCAAAAATAGGGTTTATAACATTATATTTATAGGCAAAATCTCAGCTGATTTTTTTCCTATAATATAATATAATTATTAACCCCGTTAATTAATTAATCTCATTAATCAATTAATTAATAATTAAAACTCTGTAATCATTAATTCTTTTTCTAAACTCTTTAGAAAATAATTCTCTCTCTTGATTTAATTTCTTAAACTAAATCCTTAATTAATAATATTAAGAACTCTTCTTAATTAATTTATAATCAGTTAAATCTTATTTAATCAATTATAAAATTGCTAATAAATTATTTATTTCATAAATAAATAATTACTAGCCATTATTAATTAATTCCTCCACCAATAAATCAGTCTCTTTTATTGTGTGACCTTGTAGGTTCAATATTAAGCCGGTCGTAGAAATAAATAATAATAAAATTATTTTATTATTATTTATATGAATTCTTCTAATTCATTAAATATAATTAATTAAATAATTAATCATATTTATTCTACATCGTGAGGGATATTTCTTAGCATATCGCGACTATCCGGATAATATGAATTCACTGCTTAGAATACCTAGAACCTAGTCAGTGAATAGTTACCGTACAATCAATTCATTCCACCCTACAATATCCCGATTAAATACAAGGCATGGAACTCGTGTCAAGCCTATCAAATTTAATCATATGATTCCTTATTCATAATGCATAGTTCATATTAATGCAAATTAGAAACTCCTTTCTATTTTCATTCACTCTGGCAAGAGATTCCTGAATTAGCATAATAAGTATAGCATAGGATATTCTCTTCCTTTACTGGAAGGGGCAGATCCTTTATTACTTGTTAAGTATCTCCATATACAAATCCCTATGCCCAGAATAGACCTAATGGGTGTCCTTGAGACTAAGGACTAAACCAAAGCATAGTTCATTATATACAAGATTACTCTAACGATCTCAAGTCTAAGGACACTTGTACAACTATCACTTAGTGAACAACTATCGACACGTGAGTAAACTCCATTAGTTGCTCCACTGATCGAGTCATGTTCAGTGAACTTATTCCTTAACAAGCACCTACATACTAGCTATAGTGTCACCACAAAAATGCCTATGAGAACAGACATCCTTCCTAGGAAGCTAGCATAGTATGTACTGATCTTTACGGATTGACTAACTTCCAATTAGTTATCCTATGATCAAGAACAGTTTAAGTCTAGTGTTATCATCTTCTAGATCTCACTCTTATAATCTAATTATAATTCTAGAAGCTTTACTCTAAACTATAAAAAACATCTGATTTAAAACACTTTAAATAGATAAAGCCCGTATAAAGACAAATATGTCATTCATTAATAATCATAAAACCTACTAAGATTACAAGAAAGTTTATCCTAACTCATCATCCATGATTGGATTTAGGACACTTCTCTTTCAATCTCCCACTTGTACTAAAACCAATCACTTCAGTATCCTATACCCATCTTCACTATGTGAAGATCAAAGTGAGTCTGAGAAATGGCTTTAACAATGGGCCTACTACGTTGTTTGTGTATGTCAACTTTCACAATGTTGACAACCTCTCTTTCATCGATCTCCCTAATCGGATGAGAGAGCCTCAAAATGTGTTTAGACCTTAGATGGGGTCACGGTTCCTTAGCATGCACTAATCTGATGCTCTTGAGTTGTCACATTACAACTCAATGGCTTATTATCTGTCAGGAACTAACCCAACGCAGAAACTAGTTTTCCAATCCATTGTTGCAACACACTTGCAACAAAACACACTGTGCTTTCTGATCTAATATTAATGAGTGTCTACTGCTTGAAACTATTTCAACTCACTGTCTTTCCACTCAGGACTATCAAGTGCCCCGAAATGAATCTACTATCAAACTGACCTTGATTACAATTTGAGTCTATAAGGACCTTTAGTTTTAATTTAAATCCATCAGAGAAAATAAATATATCGCCATGCCTTCTCAAGTATACTACGACATTTTATTGTCATCTGATCCTTTTCTCCTAGGAGTAGATTGATATTTGCTTGTGACAACAAGAAACATCATTATTTGTACATATCATGTAACACAAAATGGATTACAATGATTCTCAGAGACATTCCATTCACGTGTCCTCTCTTTCAGAGAGATATTCTCCCATGTTCATCATTATGAAACATCACTTGGAGTGTCCATGCTAAACACTTTAGCATCCAATCAATGTACATTATTTTGCGTCAGACCTCTTATCCTAATCATGATCTATCAACATAGATCATCACCCTTAGTTTATTCGAGGCCTAACTCTAGTCCAAGAAGAAATTCTTTGATAGCTTAATTCTAATGAAAACCAAAATTATAAATGTATATTTTCACTAATATATCCACATATATTACTTTATTACATCACTCCCACTAAACTCCTTTACCATTAAATGTATCATTCACCTTTTTGATAAAGTCAAATTCTTTCACTATCTCATCAAAATTAATGTTCCATTGCCGAGAAGCATGCATGCGAAATTTTCATGGTTTTGATCATAGCTATTTGATAAAGGTTTCTTTTAAGGTGATCACATTACCTTCAATTAAACCTTTACAACTAGTCTGGTTTTATAGGTCTCTACCTTGCCATCCATTCATAAACTCTCTTACAAAACCATTATAGATTCCATGACACTCTGTCACTTCTTGAGTGTCACTTCTTAGAGTCATTAAAACTCAAAAAATTGTCGTTATCATTTATAGTGGATATCACATCACCATTCTTAATGATGAAACCATGATACCCTCCTAGATTACAATAGTGTTGTTGTACAGAAAGTTCAACTACTCAAATAGGTTCCATACTTAATTCGCGATGATTTGTGGTTCTTGAACTTCATCAAGTTCACTATAGCTCCCACTGAGCCCTTGAAGGGTAAACTAATTTTCCAAAAAGGCGGAGTATCTATAAAACAAACACTCTCAGTGTATATAAAATAAATACTCCTTGCTCAGCAAGATTACAAAATGTTGTCCTAAACCCTGTTTAAGACTAACCAGAAACTAACTCTAATCAGATATAGTTTCTAACTTATTCAACTCTTGACATAGGTTAGACAACCCGAAATCTCAAGACAATTGAGACTTGCGTTCCCTTACTCCACATCTCATGCGGACTTTAGTTAACTTGTGTTGAGGATACCTTATCGAGTAATTTGACTATTATACTAAGTCATTTTCTTAATAGATACCGAAATTATTGATATCATTCACTATGAACTGAACCTTGTCTAACAAGAGTCTTCAGTGAACTAATATCATGATATGTGAGATAATTCAGGAACTGACTATTTAAATATTGACAAACCACAATCTCATTGAATGTTTCCAATACTCTAAAATAGTTCGTTGTCATACCGCAGAATTCATTGAACCTATCAATAAAACTTGGATTTTGAATTTCAACAAATACACATATCCTTATTTACAATGATCATCATTGAATGTGACAAGGTATCAAACCTGATCTATCTCATTATATCTAGTTGTTTAATATGAAACATATGATCCATAAGTCCAACATCACGACAAATCAACCAGTTCTCATAATTGAAACAACAACGGTTGTTCTATATCAATTATGTAGGACTTCATCGATGTCTAGCTATCTACTTTTCCTTTGGTTAAGATTCGTAATCCTTGAACCTAAGTGGTGTCTAATACCCAAGTAGATGATTGACTTATAGACTTATTCATTTCAACTATTAACAACTTATATTGAAATTGAGGTTACACTAACCTTTTTACTTCCTTAATTTTGTAAGACTTATCTTACATAATCCAATTCCAATATCCTATCCTTATTCAGTGGAATTCTAATACCTTTGCTTTCTTGGCTAACTCTTATCTTAAAGATTGTGTCTTTACTCACCTTCCTATTCTTATAATAGGACCTCAAGATCACATCTTGACTTTATTCTTACAATGAGATTTCAAGATCACATCTTGAATTAACTATATATCTATCTAAAGACCAGTTATATAAATGAACAATCTAATTGATCATATAATACAAGGTCATTGACAGAGATATTGCTAAACTGTTGTTATCCATAAACAACTTCGATATCTTATATCTATGTCCCTAATTTATTCATCTAACAACCCTTGTAGATGAACAAAATGAAACATCTCACTCAACGTTAGATACATCTCTCATAACTTGTGAAGATTGGTGAGTTCAAGACGAAAAACAATCTATTCTACTTGTGAAAACTATTCTCACTTTCCTTATCAACAAGTTATTGACCTAGCATCCATTATGCTATTTCTACATTGCAGAAGACATCACGTTTATATTTAAAAATCTTTAAATAAAATTAACAACATAAGTAGAATATTCGATTTTATAATCTTAACACCAAATGAATCGGGTCTTTATTCATTGGCGGCTCCCACTATTTTATCTAATTTATATAACCCTCTATATGTATAACTGAGCATTCACAATGCTAGTGAGAATAGAGATCCTACTTTCCATCACACAACCCCGGCTGTGGCACGAAACGCCATGTGATGTTTCATAGGTAGACAACTATTGTCATTTACATCTCATGTTATTCCCTAATAAAACTTTAGCCTCTTGAATCATTGAGTCACGGCTGTGGCATCAATATTCTAAGTCAAGTCAAACCCAACATCTCGTTCAAATTAAATCAGAATTCAATAGCCCACGGCTGTGGCACGTAACGACCATTGAACTCTAATTAATTCAAGCATCTAATGTAATAGACCAGTAACTCCTATTTCAGAAACAAAGCCCTCGGCTGTGGCACGAAATGACAATGCTCTAAAATATGAACCACTTTCTACCATGTTGGAAGGCTATGACCGACACAAGCCCGTTGTGCCTTTGGCCATTTTATCACTTGATATTTAATAAAAGAAGGTTTTTATTTTACTAAGGTCACGAAACATTTTCGTATGAACCTATAAGTCTAACGTGTTTTAAGTTTAATAGATAATCTAAATCTATAATAAAAACACTACATAACTCAATATTATCAAGTCAGGTCAGAACCAACATCTCGTACAATTAAATCAAATTCCAACAGCCCACGGCTGTAGCACGTAACGACCACTGAAATCTAATTTTTGTACACATCTAATGTAGTAGACAAGTACTTTCATGTTGATCGGTAACAAAGCCCTCGACTATAGCACGAAACGACAATGCACCGAAAACAAGAAACACTTTCTATTATGTTGGAAGACCAAAACCGACACAAACCCTTTTATGTCTTTGGCCAATTACAACTTAAATTATTTAATATTAGAGGAATTATATTATGTTACAATCATAATCATATTATAAAGAGATTGTTCCTTTTAAATTAAATATTTCAAATCCATAATCGATAATTGGATGATTCCCAGATCGGGGGGAGCATTGTCAAGAGGCGTCACTTAGTACCCCTTTCTTACAGATCGTAATCCGTTTTTGACAGAATCATCCTTTCACACAATATTGAAAATTCATATTTAATTACGTGTTTCACAAACACAAGAATCTTATGATTGTATACATAATATTAATATTAAAATTGTGAAACAATTTCATAAATCCTAAATCTGCTAAACTACGCCTGTTTGCACTAAGATTAACTAAAAATCAAATTAACAAACTAAGATTTAATTAACTAACGAGAATTGAATTCGAATTACTTATGGGAATAAAAACATGGGATCCTAACTTCATTAAATACTTCGCTTAGATTTGATGCCTTTAATCAAAGTATGTGATGGTTATTAGGGGTTTGCACGGGTCGGTTTGGGGCGGTTTTTACCTAAAACCGTTACCAAACCGTATATGTCGGTTCGGTTTCTACTTTATAACCGTTACCAAACCGTCATAAACGGTTTTTTTCGGTTTGGTTAACCGTTTAACGGTTTCGGTTTTTTCCCGGTTTTTTCCTACAACTACAAGGTTGCATATTAGTCTTATTAGACCTACCTGCCACAAGCCACTGAAAACCAAGTGTTATGATAGCAAGAGGACTATTTTCAATACATGAAAAATCTTTTAGTTAACAAGGAGCTGATTGTTTTACAAGGGACACATCTGGCTCAGAACAGATATGTTAAATTAAAGGACTGATGTAAACATAGAGACCTCAACATTGTTGATGCCACCAGAGGGCAGCCATCTAGTCGGGTGCAGGATGTAAAGAGCAAGTAAACATTAGATACGAGCAACCATTACAAAGAAAAACAAACATTATTTGTTACTGGTTTTCTAACATTACATGTCTTTGGTTTACAAATATTAACATCTAGCTCATTTGTAATTTGTAATTTTAATTTGTAACTGTACTAGCTCATTAGTTAGAAATAGAATTCATTAGTAAATATAATTTTGAATTCACTGGATAGTATCTAAAGTAAAGGACTGATGTATATCATATTTGTATATCATATTGTAATCCTTAATCATACATGAAATATATGATCAGAGAACAGTTGCAGAATAATACCCCAGCCTCTCCTTTAATGGGTTCAAATAGAAATCCTGCAATCTGATCTCTTTTTTCTGGACGACATAAAACACAAATAATTAGTCATAATAGCAAATTGTAAAAAAGAATAAATGTATAATAGATTAATAGTATTAATGTATAATGATAAAATATTATTATTATTTAATATATAATATATAGGTGGTTCGGTTTCTCGGTTCGGTTTTAATGGTAAAACCGCAACCATAACCAAACCGTTTAATCGATTCGGTTTCGGTTTCGGTTTTTTCCGGTTTTTTTCGGTTTCGATTTTTTTCGGTTTCGTTTTTCGGTTTTTCGGTTCGGTCATGAAACAAGTATAGACTACTTCTCAGTATACGAATACCAAACTACTCATACATCCACAAAAGAGATAGAAGATGGGTAGACACCAATTATGTTTAGACCCTATATCTCTATAAGATTTGAAAACATAACTGTTGAAGAACAAGTTATCCATTAAGATCACATAGGGCAGCATAATATTTCTCAATTTACGCTACAAATCATGATGTCAAACATACATCAACTTATCCTATGCTAGCATGGCAAGTTCTAAATCTCAAGATCCACTCTCGCTTCACAGAAGATTAACAGATTAGATGTTAGCTACGCATCTAAAAACATTAAACACAACCATACAAGGATATCAAGAATTCATCACACACAGATCTTTAAGGCAAACAAACTACTAAACTACATAGATAAATCTGTTAGAATCCCATGACAACGATTAGTTCATATCGAACTGCTCGTCATCATCGGATCTGATGAAACCATGGTGAATAACAAAGTCTGAATGTAAATATTAATACTAGAGTATGAGTTTAGAAAACAAATATGAAAACTGGAATCCAAAGAACGCCTAAGAAAAGAATACAAAAGATGAAGTAGATCTAGATCCCGTTGCTTGTCACGAGCGTTGGTGTATCCTTCTCTGCTTTTCTCCCTTTTGTTTCTGATAAAAAACTAGTTTTCTTGTTGGAAAATTATTCCCATGGAATAATTTTCCAACAAGAATTTCCTTAAAAAACCAAGTTTAAGTCAAAACAGGATTCTGCCAGCCGAGCACACGCGCCGCAGCACACCGTACTGTGCTGCAGCGTGCTCCAGAACTGATCCCCGTGTCGTAGCGCACTATGCCCGCGCCGCAGCGCACCAGCAATTCTGCCGACTGCTGAATTTCTGCTGTTTCTTCGTTTTAAGCCCGTCTCCTCCCATACCTTTGATACAAAATCTCTCTAGTATCATAGAGGAAACTCCGTGCTTCGTTTCAAGCTCAGTTCCACTCCAAGATCAACGGAAATCACCAACCCTAACCCCCGTTTTACAATCCTGCACAACTAGACGAAACACTTCAAAAATACAACAAATTTGAGGCCAAGTGAATCAATTTAAGCCGATATGGAACGCTCCAATTGGATATAAAATCCATTTATCACACCCCCAAATTTAAACCGATGCTTGTCCTAAAGCATAAACAAATAAAACTATATACAACTAACAAGTACCACTTCCGTTTGTGATCACGGTTGTATTTGGCATATGCAACAAGCCCTTTCTACCCCTAAGTAGCCCTAGTGCACGAGTGAGGTCTCGTGAGGGCCTATAGGGAATGTACCCACAAAATCCATCTAACTAAACAATGCAATGCATGAATGCAACTAATATGAAAATGCAATGATCCCCTTTAACTAACCAAAACCAACTAGCAAGCAAATATCTCAAAGAATGCAACCAAATCCAAATAGAGCTCGACTAAGTCCCTGTATACTAACAATACATGAATAGAAACGTGCGTGTGTGCGATGCTCATTAGATATACTCCTAACACTAGATCAAAATCATACCCATTTTTCTGTAAGACAATCACAGGTTTATAAATAAAATAGACGGTAAACACTTCATAACCTAGGAACACCTCCATCATCATTCGAGTTAGACAGGAATTCATGCTTTATTACTAACAACTACGACACACGACACATAGTAATATACACAATGCTTATTTAATCGTGCAATGGATGAGACCCAAAAAGGCTTATACAATAATACCCATGTAGCGAGCGTTAGGTTAGTGGATCCCAGACTATAAAAGCCTTAGGTCACTAGGCACAAAGTCCTCTAGAACTTAATTGCTCGAGTATTAAAGAGCTCACCCTGGTTAATTCTGCATTAAACAATTTAAACAATTCACATAACATTTTTTTTTCTTCTTTTGACTCTTTTTTTTTTATGCAATCTGGAAAGAGAATTCTCATCCAACCCTAGACTACTCATAAAAATATGAGCCGGCTACTAGCCATTTGATGCCTAGCCATTATTGGAAAATATTAGCAATTAGCATGAAATCCCTGGTTTCCCCCAAACTTATATTTAAGTGCTCCTACACCATCAAGGGAATAACGAAAATGCTAAATATAAACAAATGATTAAATCTAAAACAACCAAACAAGCATGATCTCAACCTAGCCCAAAAGCAAACGATGAGACTCTGTAAAAAAAAAATTTCTGCAGCACGCAAGTCAATTCCTAGGAACTATAAATCAACCCTCTATTCATCATTACCACACTCAATAAGACATCGACCTACAAATCAGAATTATCACGTTCTAAGGAATCATGAAAAATGCATGCCATGAAATGCACTAAAATGGACTCACATTATAAACAAAACAAAAATAACCGAATGCCCTACATGAAACAAACATAAATAACACGAACAAAACATGCATGACTTACTACTAATATGCAACATATGATAACTATATGAACACAATGACACACAAATAACTACTACACACTACTTATCCGCAAACCACCCCTAACTTAAAATATTCAATGTCCCCATTGAATAGAAGGTAATACAAGGGATAACATTAAACATACCTAATCGTCGGAAGAATCACCCTCATTGGGTGAATCAGAATCAGACGGTGGATATGATGCATTAGCGCCAAAGACTAGCCACTGGACCGTAAGACCCGTAGACTGGAAAGCAATGCTCATAGCCTGAGTCATATCATCAGCATAACGGCGGTTGATGTCATGCATAACATCAATCCGGCTAGTCAACCTGCGAAACTGAGCATCCGCAAGACCCGTTCTCTCAACACACTCTCGGGAAGGACCCGCTCTAGCAGCTCTAGGAACTCTCGGAACATGTGGCGGAGCGCCCGCTCCCTGACCACCAGCACCATCAACAATATACCCTAACCCTCGAGGATGGGGAATGCCGCCCGGCCATTCCACCATTCGGGTAAAAGTAGCATCAACAATAGGATTTCCGGGCATCTGCATCTGCTCGTCACCACCCCAACGAACATTAGCAACCATACACAAACCAGCGACAATGGAGGCATGCGGAATCGACGACTGTGAACCTCCCCGCAAGAACCGAAGAATGTTCTGATGCACAATATATCCCACATCGATATACTTCCCCTTGAGAATACCCTAGAGAATAATAGCTCTCTCCACAATCACATCGTTCGGATGTCCCGAAGGCATGATGTTCACACATATTAACAAGTTCCACGCCCGTGCAAACCTGTTCATAGCATAGGCAGGAAAAGTGGTACGCTCAGCGGTGTCCGGCCTCAACTTCCAAACTGTACCCGACACACAGATCTCCGCCACAATAGCATCTAAGTCCACATCATCCCGAGTCCTCATAACCCAATCTTCTGCCCCCCTCGGCTTAGGTGGCTGTCCCAGAATCGGATGAATAGTAGCTGGCCGATAATCCACCCGCATACCACGAACCACACAAAAACCATTCTTTTCCTCCTTGGCGTTAGCAAAGAACTCCCGAACAACCCCTAAAGGCACCAGAGAAGGTGCCTCACAAACACCTTCCCAACCAAGCCCACGAATCATAGCAACCAACTCCACATGACTGACCGGTAAAAACCCTTACTCCTTAGCAACCGGTCTAGCCATCAACCTATTGTACTCGCTCTGTGCCTCCGCATTCAAAAGCTTCTCAACATCTCCACTAGAATCCTCATCCGAGGATGGACGAGCACTAGTACTACCTCTCTGACGCTTCGGAGCCATCACAATCAAGATCCAACTCAAGCAATAACCCAATAATTTCAAAATCAACAATTATCCCAAATAACCAAGAACACTCAAAATCCCAAATTTTGCAAGAACACAATTTGTAATAAGGGATTCATGTGTCTAAGGATGACTTCAGGGTTTTCCCTGAGGTTATAAACTTTTCAATACAAATTTAAGGGTGTTTAGGTAAATTTACTGAGAAAAGTTTAAAATTTACAAAAATTCCCATGCGGGGCCACTTAATTTATAGGCTATTTGTATTATAACCTCTGGAGAAATCCCTGAGGACAACCTCAGACCCATTTTTCTCTTTGTAATAATACAAGATTTAAGGAAGAGATTTACCCAATACGAATCAGAGAGGTGCACTTGCAATAAAAACTCCCCCAAACTTGAATTCTTCTTTCTTGAAACTTGAATGGAATGGAGGTTAAGAGATTTTAAATTAGGGACTGGGTTTATATTTGTGTGTATATAAGTGTATGTATAGATGGGTTCAAGGATATAAGATTAAGAGGTTAGATATGAGATGATTGTAGGGGTTTGGGGAAGAGAGGATTTGTGTTAGATATATGATTAGGAATTAGGGTAGAGAGGATATAAGATTTAGACTAGAATTTGGGGTTTTTTTGTTTAAAACAAGAATTTTCGGGTAGAAAACAGGGCTGGGCAGATGTAGGGGTGCGCTGCGGCGCAGTGGCGCGGAATGGAATCTGCCAAAAAAAATTTCATTTTTTTTGAATAACAAATCAATACCAAACTACAACAAAACATGGGTTGCCTCCCACGAAGCGCTTGTTTAACGTCAATAGCTTGACGTACTTTCGAGAATTCACGTAGTCGATAATGTGACGTCCCTAGATCCGGGGTCAAGGATTCAGGTCATCACGGTCCAATTTCCGATCAATATCCATATCTCTTGAGTCTTTTTTTTTGTAACTTAATACTTATGCAATTGACCCCACACTAATACACACACACACACACCAGTCATATGCTCATAGAACAACATCCACAATATTAACAGTTTAAAGTTAACAGTTATTACAAACCCAGAATTCTACTAAGTACATTGTTGAATAATACTTCTACAGGAAGCATTTCATCAACCAAAAGTTTATTACAAACTTACACACTTAATTTACATAAGTCTACTAAGCCCCTTTCGCTTGTCACTACCTCGGGGATGGTCGCCATCACTCGCTCAAAAGGTCGCCTTTCCCTTACCCTCTTGCGGGGTGTAGTGCGTAGAATCGGCATGGGACCTAGCTGCTATATACATAAGTGGCAAGAGTGAGCTATAATAGCTCAGCAAGATAATATTGTAAACTGGAATTTTAAATGTGAACAGGTATACATATATAAGTAGAAACCAATCATAATCCTTAAGGAAGAATAAAGCTCTTATTTAATAATACATCATCCACTTACTATTATAAGAAAGAAATCTAAAATAATATAATATCAGTTTTTCTTCATCTGTAACCATAATTCCATCATCTCATATCATTATTCTGTTTTCAGTATAGAAATCTGAAAACCATTGTCAACACTTTCTTTTCAAAAACATTGGGGATATCTGCTGTCGCCTGATACGTTAGGACGATGATCAGTCGCCTAATCGTACCTGCTCTCTTTTTACTACCGGTAGAAGGAATGAAGATCATCCCTGGAGGAAGGCCACCTGATAACATCCTCCCTTGGCATCTTCGTGCCGTAATAAAAATAATAAATGCTGGACTGTGTCGCACACAGCCCTGACACAGCCACTTACGCAAGTCTGTTGCAATCCCCCCCTTTTTTTTCAACCAGTATTCTATTTATACCAATACCATTCCACATTTTTCCTTTCAATTTCCATTTCCATTCACATATATCATTTCCATTTCCATTTATCATCACCTTTAAAAATACATATGTCATAATACTTTGATTATGACTCAGACATCTTCTCTGTGTTTACTGGAATCTAGTACACTTACATATATATAAAATATTCCATTCACATTTTCATTCACATATATCATCACATTTAAAACATATGTCATAATACTTTAATTATGACTCAGACATCTCCTTTGTAAATCAAATACGCTTTTATATGCATAAAATATTCCAACTATTTTGAAAGTAATAATCAAATAATATTTATTAAATCGCAAATGTTTAAAGATTATTTTTAACAAAATATTATTAAACCATATAACCCTAGATAACAACTGATACCATTCTTTCATATCCCTTCAAATCATAAAGTATATTCGCTCCATTCATAATCATATCCACATTCATATTTCATAATTTATATCCATTTCTCTTTAATTCGAATATCAGGGAAATAATTCTTAGCAATATAGCAAACATAGAATAACATATATATTCCATGAAATCATTTAATTTGAAAATAAAATAGTTTTCCAAGGTAAGGATAGAAGAAATCTTGCCTCGATCTCTGTATCCTGGAAGTATGGCTCGTGGCTCTCCCGAAGTTTCTATAAACACAAAAAGGACCGCCGTTAGAATACTACATCCCTTTCTCACTTCACCTTTATATAACTACACCCTTAATGCTTACTATGTGAATAACATGCTATTATAACCCAAGTGTTCCAAGAACCTAACCATTTTAGGTTAAATCAAGGTTTTCTATGTTTGTTCACCATTTCCCTTAACAACCACACTTGACTATAAAAATTCTCAGAAAATAAAGATTTCGAATTTTACTACAAGGTCAACTGGTAATGACTCTTTGACTACTTTACTACAATATCCCAAAATTTTATAATTTTTAAAAGTGTTTAAGTATGGTAGTTATAGCCTCAAAGTTGGTACAACTACGTTTTCTTGACTATCGAACGTCTTTCACTAAAACTGACTTTTCTCCTAAACCGTTCATCAGATTTTAACGCACTTTATATCAAAACGATCTATGAACTATGCTCTATCTCATCATGTCACTTGGGAGTCTGGACAGTAAGGTACCGTATGGGTATAGTGTCCAAAAATAGGGAAGTTTCTGATTCTAACGAAAATCGGACATTATAACGGCTATATTTTCATACTTTCCAAAATCCAACTCCTCCAAATCTATCATCCACCTTATACACCATCACCTACACCATGTGGTCATCTTACCAACCATGGTTACAAGCACATACTCCTTCCATATTCAACTTTAATCACTTACAAACACATATATCATCATAATTAATCACTTATCATAATCTTAATCACTAAACTTTCTATAATCCATCCTATATTCAAAGTAATACTAAAGGGTCTTGAGATTTATACCTTCTTGAAGCTTTAACAACCCTTATCAAGCCTTGGGATATGCTTAATCAACCTTATACTAGCTTGGATCAACTAAAGAAACCATAAAAACAAAGTTAGTTTCTAAGGGTTACTATTCATCATCACTTTTGCAAAAATCATAACAAATCGAAAAATAAGAGTTTGGCTCTCAAATGTTTACCACATCTTGGCCTCTGTATAAGCTTTGATTTGAGCTATAGATCACCAAAAACAAAGCTTCCTAGCTATGGTTTTGAGCTCCATCTTTCCGCTGGACAGAAACTGGACAGGATTGGTTCTCCCACTTTGAACATAGATTTGACTAGGCTATACTACTTGGATTGCTATGAAATTTGGAGCGAATCATGCCCATGGAGTGGAGAGGTTGTGGTTAAAATTTGGTGATTTTATCATGGATAGAAATGGAGATATGAATTTTTCTTTGAGTTGTGTTCTTGTTTGGCAGATTGGAGAGCTTTGTGTTTATCTTGCTTCTTTCCCTTTACAAACGTTTTTCACCTTTTATCTATCATATATATCAGTTGTGTAGTCTTATAATAAAAGTCTTTGAAGTCCACCAATGACAAAGAGCCAATTGTTGATCATCTAAACACCTTACCATGAAAAATGCTACTTAGTACTTAAGTTTGACAAGTTTACTCCTCTTCCACTTTGGTTTTAATGTTTGCACCAATGGGATTCCTTCCATTACACTCTAATATCACTTAATATCAGCTCCATACTTGGTTTGGGCCGAATTTGGGCTTTTGGTTTGGGTTTTGTACAAAGTTCTCTCGTCATCTGATTCATCGAACGATTTCTGCGATCGTCTCAGTGGTTTTTCTCTTGTAAATCTCTTAAATATATTTTATCCTTTCCCACATCATATATTAATGTGTTAGGGTGATTCTAATTCTCAAGTAGGTATTAGATCCAATATCCTTGGTATATTCTCTTTTTCTCAGAAGTTGCTCTCCTGGTTATCTCTCGGGTTCTCAAACATTCTCAAACTCGTTTAACAATCTAAATTCCCTTGATATTTCGTCAACTTAATAATCCTTTAGTTTACCCTAATTCACTAATTCCTCAAAATATAAATCCTTCAATATCTCCATGCTCCTTAATATCCAATATAAATTTATCCGAAATCAAAATTCTCAAAAATCCATATTCAGGAATTTCTGAAATCTATTGTCATTTCGAGTCACTTATTTTCCTGGTACAATACTAATATGGTTTCTGTTTACTCGTTTTCCATTTCAAGTATAGAGTACTTACATACCATTTCCCTAAATCCTCCAAATTTACTATTCATGTGATCACTGTAGCATTGCTAAAGTTAGGGTTATTACAGTCTTCCCCCCTTAAAAGGATTCCGTCCCGGAATCATGTTGAAAATGTCCATAGATACCTTTTTCATCCACACCTTCTAACTTCTACACCACTTTCTCTATCCTTTTTTTTCCCTTCATAATATCTCTATCTTGTTTGCGCAAAAATACACCAACATAAACTTGCTTGTCATTCATCAACATGCCATTTAGCTTTTCAATAGCAGTGCTTTTACTATCTTTTTCTTGCAAATCTCCTCCTGTATTCAGTCATTCTATCTTATCTCATCTCTCCTTCCTCTTTTGCTTAAGGGTATCGGCCACCACATTGGCCTTCCCTGAATGGTAGTGTATCTCACTATTGTTTAACTATGTTTTGATCTCTATCATGACATAAAATATTAATACTCCAACATTTGTATATATCACCTCTGTAAAATTTTCCAGAAAATAAGTTATAATAATATTCCTTGAAACAATTGTAAGAAAATATTATCTATAATATATATTTCCTGTTCATACTTATACAAACATATACTTTCCTTTCATCCTTGAAAAATATTCTCGCGCTTTCCCCAATACTCTTAATCTCCTTTTTATAGAGTTCTTTGACTCTTAACAGATATTGATTTGGATGACACGAGAATAACTCACCTTCTTATATCACCATGGTTTACTTTCTCACAGATAGATTATTCTTATCTATATTATCAGTCCTTTTACACCATTCATTGACTTAGTCGATCCCTAACCAAACATTTACACTTAAGAGGTTAAATTAGAGCGTACCTGCAATTTCCTCCGGATACCTTATCCCAGATGTCTATTGTTCACTATACGCTCTTTACATCTTGCTGATCCACCTTAGTTCCTTCATGATATACTATCTATTCCACCTCTGAAATTTCCCTTAATTATTCTCATCAAAATCTTTACCTCAAGTTTTACTCATTCACACCTTTTGGATTAATCCTTTGAATACTTAACATCTTTAATCTCTCTCTGCTACTTAGGGTATTAGTCATAATATTGACCTTCCCCCACTAAAAGTTATTGCACCTCGAATCCTTCATTAATTATCCCCAAAATACACCTTACTTTCAATAGTAAATCTCAATTATGCCTTAAAATTCCTCATTTTCTTTTCTCTTACTAATCATCAAATATTCCCATTTTTTCTCACGAAATTCCTTTCTCTCTTATATTGAAACGCTTCTAGCTCTAATTATCTCTTATTGAAATTTCCCTTGGAATCTCAAGTTCCCTTTTATAATCACATATACTCTAAACCTTGCTTCCATTATCCCATCCATTAATGAAATCTTCTATATTCGAAAAAATTTATAGAATTTAAGAAACTTTGAATTGAAACGAACCCAGAAACAAGCAAGGGTCCCACAACAATTTATAAGATTAAGAGTTTTAAATAGCTCTTATTCGAAACAAAAGAATATTTGGGAAATCAATATGATAGAAGAACCCGTACGTCACACAAGTGAGGGCGTCCCCTCCGACTTTCTATCACACAGACAGATCGTGCTTGTGTATACATATAGGGCTGTTCCTCTTAGTTGGAGTAAGAAATATAGAGGGAAATTTAAATCACAATGATAAATACCATCTTCCGAAAATAATCTTAGAGGAATATTTTGACTAATACAATTTTGAAACACATTTCAAGGGTACCAAAAGGTTTTGAAAAGATACCGGCCCTTAATAAATAATTACCCACTAGTGGAGGAAAATTTGAAACTCAATAATATAATTTAGCAGGGCTTTAGGAGCTTGAAAATAGGTACTGTTAATAGCCTCTGCCCAATTAAAAATCCCAATAATGGAAGGCTTTCCTCAAATACTGTTTATATCTTAGACTGCGTACTCTCCAAAATTTCTTAAATTTGGCACTCACCATGAAGCCTCAACCTATCGTCTGCTATTCCCAATTATCTTCATTTACCTAGTCGTGACTTGGCTCGATACTCTCTGCCTTTATCCATAATAGAACACAACCTTCTAATCGTAATATTAATCGTCTTGGCCTAACATTGCTCTAGTATCAAGGACCCATCAACTATACTTCTATATTGTATAATCTAACATACCCTGTATACTCACGAGGTTATCTAACGTACACTTCTCAATACATCAAGTATCCCCTTTCTCATATCGATCCTGTGTACTATATAAACTTAACACTTTTGGCATAATAACCTTTTCATTTAAGTCAATCTCGGAATGTCTCAGTCTGTCTTGGTCCTGTATATCTTGGCTTTACCGACCAACCTCAGTTTCACCCTTTCATCTCCACAAACAATCAGTGTCTATTCACCGATCCACTTACAATATTTCTTCAAACTCCCTTAAACACAAGAAGACTTTAAATACCCTTAACTTTGGCTCACCAATCTCCTCTCCCTATACTAAAACATAAACTTTTATTAGTAATAATCTATAAAATTATAATCACTACTTAGAATAAACGCTTCGTTCGGTAAACCACCCTTGAACTCGATGTGAGTTCACAATTTATATTATTACTGATATATTTATTATTATCACTCTTGTTCCTGAGCATTATGACTCTAAGCTCTGATACCATTTGTGACGTCCCTAGATCCGGGGTCAAGGATTCAGGTCATCACGGTCCAATTTCCGATCAATATCCATATCTCTTGAGTCTTTTTTTTTGTAACTTAATACTTATGCAATTGACCCCACACTAATACACACACACACACCAGTCATATGCTCATAGAACAACATCCACAATATTAACAGTTTAAAGTTAATAGTTATTACAAACCCAGAATTCTACTAAGTACATTGTTGAATAATACTTCTACAGGAAGCATTTCATCAACCAAAAGTTTATTACAAACTTACACACTTAATTTACATAAGTCTACTAAGCCCCTTTCGCTTGTCACTACCTCGGGGATGGTCGCCATCACTCGCTCAAAAGGTCGCCTTTCCCTTACCCTCTTGCGGGGTGTAGTGCGTAGAATCGGCATGGGACCTAGCTGCTATATACATAAGTGGCAAGAGTGAGCTATAATAGCTAGCAAGATAATATTGTAAACTGGAATTTTAAATGTGAACAGGTATACATATATAAGTAGAAACTAATCATAATCCTTAAGGAAGAATAAAGCTCTTATTTAATAATACATCATCCACTTACTATTATAAGAAAGAAATCTAAAATAATATAATATCAGTTTTTCTTCATCTGTAACTATAATTACATCATCTCATATCATTATTCTGTTTTCAGTATAGAAATCTGAAAACCATTGTCAACACTTTCTTTTCAAAAACATTGGGGATATCTGTTGTCGCCTGATACGTTAGGACGATGATCAGTCGCCTAATCGTACCTGCTCTCTTTTTACTACCGGTAGAAGGAATGAAGATCATCCCTGGAGGAAGGCCACCTGCTAACATCCTCCCTTGGCATCTTTGTGCCGTAATAAAAATAATAAATGCTGGACTGTGTCGCACACAGCCACTTACGCAACTCTGTTGCAATCCCCCCCTTTTTTTCAATCAGTATTCTATTTATACCAATACCATTCCACATTTTTCCTTTCAATTTCCATTTCCATTCACATATATCATTTCCATTTCCATTTATCATCACCTTTAAAAATACATATGTCATAATACTTTGATTATGACTCAGACATCTTCTCTGTGTTTACTGGAATCCAGTACACTTACATATATATAAAATATTCCATTCACATTTTCATTCACATATATCATCACATTTAAAACATATGTCATAATACTTTAATTATGACTCAGACATCTCCTTTGTAAATCAAATACGCTTTTATATGCATAAAATATTCCAACTATTTTGAAAGTAATAATCAAATAATATTTATTAAATCGCAAATGTTTAAAGATTATTTTTAACAAAATATTATTAAACCATATAACCCTAGATAACAACTGATACCATTCTTTCATATCCCTTCAAATCATAAAGTATATTCGCTCCATTCATAATCATATCCACATTCATATTTCATAATTTATATCCATTTCTCTTTAATTCCAATATCAGGGAAATAATTCTTAGCAATATAGCAAACATAGAATAACATATATATTCCATGAAATCATTTACTTTGAAAATAAAATAGTTTTCCAAGGTAAGGATAGAAGAAATCTTGCCTCGATCTCTGTATCCTGGAAGTATGGCTCGTGGCTCTCCCGAAGTTTCTATAAACACAAAAAGGACCGCCGTTAGAATAATACATCCCTTTCTCACTTCACCTTTATATAACTACACCCTTAATGCTTACTATGTGAATAACATGCTATTATAACCCAAGTGTTCCAAGAACCTAACCATTTTAGGTTAAATCAAGGTTTTCTATGTTTGTTCACCATTTCCCTTAACAACCACACTTGACTATAAAAATTCTCAGAAAATAAAGATTTCGAATTTTACTACAAGGTCAACTGGTAATGACTCTTTGACTACTTTACTACAATATCCCAAAATTTTATAATTTTTAAAAGTGTTTAAGTATGGTAGTTATAGCCTCAAAGTTGGTACAACTACGTTTTCTTGACTATCGAACGTCTTTCACTAAAACTGACTTTTCTCCTAAACCGTTCATCAGATTTTAACGCACTTTATATCAAAACGATCTATGAACTATGCTCTATCTCATCATGGTCACTTGGGAGTCTGGACAGTAAGGTACCGTATGGGTATAGTGTCCAAAAACAGGGAAGTTTCTGATTCTAACGAAAATCGGACATTATAACGGCTATATTTTCATACTTTCCAAAATCCAACTCCTCCAAATCTATCATCCACCTTATACACCATCACCTACACCATGTGGTCATCTTACCAACCATGGTTACAAGCACATACTCCTTCCATATTCAACTTTAATCACTTACAAACACATATATCATCATGAATAATCACTTATCATAATCTTAATCACTAAACTTTCTATAATCCATCCTATATTCAAAGTAATACTAAAGGGTCTTGAGATTTATACCTTCTTGAAGCTTTAACAACCCTTATCAAGCCTTGGGATATGCTTAATCAACCTTATACTAGCTTGGATCAACTAAAGAAACCATAAAAACAAAGTTAGTTTCTAAGGGTTACTATTCATCATCACTTTTGCAAAAATCATAACAAATCGAAAAATAAGAGTTTGGCTCTCAAATGTTTACCACATCTTGGCCTCTGTATAAGCTTTGATTTGAGCTATAGATCACCAAAAACAAAGCTTCCTAGCTATGGTTTTGAGCTCCATCTTTCCGCTGGACAGAAACTGGACAGGATTGGTTCTCCCACTTTGAACATAGATTTGACTAGGCTATACTACTTGGATTGCTATGAAATTTGGAGCGAATCATGCCCATGGAGTGGAGAGGTTGTGGTTAAAATTTGGTGATTTTATCATGGATAGAAATGGAGATATGAATTTTTCTTTGAGTTGTGTTCTTGTTTGGCAGATTGGAGAGCTTTGTGTTTATCTTGCTTCTTTCCCTTTACAAACGTTTTTCACCTTTTATCTATCATATATATCAGTTGTGTAGTCTTATAATAAAAGTCTTTGAAGTCCACCAATGACAAAGAGCCAATTGTTGATCATCTAAACACCTTACCATGAAAAATGCTACTTACTACTTAAGTTTGACAAGTTTACTCCTCTTCCACTTTGGTTTTAATGTTTGCACCAATGGGATTCCTTCCCTTACACTCTAATATCACTTAATATCAGCTCCATACTTGGGTTGGGCCGAATTTGGGCTTTTGGTTTGGGTTTTGTACAAAGTTCTCTCGTCATCTGATTCATCGAACGATTTCTGCGATCGTCTCAGTGGTTTTTCTCTTGTAAATCTCTTAAATATATTTTATCCTTTCCCACATCATATATTAATGTGTTAGGGTGATTCTAATTCTCAAGTAGGTATTAGATCCAATATCCTTGGTATATTCTCTTTTTCTCAGAAGTTGCTCTCCTGGTTATCTCTCGGGTTCTCAAACATTCTCAAACTCGTTTAACAATCTAAATTCCCTTGATATTTCCTTAACTTAATAATCCTTTAGTTTACCCTAATTCACTAATTCCTCAAAATATAAATCCTTCAATATCTCCATGCTCCTTAATATCCAATATAAATTTATCCGAAATCAAAATTCTCAAAAATCCATATTCAGGAATTTCT
Source organism: Saposhnikovia divaricata (assembly GCA_036435485.1). Taxonomy (NCBI): domain Eukaryota; kingdom Viridiplantae; phylum Streptophyta; class Magnoliopsida; order Apiales; family Apiaceae; genus Saposhnikovia; species Saposhnikovia divaricata. The sequence continues at coordinate 78,793,638 of CM071599.1, forward strand.
GAAATCTATTGTCATTTCGAGTCACTTATTTTCCTGGTACAATACTAATATGGTTTCTGTTTACTCGTTTTTCATTTCAAGTATAGAGTACTTACATACCATTTCCCTAAATCCTCCAAATTTACTATTCATGTGATTACTGTAGCATTGCTAAAGTTAGGGTTATTACAGATAACACGGTGAAAACCTTGTCATGGTTCACCGTTCCTCCATAATAAGGCTTAAGTCGCAATCCATTCACTTTGAAAGCATCATCAAAAGACCCCCTATATATCTTCACTGCTCCGTATGGAAACATTATCTTGACTGTAAACGGACCCGACCACTTTGACTTGAGTTTAACAGGAAAAAGTTTAAGGCGAGAATTGTATAGCAAAACTTGTTGACCTGGCACAAATGACTTGTGCACCAACTTCCTATCATGCCACCTCTTAACCTTCTCCTTGTACATCTTGTTGTACATCTTCTTATTGTGCATGCAATAAGAAGGGCTGATTCCCTTGATATCTGCTATGGTCCAACCAATTACCGATTTGAACTCTCACACAATTTGCAAGAGCTTTTCTTCCTCACTACCTGACAAGTTAGAAGCAATAATAACAGGTAATGTAGATGCATCACCAAGAAATGCATACCTCAAGTGTTCCGGTAGTGGTTTGAGTTCAAGTGTAGGGGCTTCTTCAATAGATGGTTTAATACGCCCCTGAGAGTTCTTAAGCTCTGTTAACCCAAGAGATTCAAATGGCATGTAAATTTTCCTCTTCCAAGGGGCTGAATTCAATTGTTGCAGTTGCTCGGCTACTTCTTCATCTTCAAATTAAGAATCCCCAACTAAAACTTTCTCCAAAGAATCTGACTTAAGCAACTGCTCAATCTCCGTAGTAACTGCAAAATCGACCAAATCCACCTTAAAGCATTCCTCTTCATCTGTTGGAAACTTCATTGCATTGAACACATTAAAAGTGACATTCTGGTCTTGCACCCTCATGGTGAGTTCCCCTTTCTGCACATCGATCAAGGTCCTACCCGTAGCCAAGAAAGGTCTTCCTAAGATTATGGGAATCTTCTTATCCTCTTCGAAATCCAAGATAAAAAAATCAGTTGGAAAGATGAGCTTATCAACTTTCACCAAGACATCTTCCAATATACCCCTCAGATAAGTGATTGATCGATCGGACAACTGCAAAGAGATGTTGGTAGGCTTCGGATCCGGCAAACCAAGTTGCATGAATACCGACAAGGGCATAAGATTGATGCTAGCTCCCAAGTCACACAAGCACTTTTCAAAAGACAGGTTACCAATAGTGCATGAAATAGTGAAGCTACCAGGATCCTTTAACTTCGGAGGCAATTTCTGTTGCAGAACAGCACTGCATTCTTCCGTCAATGCCACAGTTTCCAAATCCTCGAGCTTGAGCTTCCGAGATAGTACCCTTCATAAACTTAACATAGCTCGGCATCTTTTCATGAGCTTCCGCAAAAGGTATATTTATCTGCAACTTCTAAAAAACCTCTAGGAATTTAGCAAACTGCTTATCAAACTTCTGCTTCTGGAGCCTTCTAGGATATGGAGGAGGAGGATAGATCTGATTGTTCTTTTTAGACTGCTCAGGAAAATCTTTTTCAACAAGTTCCTTGCTCATCTCTACTTCACCATCTAGCTGATCAGCCACCAAGTCAGATTTTCCAATTTCCGGCACTACAGATTTTTCAACTTGCTGATTCTGAACTTCTTCGTCTTCCTTAGCTGCTGATTTAGGATCTCTTGTAACCTTTCCCCATCTCAAAGTTACTATTTTCACCTGTTCTTTGCTTTCCCTTCTGCCTGGATTAGCCTCCGTATCACTAGGAAGAGTACCTTGCGGCCTATTCAGTAAGGCACTTGCAATCTGCCCTATCTGATTCTTTAACGTCTTGAGAGAAACCGCCTAGCTTTTAACCATCAACCTCAATTCATCCAATTTAGATTTTTCATTCAAAGTTTGACCAGCATTCCCATGAGACTGTTGTTGTTGAAATCCCCACTACACCATAGATGGCCTATAGCAACCTTTTGGAATGGGTGTTACCACTATATATGGGTGTTACCATAGCTATGAAAATTTTGACCTATCGCAACCTTTTGATTGTGGTGTTACCATAGGCACAAAAGTATGTTAATTTAGTTATAAAAGGTGTTATATTGGGCTAACACCATGAGGTGTGTTACCATAGAGTATTCATTAACAAAATTTTTATTTAATTTAAATGTAATGATTTAATAATTATTTGACTTATGAAAATAATTAATTTTGATAAAATCGTTGAAGTTATCATTGTAGAACGTAATATTCCATCAAATAATTGAATCAATCATATTTTGTAAATATTGAAATATATTTAATAAATTTATAATGAAACGATTTCTAAAATAAAGTAATATTAAAAAATTATTAAATTTTGATTAAAATCATTAAAAACTTTAATAGAGAAAATAATAATTTGTATAAACTTTGAATTATTACAAATAATTAAATTAATAGATTTAATAATTATAATCTAATGTCAAGAAATTTGAATAAATTAGTAATATTTAAAATAAAAAAAGTACAGTGAATTATTGAGGATATATGAGCGGCAAATAAAAGAAAGAGCGGCAAAACGAAAAATTAGAATTGGGAAAAATTAACCTAATACAAAATCAGGGAAATTGGGGAAAAACACAACTCTCGCTACTCTCACCTTTCTCATTTTTCTGGATTCTCTCGCCTCGTTTCTCATTCAATTAGGATTCAATTAGGGTTTGAGCTGGGTTAATGGAAGCTTTATGTCTCTATGTATCTCTGTCTCTCTCTGCATCTCTCCCGCTCTCTCCCCCTTTCTCTATATCTCTCTGTATCTCTCCCCTCTCTCTCCCATTCTCTCTCTCTCTCTCTCTCTCTCTCTCTCTCTCTCTCTCTCTCTCTCTCTCTCTCTCTCTCTCTCTCTCTCTCTCTCTCTCTCTCTCTCCCAGTATCACTGTCTCGCTCTACCCCTGTCTCTTTATGTATCTCTCTCCGTCTCTCTGTCTCTCTCTCTCTTTGCAGCGTTTTCCCTCTATGTCTCATTCTTCATCTCTCTTTCCCTGTCTCTCACTCTTATTTATGTTTGATGTTAGCTTGACAAGTCTTTTTTTTCATGTGCAGGTGCGAGTTGTGAAGGTAGCTATACCAGTATTACCTGAGGTACTAGATTAGTTCTCACATTTTATTGATTTGTTAAAATGATGAGTTGCAGATGGTTATAGTTTATATCTAAATTTTGTAATTACTGTGTTTTGTGTTTCGTAAATTTGATTAATCTTCATATTTGATTAATTAATACTTTAATTGCTTCTCAATCTTGATTTAAGTCTATATATGCTCAACTTTAATAGCTATGATGTTTAATTGTGTTTTATATTGCTGATGAGGTAATTCTCATTTTATCGATTTAGGCAATTTGATAGCTGGGAAACATGTTTATCTGACAATTAATTTACTTGTTATTGTTGTTACTTAATATTAATACTGTCAATATGCTTTTGCTTACTCTATGTAATTAATTGGTCTCTTTTGAATTATTTTGCGTGATTTTACTCTATGTAATTAATGTAGTGTTTACATTGCATCTGACAAACTGTGTATTTTCTTTCTCGACTTGCTGCTAATTATATCTCTCAAATGCTTTGCTCTCCAGAATTTAGTATACACAAAGTCAAATAAATTTATAGTCTTTCAGATTTTCTTTAATTTTACTTTAAAGTCCATGCATATCTTTTTATGGCATATTTTCCAGTGTCTTGTGAACTTTTCTGGGTGGAAAATGTTAGGTTCAAATGCTTGCTACCTGAAATCAAGCAACACTTCTTTTCACTACATGTTGAAATTTTGAAGTTTGTGCTATTGAATTTTTAATTTATGGATCTGCGTTTTTTTAATCTTGACCTGTGGTATGTATTCAAATATTTTGGTTTCGATATTTTTATTCACAATTGTTTACCTGCTTATGAAGTTTTGGTCTTTAAAAGCATATATTTTATATATGTTTTCAGTGTTATGACAAATATTTATTCAGTCTGCTGGATTTGCAGCTGCAGCTGTCTTCATTCATGCTGTGATATGTATTGCCTCCTATTGCAATGTAAAACATTTAATTTCTGACGTTTTAGTAGCTTAACTTTTAAACTTGTTTTCTTTTTCTGTTGTTGATATGCACCTCTTAATCCTAGTTTTGTTAAATTGTGAACATCTTATTGACTTGTTGATTAATTGCATTATAGTTATTTAGCTAAACTATCAAAATTGCTACTTATGCATACTGGAACAATGTTGTGGATGAAGCCTGTCTGTAAATTTTTTCTATCAGCTGGTTTAGATAAGGTTGTAGTGTTTACATTGCATCTGACAAACTGTGTATTTTTTTTTCTTTCAGGTTAGAGAAGACGGGTGGTTTAGAAGTGAGTAAAGTGGTTGACAGAGACAAAGGATGGGTTTTATAACCAGCATGTGGTTACTTGTAAGTGTTTTCCATTATCTAACCCTTAGGCAGTTAGGCCTGCAATTAATGTTGGTTGAAATGTACTCAATCCTATTAGCTTTGCTGATGCTTACCAACAGCTAAATTTTATATAGTATTCTACATGAAGATTTAATAGTATGCTTTTGCTTACTCTATGTAATTAATTGGTCTCTTTTGAATTATTTTGCGTGATTTTGGCTTATCATTTAACGGTTCCTTGTTTCATATACTAAACCTGAAATAATATCAAGCAAGAGAACCTTCAAAATTGGCAGAGCAAACTCGTGGCTCCCAAGAAATGAAGTTCTTGGTGGATACATATTTGTCTGTAATAATGACACAATGAAGGACTTGAAGCGTCAACTATTTCGTAACATTATGATTCTCACCTGGACTATGATTCTGAAATTATGTTTACATCAGGTTTTAACGTGCTTGAATCATTTTGTTCAGAATTTCCCAGGACTTATTGAATCTCAATTTATGGGTAAGCTTGTGGCTTGACACTAGTACAAAAAGGACCTATAACGTCGGTTAAATAGGTCTAAGGCGTCGGTTCTTTGGCGTAGTATATGCAGGGGACGCTATAGGTATATGCCTATAGCGTCGGTTAAAATGGCGACGCTGAATGTCAGCTATAGCGTCGGTTGTTCAAATGACCGACGCTAAAAGTCTGCTTTAGGCATCGGTTGTTCAAATAACCGACGCTAAAAGTCTACTTTAGGCGTCGGTTGTTCAAATGACCGACGCTAAAAATCTGCTTTAGGCGTCGGTTGTTCAAACTACCGATGCTAAAAGTCTACTTTAGGCGTCGGTTGTTCAAATGACCGATGCTAAAAGTCTGCTATAGGCGTCGGTCGTTTAAACAACCGACGCTAAAAGTCAATTTTTTTATAAAAAAAATTTAGAATTGCAATTTAAATAATTTAAATAGCCCATTCAGAAATATAGCCGTTACCATAAATTCCCGACTAAATAGTTTACATCACCAATTTAAAACATTTAGAAAGTTAAATTCGAGAGCTTGATATGTTTACATTCAAAAACTAAAAATAATCAAATTTTCAAGGATTAATGTAAATATTAGACTAGCTCTAAACTGACAAACTCCACTACAGTGCTTGGCTGCTCCTGTCTCCTGCTCCAAACCTCTAGTGCTCCTTTAAATCTTCACAAATCACATGTCATGCACTAGTCTCCTGCCCCAGGGTCATGGCTGGTGGTTCTGTGGAGTGAAAAAATTCAAGTACATATGAGTATGAATTCATATAAAAACTGATTTACTATACGTTTAGATGTTGAGTTTTGAGTAATGTTTAATTTATCATTTGGCTATTCATATATTTGTGTTTTTGGATTTCTGGTTATTCTATACACAGTGAGTACATGGGTGGCTGAACAGTTTTAAAATTTAGTTTAATGGCAAGTGTGTACTTCCCCTTACACTTTGATGGTCTGAGTGTTACTAACCCAGTAAAGTTGCCGTTTCATAGCATAGACACTATGCAGATGTAAAATTTGTGGCCTAAAATCGAATGAAACATAACAATGGGATCAAAAGAAGGGGGGGAAGTGACCCTGAAAGTCACCTGCACGATGGACCTTTGTTGACGGAATCACACTGAGCACAGTTGTTCTTGAAGATCTTATAACTGGCTTCGGTGTCACCTGCCGTAGCTTCAAAGAACGTTAACCATTTGAATATGCAAATGTAGAAAACTAATGTAACTAATTGCTCTCTTTTTCAGATGACTATCTTTCTCTGTATACATTGTTTATTAGCTTTTGTGTTTAAATCGGCAACACACTATCATCAACTCCCTCATATTGCCTTCTTTTACAGGTTTATTACGACTTCACAGAAATAATTCCCAGCAATATGAGGGTCGTAATCTTTAACAGATTAATTTTAGAAAGACAGCTCTTGTATCCACCTGAGTCCTGATCTTTTAGGGGCCATTAAAATATGAAAACAAAAATGTTTAAACAATACTATAAGAATTTAGCCAAAAGAAACCAAATGAGCCCATAATGCCATATTTCAAGAATTTAAGATAAATATATAAATAGAAAAAGTTTAAACTATTAAATTTTGTACAACGTAATCGTGACAACTTTTGTACTCCAGCAAACAATTAGCAGTCTGGAAGAGAAGTGTGCTCAACAGAAATGCGGGTAATCTAATCTACTCGGATATAATCAAAGTAATCGCCAGAAAAACTGAAAAATACACAATGAATACTTCTCCCAATGTCTTAATTACATTACATTTTGTACTTTTTTTCACAGGTTTGATATACTTACTCCCCTAGTACTCCGAGGTATGAAGTGATAGGATCCCAATCGAAGCCTCACATTATACAAAAGTTGTACAGAAGAATGAGTACCATACCTGAAGTAAGGCGCCAAGTAAACTAATGCATAGACAGCATGGCGCCTCTTGGCTGTATCAGTCCAGGCAAACACCCAACTCTACATAAACACAGACATGAGCATAATACCTAAATTAGTGGAAAATACAAACATCACTACTACAAAAAGTAGTCAATTAGTAAATGTATAGCAGATAGATAATATCAAAGAAAACAAATATCAAACACATAGCATACAACATGAATTAGGATTAGGAATCTGGCAACTAACATGCATAGAGTCATGTAGATACATTTAGGGTCATATAATTAGAATGCAAAATCTGTAAACCAGCTTAGCTAGCAATCACCAGTCGGCAACAGTAACATATCACCGTCACAGTACTACTTTGTAGGCCAAATTAGTTTGCATATGAACAAACACACACACACACACATTGGAGAAAGAGGAGAGGCTTACCAGCCAATTGAAGTAAGGGATGAAACTAATGATCCCCATGACAGCAAACCTCGTATCGTCAGCATCAATGACAGGGGAATCAGAATCTTGATCATCATCTTTTTTAGTAGGTGGTGTCTGAAAAACTAAAGAATTGAGAATGCAAGCACCAATGGCAACTGCAAAAGGGGCATCTTGTGATAACACTGCCATGCAACACAACCCTTTTCTCCTCATCATCTATAAACCAATCACACCATTAATTCAAGTATAATTCATACAACACCAGCAAAAAGTTGTGTTCTTTTTTACTTAAAAGTTGCTTATAATTTTATAAGTCACACTCACAACACATATCATAAAGTTAAGATCTTTTTCACTTATAAGTCACAAGCAGCCAATCATACTCAATAATTCAACCATATAACACCAGAAATACAGTAAAATAAACAAACAAATTATAAATTTGGGATCTTTTTTCACTACAAGTAAACAAAAAATGGAAAATAATAAAAGAAATGAACTTGTTGGTTTGATTTTATGGGAGTGGAAAATAAAAGATGGTGCTGAGTTCTTGAAGTCCATTGAAGAGAAGGCTTGAAAAAACAACAAGAAGATGGTTGAAGTCTATTAAATACTAAAAAGTTCTAATTTTACCTAAAAATCTTCAAACTATAATCACCACAATAAAAACACATACACAAAGCAATTCGGAAAGCTCTTCGAGATACTCAGGTGGAAACAATTCAATTTGCAATTCCTTGAAAATTTCATTCGCTTGAATATCCCTTAACAGCAACATGAGATTAATTGCATATATATGTATACATAAATTGAAACAGAGACTGCAATCGGAGATAAATAAATTGTAAAGAAGCAAATTATACCTGATATGCTTGTTCAAGGGTGAGAAGATTCCTAGCCCATACATTGCGGATACGACTCAAAGCATACTGAACCCTCCAGATCTCCCTTTTGCACCTAACAAGCTTACTCACTAACAAGCTTCAACTCAGCATCCAATCTTTCTGCCTCAAAATGAATGAATTAGTTGAAGCCCTGAAATCCAAAAAAAAACCCTAATTACTTGAAGTTTAAGTGAAAAAATCGAATGAATTGAACTCAAAACGAATGAATTAAAGAAGAATGAAAGTGACACACAGTTTCTTGAGAGAGTTGAGGGTGAGAGAGAGATAGCGAGAGCGAGATAGAGATAGAGAGAATTAGGGATCGAATTGTTAGACCCAGTTAAAGTAAAATCCAATCCACCCCAAATTAAATTTTTATAATTAAAAAATGTGAAGAAATTTTTTATAAAAAAATATTATTTAATATTTTTATAATTGAAAAAATGTGAAGAAATTTTTTATAAAAAGATTAGTATTTATTCGATTTTTGCATAATTGAATCAATTAATCATGCTAATTTTCAGATGAGAGTATAGTTATATGATATAAAATATGATATTATTTATATTCTATATTCTAAAAATCAACAATTAATTGGGATTAACTGCTAGACGGTGATAATCGACTCGATTTTCTTGAAATTTGGTCAAAATTTATTTTTAGTAAATCCTAATTTTAAAAATTTACAAATATCCATCAAAAAATGATAAATTCCTATTTTTATTTAATTTTTTGATTTTATTTTACAAACTAGTTAAAAATGGGAAAAAAAATAAAAAAATAGAATTTTTTTGAAAATAAGGTAACATTCATCACACAAATAGTGAGTATGACTACTTTGGTGTGTATGAATTTATTTTCAAAAATTGTCATTTTTCCAATTTTTATTTAATTTTTTGATTTATTTGACAAACTAGTTAAAAATGGTGGAAAAATAAAAAAAATGAAAAATTAGTGAAAGTTGGGTAACATTCATCACACAAATAGTGAGTATGACTAATTTGGTGTGTATGAATTTATTTTCAAAAATTGGAATTTTTCCTATTTTTATTTAATTTTTTGATTTATTTGAAAAACTAGTTAAAAATGGGGAAAAATAAAAAAAAATGGAAAATTAACGGAAGTAGGGTAACATTCATCACACAAATAGTGAGTATGACTACTTTGGTGTGTATGAATTCATTTTCAAAAAGTGGCATTTTTCTTATTTTTATTTAATTTTTTTATTTCTTTTACAAACTAGTTAAAAATAGGGAAAAAATAAAAAAAATGGAAAATTAGGGAAAGTAGGGTAAAATTAATCATACAAATTGCCAGTATCACTAATTTGTTGTGTATGAATTTATTTTCGAAAATTGGCATTTTTCCTATTTTTATTTAATTTTTTTATTTCTTTGACAAACTAGTTTAAAAATGGGGAAAAATATAAAAAAAAATAGAAAATTATTGAAAGTAGGGTAACATTAATGAGTAAAACTAGTTAATATTTTGGTTGTATTGAATGGTTTATTTTGTAATGGGATTAAAATTGTGTTTAGGCTTGTTTGGTGTTCTTGGATTATATTTTGTAATGGTGAAATTCCACTTTTGAAATAATTATTTTTTTAAAAAAAATTGACCTATAGCGTCGGTCATTTGAATGGGCGACGCTATAGGATCTTTTTAAAAAAAACATTAACCTATAGCGTCGGCATTTTAGGGGGCGACGCTATAGGTAGAGCCTATAGCGTCGCCCCTTAAAAGGGCGACGCTATAGGCTATACCTATAGCGTCGGTTAATGCAAACAACTAACGCAATAGCTTCTGGCAGATGACCTAAGGCGTCGGTTAATGCAAACAACCGTCGCAATAGGTAAACTGGTGACGCTATAGGTCAACAACCGACGCTATAGGTGGCGACGCTATAGGTGTATTCTGTACTAGTGTGAGCTTATCTATATTTTAGGGGTGGCAGCTTCACTAAGCCATAAGAGTAATATATTCCAGGATATAATATGTTGTTTCATGAATTACAGGTTCAATATGGCAGACATTTGTATCCTCACTTAGAGTGTATGAGCGATCAACCCTTGATGGTTTAGATGATTTCTATGATGGGCGGTATAACTCTGATGGTGCTGAGAAAAGCCTCGTGTCATTCATTATCCAGGTAGGTCAATTTATTCATGATTTTTTTCTTTTTTTGGTCACAATAGCTACCTCATGATTACAGTGTTAAGCTTGGTTTTGGCTGTTAGCAACCAACAATTGTTTCTGTGTTTTGTTCTAATAGCGTCGAGTATCGTATCATGCAGTTATTTGAGTTCCTCTTGACTATTGTGGGTAGTCCAAGATTTATTAAGGTACGTCTCTGATTTTTTTTTAAAAGGACTGATAGTTCAGTGCTTTTCTTCTCATATTTGTATTTTAGGCCTATACATGTGGCAATGTTCATGGCATATATTGTCTAGGTTTTTGGAGATAATATCAGTGAGTTGGTGTATTACACTATAGCTTTTCTCCAAATGACTGAGCCACAGGTATAAATCTTATATTTATACCATCGCTGTTTTCATCAAATATGTGGTTATTAAGTGGAAGTGAATTATTGCAGTTGAGTAATGCATATTTAATTGTTAATTTGTAAGTCTGTAGCAGTTTCTATCTTTATAGAGAGGTAGTGTAATCTAAGATGATTGCACTTTTACACACTTCGATATTTTATAATCAGGATTAGTGAAATGTTTATATATTTCTCGTTTCCACATTGGTTTAGACACAAAGTGAAGAATTGGAATGTGCATTACGGGAGCAAGCTGCTACTGTTGATGGACCAGGAAGCAATAAAGCATTCGAAACTAACGCGAATAACAGTATGGCACATGATACAACTACCGCAAATGATAAGTGGATTTTATATCCACTTATTATGCACTAAATGGACCTAGATTGGTGGTTTATCCTTAAATATGATGTGTCTTTTAATTCGTTTTTGTTGTTTAATTATTTGTTGTGCAGAAATCGCAACTTTAGGTTTTGTGGCAATAAAAGGGCTAAAAACGGTGGATTTTTATCTCAGTTTTATCAAGAGGACTGGCTACGAGGAAAAAAAAGAATTATCATAAAGGAATCCTGAATGACATATTCTTAAATCTGAAACCCCGGTTGGAATTGATATATTTTTCGTTTCGCAAAAGGAATCCTGTTTTAGATCCTCAAGAGGCCGTAATTCGCACCTGGGCGAGAGCAATGAGAAAATAGAATTATCACAAAAAGATGGAAAGTGATATATTCTTAAAGAGAAAAGCCCGATTGGAATTGATATATTTTTCGTTAAGGAAAAGGAGTCCGGTTTTAGGCCCTCAATTTACCGCAGCTCAGGACTTTATGATTCATTTATATTAGCAAATATTTTATTTAATTAGAAAATTATAATTATAAATATCTCATAATATTAGATATTTATTTTTATAATTTCTGAATTAAATTAAATATTTGTTAATTAAAAATTATAAGTTAAAAACAAAAACAAAAAAACAAAAAAAAAACGAAAAACAACAAAAGAAAGAAACGAATTCTAGCAGGTGGTGTGGCCAAAAGTTGTTGATGTTGGCATTAAACAAAAAAAAAGTAAAAGAAAGAATGGTCCAAGTTGCAAATGTCTGTGGCGGGCTGAGTGCTGTACTACCTTCGGCTGTTAATTATTGTGTGATGTTTTATTTTATTTTTTTTCATTTCTTTTTAATTCTTTTCAATTGTATTTTATTACTTTGGTGTGCTAGTTTTTTGCTATAAATAGGTTAGTTCTCAAGCTTGTAAACACACAACATTTTGGAGAGCAATAAATTCTCTCTTGTATTCTCTCTTCTTTCTTGTAATTTTAAGTTCATTTTTATACACTTTAAATTTTTGCAATTTTAGTGTAATTGTTATTTTGGTTGAAGAATTTACGGGGATTATTTGGAGCGCTCTTTTCTTTCACTGGAAGCTATTTCGGTTCTACTTTCTAACTCTTGTAATTTTCATATTTAATTTATCGTAATTTTTAATTTAGTTTTATTATTGTTGTTGTTATTATTATTATTATTATTATTATTATTATTATTATTATTATTATTATTATTATTATTATTATGATTTCAATTAATCCCATGATGACGATTCGTTTAATTATGAACTAATCGCCGTCATGGGATTCTAATGGATTTATTTACGTAATTTAGTAATTCGATGCCTTAATAATTTGTATTATGAAAAAAATTCAGATTGCCTAATGTGGTTGCGCTTAATTTATTAGATGCGTAGCTAACGTCTAAATTATTAATTCCTAATGAATGCGAAAGTGGATTTAGGAATTTAGAATTTGCCATGTTAGCATAGGTTCGTAATTGTCTTGTACATTTGCGATAAGTGGTAGGATTTTGGATCACATCACCCTATGTAGTCATAATAAAGGAATTTATTCGTAAACCAATTATGTTTTCAAATCTTATAGACATATAGGGTCTAAGCATAAAAGGTGTCCACACGACTTCTATCTTTTTAAGTGGATGTTCGTATGGTTTGATATAAGTTAAGGCTGAAAGGCGCTTATGTTAGTTTCGTGTTCCCGACTAGCTTTCGTAAATTATCAAAATTACTTTGAAATTAAGGCATCAATTCTAAATGAAATAAATAATGAAATTAGAATCCCATGTTTTTCTCACATATAAATTTTCATTTAATTAAATTAATTAGTTCGAATTATTTAATATTACTAATTTAATTAATCAATTAGAAAAATACAAAAATACCTCCTTTTGATATTTATTCAAGCAGTTTGTTGTTTAATCATACGTCGTTGCTTAAATATTATTTCTGAACAAACACCAAGTCTCTGTGGGAACGAATTTATTATATTACTTGAGACCGCGTACACTTGCGCAGTTAGTTTTCGAACCAACAAGTTTTTGGCGCCGCTGCCGGGGACTTCGGTGTTATTTTCAGAATTTTTGTTTAACATCAACGGAGGTTAAACTTAACTGACTTGAATTTATTTTTGTTTACTTTTTATCTCGTGTCTTTCTGCTCTTTGTACTCAGGTACTTGATCGTGCATGCTAACACGATCTAAAGCTAGAGCTCAAGCCTAGTTAGAAAGACCAAGCGAGGTAATCCTACTACCGGAAGAAGCTACTCTTTTCAGAATGGACGAGGCTATTGCTAATGCTCATCCACCGGTGCAACCAAAGGCACTCATGGAATATTCTAGGCCAAAGATCAATGATATACAATCCAACATCATCAGGCCAGCTATCGCAGCAAATACTTTCGAGATTAAGCCTGGGACTATCCAAATGGTGCAGAACACAGTGCAGTTTGGGGGTGGTGCAACAGAGGATCCTAATATGCATATTAGGAATTTCATCGAAATTTGTGACACCTTCAAGTTCAATGGTGTTTCTGATGATGCTGTGAAGCTGAGACTCTTCCCTTTCTCTTTAAGGGACAAAGCTAAAGGCTGGTTACATTCTTTACCGGCTGGATCTATCACTACTTGGGATGAGCTTGCACAAAAATTTCTCTCAAAATTCTTTCCTATGGCGAAAACAGCTGCCATGAGGAATGCTATTGCTCAGTTTGCTCAGGCACAGGGTGAGTCATTGTGTGAATCTTGGGAGCGTTATAAGGAGATGCTCAGAAAATGCCCCCATCACGGAATGCCAGAATGGATGGTCATAAATAGCTTCTACAATGGACTGGGAGGTCAGTCTAGGACTATGGTAGATGCAGCTTCTGGAGGTGCTCTTTGGGCTAAGAGCTATGAAGAAGCCTATGATCTGATCGAGATGATGGCATCGAACGAGTACCAGTATCCTTCACAGAGACTTCAACAGCACAAGGTAGCAGGGGTTCTTGAGGTGGATGCAACTACAGCTCTAACAGCTCAATTAGAAGCTCTAAACAGGAAGGTAGATTCTTTGGCTAATCTTGGGGTGCAACAGGTTGCTAGCATCTGTGAGTTATGTGCAGGTGGACATGACACTCGTCAATGTGCCATTTCTAATGAATCAGCCCAGTTCGTGAGCAATTTCCAAAAGCCACAACAGCCAGTGCCTAACACATATCATCCCAACAACAGGAATCACCCTAATTTCAGCTGGGGTAATAGTCAGAACAACATGCAGCAATCATCTTATCCTCCTCCTAATCAGCAGTTTGGGGGTAGACAGTTCAACCCTTCGGGAATGCAGCAGCCGTATGCTCCAAGGCAACCATATCAACCTCCAGGATTTCATCAACAACCCCAGGCCAATGCGGGGCAACCTTCTAATGAAAAGTCAGAAATGGATGAGTTGAGGCTAATGATTAAAAGCCCGGTAGTTTCTCAAAAGACCTTGGAGAATCAAATGGGTCAACTTGCAAGTGCTATGTTGAATAGGCCACAAGGTACGCTTCCTAGTGACACTGAGACTAATCCATCCAGGAGAGATGGTAAGGAGCAGGTCAATGCAGTTACTTTGAGATATTGAAAAGTCACGAGGGATAAAAAATCAGCAGCTGAGGAAGACGAAGAAATCAAGATACAGCAGGTGGAGGCGTCTCCAGTTAAAGAAAAGGCAAATTCTGAATTGGCAGCTGATCAGTTGGATGGCGAAACAGAAAACGGAAAAACCTTTGTTGAAAAATCTACTCCAAAACAGTCTACAGAGAGCAATCAAATATATCCACCCCCGCCATTCCCAAAAAGACTTCAAAAGCAAAATTCTGCTGAAAACTCTCCTCCGAAGCAGAATTTGGTGAATCAGATCTATCCTCCTCCTCCATATCCTCAACGCTTGCAGAAACAAGATCATGAAAAACAGTTTCAAAAGTTTATGGATGTCTTCAAGAAACTGTCCATCAATATTCCTTTTGTTGAAGCATTGGAGCAGATGCCGAGATATGCAAAGTTCATGAAGGATATTTTGTCACGAAAGATAAGGTTGGAAGAATTTGAAACAGTGGCATTGACAGAGGAGTGCAGTGCGGTGTTGCAACAGAAACTACATCCTAAACTTAAGGATCCAGGAAGCTTTACAATTTCATGCACCATTGGGAAGTTGTCTTTTGACAGATGCTTATGTGATTTGGGAGCTAGCATTAATCTCATGTCCTTGTCAGTTTTCAAGCAACTTAGGTTACCGGAGCCAAAGCCAATTAACATCTCTTTGCAGTTGGCTGATCGATCAATTACTTATCCGAGGGGTATAGTAGAGGATGTCTTGGTGAAGGTTGATAAGCTCATATTTCCTGCCGATTGTGTGATTCTAGATTTCGAAGAAGACAAGAAGATTCCTATAATCTTGGGAAGGCCTTTTCTAGCTACGGGTCGTACTTTGATCGATGTGCAGAAAGGGGAACTCACAATGAGGGTGCAAGATCATAATGTCACCTTTAATGTGTTCAAGGCCATGAAATTTCCGACAGAGGATGAAGAGTGTTTCAGTGTGGATACGGTTGATACGGGTCAGAGAAAGAAGTTGGATCAGTTGTTGGGCGAAGAGTCGGACACGCACATGCTGAAGCATCACATCAGTGATTCCATTGACAGTTCTTCAATTCGAGAGCTCTCGAATGTCAAGCTCGGAAAACTTCCATCCCATTTGAAGTATGTCCTTCTGAATGATGAGTTGGTGATTTTTAAAGTATGCCAGGATAATGTGTTAAGAAGGTGGATCATGGATGATGAGGTAGAAGAGGGTTCTTATCAGTCGACTGTGAAGCATAAACACCTTAGAGGTGTGAAGAAGAAAAAGAAGAAATCGATTGGAGGAAAAGTTAAGGTGAAATTTGAGATAGAAAAGATGTGGGAAGATAGCAAGAATATTGTCAGACAATGGGTGAATGGTCCCTCAAACAAGGACAAGTCGAATGTGATCTTCGAGCCACCATGATTTGAATCATATTTGTCCGGCTAAATGACGTTAACGACAGCGCTTCATGGGAGGCAACCCATAGGTTTGGTGTTTTTATGTGTGGTTTGATTTTGTTTAGTATTATTTCAAGTTTGCAGGATATTGGCGAGTTGCAGGAACTCGTTTCAGTCGAGGTAGGCTAGCCTCCATTTGGAGCTAATGCAGCATTTCCACCACATGATTAACTACCCGAGGAGGGTCACGATGCCGACAGTTAGGGGAGTTCTCTTTTATCCTTTATCTATACCTTCAATGAGGACATTGAATAATTTAAGTTTGGGGGTGATTTAGGATATTTGATTAATCGAGTCATAATATTACATATAGTTTCATGTAATTCATAATACACCATGCTAGTATAATTTCATATAATTCATATTATATCATGTAAAAAAAAATATTATAAAAAAATTGCATATTCATGATTAGTTGCATATCATATTTTCCTTGATCCCGTAACGCTTGGCTGTTCCGTTTAGTAGTCAGTGATGAATTTGAGTGTGATAATAATGGATAGAGGGCTGATTTAAATGCTTATGAATTGACTTGCATGTTGCAGAAACACAATCTTACGCAACTCATCGTTTGCTTTTTGGGCTAGGTTAAGGTCATGCTTGTTTGGTTGTTTGAGATTTAATCACCTGATTATATTCAGAATTTTCTTTATTTCCTTGATGGCGTAGGAGCACTAAATTCTAAGTTTGGGGGAAACCAGGAATTTCATGCTAGTAATTTGTCAATAATGGCTAGGCGTCAAATGGCTAGTAGCCGGCTCATATTTATATGAGTAGTCTATGGTTGGAAATGAGAAAGGCTCATTCCAGATTGCATTTAAAAAAAAAGTGTTATGATATTGTGAGTATGCAGAGTTGGCCAGGGTGAGCTCTTTAATACTCGAGCAATTAAGTACGAGGGGACTTTGTGCCTAGTGACCTAAGGCTTTTATAGTCTGGGATTTACTGACCTCACGCTCGCTACATGGGTATTATTGTATAAGCCTTTTGGGGTCTCATCCATTGCACGGTCAAATAAGCATGTGTGTTGTGTAAGGTATTATGCGTCATAGTTGTTAATAAAGCATGAATTCCTGTATAACTCAAATGATGATAGAGGTGTTTCTAGGTTATGAAGTGTCTAGCGTCCATTCTATTTATAAACTTGTGATTGTTATGACGAAGAATATGTATGGTTTTGATCTAGTGCTAAGAGTAATTCTGATGAGTATTGCACACACGCACGTTTCTGTACTTGTAAAGGTTAATATGCTGATATTTAGTCGATCTCTATTTGGAGTTATCACATTCTCTGAGACACTCTGCTAAATTGGTTTTTGCTTTGCCTATGGGATCCTTGCATCGTTTGCATTCATGCATTTAGAGGTAGTCGAGTCTGTTTTCGCTTGAGGACAAGCTTCAGTTTAAGTTTGGGGGTGTGATAAGTGGATTTTATATCCACTTATTATGCACTAAATGGACCTAGATTGGTGGTTTATCCTTAAATATGATGTGTCTTTTAATTCGTTTTTGTTGTTTAATTATTTGTTGTGCAGAAATCGCAACTTTAGGTTTTGTGGCAATAAAAGGGCTAAAAACGGTGGATTTTTATCTCAGTTTTATCAAGAGGACTGACTACGAGGAAAAAAAAGAATTATCATAAAGGAATCCTGAATGACATATTCTTAAATCTGAAACCCCGGTTGGAATTGATATATTTTTCGTTTCGCAAAAGGAATCCAGTTTTAGATCCTCAAGAGGCCGTAATTCGCACCTGGGCGAGCAATGAGAAAATAGAATTATCACAAAAAGATGGAAAGTGATATATTCTTAAAGAGAAAAGCCCGATTGGAATTGATATATTTTTCGTTAAGGAAAAGGAGTCCGGTTTTAGGCCCTCAATTTACCGCAGCTCAGGACTTTATGATTCATTTATATTAGCAAATATTTTATTTAATTAGAAAATTATAATTATAAATATCTCATAATATTAGATATTTAGTTTTATAATTTCTGAATTAAATTAAATATTTGTTAATTAAAAATTATAAGTTAAAAACAAAAACAAAAAAACAAAAACAAAAAAAAAAGTAAACGAAAAACAACAAAAGAAAGAAACGAATTCTAGCAGGTGGTGTGGCCAAAAGTTGTTGATGTTTGCATTAAACAAAAAAAAAGTAAAAGAAAGAATGGTCCAACTTGCAAATGTCTGTGGCGGGCTGAGTGCTGTACTACTTTCGGCTGTTAATTATTGTGTGATGTTTTATTTTTATTTTTTTCATTTCTTTTTAATTCTTTTCAATTGTATTTTATTAATTTGCTGTGCTAGTTTTTTGCTATAAATAGGTTAGTTCTCAAGCTTGTAAACACACAACATTTTGGAGAGCAATAAATTCTCTCTTGTATTCTCTCTTCTTTCTTGTAATTGTAAGTTCATTTTTATACACTTTAAATTTTTTCAATTTTAGTGTAATTGTTATTTTGGTTGAAGAATTTACGGGGATTATTTGGAGCGCTCTTTTCTTTCACTGGAAGCTATTTCGGTTCTACTTTCTAACTCTTGTAATTTTCATATTTAATTTATCGTAATTTTTAATTTAGTTTTATTATTGTTGTTGTTGTTACTATTATTATTATTATTATTATTATTATTATTATTATTATTATTATTATTATTATTATTATTACTATTATTATTATTATTATTATTATTATTATTATTATTATTATTATTATTATTGTTATTAAGATTTCAATTAATCCCATGATGACGATTCGTTTAATTATGAACTAATCGCCGTCATGGGATTCTAATGGATTTATTTATGTAATTTAGTAATTCGATGCCTTAATAATTTGTATTATGATAAAAAATCAGATTGCCTAATGTGGTTGCGCTTAATTTATTAGATGCGTAGCTAACGTCTAAATTATTAATTCCTAATGAATGCGAAAGTGGATTTAGGAATTTAGAATTTGCCATGTTAGCATAGGTTCGTAATTGTCTTGTACATTTGCGATAAGTGGTAGGATTTTGGATCACATCACCCTATGTAGTCATAATAAAGGAATTTATTCGTAAACCAATTATGTTTTCAAATCTTATAGACATATAGGGTCTAAGCATAAAAGGTGTCCACGCGACTTCTATCTTTTTAAGTGGATGTTCGTATGGTTTGATATAAGTTAAGGCTGAAAGGCGCTTATGTTAGTTTCGTGTTCCCGACTAGCTTTCGTAAATTATCAAAATTACTTTGAAATTAAGGCATCAATTCTAAATGAAATAAATAATGAAATTAGAATCCCATGTTTTTCTCACATATAAATTTTCATTTAATTAAATTAATTAGTTCGAATTATTTAATATTACTAATTTAATTAATCAATTAGAAAAATACAAAAATACCTCCTTTTGATATTTATTCAAGCAGTTTGTTGTTTAATCATACGTTGTTGCTTAAATATTATTTCTGAACAAACACCAAGTCTCTGTGGGAACGAATTTATTATATTACTTGAGACCGCGTACACTTGCGCAGTTAGTTTTCGAACCAACAGCAAATAGCTCAACAATTGTTCTAAACAGTGAATTTGCCCCTTATGTAGCATTGTTCAACATAGTATGTGTACTTGATCTTAGATGGTGTGAGTGGGTGACTGATTACAACTACAATTGACACGCTTCTGTTGAATTATCTTGTACAGGCAGTCATTTGGTTTTATCTCCATGAATATTCAAATTCATTTTGTATTTTGGAACAATTATTTGAAAAAATAGGACCAATAACTGAGGTACGTTAATGTTATAAGTGTTGCTTTTTCTGTTTACGGAGCCTTTAGTGTTCACAAGAAGCAGGGACAGATTATATGAATGTTTTTGCAGGATGTTGTGCTACTCTGATGGTGTTGAGAAAAGCCTCGTGTCATTCATTATCCAGGTAGGTCATTTTCTTAGTGTTCATATCTTTTGTAGTAGAAATTTTGAATTCTGAAATCTGAATGCCAAAGTCTCACATGGGCTTGGTCATCTTGATGTATGTACTTTATTTCTCTTCAATTTCGCAAATGCATGAATTAGTTGTACGACTGGCCTTTGTACAGTTATAGAACTTTACACTATTCAGATTTGTATTGTCAGCGGCAGGAAGTACAAAAACATTATATCTTGCCTTACTCTTTTGATGACATTGCGTATACACACTAATAAACTGCTACATTTCAGGCAACACATGCAGATTTCAAGAAAGCCAAAGACAAGGTCATGCAGATTTTCAACGTCCTATATGCCTATACCTATAGCGTCTCGGAGACGATGCAACTAAAATATGGATCAAAGACTTCACATACATGGAAGCTGATTTTTATTTTTTTGTGTTTCTTATATCGGTAGAACTGTAAAGTTAGCATACATTCGTCAGATAAATGTTCTTGTCCATTCGTCAGATAAATGTTGTTGGTGAATTAAATTAGGACGTGAATTTTTGTTGGTTTGTTTTATTGAAATTCAATATTCTGTTGGTGCATTTTTATTTTGTTACATTTATGGTGTTACAATAGGTAAAATGTGTGTTGCAATAGGGGTGTTGCAGTAGGTGATATTAGGTGTTACAATAGGTAATATTAGGTGTTACAATAGGCCTTGCACAGTGAGCAGGTGGGCCCAACAGTAGGTCCAAAAGGTGGGCCCACATGTGGACCCAAATGTGAATCCCACGTGTGGCCCCATATGTGGGTCCCACGTGTGGCCCTATAATATTATGCAAATTTGTATCATCTATTGTAACACACAAACTATGTTGCTGTAGAGTGTTTAAGGTGTTGCTATAGAGGTCTTTTGTAACTGCATTTGCCGTGTTACCATAGGTTGTTTTTTATGTTAACTTTGATACCTATAGTTACTGCTGAGAACCTAACACTGTTGAGGTGTTACCATAGCCCGATTTTGGCCTATAGTAACTTCAAACAGGGGTCTATAGTAACACAGTTTGGGTGTTGCTTAAAGCAATCTATGGTGTAGTGCCCGGAGGTTGGAATTGTTGTCTTGGAGCATACTGCTGCTGATAGCCTTGATTGAATGGCCTCGCTCCATATTGCTGATAAGGCTGTTGTGGTTGTTGAGTACCTTGATTGTTGCTCCAGCTAAAATTAGGATGGTTCCTGTTGTTCGGATGATAGGTGGCTGGAGCTGGTTGCGGAGGTCGATGAAAATTTCTCACAAACTGTGCCGATTCAGAAGAGATAGCACACTGATTCATCTCATACGCACCTGCACACAGTTCACACACACTAGCAACCTGTTGAACTCCGTAGTTAGTAAGAGAATCCACCTTCATAGTCAAAGCCTTCAACTGAGCTGCAATAGCTATAGCTGCATCAACTTCCAGAATACCTACTACCTTGCTTTGAGTAAGTCTCTGAGTTGGATTCTGATATTCGTTGGCAGCCATCGTCTCAATTAGATCATATGCTTCCTTGTAGCTCTTAGCCCACAAAGCTCCACTTGATGCTGCATCTAGCAAAGGTCTAGATTGTGCTCCAAACCCATTATAAAAGCCATTAATCACCATCCAGTCTGGCAGGCCATGATGAGGACACTTTCGAAGCATCTCCTTGTAGCGTTCCTGTAACATCCCTAGATCCGGGGTCCACGATCCAGGTTGTTACGCCGATCTAGATTCCGATTTTATCAATTACCATTCCCATTTATTAACCATTTTATTGATCACAATTATCTACGTTGGTAATGACCCCTAATCAACACAATCCATCACAAGTTATAGGCTCAGAGCGAAAGCAAAACATTACACAAAGTACTTAATATAATCCATAGAGTTAAGTTATTATAGACCCAAAATAAAGTTGTCATAGAACTACTTGAATCCACAAAAGTTACTACCTGAGGTGGTGGTAGATGCGGGATAGGTTTCTAGTTTTCAAAATCTTACACAGGTCATACTGATACACAACCCTGACCAGTCTAAGCTGATAACCTATCATACAAAGTCCTCTCACCTGGGGTAGACGGGGTCCAAACAATCTACGGAATAGCTGCGCGTTTCCCACGCGCTTTCGGGCAGTCTGCCTGGTCCTTGCCATGCTTACCTGTTGTTGTTGGTGATATATATGAAAGCAAGTGTGAGCATAATTGCCCAGCAAGGTTATAAATAAAGTGTAGAAATGATACTTTCTTTATTTCTGTTGAAAACAATATGATAACGTGAACATTCATCTCTTAATATCAATCATTATCTCAATAATCAATAAAAAAAATCAAGAGCGTTCTGGTTTTCGAAATTTTGCATGATGAGTTCAACACTGACAACACCTTCGGTGCTGAAGCGCCTGGGCTTCCAACACAGTGTTGCAGCACAATTCCAATTGGAAGGAGGGGACTATACCGGAGCACCACGGTATAAGGTGATCAGCTGTTGTACCGCGAAAACAATACTTCGCTACTAGTAGACGGGTGACGTACCTACTAAGGAGTCCGTGGCCCGACCATATATGGGTCTTATGATGGACTCGCCTACCTGCGAGCCTCTTACACTAGTACATATATCTTGATGGACTCGCCTACCTATGAGTCTCTTACACTTCGATATATGATAACCGGATGGACCTGCCTACCTGCAAGCCTCTTACACCAAAACATCCTCCAGTCCCAGAGTCATTAAACCAGTTTTGAAACCTTTTTCGAATCATCACTTCCGAAAGAGAACATGGAAGTATATTCATTTCACAAGTTGACCTCTGTCAATAGACTTTCTCTACTCAGGGAATTATTTTTAAAAAACAGCTCGGGAGTTATTCTGAGTTTTTCTTAAAGACCTTTTCAAAGCTGACACTCCTTGCTGAGGCAGGGTCACTATATTGTTCACACTTGTTGGTAGCGAAGGGAGAAAACATTTTTAAGTACTCCCAAAACCTTGGGTTCTCAAGTTTTGATAAGTTCGTGAACCGTTAGGGTGGTATTTACGAAGTATGGGTAATTATAAAATAGTTGAGAACCCCTGAATATTTTTCCGAAGGTCAGAAAATATTTAAAATAATTTTTAAAGGCCTTAATTAATTTTGAATAGGCCAAATAGTTTTTAAATCATTTTTAAATAATTTTAGAATATTTACAAACATTTTAAAATAATTTTAATTAATTAATAGATAAATAATTAATTATTAAATAAATAATTAAATAATCAATAATTAAATAATTAAATAAATTAGCCTCAAATGAATACTTAATTTAATATTCATTTAATAAATAAATATTGAAATAATATTTATTAAATTAATAGAAAAATAAATAATTCCGATATTCATAATTTTAAAAATTATCGGAACTTATTCGATTATTGAAAATATCGGTCTCCGGGGTTACCGGGTTTTACACAAAGTACTCCGACTCCCGACTTATAATAAAAGTACCTACGCTTTACCCGAGTCTTAATCATTATCGTACATATACGAACAAACCAAGGGGTGTGTATATATGTGCGTAAGCAAAACAAGTACTTTCAGAAAATCATGCATGCATTTATAAATTTTCTCACAACATACATATATATGAAACAGTGCATGCATGTATATCACAACAACAACAGTTTTGAACGTAATTAAAGTTTGGGTATAGAAAACTTGCCTGAACGAGTCGGTGGAGTGCACGTGTGCGAACTAGGGTGGCGATCTAAAATCAACAAGGAAACGCTGGGGTTAGTTTCGTATTCGAACCATTTATTCTATGCTCGTACAACGAAATTAATTTCCTTAAAGGACTCTTAGTGCTTATATCGAAATTTTATACTTATGGTAACGTCCCTTGTCCGACTTAAAATTACCAATTTTATTCGGGTTGAGTTCCGAGTTCGTTCGACTTGTATTCATTCGTCCCCTAACACCATTTTTCGTTCGCACAACTTTGGTTCGAATATTTTTATAAAATCGAAAAATCAACTTTTTTCAAAATTCTTTTTCTCATCTCTTGTCCACTGAAACATGGTCCAAATATAATTTTTGCACATAACAAGGATATTCATAAGGTCCTTAACCAAGTCTTTAAACAACACTCTTTTCTGCTGGAAAGTTCACTGCTCAGTTTGTACTCCAAGATTTTTATAAAATTTTAAAATTTTAATTTTGGTTTAATTCTTTTTGGACAGATTTCTCCACTTCAAGGTTGTCCAACTTTAATTTTTTCACATGACAAGGATTCGTATAAGGCCCTTAACCAAGTTCTTAAACAATGTCTTATTCTGCTGGAAATTTCTACTGCACAGTCTCGACTACAAGATTTTTATAAAATTGAAAATTCGAATTTTGCTACAAATCGTTTTGGACATCTTTCTCTACTTCAAGATCTAATTTTCATAAAATTTTCATAATTCTTCTCATTTTAAAAGTGGGCCGAATATCACTGCAAGGTCAGTGGTTATGCGCGGTTCATTCGTTTTAACCGGTTTTACTAAATCGAGCGTGATTTCTAAGCCGTAAATTATTTTTAGGTGATTCAAATTCTCAAGTATCCTACAAGATCATATCTTCAAGTTTTTAAGCAGTTTGGTCCAAAAATCACAACTAACATAACCGTGGTTTTCTGCACAAACCGTTCTAACATAAATTCGGCATTATAACGACTATATAACGATTATTCCAAATTTGTATACACAAAATGCATCATCAAGACAACCAAGCAACCATAACATCATAATATCCTCATCATAAGTCTTAAATCTCAGTGGTATATCCATTTTATAAAGAACCAATATTTTTCACAAAATCAAAAGATCATAACCACTTAAAGTCTCAAAAATCACTTCATACATACAAATCTTTGTAAAATCTTTAAAAATCCAAGATGATAAAGTTTGGTTGAGTGGTGATTACCTCTTTGAAGCTTGAATAGTCTAGATGAAGCTTGAAACACCCTGATCTAACCTTGGTTGCTCTTGATTTATCTTTAATATTAATTAAAAAGATCCAACAAAATTTTTACATGAGTGCACTATTCATCAAGCAACTTCATGAATTTTTCTAGCCTATCTATACTTAATGAAAAATTATGAAACTATGAACATACCTTATTTATACCTTGAGGAAGCCTAAGATTTAATTTTATGATTTATAAGCAAGTGGAAGTGGGAGATAAATTTTATTTTCTCTTGCCTTCAAGAACCGACCGAATGGAAAATAAAGTGGGGGGGGTTGTTTGCTTGGTCTCTCTTAATATCTACACCATTATATGATGTATATTGGCTTTGTAAAAAGGCTATGCTAGTTGGTCAATTTTTCTAAGCCTAGTAGCCTTTATGGATGTGGTGATCCATGATTTATGCTAACTTGTTTGTTAACTAGTTGGTTAATTTTCTAACTTTCTAGTTGGTTTCCAACCACTCCAACACTTGGTTCACTTGGTTACTATGTTGTTCACCACCTTGCATGCATGTAGCTAGGTTTTGCATGGCATTGTTTTTCTAATTATTTCTAATTTTTATTCCATGCATACTAATTTTAATCCGTAAAATATTCTTAACGAATACAATCCCCTCAAGTGTTCCTCATTCCATCCAATATCTTCTTAATTCTTATTCCATAATATTCTCATGTTTATAAAGTCCTTGGCCGTGTCACGGCTTTCATATTTATCGCTTTCTCAAAAATCGTAAATTCTTACGAAGTGTGATTTACTAATTTTTGACGGCTTTTACATACACTCATTTTGCTTATATAATATTAATATGAATTAATCATCCTCAAATTTCCATTACATAATCATGGGTGGGATTTGTTTTCTTACACACCGAAGTTACTATTAATCTGGGTCTTTTCTACAGTAGTACAAAAATCAGGGTTATTGTAGTCGTCCCCCCTTAAAAGGATTCCGTCCCGGAATCAGACTGAGAATAGGTGAGGGTACTTCTCTTGCATCTCGCTTTCCAACTCCCAAGTCGATTCTTCGACATTGTGGTTCTGCCACAGGACTCTGGCCAGTTTAACCACCTTATTCCTCAGCACTTGTTCCTTGCGGTCCATAATCTCCACGGGTTTCTCTACGTAGGACAGGTCCGGTTGTAGGTCCACTTGCTCATGTTCCACCACATGCTTGGCGTCTGGGTTGTACTTCTTTAGCATTGACACATGGAAAACGTTGTGAACCTACTGCAGACTTGGGGGTAAGGCTAGTTCATAAGCTACGGGTCCGACTCTTCGCAAAATCTCGAAAGGTCTAATGAATCTAGGGCTTAACTTCCCTTTCTTCCCAAACCTCATCAATCCTTTCCACGGAGATACTTTTAACAACACCATGTCCCCTACCTCGTATTCCTTGTCTTTTCGTACTAGGTCCGCGTATTTACGATGTCGATCTTGGGCTGCCACTAGTCTCCCTCTAACTAAGGTTATTGCATCTCTTGTCTTCTGAACTAGGTCGGGTCCCAACATCTTCCGTTCACCAACTTCATCCCAGCACAAGGGAGAGCGACACTTTCGGCCGTAGAGGGCTTCGAAAGGAGGCATTTCGATGCTTGAGTGGTAGCTATTGTTATATGCAAACTAAATTAAGGGTAAATGTTCTTCCCAACTCCCCTTGAAGTCTATGGCGCACACCCTTAACATATCCTCCAAGGTTTGGATGGTCCTTTCACTCTGTCCATCAGTCTGAGGGTGATATGCGGTACTCATGCTTAGCTTAGTTTCTACACATTCCTGGAATCTCCTCCAAAACCTGGAATTGAACCTGGGGTCTCTATCGGATACAATGGTTACCGGGACTCCATGTCGTACTACAATTTTCTTTATGTAAATGCCTACCAGCTTATCGACAGTGTATTTCTCATTAATTGGGAGTAAGTGAGCAGACTTGGTTAATCTATCGATGATCACGTATATTGCGTCACGATTGGTCTTTGTCTTAGGTAGTCCTACCACAAAATCCATGGCTATATGCTCCCATTTCCACTCCGAAATTTCTAAGGGTTGTAGTAAGCCACTTGGTCTTTGATGTTCCGCTTTCACCCTCTGGTAGGTCAAGCACCTATTTACCCATTCTATTACATCCTTTTTCATGTTGGGCCACCAATAGTGCTCCTTCAAGTCTCTATACATTTTGGTGCTGCCGGGGTGGACCGAGTACCTAGAGTTATGACCTTCGTATAATATCTCGTCCCTCAATTCCTGGACATTCGGGACCCATATCTTTGTGACATATCGCATGATTCCGTTTCTATCTCTCTCACATTTGATTCCCTCTCCGGTCATGATTTCCTCCTCTGAATTAGCTTCTTCCTCCATCTTTTGCTCCTGACATCATCTAATCTTTTCTAGCAATGGTGGTTGGATCTGGATTTCCATCAACCTCCCTTGGCTCTCATCTGACCTCTTGATCTCTATTTCTAACCTGGCGAAATCCCTCACCAACTCCTCTGTTGAGGTCAGCATCTTGAGCTTCTCTTTCCTACTAAGGGCATCGGCCACCACATTGGCCTTCCCTGGATGGTAACGGATCTCACAGTCGTAATCCTTTATTAGTTCTAGCCACCTCCTCTGTCTCATGTTCAATTCCTTTTGAATGAATATATACTTAAGGCTCTTGTGGTCGGTGTAGATCTCGCACTTCTCTCTGTACAATTAGTGTCTCTATATTTTTAGTGCAAACACGATGGCAGCTAGTTCTAAGTCATGAGTGGGGTATCTTACTTCGTACTCCTTAAACTGTCTGGACGCATATGTAATCACCTTGCCGTGTTGCATGAGCACACAACCTAATCCCTTTGTGAGATGCATCAATGTAAATCATGAAGTCTCCCTTTTCATCCGGTAGTGCCAGCACGGGGGCGGTCACTAATCGTTTCTTCAGCTCCTGAAAGCTTTCCTCACATTTCTCAGTCCATACAAATTTCTTCGTCTTTCTGGTGAGGCGGGTAAGTGGCGCTGCTAGTTTGGCAAAGTCTTGCACGAATCTCCTGTAATAGCCTGCCAATCCTACGAAACTTCTTACTTCCGTCGGTGTAGTTGGCCTTTCCCAATTTGATATAGCCTCTATTTTGGCAGGGTCAACTAACACTCCCTCACTGCTTACCACATGGCCTAAAAATTTTACCTCCCTTAACCAAAACTCACATTTGGAGAATTTGGCATAGAGTTTCTCAGCTCTCAGAATCCCTAATACTAGCCTCAAGTGTTCTGCATGCTCTTCTTCAGACCTTGAATAGATCAGGATATCGTCAATAAATACTATGACGCACTTATCTAGGTATTGCTTAAACACTCTATTCATCAGGTCCATAAAGGCTGCTGGTGCATTCGTTAATCCAAAAGACATGACTAGGAATTCATAGTGTCCATATCTGGTGCGAAATACGGTCTTAGGTATATCCTCCGGCTTGATCTTTAACTGGTGGCAACCGGTCCTCAAGTCTATCTTTGAGAAACAGACTGCTCCCTTCAGCTGGTCGAATAGGTCATCGATCCTAGGCAGAGGGTACTTATTCTTGATGGTCAGCTTGTTCAGCTCCCTATAGTCTATACATAGCCTCATGCTACCGTCTTTCTTCTTCACAAATAGCACTGGAGCGCCCCCCAGAGATACACTCGGCCTTATCAAACCTTTGTCCAATAATTCCTGTAATTGCATCGCTAAATCTTTCATCTCCACTGGAGCTAATCTATACGGGCCTTTGGAAACGGGTGCCAGCTCTATCGCAAACTCGATCTCTCTACTGGGTGGTAATCGTGGTAGGTCTTCGAGAAACACATCTTCGAATTCTCTAACAACGGGGATATCTTGCAGTTGAGGGGCTTCTCGTTCTGTGTCTACTGAATAGGCCAGGAAGGCTTCGTTCCCTTTACGCACCAATTTCCTAGCTTGCGTGACCGTGAGAAATTTCCAGGTTTGTCGCTGCCCTTTGAACACTACTCTCTTCTTTCCAGGCATCATCATTTTGAGTTTCTTGCCCCTGCAGTCAATCTGGGCATTGTTGCTGGACATCCAGTCCATTCCTAAGATAACGTCGAACCCTCCTAACACAAAAGGTATTAGGTTGGCTTGGAAGTGACAACCTTCTATCTCTAGATCACAATCAGGGTAGTACTGACTCACAGGAATTACTTCCCGATTAGCTATTTCTACCATTAGCTGCTCTTCCAGAGCCTTCGCTTTAAGATTTAATTTGCATGCGAATTCTTGTGATATGAAAGATCGGGTAGCTCCATAATCAAATAAGACATTTGCATCTACCGAGTTAAGGATTAGGGTACCTGCAATGACATCTGAGTCTCTGACAGCATCTTGTACGGTCATGTTGAAGGTCCTGGCAGTAGGGGGTCGGTTAGAAGCTGCTCCACTCACTCTTGACCCAGACTGGTTCAACTTAGGGCAGTCCCTTCTCATATGTCCCGAGTTTCCATACTGATAACACTTCAGGGCTTGGGTTTGGGCTTGGGCTTGTGGAGGGCATGCACTGGCATAGTGCCCTGTGTGCCCACACTTAAAGCACATCACTGCGGATCGGCACATCCCCATATGCTTCTTTCCATGTGTTTTACAGTCAGGTAGGAGAGCGCGCGATGAGGTGAAGGTGGTTGCTCTAGACTGTCCTCCCTTCTGGTTGACGCTCTCACTTCTAGCTCGTTTTGTAGCTGGGCCCACGGTCGGCTGGGACACAGTTGCCCGACTAAATTTGTTAAAGCGGCGTCCACTGCCAGATCCTCCTCCCAAACTTACTGCCTTCCGCTTCCTATCCTCTTTCATCCTCAGGTTCGTCTCACTCCCAGCCTCCACTATCGAGGCCTTCTGTACTAAGGTAGCATAATTTGTTTCTCCAACATAGCGACACGGTTCTATATCCATGGTTTCAGCCCTAGCTGGAACCTCTTCGCCCTCTTTTCCTCGGTATCCACAAAGCTAGGCACAAATCTTGATAGTTCCGTGAACTTGGCCTCGTACTTGGCCACCGTCATGTTTTCCTGTTTCAGCTCCAAGAACTTCAACTCCATCTGTGTATCCATGTATTTGGGAAAATACTTGTCCAAGAACAATCTACAAAACCTATCCCAAGTTACTACACCAGTCGGCTCCATGTTGCGCTTGGCCTCCCACCAATAAGTTGCATCCCCTTTCAGTAAATAGGCGGCAAAGACGGTCTTTTGGGCCTCTTCTACCCCTAAGATCTCAAATGCTTTCTCCATCTCCTTTAGCCATGCTCTGGCTACTACAGGGTCGGAAGTGCCTTGGAACTCTGGGGGTTTTAGGGATTTGAAGGCTCGGAAGGCGCCAACATTGGCGGTATTGAAGTTCCTCGGTGGCGGTGGTGGTTGTTGTAGGTTTTGCCTAAGTAGATTCATAAATTGCTCCATGGGGTTTTCATCTCTGCCTCCCCATTCTGGGTGGCTTCCTCTTCTTCCTCTTCCTGGTCTGCATCATCATGTTCATTAAAGTCTTACCCTTCTTCCTCCTGGGCTTGGCTCTGTCGTTCTCCCTCTCTGCGCTGATCATTGCCCTGTGTGGATGATTCAGCATTATGGGTTGTTCGGGTTACTCTTCTAGGTGCCATTTTTCTGAAAACATACATATTTATATACATACTAATGTTAGGGTCATCTTGCACATTAAATACTACCTCGTAGGATAATCTATTTCAGGTACACATATATTTTCTTGTTTTAAGAAGTTGATACATAAAGCAATGCGCGTAATGAACTTAAACATGATTTAGTGCCGAAATGAAAACAGTCATATATATAGATTAGGGAACATAGAAGGTTACCCTTAAAAGTTATAGACTACATAATACACCATCCGAGTACATAATCCTACCAAAAGATACACAACAAGCTTTCCCAGTTGGACTAACTACTGCTATCCCAAAAGTACATCTGTCCCTACGGTCCATACTGGAAAGCTAATAACAACAACGCGCTATCACTAATGACGGGAGCGAGTCGCATCCCGAATCCTCCGCATAGCTGATGACAAGATCCGCTCGTCCTCGCTCGCCCTGAGCCACCTATCTGAGTGGGACGATGATCTGATCCTAGTGATGGCTCCCCTCTCAACGCGTAGTGTCATCCATCGAATGCTCCTGGCCACTGAATTAGTCCTCTCCCTATGGATGTGGCGTCGGGACCTCCTCTCCTCTGTCAACTGGTACCTGAGCTCATCAACACGAGCCTCAGCCGCTACCAAGCTAGCTGTGAGGCGGGCTATGTCCCTGTCATAATCCGCCGCTAGGACTACTGGAATCGGGGGTGGAGGTGGGGCCTATGGCTCATTCTGTGGAGACTCCTCAGTATCGGCATCATAACCAGGTAACTACTCTATCTCCTCTGCGAAAAGTGGGCTCAACTGTGGAGAGTCAAGTGGGGTTGGCTCCCTAGGGGGAGGGGAATGCATAGGGATGTTTGTCCATGCTACCGAGTCATCATCTGGGTTAGCTCCTAGTGCGGGGTCAGCTGGAGCATCGTCCATGGGCTCCTCCTACGGATCCTCATCCGGGTCACTCTCTGGCTCATCTACCGGCATATGGTCAACAGGGTCAGCATCCGCTGGGTCATCCTCAACTTGGTCATCCTCGACAGGGTCTGCTACTGGCTCATCTACCGGGTCCATAGCTGGGTCCATAGCGGGCTCCTCAGGGATTTACACAGGAAAGGGAAAAGTGTTACTACCTCAAAAGTCTTAACATGTGATAATCTTAATAACTTAGGTTCGGTAGGGCTATGTCCATCAGCCCGTCCATATAACTGGTAAAGGTTTGGAGTCCTCGACCTTTCTTTCATCTCTGAGACTATAACCTAGGGCTCTGATACCATTTCTGTAACATCCCTAGATCCGGGGTCCACGATCCAGGTTGTTACGCCGATCTAGATTCCGATTTTATCAATTACCATTCCCATTTATTAACCATTTTATTGCTCACAATTATCTACGTTGGTAATGACCCCTAATGAACACAATCCATCACAAGTTATAGGCTCAGAGCGAAAGCAAAACATTACACAGAGTACTTAATATAATCCATAGAGTTAAGTTATTACAGACCCAAAATAAAGTTGTCTTGGAACTACTTGAATCCACAAAATTTACTACCTGAGGTGGTGGTAGAGGCGGGATAGGTTTCTAGTTTTAAAAATATTACACAGGTCATACTGATACACAACCCTGATCAGTCCAAGCTGATAACCTATCCAACTAAGTCCTCTCACCTGGGGTAGACGGGGTCCAAACAATCTACGGAATAGCTGCGCGTTTCCCACGCGCTTCCGGGCAGTCTGCCTGGTCCTTGCCATGCTTACCTGTTGTTGTTGGTGATATATATGAAAGCAAGTATGAGCATAATTGCCCAGCAAGGTTATAAATAAAGTGTAGAAATGATACTTTCTTTATTTCTGTTGAAAACAATATGATAACGTGAACATTCATCTCTTAATATCAATCATTATCTCAATAATCAATAAAAAAAATCAAGAGCGTTCTGGTTTTCGAAATTTTGCATGATGAGTTCAACACTGACAACACCTTCGGTGCTGAAACGCCTGGGCTTCCAACACAGTGTTGCAGCACAATTCCAATTGGAAGGAGGGGACTATACCGGAGCACCACGGTATAAGGTGATCAGTTGTTGTACCGCGAAAACAATACTTCGCTACTAGTAGACGGGTGACGTACCTACTAAGGAGGCCGTGGCCCGACCATCTATGGGTCTTATGATGGACTCTACTACCTGTGAGCCTCTTACACTACTACATATATCCTGATGGACTCGCCTACCTATGGGTCTCTTACACTTCGATATATGTATAACCGGATGGACCTGCCTACCTGCAAGCCTCTTACACCAAAACATCCTCCAGTCCTAGAGTCATTAAACCAGTTTTGAAACCTTTTTCGAATCATCACTTCCGAAAGAGAACGTGGAAGTATATTCATTTCACAAGTTGACCTCTGTCAATAGACTTTCTCTACTTAGGGAATTATTTTTAAAAAACAACTCGGGAGTTATTCGGAGTTTTTCTTAAAGACCTTTTCAAAGCTGACCCTCCTTGCTGAGGCAGGGTCACTATATTGTTCACGCTTGTTGGTAGCGAAGGGAGAAAACATTTTTAAGTACTCCCAAAACCTTGGGTTCTCAAGTTTTGATAAGTTCGTGAACCGTTAGGGTGCTATTTACGAAGTATGAGTAATTATAAAATAGTTGAGAACCCCTGAATATTTTTCTGATGGTCAGAAAATATTTAAAATAATTTTTAAAGGCCATAATTAATTTTGAATTAGGCCAAATAGTTTTTAAATATTTTTTAAATAATTTTAGAATATTTAAAAACATTTTAAAATAATTTTAATTAATTAATAAATAATTAATTAATTATTAAATAATTAATTAATTAATCAATAATTAAATAAATTAACCTCAAATGAATATTTAATTTATTATTCATTTAATCAATAAATATTCAAATAATATTTATTAAATTAATACAAAAATAAATAGTTCCGATATTCATAATTTTAAAAATTATCGGAACTTATTCGATTATTGAAAATATCCGTCTCCGGGGTTACCGGGTTTTACACGAAATACTCTGACTCCCGACTTATAATAAAAGTACCTACACTCTACCCGAGTCTTAATCATTATCGTACATATACGAACAAACCAAGGGGGTGTATATATATATATGTAAGCAAAACAAGTACTTTCAGAAAATCATGCATGAATTTATAAGTTTTCTCACAACATACATATATATGAAACACTGCATGCATGTATACCAGAACAACAACAGTTTTGAACGTACTTAAAGTTTGGGTATAGAAAACTTGCCTGAACGAGTCGGTGGAGTGCACGTGTGCGAACTAGGGTGGCGATCTAAAATCAACAAGGAAACACTGGGGTTAGTTTCGTATTCGAACCATTTATTCTATGCTCGTACAACGAAATTAATTTCCTTAAAGAACTCTTAGTGCTTATATTGAAATTTTATACTTATGGCAACGTCCCTTGTCCGACTTAAAATTACCAATTTTATTCGGGTCGAGTTCCGAGTTTGTTCGACTTGTATTCATTCGTCCCATAACACCATTTTTCGTTCGCGTAACTTTGGTTCGAACATTTTTATAAAATCGAAAAATCAACTTTTTTACAAAATTCTTTTTCTCATGTCTTGTCCACTGAAACATGGTCCAAAAATAATTTTTGCACATATCAAGGATTTTCATAAGGTCCTTAACCAAGTCTTTAAACAACACTCTTCTCTGCTGGAAAGTTTACTACACAGTTTGTAGTCCAAGATTTTTATAAAATTTTAAAATTCGAATTTTACCTTAATTCTTTTTGGACAGCTTTCTCCACTTCAAGATTGTCCAACTGTAAATGTTTCACATCACAAGGATAAGGATTCGTATAAGGCCCTTAACCAAGTTCTTAAACAATGTCTTATTCTGCTGGAAATTTCTACTGCACAGTCTCGACTACAAGATTTTTATAAAATTGAAAAATTCAAATTTTGCTACAAATCTTTTTGGACAGCTTTCTCTACTTCAACATCTAACTGTCATAAAATTTTCATAATTCTTCTCATTTTACAAGTGGGCTGAATATCACTGCAAGGTCAGTGGTTATGCGCGGTTCATTCGTTTTAACCGGTTTTACTAAATTGAGCGTAATTTCTAAGCCATAAATTATTTTTAGGTGATTCAAATTCTCAAGTATCCTACAAGATCATATCTTCAAGTTTTTAAGCAGTTTGGTCCAAGAATCACAACTAACATAACCGTGGTTTTCTGCACAAACCGTTCTAACATAAATCCGGCATTATAACGACTATATAACGATTATTCCAAATTTGTATACACGAAATGCATCATCAAGACAACCAAGCAAACATAACATACCTTATTTATACCTTGAGGAAGCCTAGGATTTAATTTTATGATTTATAAGCAAGTGAAAGTGGGAGATAATTTTTTTTCTCTTGCCGAATGGAATGGGGGGGTTGTTTGCTTGGTCTCTCTTAATATCTACACCATTACATGATGTATATTGGGTTTGTAAAAAGGCTATGGTAGTTGGTCAATTTTTCTAAGCCTAGTAGCCTTTATGGATGTGGTGATCCATGCTAACTTGTTTGCTAACTAGTTGGTTAATTTTCTAACTTTCTAGTTGGTTTCCAACCACTCCAACCACTTGGTTCACTTGGTTACTATGTTGTTCACCACCTTGCATGCATGTAGCTAGGTTTTGCATGGCATTGTTTTTGTAATTATTTCTAATTTTTATTCCATGCATACTAATTTTATTCCGTAAAATATTCTTGACGAATACAATCCCCTCAAGTGTTCCTCATTCCATCCAATATCTTCTTAATTCTTATTCCATAATATTATCATGTTTATAAAGTCCTTGGCCGTGTCACGGCTTTCGTATTTATCGCTTTCTCAAAAATCCTAAATTCTTACAAGTGTGATTTACTAATTTTTGACGTCTTTTACATACACTCATTTTGCTTATATAATCTTAATATGAATTAATCATCCTCAAATTTCCATTACATAATCATGGGTGGGATTTGTTTTTCTTACACACCGAAGTTACTATTCATCTGGGTCTTTTCTACAGTAGTACAAAAATCAGGGTTATTACAGTTCCCAAGCTTCACACAAAGATTCTCCAAATTACTGTGCAAATTGAGTTAGAGCGTTCCTTATTGCTGCTATTTTAGCCATGGGGAAGAATTTAGTAAGAACTTCTTAGCAAGAACCTCCCACGTAGTAATGGAACCGGCTGGTAGAGAGTGTAACCAGCCCTTAGCCTTATCCCTCAAAGAGAATGGGAAAATTCTCAATTTGACAGCATCCTCCGACACACCGTTGAATTTGAAAGTGTCGCAGATCTCGATAAAGTCCCGGATGTGCATATTGGGATCTTCTGTTGGAGCCCCCCCAAACTGAACTGAATTCTGCACCATCTAAATTGTGCTAGGCCTGATTTCATAGTTGTTAGTTGTAATGGCTGGCCTAACAGTACTAGATTGGATGTCATTGATTTTCGGCTTAGAATAGTCCTTCAAAGCCTTAACTACTACTGCTG
Organism: Saposhnikovia divaricata; assembly: GCA_036435485.1. Lineage (NCBI taxonomy): Eukaryota > Viridiplantae > Streptophyta > Magnoliopsida > Apiales > Apiaceae > Saposhnikovia > Saposhnikovia divaricata. The sequence goes on from CM071599.1 coordinate 78,829,858, forward strand.
CTTGATCACCCATATCTACTGTTGGTTCAAGTTCCTCTTCCTTTTTATCTGCTACTAGCTCTACGTCCTCCAGGTTTCGAGTTTGAGAACGTGTTCGCATACACGCTCAAGTACCTGAAAAACACCGAACAAACAAGACATGTAAGTGAACAATCCGAGTCAGTGAACTCTAACGACCACTGATGACAAGCACATAAACTAAAAATAAAACGCCGATGATCCCCGACAGCGATGCCAAAAACTTGTTTGCACTAATTCACGCAAGCATACGTGGTCACAAGTAATATAGATATAAGACAAGTTCGTTCCCACAGAGATCTGGTTTAGGTTTTAATTCAGTTAATGTACCTATGCAACAATGTATGGTTTTTATTCACTACTAAGACAAATAATAATTTGGGTTTTGATTAACTAAGATTAACTAAAAAGCAAATTAACAAACTAAGATTTAATTAACTAACGAGAATTGAATTCGAATTACTTATGGGAATAAAAACATGGGATCCTAACTTCATTCAATACTTCACTTAGAGTTGATGCCTTTAATCAAAGTATGTGATGGTTATGATATCTGATCAGACAACACGAAACAAGTATAGGCTAATTCTCAGTATACGAATACCAAACTACTCATACATCCACAAAAGAGATGGAAGATGGGTAGACACCAATTATGTTTAGACCCTATATCTGTATAAGATTTGAAAACATAACAGTTGAAGAACAAGTTATCCATTAAGATCACATAGGGCAGCATAATATTTCTCAATTTACGCTACAAATCATGATGTCACACATACATCAACTTTCTAAATCTCAAGATCCACTCTCGCTTCACAAGAGATTAACAGATTAGATGTTAGCTACGCATCTAAAAACATTAAACACAACCATACAAGGATATCAAGAATTCATCACACACAAATCTTTAAGGCAAACAAACTACTAAACTACATAGATAAATCCGTTAGAATCCCATGACAACGATTAGTTCATAATCTAACTGCTCATCATCATGGGATCTGATGAAACCATGGTGAATAACAAAGTCTGAATGTAAATATTAATACTAGAGTATGAGTTTAGAAAACAAATCCGAAAATTGGAATCCAAAGAACGCCTAAGAAAAGAATACAAAAGATGTAGTAGATTTAGATCCCGTTGCTTGTCACGAGTGTTGGTGTATCCTTCTCTACTTTTCTCCCTTGTGTTTCTGATAAAAAAAAAACTAGTTTTCTCAATGCCTAGATGTGTTTATATTGCCCACGGAATACCTTTCCAACAAGAAATTCCATAAAAACCAAGTTTAAGTCAAAACAGGATTCTGCCAGCCGAGCTCACACGCCGCAGCACACCGTACCACGCTGCAGCATGCTCCAAAACTGATCCCCGCACCGCAGCGCACTATGCCCGCACCTCAGCGCACCAGCAATTCTTCCGACTGCTGAATTTCTGTTGTTTCTTCGTTTTAAGCCCGTCTCCTCCCGTTCCTTTGATACAAAATCTCCCTAGTATCATAGAGGAAACTTCGTGCTTCGTTTCAAGCTCAATTCCGCTCCAAGATCAACGGAAATCACCAACCCTAACCCACGTTTTACAATCCTGCACAACTAGACGAAACACATCAAAAATACAACAAATTTAAGGCCAAGTGAATCAATTTAAGCCGATATGGAACGCTCCAAGTGGATATAAAATCCACTTATCAACGCCTTATGTTGATTCAAGTTCACCTAAATCTATCACGCATGGTAAACATAGGAATATATCACATATATAAACATAAATGAACATAAAGGTAGGTATTTTATAATATATAACACAATTATATACATCTCTATATATAATAATTTGCATTATAAAACAATTAAATACTTAAAAACATGCTTTAAAACACTTTTGAAGTAATAAATAGTTCAAAACTATTTTTATAAAAATATTTTGCCACACCATCAAATCCGTCTCGAAAAAACAAATCCAACGATATATTGCACGCCCCAAACGGAGTCTCCAAGCTCCCAGAAAGCCAAAAGTAGAAAACAACTTATCAGAACTGGTCAGTAACGCAGTCAGCCACTGTGTTTAAGGCTATAACGCATTTGTAAAATGCGTTAGAGGCTTTCGCGTATGCTCTAAATGCGTTACAGGCTTTCGCGTATGCTCTAAATGCGTTACAGGCTTTCACCAGCAACCGACAGAATTTTATTTTATTTTTTTTCTTTTACTGTACATCTCTATGTACAGACAACAACAGCAGGGTGCAGTACTTTCTGTCAGGCATCAATAATAAATTGATCAGAATCAAGTTTTTCCGTGCAAACAATCAAATTGTTATTCACCCATAATTAAATCCAATATGTATTAATAATAAGAATTTAACTAAAAACAATTTTCAAAAATTCATTATAATTAATCTACACATCAGAAAATTATGAGAAAAATATCCAGACGATCCACAAAAATTGTAGAACCCAAATCTGTGGTCAAATATCAAAGCAAAATTTATTTCGAATTAATTCTTAATTAAATCAAAATAAACTTGTAAAATTCATAATAAATTCATACATCATGATTAAATTATGAAAATTTACATATAATTCTATATGCATACAACCTACAGCTCTAATACCATTGAAATGAATTATATGCATAAACGGAAGCGTGAATCATAATTGTTTACATATATATCGTATATATATGCATAAGATTCAATGATAAAAACGTATGATCGATTACTAACCTTTAAAAGCGATCCTAGGAGGCGTAGAGAGGCTCATAGCAGCTGCTCCTCAAGTGTGAAACACTCTACCGGTATCCACCAAGAGAGAGATGTGTTTGAGGGAGGAAGAGGGTTGAGAGAAAAATAGGGTTGCCTCCTTCTGAAATCTTACGTAAACACAACTGCGGCCAAAAATAAGGTTTATAACATTATATTTATAGGCAAAATCTCAACTGATTTTTTTCCTATAATATAATATAATTATTAACCCCATTAATTAATTAATCTCATTAATCAATTAATTAATAATTAAAACTCTTTTAATCATTAATTCTTTTTCTAAACTATTTAGAAAATAATTCTCTCTCTTGATTTAATTTCTTAAATTAAATCCTTAATTAATAATATTAAGAACTCTTCTTAATTAATTTATAATCAATTAAATCTTATTTAATCAATTATAAAATTGCTAATAAATTATTTATTTCACAAATAAATAATTACTAGCCATTATTAATTAATTCTTCCACCAATAAATCAGTCTCTTTTATTGTGTGACCCTATAGGTTCAATATTAAGCCGGTCGTAGAAATAAATAATAATAAAACTATTTTATTATTATTTATATGAATTCTTGTAATTCATTAAATATAATTAATTAAATAATTAATCATATTTATTCTACATCGCGAGGGATACTTCTCAGCATATCGCGACTATCCGGATAATATGAATTCACTACTTAGAATACCTAGAACCTAGTCAGTGAATAGTTATCGTACTATCAATTCCTTCCACCCTACAATATCCCGATTAAATACACGGCATGGAACTCGTGTCAAGCCTATCAAATTTAATCATATGATTCCTTATTCATAATGCATAGTTCATATTAATGCAAATTAGAAACTCCTTTCTAATTTCATTCACTCTGGCCAGAGATTCCTGAACTAGCATAATAACGATAGCATAGGATATTCTCTTCCTTTACTAGAAGGGGCAGATCCTTTATTGACCGTTAACTATCTCCATATACAAATCCCTATGCCCAGAATAGACCTAATGGGTGTCCTTGAGACTAAGGACTAAACCAAAGCATAGTTCATTATATAGAAGATTACTCTAACGATCTCAAGTCTAAGGACACTTGTACAACTATCAATTAGTGAACAACTATCGACACGTGAGTAAACTCCATTAGTTGCTCCACTGATCGAGTCATGTTCAGTGAACTTACTCCCTGTTAGGCCGAATACACACTTATAATCAACTAAGTATGAGAGAATAACAATAAGTATAATCAACTAAGTGTTCAGTAAAACTTAAACACTGATATTAACCATATCAATTATATTTAACATTCCCTAATAAGCACCTACATACTAGCTATAGTGTCACCACACAAATGCCTATGAGAACAGACATCCTTCCTAGGAAGCTAGCATAGTATGTACTGATCTTTACGGATTGATTAACTTCCAATTAGTTATCCTATGATCAGGAACAGTTTAAGTCTAGTATTATCATCTTCTAGATCTCACTATTATAATCTCATTATAATTCTAGAAGCTTTACTCTAAACTATGGAACATCTGATTTAAAACACTTTAAATAGATAAAGCCCGTATAAAGACAAATATGTCTTTCATTAATAATCATAAAACCCACTAAGATTACAAGAACGTTTATCCTAACTTACCATCCATGATTGGATTTAGGACACTTCTCTTTCACGGCCTCCAATGAGAGACATACAACATTGTGTTGATCTTGTTCCGGTAGCTTCGTTGCCTAACAAAGCAGCTTATAGAATGAGTCTGCAACAACATAAAGAATTGAAACACCAAGTTGATGATCTTTTGGATAAATGAGTGGTGAAAGAAAGTAAGAGTCCTTCTGCAGTCCCTGCACTCCTTGTTCCAAAGAAAGACGGATCATGGAGAATGTGTATTGATAGTAGAGCAGTCAATAAAATTATAATCAAGTACCGCTTTCATATTCCTCGTTTTGATGACCTAATTGACCAACTTTCGGAGTCTAAGGTGCATAGCAAAATCGATCTACGCAGCGGCTATCACCAAATTCGTATAAGACCAGGAGATAAATGGAAGACGGCTTTGAAGACAAGAAATGGGTTGTATGAATGGATGGTTATGCATTTTGGAATGTCTAATGCTCCATCTACATTCATGAGGCTTATGAATGATATATTTAAACCTTTCATCGGAAAGTTTGTGGTAGTTTATTTCGACGACATTCTTGTTTATAGTCGTGATGAATAACAACATTTAGAGCATCTCCGTAAAATTTTTTAGGTGCTAAGGGAGCAAAAATTATATGAAAATTTGAAGAAATGCCACTTCTTTGCAAAAAAACCTTGTTTTCCTTGGATTTGTCGTATCAGCTGATGGATTGAAGATGGATAACACCAGCCTCCCTTCATGACATCCAAATTTTTCATGGTTTAGCATCATTTTATCAATGATTCATAAAGAATTTCATCACGATCATTGCACCTATCACTGAATGTTTGAAAAGTAAGAGCTTTATATAGACTGAGGAAGCACAAAAGAGTTTTGAGCTCCTAAAGAAGAAGGTATCTGAAGCTCCTATTCTTGCACTACCAGACTTTAGTAAAGTTTTTGAAATTGATTGTGATGCCTCAGATGTTGGCATTGGCGCTGTGCTTAGCCAAGAAGGACAACCCATTGCCTACTTCAGTGAAAAATTGAACAATGGTCGTAAAAATTATTCAACTTATGACAAAGAATTCTACGTTGTTGTTCGAGCATTGGACCATTGGCAACATTATCTTTTGCATAAAGAGTTTATTATCTTTTCTGATCACGAGGCACTGAAGTATATCAACTCCCAACAGAAGCTAAGTGCTCGACATGCCAAATGGGTTGAATTTCTTCAATCATTCACTTTTTCTATCAAGCATAAATCTGGTGTTCTAAACAAAGTATCTTATGCTTTAAGTCGAAGACGGTTGTTGTTGTCCACAATGCAAGTAAAGGTGCTGGCATTTGATGTTCTAAAGGAGTCATACAAAGATGATCCTTTTTTTGGTCAAATTTGGAAAAATTCGGCTAATAGACCAACTCGTAATTTTGTTATTCAAGATGATTTTCTTTTCAAAAATAATTGTCTTTGCATTCCTACTTGTTCTTTAAGGGAAGCTCTCATTTTGGAAGCTCATGGTGGAGGACTTGCAGGGCATTTTGGCAGAGACAAAACTCTTGCCCTTGTGCATGAGAATTTTTATTGGCCAAGAATGGAACGTGACGTGAAACAGTATATAGAACGATGTCGAAGTTGCCACATTGCAAAAAGTCATTCTCAAAATATAGGATTATACACCCCACTTCCTGTTCCACTTGCACCATGGGAAGATGTGAGTTTAGATTTTGTTGTAGGATTACCAAGAACTCAACGAAGCAAAGATGCAATCATGGTGGTATTTGATCAATTTTTGAAAATGGCTCATTTTGTGCCATGTTCTAAAACATTAGATGCTTCTCATGTGGTTGATTTATACTTCAGAGAGATCGTGAAGCTTCAAGGTGTTCCGAAGACAATAACTTCAGATCGTGATACAAAATTTACGGGTCACTTTTGGCGTACATTAAGAAAGAAGCTGGGAACTCATCTGCAATTCAGTTCGTCCCATCATCCACAAACGGACGAACAAACTGAAGTTGTTAATAGAAGCCTGGAAAATTTGTTGAGAAGCTTAGTTGGCAACAATCCTCGCCAATGGGATTTGACCTTAGCTCAAGCTGAGTTTGCTTATAATCAATCAGCAAGTCAGACAACGGGAAGAAGTCCTTTTGAGGTTATGTATGGTCAAAATCCTTCTAGTCCATTAGACTTAACTCCTCTAACTGTTACTCATCACTTCAGTAGAGATGCAGCTGATAGAGCTGATCATATCAAGAAACTCCATGAGCAGGTCTGATTAAAGAGAACAAGGCAAAATGAGAAATATTAGAAGCAAGCAAACAAGTTCAGAAAACCAGCTGTTTTCAGGGAAGGAGATTTAGTATGGATTCATCTTCGTAAAGAACGCTTTCTTAGAAGAAGGTTCGGAAAGCTAAGTCCTAGAGCTGATGGACCATTCAAAGTGCTTCAAAGAATTAGTGAAAACGCCTATAAGATTGGAACTCCCTGGTAACTATGGTGTATCTGCTACATTTAACGTGTTTGACCTCTCACCTTACATAGAGGATGACAGAAATATAGACTGGAGGACGAGTCCTTTTCAACCCGGGGAGAATGATGCAGAAAAATCAGAATTATGAGAAAAGAATTTTCATTTAGGATATTTTCTTTTTGTTCTTATAATTTCCTGATGTAGTTCATTGTATCATTAAGTCTCTAAGACTGATATTAAGTATATTTATCAGTTTCCCAAGTTTGGAATGCAAAAGGATTAGCATTTATTTCTAGTACATTGCATCTACCTAAGGCAGAAGGGATGTTTCTGGCCAAGTCTATATAAAGTCTATCTCAGCTATACAAGTAATGATTTGAAGTGTGAATACAAATTTAATAATTTTTCTTTGTGCTGGAAGATTATTGTTTTTTTTATACTCTTATCCCTTAAGTTGGGTTCCTTTGGGTGGCGAGATTGCTCTTTATCTTTAAGGTGGATTCCTTAGAGTGGCGAGTGTTTTAACCCAATTCTACGTTATCAAGTACTTCGGGTGTTGCCTGCTCCTTTGAAAAATGTTTAGTGCGTGTCTGTTCAGGTAGGTGATTGACTGTTCGTGTCCATGTGTATTTTTTCGTGTCTACAAAAAATTTCAATGTTTTTTCTTTATGTTTATTTCGAAAATAGATAAAAATATATAAAAGCTCATTATTATAGAAACCCAACATTACATTTTTTGTATAAGAAATAAAATTATTAAATTACATAGCTTATTCAAAATTTTAAAAAACGAATTTCTTTAAAAAAGTAGGAAACATAAATTTTAAAAAAAAGCAATTATTATAAAAACCCAACATTACATTATTTACATAAAAAAATATAAGTACTAGATTTTTTTATTTTATTCAAATTTAAAAATTTATTGAGTTCCTTTAAAAAAAAGTGGAAAACATAAATTTAAAAATTTCAGATAATATAAAATACAAATAATATTTTAAATTTCGTACATAGATTTCAATATCAAGATACAAATATTTGAACACTATTTTTAAGATAGAATATATTAATGTAAATAATGAAAAGAAAATTTTAAAGAAAATTGATTCTTATATTGGTTTAACATTGCAATTTTTTTTTACAAAATTTGAAATCTTTAACTTAACATTGATAAAAAAAATTATTTAAAGATTAATTTTCGTAAAATATTATTAATAAAATTTAAAATCGTGTTTTAAATTATTAAAAAAATTAATCTCAAATGTAATGAAATAAATTCGATGACGCCATACATAGAAATAGCAATTTTCAAAATAAAACACACAAAAATTAATTATTGAATAAAGAAAATTGAAATTGTGCATCGCACGGGTTATAAACTACTATATAATAAACATAAAAGGGATCTTATCCATAATTTTGGTTTGGTTTTTTGGTTTGGTCATTATACTACCAAAATAATCTCACCTATCGAATCTAATATTTTAAAAATAGACTATCGAGATTATATCATATTAAAAAGAAAATTATAATCTAAAAAGGATATAATTAAAAAAGTTTGTATTAGAATTGAATTTTTAAAAAAATTATAATATAAAATAGATATAATTAAAAAATGATACCATCGAATTTTATTTATAAATATGGCAGCAATATTATTATACAAGTATATGAAATATTGAATATTTTTTATCCAACCCAACAATTCTACACCGAACTGTAGTTGATGTCTTTCCCATAACTAGATTTTCTTATTGTGGCTAAGTTGATCAGTTTTCAGCAATCCAAAATCCCAAATATTCGATACGAAGTATACCGTTTAATATGAAAAAAGGAGCTTAATGTGAAAAAAGGAGAAGAAAGATTGATTTTTTTAATAGTTTGTTGAAAATTAGAAAATTATTCATTACAAGTAATATGTTCTTTTGCTCATAAGATATTCACATGCTGCGGAGCCTTTTAAATCATTCATAATATTGTTAACTTTTATTTAAATTACGAGAATGATTCTTTTTTTTTTTAGAAAAAGTTTTGCTTTTCCAAGGAGTTCATAACGCGGCGACGAAGAGTTGGAATACGCAGGAGATAGGTGGTGACTTTCGGATCGTCTCAATCTATTTTAAAAAAATTAAAATTTTAAATACTAATAAAAAATATCCTTTAACATATTAGAAGTACGATTGGAGTTCAAATTTATAAAGGAGAATAGTTCGAATTTACAAAGAAGACAAATAATTAAAAGTTTTACTGGAAGTAGAATAAGTGTTCAAACTTATAAAGGAAAATGTTCGAATTTATAATTAAGACGTGTAACTAAAAGTTCTATTGGAAATAAAATAAGTTTTCAAATTAATATAGGAGAAGAGTTCGAATTTATAATAAAAAAACATATAGTTAAAAGTTATATATAAAGTAGAATATGTATTTGTAAGATATATAATTAGAAGTTGTGTTGAAATTAAAATATGTATTCAAATTTATAGAGAATAAAAGAAGATAAATATCAATTATATGAAATGAAACTTGGATTTCGGTCCCAATAAGTTTGCGAGTTTATATAGAAGAAAATTTTGAATTTATAAGGAAAACTTTATATCCTTGTTATATCCATTATATCATATATAAGCGTAAGTGGGATGTTATCCATAATTTTGGTCACTATATTGCCAAAATAATTTCAACCGTTGAATCTAATAATTTTAAAAATAGACGATCAAGATTATATCATATTAAAAAAAATTATAATCTAAAAATGATAGAATTGAAAAAGTTTGTATTATAATTGAATATTAAAAAGAAAATTATAATCTGAAAAGGATATAATTAAAAAATGTTGTATTAGAATTGAATATTTTTTATTAATATTAAAAAAAGTTCATATTTACTATTTGGGCTCTATTACGAGATCTAGAAATCAGATTTGGATGATTTTATAGCCCACGCGAAACTCATAAAATTATCTTTAATTTAGTGATGATTTAACAATTATTATCCAAATGGAAACATTCAGAATCTCAAGATAAAATATAATTACAAATTTTTATATTAATATTATTCAGTGTAGAATACCTACATTGATAATCCTATTTAATGTAGAAAACCTAATTATATATATTATTTTAATATAAATATACTTTTTAGTTTACATGTTAAAATATAAAATATTATTATGTTAAATCTAACGTTTTTCATCTATTTATTTTAAGATCTAAAGGTTCTTATTTACTTTGTCTGAGGACTAGTCTACCGCCTACCAAAATTTTGGACAAAATCTCTTTTACACTTACTAGCTTATAGCCCGCGCAAAGCATGGGTAATTTTTAATTTTTCATAATTTATTATTAATTTTAATATGTTATTGAAGAATTCGAACTTTAAATCTTTGTATATATTAATTTTTAGTATTTAATATAAATTAATATGTCGTTGCGGGAATCGAACCGTAGACCTTTTGTAAGTAGTATTTTTGTTGTTCGTTCTCAGGGAAGGACTAATATGTAGAATCAAGTTCAAGTATTTTATCTCTCACAATTTAGAAGTGTAAAAGAATGTTTGGTTTGTTTATAAACTAATTAAACTAATTATCAATTGAGAATAAAATATATGAGGAAAATAATCCAAGAATTGGGGTTCTTCACTTGGTTTCAATGCACATTCAATATCTATGTGACTTCTACGTTCTTACTCTGCTGAAAACAATTCTTCTAAGGTTATAATGTTCTCTTCCAAGATACACTATAGTGTCTACAACTACACCTTAATTGTCACTTTCGTGATACAATCAAAGACAATCATAAACTATTACGCACCAAGAATTATAAGTCTCACAACTCTCCTATTAATCTTCCAATCAAATATTCGAGTTATGTCTGTTAAATCGTGTACTAAAATCGCAACTCCTCTTCCAAGTTATTACAATCCCTAAAATCCAATCAAAGGTTCATGACTCCCCTAATTGTATTAAGCCCTCAATAACAGATCAGCAAAGCAAGAAAATCACAGATAATTAAACACACATGAATACCAAGGAATACTACCCAATCCTCAGATTAGAGATTTAGTTACACATAATTAAGGAAGAAAACAAAACACACGAATTAATAGAAGAACTCATAATTATAAGAATATAGAAAAAACCTTTAATCTTCAATCTTCAAAGAAAATAATAGTTCTCGAGAAAAATCCCTAAAAACTGCGTGTTACAATGATATGATATGTATATCTATGTGATGATATGATATTACAATGATATAATGTATTTTTATAGGCCCTAGAAGTTTTATCCAACAAGGAAATACCAAAAAAGAATTATAATAGAATTACGTTTCCTAAACTGATTCTGTTTTAAAGGAAAATTCGTAGCGGACTTTTCTTCAGATTTTCTGGAACGTTCCCAACGTAATTAGACCTCTGGACTACCTTAGAATGATAGAGAATCTCGTTATATTCGCGTGGACTGCTTACGGGCCTCAAACGGACTTCTAGAACTCAAGATATGGCCAAAACAAGAATCAGAAATTCTGGCTGATTTTTCCCAGCACCCCCGCAGCGCAAGAGCGCCGGTTGGGCACCTGAGGCGCCGGTTCAATCTGCATAAACACGGCTGGGAGCTCCCAGCTTGGTCTCGTTCTGCAAAAACTGATTTTTCTTTGCTTTTTTCACCTTTTCTTCCCGTTCCTTTTGCATAAGCTTCCGTCTTTCATTCTTAATGACTTGTCTACTTCTTAGGAATTTATATTAGCCACCATTCTTCATTCCATATCATCAATGAACTCCACAAAACGCTCCAAAAATGACGGAAACTACACCTTTAATCGATATTTCTTCAACCCTGCACAATTAAACAAAACATATCAAAAATACAACAAACTTGAGGTCAAAACAATCAATTTAAGCCGAATTAGAATGCTCTAAATGGATATAAAATCCATTTATCACACCCCCAAACTTAAACTGATGCTTGTCCTCAAGCATATACAATTACAACTAACTAACTAACTAGTACCACTTCCGTAGGTGATCACGGTTGCATTTGGCATATGCAACAAGCCCTTTAAACCCCTAGGCAGCCCTAGTGGACGAGTAAGGTCTCGTGAGGGCCTATAGCGAATGTACCCACAAAATCCAATTAACCTAATGCAATGCAATGCATGAATGCAACTAGAATGAAAATGCAACGATCCCCTTCAAACTAACCAAAACCAACTAGCAAGAAAATATCTTAGAGAATGCAACTAAATCCAAATAGGGCTCGACCAAGTTCCCGTATACTAACATTACATGGACAGAAACGTGCATGTGTGCAATGCTCATCAGAAATACTCCCAAACTAGGTCAAAGATCATACATACTCTTCGTCAAGACAATCACAGGTTTATAAATAGAATAGACTGTAGACACTTCATAACCTAAGAACACCTCCATCCTTATCCAAGGTATACAGAAATTCATGCTTTATTACTAACTACTACGACACATATATACAAGCATGCTTATTTAACCGTGCAATGGATGAGACCCCAAAAGGCTTATACAATAATACTCATGTAACGAGCGTTAGGTCAGTGGATCCCAGACTATAAAAGCCTTAGGTCACTAGGCACAAAGTCCCCTAGAACTTAATTGCTCGAGTATTAAAGAGCTCACCCTAGTTAATTTTGCATATAAACAATTGAAACTTTTGACTCTTTGTTTTCTTTCTTTTTTTTTCTGCTTTTTTTTTTCTTTTCTATGCAATCTGGAATGAGAATTCTCAATTCCAACCCTAGACTACTCATATAAATATGAGCCGGCTACTAGCCATTTGACGCCTAGCCATTATTGACAATTTAGCATGAAATCCCTGTTTTCCCCCAAACTTAGACTTAAATGTTCTAGGCCATCAAGGGAATAACGAAAATTCTAAATATAAACAAGTGATTAAATCTCAAAACATCCAAACAAGCATGACCCTTACCTAGCCCAAAAGCACCCAATGAGACTGTGTAATTAGTTTTGTTTCCGAAACACATAAGTCAATTTCATAGAAACTATAAATCAACCCTCTATTCATCATTACCACACTCAATTAGACACCTACCTACCAATCAGAATTAGCTCGTTCTAAGGGATCATGAAATATGCATGCTATGAAATGCAACTAATATGAACTCACATGGTATACGAAACAAAAACAGAATGTCCTATATGAAACAAACATAATTAATACGAACATATATGCATGAATTACTACTAATAATATACAAAGCATGATATCTATATGAACACAATGTTACATATACTGCGTATTACTTTTTTTTTGTTTTTTTTAATACTTACAATTACAACTAATGAAAACACCTCCCCACACTTAAATGGGGCAATGTCCTCATTGACACACTAAACAATGAATTATACAATATATAAGAAAGAAGGAAATTCTCACAATACATGGGTTGCCTCCCACGAAGCACATTTGTTTAATGTCGTTAGCCCGACATTACTTCCTCAACTCATGGCGGTTTCAAAAAGAATAACTGACCCGCCCTCAACAGAAAGACCATTCATACGAACGTTGACATCTTGGTTGCTTGCTTTCCACAATTCTTTTCCAACAGACTTCAACCTGATTTTACTACCAAACGACCAAATCTTCTTCTTTTTCTTCTTCACACCTCTAAGGTGCTTCTCCGACTCAACCGGCTGAACAAAAATTTCTTCTTCCTTATCATCTAACACCCGTTCTGCTCCCACGAAGTGTTCATTTTCGAGCTGCACAATTTCATCAACTATGTCAACGGTAAAACAAGTTGCTCCAAAAGGAAGTATCTTCATTGCTTTGTTCAGATCAAATTCCACTTTGTCCTTGCCAACATTCAATGTCAATTTTCCAGCTTTAACATCGATTGTAGTGCCAGCAGTAGCCAAGAATGGCCGTCCCAAGATAATGGGTATCTCAACATCTTCATCCATCTCTAACACCACAAAATCACAAGGTATGACAAATTTATCCACTTTAACAACCACATCTTCAATAACCCCTAATGGATACTTAACAGAACGATCCGCCAACTGAAGTGAAATCCGTGTCTTTTTAAGTTCTCCAAGACCAAGCCTTTTGCAGATTGAATATGGCATCTAACTCACACTTGCCCCTAAGTCACACAAGGCTTTCATGTTCTCCATCTTCCCAATAGTGCAAGGCAAAGAAAAGCTTCCCTGATCTTTCAATTTCTGAGGAATAGCCTTCTGGATGACTGCACTGCATTCTGCATTAAGAGTAATAGTTTTTGCTTCTTCAAGTTTCCTCTTCTTTGTCAACATCTCCATAAGAAATTTAGCATAAAGTGGCATTTGATTCAAAGCTTCAGCCAACGGAATATTAACATGCAACTGCCGGAACATAGTCAAGAACTTCTCGTACTGCTTCTCTAAATGCCTGTTGTGAAGTCTCTGTGGAAATGGAATAGGAGGAACATAAGGTGGTGGAGGAACATACGGCTTTTCTGATTCTTCTTCCTTCTTCTTCTCATCTTCTTTTTCAGACGTGTCTGCAGCAATCTCTACTGGCTTATCCACTTTCTCAGCATCACTCTCTTTAGGCTTAAGAACCTCAACCTCGGGCAACTCTTTTCCGTTCCTCAAAGTAATTGCTTTGCATTGCTCTTTACCAGTCTGGTCGAGTTGACTAGGAAGAGACCCTTGCTCACGAACACCCATCTTTGAGGCAATTTGTCCAATCTGTGTTTCTAGCATCTTTTGAGATGATGCCATCTGATCTATTCTTGATTCCATATTAGCCAATGCCCCAGAAGTCCCTTGCATAATCTTATTTAGTGCAACCTCCCACTCAGCTAGTTCTTTCTTTGGTGGAGGTTGATACTGCTGCTGTGCTTGATATGGCGGTCATGACTGAAAACCAGGAGGTTGATTCTGCCTTGGAAATGCATAGGAAGGGTTAGCTGCATGATTATTACTGTAAGAAAGATTGTTGTTTGGCCTTTGATTCGGATTGTAGTAAGAATTATTCTGCACAGGCCAAGGCTGTCTTCCTTGAATAAAAGATGCTTCTTCTGGAAATTGTTGCACATAAGAGTTCTGACTAGCACCATAATCATGATACCCTTCCATAGGTGAAGAAATAGCATTCACATTTACCTTTTGTCCTCGCACCTCCTGAGTTAGAGTATCCAACTTTTGAGCCAGCATGTTGATCATCTCAGATTCTTGTGCTGCTTTTGCTGAGCTCGTCCCACTAGGTGCCCATGAATAATTATTAGATGCTAATTCCTCAAGGAGTGCTTTAGCCTGTGTAGTTGGTGCCTTCTTGAAATTTCCACCATCAGCCACATCCAAACTCAAACGAATATCTGCATTCATGGCCCCATAAAAAGTACTAATGATCTGCCAATCTTCTAAGCCATGATGTGGACACTTCCTCAATAGTGCCTTGAATCTCTCCCATGCCTGATATAGACCTTCACCCGGTTGTGCTTTAAAACTCATAATCATAGTCCTCAATTGTTGCGTCTTGTCAGAAGGATAATATTTGGACAAGAATGCAGTAGAAAGACTCTCCCATGTAGCAACCGAAGTGTTTGGAAGTTGCTGAAACCATTCCAAAGCTCTTCCCTTAATAGAGTAGGGAAAAATATGGAGACGAATCTGATCACTCGTAACACCATTGATTCTGAATGAGCCACACATCTGCACAAAATGCTCTAGATGTCTGTGTGGGTCTTCTAATTCAATGTCTCCTTCAAAAGCTTGATTGCTGGTCATCTGAATTAAGCTCGGATTAATATGGAACTGAGCTGCACCAATCTCTGGAGTTTTGTACATGCAATTGGCTGGATTCGGTGTCTCATGGTCCCAAATAGAAGACTGATCAACATTAACAGCTTGATTCTCCGCATCTCCCATCTTAGCTTTCTCTTTTCTGATCTTTCTAAAAGTACGTTCGATTTCAGGGTCAAATTCCAATTTTCTAGTGCACGAAGAACGTCGCATACACCTGAAAATCACCAACAAAACAACTTGTGGAACCAATTAAAATCTAAACAATAAGAAACAATTAACCTAAACTCAACTATACTGCCTTCCCCGGCAGCGGCGCCAATTTGTAAGTAGTATTTTTGTTGTTCGTTCTCAGCGAAGGACTAATATGTAGAATCAAGTTCAAGTATTTTATCTCTCACAATTTAGAAGTGTAAAAGAATGTTTGGTTTATTTATAAACTAATTATCAATTGAGAATAAAATATATGAGGAAAATAATCCAAGAATTGGGGTTCTTCACTTGGTTTCAATGCACATTCAATATCTATGTGACTTCTACGTTCTTACTCTGCTGAAAACAATTCTTCTAAGGTTATAATGTTCTCTTCCAAGATACACTATAGTGTCTACAACTACACCTTAATTGTCACTTTCGTGATACAATCAAAGACAATCATAAACTATTACGCACCAAGAATTATAAGTCTCACAACTCTCCTATTAATCTTCCAATCAAATATTCGAGTTATGTCTGTTAAATCGTGTACTAAAATCGCAACTCCTCTTCCAAGTTATTACAATCCCTAAAATCCAATCAAAGGTTCATGACTCCCCTAATTGTATTAAGCCCTCAATAACAGATCAGCAAAGCAAGAAAATCACAGATAATTAAACACACATGAATACCAAGGAATACTACCCAATCCTCAGATTAGAGATTTAGTTACACATAATTAAGGAAGAAAACAAAACACACGAATTAATAGAAGAACTCATAATTATAAGAATATAGAAAAAACCTTTAATCTTCAATCTTCAAAGAAAATAATAGTTCTCGAGAAAAATCCCAAAAAACTGCGTGTTACAATGATATGATATGTATATCTATGTGATGATATGATATTACAATGATATAATGTGTTTTTATAGGCCCTAGAAGTTTTATCCAACAAGGAAATACCAAAACAGAATTATAATAGAATTACGTTTCCTAAACTGATTCTGTTTTAAAGGAAAATTCGTAGCTGCCTTTTCTTCAAATTTTCTGGAACGTTCCCAACGTAATTGGACCTCTGGAATACCTTAGAATGATAGAGAATCTCGTTATCTTCGCGTGGACTGCTTACGGGCCTCAAACGGACTTCTAGAACTCAAGATATGGCCAAAACAAGAATCAGAAATTCTGGCTGATTTTTCCCAGCACCCCCCGCAGCGCAAGAGCGCCGGTTGGGCGCCTGAGGCACCTGTTCAATCTGCATAAACACGGCTGGGAGCTCCCAGCTTGGTCTCGTTCTGCAAAAACCGATTTTTCTTTGCTTTTTTCACCTTTTCTTCCCTTTCCTTTTGCATAAGCTTCCGTCTTTCATTCTTAATGACTTGTCTACTTCTTAGGAATTGATATTAGCCACCATTCTTCATTCCATATCATCAATGAACTCCACAAAACGCTCCAAAAATGACGGAAACTACACCTTTAATCGATATTTCTTCAACCCTACACAATTAAACAAAACATATAAAAAATACAACAAACTTGAGGCCAAAGCAATCAATTTAAGCCGAATTAGAATGCTCTAAATGGATATAAAATCCATTTATCACCTTTGTATATAACAACTTTTAGTAATGTTGTATTTAACGGTCATGATCTACTTGAATTGAAGATCCAACGGTTATGAATAGTTTGGTTAACCATACTACAAACTACAAAAAATCTTTATTTTGCTTATAATAATATAGTATATATTATTTAAACTGTATTTGGTTGTTAGTACAACTATCTTCAAATAATAAGAAGGTTATTTTGATAATCAAATGAATCCTAAATCGAATAAAATTTTCAACGTAAAGAATCATCAATTTCTTCTCTCTTTTGTTTCTTGGTAGTTTTAATTGGAAAATAATTGTTAAATCATCACTAAATTAAAGATTATTTTATTAATTTCACGTGGTCTGTAAAATCGTTCAAATTAAATTATAAGAATTCCAAGATAAAACACATAGTAAATTGAACGTGTAAAATCTTATATATATATCATTTTTTTAACAATAATTTGATATGAAACCTAATAATAAATAAATATTAAAAAGATTAATATAAATATTGATATTAGAAAAGGAGTCGTGCGTTCCACGGGTTATAAACTAGTTTAAACTAGTTTAGTTAATAAGATTAACATCGCAGCTTAATTATTGCATGCTATTAATTTTTATAAAATAAATTGCTTAATATTAATGAGTTTCTAGCTAATTTGCCTAAAATAAATAAAGAAATGTTAGGGATATAAAAGTTGTTCAGAAATTATGTGACATTATTCAAATAAAAATAACGTACACGCGTTAGAAGCTCACATCAACTAGGAAAGTGAAGTCCATTAATAATTAATAAACTAGCGTAACAGGCCGTGCAAGGCACGGGCCTGTATATGAACGCCTTTAATTTTATTTTAAGGAAGATGTTGGTGATTGGTTTATTAATATTTGTATTGTGTATTCGTAATTTTGAGATTATAATATATATATATGGGTTTTTGATCGAATGCAAACCAATCTAAAAATAAAAACTAAAAACATCTACGCCCTATTTTACTATCTTCACATCATATTTTACTATCTTCACCCCTATTTGACATCACCCGCCTTTAATATGACATCATCATACCACCCCCAACCCCCAGACCTTCCCCTACCCCCCGACACCAACGTCACCACCGGCACACCACCACCGACGCACCACCACCTCCATCTTCCTTTTCCGGCCACTGGCCCCGCAGGGGCTCCGATTGCACCACCAATTTCCGATTTCGATTCCAGATCTGCTTCTTTCCTACCATTAATTCTGTTACTACAAATATAATTTAGTGATTTCTAACTTCATATCGTGATCCTCTCTTTATCAATTGATTCAGATCATATCTGCTTGACAAAAAGGTTTTGTGCTGAAGCTTTTGCTGTAGTCGATAATTCCTATAACATAATTTAGTGATTTCTTGATTTTTGGTATATATCCAGTACAAATCATTGATTCCAGTACATTTTCTTTGTCGGAATCTGTGGCGGCGGAGATAGTGATTAAGCGTTGATCTTACTTGCTGTAGTGGTGCTTAACTGAGAGATATGCATAAAGTGATATAATATATATATATATATATATATATATATATATATATATATATATATATATATATATATATATATATATAACTTCATATGTATGTAATGATGAAGAGTGGGAGGGGTACGGTGAAAAATGGGGCAGGGGCAGATTGGGTGAGTTGGTTGAAGAGAGAAGGAGATGGTGTGGTGGCGATCGATGGTTGGCAAGGTGGTAGGGGTGGTGATGGTTAGCAGCAATGGTAGGAATTTTGTCTTTTTTTGGGTTGGGCCTGTTATATTTATGTGGGCTGGATCTGGTTTCCAGTTTTTATTTTAAATTGGTTTGTAGTAGAGTATGACTCTATATATATGAAAAGTAAGAATCTTACTGTGGAGTAGTTAAAACCACAAATATATTAGTATCGAGTTTTCTTTGTTAGTACGTAAAAGCCCGTGCATCACGGGCCTAACATATATCGAAATTATTACTTGCACGAATTTTTATAGATATCAAAATAAATTTGTAACTAAAAAATGGTAGAAGATAATACTTAAACCTTATCTTAGATTTCTACAGCAATTTTGTAATATTGCATAACATTTTCATTAATCAATTTTTTCTTTAATTTTAGATTTTACAAAATTTGGATAATTATCTATATGATAAAAATTAGATGATTATTTGTAATTTTTAAAATATTAATTTAATATTAAATGACATGAAATGAACTTTATCAAATTAAACAATTGAATATAATATAAATAATCATTTTAACATAATTATTTGTGTATAACATAGACGTACATGTTGTGATTTTATGAAATAACTTGTGTATTGGTATAAAAATACTTTTTGAATTATATTTTAACATAAAATGAATCATTTATTCAAAAAAAAACTTAAAATGAATCATGTTCCATGTATATTATATATAAATTTTCAAAAAAATATTTATCTTCTTTTAAACAAATCTAACCATATACTTTATCAATTTGATTCCGGCTACCATTTATATATTTGATTATGTTGGGGTCCGCCCCGAATTCCTAATTAAGTTAAGAATCCTGTTATGAGCAGGATTCTAATTTGGGATAATAGAGGTAATTCTTATTTTGGTAGGAATATTAATTGTGGAAGGATTTCTATCCAAGATAAGAAAAGATGGTAATTATCACAAATAGAATTTGAAGTAGAATAGGATTAGAATATTTGTGGTGCCTATAAATATAGATATCTGTAGGGGTTTTAAAGCATTACAAAAGTTAGAGAGTTGTGTGCGATATACAATAGAGAACTTTTGTGGTCTAGGTGAGGTCATTGTATTCAAGAATGTTGAGTGAGGGAGCGACTCCAATCTTATAATACATTCATATTTAGTGAATTTGTGGTTTTACCCTCCCTTGAGGGGTTTCCACGTTAATTTGTTGTGTTATTTACTTTCGTGTTTGTTATTGTGTTTGATTAACGCTGATCTATAGTGGATGCGATCCTAACAGATTAATTTAATTATCAGTCTTTATTTTATTGTATATGTAATAATAGCTATTTAGATATATGGATTTAAATTTTAGATATATTTATATATATTAAATAAAGATTGTCTCTGTATATTAAAGAAAGCGAAAAAATGAAAGTAAGTGGATAAATTTAATTATTCACTTCGTCTCATCATTGATTATTAATAGGGTGAGTAAGGAGATTTATAATTGTGAGTAAAGTTAAAAATTTGAAGAAAATATGAGTAAATAGTGAATTAATGAGAATGTAAGACATAGTAAAGTTATTAAAAAATTACATGTCATTTTGTAGGATAATAAAAATGAAGTGTACATTCGGAAAAGAATATTGTTAAAAAATAAGAGTGACGAATAAAGGACATGAAAATAATTATTATTTAATTTAATAATAATTTCAAGACTACTTTTTTTAATTTAAAAATATGCTTAAGAATAAATAATTAGATGTAATACATATATGTTACTTATATTAGATTAAAGTTTTATATTATATTTTATGTATCAACGCATGATTAATTCAAATAAAATATAATGAGAGATATAGTATGTATAAAATGCAAATTATAACAATTAATAACATAATCAATATGTATTTAACCGAAAAAATATAAGTAACGTAACAATTATAATTTAATTAAAAATATAGTAAGGCCATTATTTTACAGAATATTCTCTTTTATAGTGTGATAGAAAAAACATTGATCAACAATATCATTTTTTGAATAATTTTAAAATTATGTTTAAAACAAAAAATTTGATTATAACCTAGAACAAAAATTATATAAAAAATTTAACAGTTAAAAGATATAACTCTATATCATATATTCTTTCAGAGTGAATATAGTAATATACAGAACTTTGAAAATTCAAGAAAATGGAATTAAATAAATATTATAAGGTAACATTTTATTTATTCAAAGGTTAAAATATGAAAAAGCATAAGATAAAGGGAGAAAATGTGATTTATGTAGTAAAATTTTTAAAAAATAACCAAAGCTCATCATAGTACAATTGTTAAGACATGAATTATTAAGGGGAAGGTGAAAGGTTCGATTCCTAATATTTGCATAAATTTCTACTATTTTTTGTATAAAGTATGTATGGAAGGCACTTTTGTAAATTTTAAAAATATAGGGATAAAAGGGTAATTTCACAAGCAATTTTTTGGCATATTTTACCCTTTTGTTGCCTTATTATATATAGTAATATATAGATAGATAAGAGCTACGAGCATTTTCAATGACATTATGTATATTGGATATGTAAAATATTGATTATGTAAATTTGTTCAACGTATATTAATGATTGGCTATATACTAAAAATACAAATAATTGACGATGTCATGATGATGTGTCCATTATAAACTTTTGAAAAAAAAAAAATAGATGTTGGCTATATATAGCCAACTTAGAGCATCTCCAATGGGGTTGACTAAAATGATAGAAAATATTGATTATGTAAAATTTATTAAACCTGTAAGGCGTTGTGCTTCAATGATACTACCTACATTGATTGACAATATTTTAAAAATAGTATGTTATTACTATTTTAAGTTGTTATAAATAGAATTTATCATTTGAATACGGTAAGAGATGATGTGTAATCTTCTTACAGGTCTCTAGAGGTTCGACAAATATAGCCAACATTAGAGCATCTCCAACCATCACCACCAGTTAGGTAAAAAGTCTTAGTGGCACTATGATATACATATTAGCTAAAAAATATACCCCTCCAACCACAAGACATGTTAGCAAAAATTATAGATATCCTTTATTTCATCTTCTATATCTGTTGAGTCTGTAGCCATTATCTAAAATATCCACGTCACTTTTTTACCTTATTTAAATTATATCCATGGTGAAGTAACGATAAAGGTGAACCAAAATAATAATAAAATATTATTTTTGAATTATAGCTAACCATTATTGCTAACACCGTTGGAGCACAATGTGTTACAGCTTCAGCAAATTTTAGCTAACACTTATTTTAGCTAACCATTATACTTAGTGCCGTTGGAGATGCTCTTAGGAGGTTGGCTAAAAAGATAGACAAGAGTAATGTCCCATTGGAGTTGATTTTTTTTACATAATTTCTATAATTTTTATTTATAGTATGTTTTAATTACTTTTAGCTAATGGTTCTACATGGTTGGAGATGCTTTTAAAATAAATTATGTAAAATTATGGACAAGAAAAGATATGATTTGATTGGAGATGAGAAAATGAAAACCCTTATGTAAATTAAATGACAACTAAGTATTTTAGCTAATACATAGCATTGGAGATGGTCTAACCAAGGGCATTAGCTAAAATGATTAACTAAAATAATATAAAATAATGGTTATGTAAAATTTGCTGAACCTGTAAGGTGTTGTACTCCAATGGGATTAGCTATATTATAAAATAATTAGTTTTATTAATAAATATAAAGAAAAGTATATGAGATTGATAATGTGTCATGATATAAGTGGATAATGTGAATTTTAGATATTATCAATAATTTATAGATATTAGCCAAATATAGAAGATGTGAAACCCATTTTCTAAAAATTTATCTAATAGTATGCATGGTTGAAGAAAAAAAAAATAACTATTAGTTAAAAATAATTGTTAGTCTTGGAGATGCTCTAATAATTCACAATAAAGAAAAGACTACAATTAAAACTCAAAAAGGTTTGGTCCCAACACCAGTTTCCTCTTGATCCAACTCTGTGCTGATGATTTCTGTGGCTCTCATCAATGCATAGAAGACTATTAACGTAGCTCTTACAACCATGGCCCAAATACGAACAAACCATTCATATGGTGTTTTCTACACCGTTTGTTAGCAATATTAAAGATTACGGAAAATAAATTGAATCGTTATTGAATTATTACTGTTTTATTGTCTAGGTTCATGAACAAAAAATTTTGTATTTCAGATATTTTAATTTTTGAATATTTTTAGATCGAGTCCTTCCTTTAAGAGGATTTTAATGTCCGTTACATGTCATATATTATCTGGATGAACTAAAACAAAATTAAAGAAAAAACTTGTAAAAAATAATCACGTGACTCGTTATGTATATAATGTAACAAAAATATATCGTGTTATAACATTTAGGGGTTAGGGTTAAAAAGAAAATTAGGATTCTTAATCAATAGGGAAATCTTATATTTAATGGTTTAATTGCGATTTCGTATTACATAAAGTAATTAGGGTTCAAGTTATTCATTTTGGTTACTTTAATTACGATTTGTGTGTATGTATTAACTGTCTTTGTGTGTATTCACAGATGGAGTCGAGCATTACATTTCATATTCATCACGGTGGCGACTTTGCTGGAAGAGAATGGTGTAAAATGCTACAAAAGAGATAAGGTCGAGCCTCTTTTATATAATCAGAGTTCTTTGTCTATTCACATGTTTGAGAATTACATTAGAAATGATCTTGGTTATAAGGAGTTTAAGATATATTGGCACAAGCCCGGTCCTTTATTTAATGATTGTAATTGTAAATTGTTGTGGAATGATCATAGTATAAAACAATTGTGTAATTATGGTAAGAAAAAATTCATTAAACCAAACTATTACTAACATATTTTCAATTATAATAATATGTCACATTAAAATTTAGAAAAGCAGTGAACCAACAAATATATAATCTTTAATAAATTTAAAAAATTAAAAATATCATAATAAAAATATAATATAAATTGAAAAAAGTAAATATAAATAATAAATATGTACTATAAACTTCAATAATTATTCAAAATTAGTAAAATTGAAACCAATTAGGACAACATTTTAAGAAAATTCAAAAAATTAAAAAAAAATTAAAAAATTATTTGAATAATTTATAAAGTATCCTGTGACTAGTATTTATTTTAAAGAAAAAAACAGGAAGGAGGAGAGGTTAGAAGAGTAAGATGATTATTACATGAAATCAAAGACAGTGTGTTTGTTAGAACATTATACGGATAAAGTACGAAGAAGAGGGAAAAGTAGAGTTTATTATATAATAAAATTTGTTTACAAATATAATAAATGATGGGTTTATATAGTGAAATAATTATTAAAAAAATTATATTTTATTAAAAAAGTTATTACAATAATAAAAATATATAATAATAATAATGTTATACATGTTACTCATTCCGTCCCAAAAAACTTGTTCATTTTGACTTTTACATTATTTATTATAAGTAGTTGACTACTAATTTATGCATAATTTATAAGATAAAATATAGTCATGAGTAATTTTATTTGATTCGTATTTGTGAGTATTTTAATATAGTGAAACTTTTATATTTAATATCAATACGAAATTAAAAATAATATTAAAAATAATATAAAATTAAAAATATTAACGATTAAATATATACGCCTGCAAACGTATTCAATTCGAATATGAAAGATTTTTAGGGACCGAGTGAATAACAAATATAACAGTCATTCGTGTCTGGGGTTTCACGTGATGTTCCATCATGATTAACACTTTGACGTAACAATTCTTACAAATCAACTAGGCATACATAGCTGTTTGATTACAAGGTTTCATAAAGTGTTTATACAATATTCCTATAATTCTCACGCTTCACATTATTTAAAGTTTGTATTTATGTAAATTATGTTTTCCGGCATCGCTCTAACTAATTCAATGAACTTGGAACAAAATGAAACACGAATAATAAATGGATAACACGAAATATTGATTTGAACACTAATTTAAATTGCAAAACTGATCATTTTTTAAAATTCAGTTTAGCAATAAAATTGTGATAATCAAGATATACATTCTTATTGACAGAGTTCGAAATTCGAATATAGAAAAAAAGATGATGAGGTACAGCCCGGAAAGCAAAGGAAGAAAGGTCGAGCAAAAGTGTTCGAAAAGAAGGGAATGTAATTCGATTTTGGTAACTATCGTGCATTAGCTACTTCGCTTTTGATGGTTCTTTCTTTGCATGCATTCTGTCGGCACCACACTATTTAAAATGCACGGCACATATGATCAGTACATGTGTATATAAATATTAAGTTGATTAAATTTTATAGATTGTTTTCTAGTTAATAATTTAATGTTATCATTTTTAGATAGAATTAGACAAAAAAATGATTATTATAAATACTAGCCGATAATCCGTGCGAAGCACGGATCGTGATCAATTATCATAAATTTATATTTTTTTAAAATAAAATTATGTATTATATTATTTCGATTAAATAATTTAATAACATTTATTTACTTTGATACTAATATTTTTTTAAAAACCCATGTTTCAGTTGATCGTAATTTAATTATTAATAATACTTATAGGATCTGGATTAAGAATAACCAAATACTAAAAGGGAATTGGAAAACCATTATATATTATTATGAAATATATGTAAGAGTTCTTAGGTTCTCCGCTTAAAGATTCTCCAAGGATCGTGATTCATGATCCCCTTATAAAATATTTATTTTTATGAAATATATATAAGAGTTCTTAAATTCTTTGTTTAAGAATATATTATTATGGTTTAAGAATTATCCAAGGATCATGATTCATGACCCCTTATAAATATTTATTATTATGAAATATATGTAAGAGTTCTTAGGTTCTTTGTTTAAGGATTCTTTAAGGAACATGACCCTTCTTTATAATTGATTATAATATATGTTAATCATCGTAAAAGTATAGTGGTGGGGTAATATAAGAGTTGCAGTATTATTAATTGTACCTATTAGTAATCTTTATAGATACTTTTTAAATCATTGTTAATGGAGTTCAAGTTGTATATAGTACTATATACTCAATTAAATTAACTTTATCATTAAATCAATTAATATTTAATATTATTTTTTTTAATTATTTATAATTGATTATAATATATGTCGACTACCTTAAATGTATTAAGATCTCATAATATAAAAGTACTATATAACTTCATTATTAAATTAAATTAATTATTAATATTAATATTTTAATCAATTACCTTAAAAGTACAGAGATCTCATAATATAAGAGTAATATATAATTTCATTGTTAAATTAAATTAATATTTAATTTTAATTAATCAAATTAATTTAATATTTAGTGGCATATGATATACATGCCATACGGTTGTATACATGGATATTAATAGGAGGAAATTTTTACTTTTAATAAAGAGTATAAATTTTGTGTTTACTACCTACAAATGTATGCAGACTACGCATTAATATATATAAATAAAGAAAAATCACGACAACATGTCAAATTTAAGAAACAAAAATTTATTATATTTCATTTAATGTTACTATTTCTTTTAGTGATCTTTTAATGTTACTATAGTAAATCCTCTATTTTTTTTTTATTTTTTTGTGATAAGCGGAAGGGAAATGCACCATTCCTTTGAATTTTATTAACAAATTTACGTATAAGCTTAAAACTAATATTTTTCTAGAAACAACACAGGTTGCCAGTTGCCACTAAGCTGGTACGTTACAACTTAAAAGTATGATCGTAGCGTAAGTTGCGTGCACGGTGCTAAATGACTAGTTGTACCATGGCTTTCGGAATTGCTTGAGCTGTTGACCACTAATTTTAGACATCTGATCTACGTTTAACTCAGCTTGTAAGGATGAGTAATTATAAGGATGTTGATTTGTGATGTTGTATTCAAAATGGACGTTTATGACCGTACCAACTTGTATGTGTGAATTGTGATCCTCTTTTCTAATCAGACGTTTATGTTTTGTCTGAATTCGGATTTTATTCGAATTTTTGTAATTCAGATTTTTATTCGAAATTTTAGGATATCAAATCGGATCGAATTTGATGACAAATAAAAAATTTATATAAAATTTATGATCGCATCAAATAAATCGAATTCTGAATCAAATTTGGAAATTTGAACTTTTTGAAGATATGACTTTTTGTCACTCCTGCGAAAATTGAAGATAATCCTGTCAGATTCTCAGTCATTCAGATGCACAACTTATTAATTTTGTCATCAAAACCATGATTACTATGAAGATAAAACTTAACTTCAAAGAGAGATATATGAAGCACGAGTTTCTTGTGATAGGTTATAAAATTTATTTAACATTATAATTATGTTTTTATATAATTCTTATTTTTAAAATTTTTTTAATTTTAATTTAATATAAATTTATATAATGATATGCATGGTTTAAAATTTATTTTGTAAAATTCTAAATTAAAAATGTCGTTGACGGGTTCGAACTTTGAATTTTTAGTAAATTATTTTAATCATATAATATATCTTATTATTAGATCTAACGATTCTTATTTATTACTAAAAATAATGATTTGAATATATGGTGAGATATTTTGGGGTGTATATTAGTGATCGCTAGATTAATTTTAAATTAAAAAGTAACGTGTTTTAATTACAAAAATTACTACTAAAAATAATTACGGAAAGATATGGTGTGATATTTTGGATATATATTAATTATTGTAATATTAGTTTTAAATTAAATGGTAAATTGTTTTAATTAGAAGTAAAATCTTTAGAAAAAATGGGTAATTGAGTTGTTGGAGCAGAAAAAAGAGTCCAAGTAGAAGTTCAATGTGGATTAAGGAATTTTAATCGAAATATAATTACGTTAACATTAGTAATTATCTTTTTGAGTTGTTTTTGTAAATTAATTATTTATTTTAATAATTAGGATAACCAAACCCAAAATCAAAACTTTCAATATTTCGGCTTTATTATAATAGTATAGATATTATACGAAATACGTATACAAGCATTTCATATGTATAATAGTCCAAGCTATGTTATTCGAAGGAATTAAACTTTAGTCTCCAAGTTTACTTACACATTACTTTACCACTAGACCACTAAGACACATCTATACTACTATATAAAAGTCGAAACATTAAAAGTTTGGTTGTCCGGTTGGTCGGTACCTATTGATTTTACTTATTTACCCTTACTCAATTACAGATAAAATTCATCCTACTAACTAATCAATTTCTAAACATATTACCTTTTCTATTTTTCAATAACTAAATAATTTCCTTTTTTATGTAAAATGCAATATTTTACATTTTATCTAACTAAAATTTATTTTCACATTGCCTTTCTATTTTCTCTAACTAAAATTTCTCATTTTCCAATTATATCACGGGCAGTTCTATTTAATACAATAAACTAATAATATTATAATATTATTAAGTCTCACAGGAGTGTAGACTCTGCTTCTATTAAGTCTCACTCATCACTTGGAACCCACACGAGAGAGGACATAGAACACATACCACAAACACACACCACACGGCATAGACCTACACTGCTTACCTCGAACACTGATTATAAGCAGAGACTTCGATACAGTCTTATTGGGAAGACACACACAGTAGACATAGAAGCAAATATACAGGGAAAACTCTTGGCAGTGGGTATCAATTTCATAGAAGTTAAGACCATTAACCCTATTAAATTCCTAGTAATTTTCGCAGATAAAGAAGCTTTCGACAACTTCGAAACCAATATGGTCTCTACTATATTCCAGAGTGTCAATTTCACACTTGTAGAGGATATTGTCTCCTCTAGAGTTGCTTGTCTCACCATACTAGGACTACCCATACACTCCTGGACCACACACAACATTAACTTGATTATCAGTAACCAACCCAAACCAAACCAAACATACCCAGTATATCCCGCTCAGAGCAGGGTCTGGGGAGGGTAGGTTGTACGCAGACCATGCCCCCACTTTTTAGGGTAGGGAGACTGTTTCCGTGAAGACCCTTGGCTATGTGCACGACATATACGGTGTGTGATATATACAAAGGAATCTAAAGGATATGCGACAACGTTCACAGCAATACCTGAGCCCATGGCTTTCTCCACACGGGACTTACCTACCATGCCCCTAGATACCACCAAGCGAAGCTCCCTGCACCTGCACAACCGGGAAACATATGATAATAAAAATAATAAATGAAAATGGAAAACGATATCGGAAAAAGCCAAACTCCTATGATATGGTCATCCGAGACAACCCAACTCTGAGGTTCTCCACTACAGAGCCGTCCCCTAGAAGAGAGTCCACCACTCTGATTTGCCGCCTCCACGAACACCTGTCAGCGGTCATGGTCTCACTTAGGTTCATAGCCTTCAAATCCAACTTAAGCTGCTCTTCCCATGACCTCCTCGGTATGCCTCTCCTCTTCACCCCAACAACCGAAAGACTCTCGACCCTTCGTACTGGGGCTTCCGGCCGCCTCTTACGGACGTGGCCGAACCATTTCAACCTCCCTTACCTAACTTTCGCAGAAAGAGGCGCCACTTCGAGCTCGGTCCTGAACACCCTATTAGGGATTCTATCTAGCATCGTGCGGCCACACGACCACCGCAACATCCTCATTTCAGCTGCTTCCAACGTACTTTCGTGGGTCTTCTTCGCTGCCCAGCACTCAGAACCATATAACATCGCAGGCCGGATAGCCACTCTATAGAATCTCCCTTTCAACTTTAAAGGAACCTTCTTGTCGCACATCACCCCTGACGCTGCCCTCCACCTTAGCCACCCAGCATTGATACGATGCTTGACATCGTCTTCAACCTCACCTTCCTTCTGGATGATCGACCCCAGATACTTGAACTTATCCGTACACGGGACGATCTGATCTTCGATCTTAACCTCCACCCCTTCGTCGATGGCCTCGCCACTAAAGTTGCACCAGAGATACTCGGTTTTAGTTCTACTCACCCGTAAGCCTTGTGACTCCAAAGTTGATCTCCATAGTTCCAACTTCTCGTTGACCTCCCCCTTGACTCCGCCACTAGCACAATATCGTCAGCGAAGAGCATGCACCACGGGACGGCGTCTTGGATCCCGCGTGACATGACATCCAGGATAAGTGCGAAAAGAAGAGGACTAAGGGCCGATCCCTGATGAATCCCAATCTCCACAGGGAAGAAACGTGAGTCACCCACTAGGGTCCGGACGCAAGAACTAGCTTGGGAGTACATGTCTTGAATCACTCTTACGTACGACGACGATACACTCCGCTCTACGAGGGTCTTCCATATCGCTTCCCGAGATCAATGAACACCATATGGAGGTCTTTGCGGCGCTCCCTGAACTTCTCCATAAGGCGTCTGACGAGATGAATGGCCTCGGTCGTCGATCTCCCCGTCATAAAACCAAATTGATTCTCTGAGATTTCAACTTCTCTTCTAATCCGGCCTTCTACCACTCTCTCCCAGAGTTTCATAGTATGGCTGAGTAATTTAATACCCCGATAGTTACTACAACTCTGAGCATCTCCTTTGTTCTTGAAAAAAGGAACTACAACACTACGCCTCCATTCTGCTGGAATCTTAGCACCCAAGAGTAGATCATTGAACTGATTTACTAGCCATTGAACGCTAACTTCGCCAAGACAAATCCACACCTCGATTGGGATCTGATCCGGACCCACCGCCTTCCCTTTCGCCATCTTACGAATGGCCCCCTTGACCTCGTCCTCGCTGATACGCTCACATGGAGACGAGGGGGGGATCTCTAGTTCCCCACCGGCCCAACTCCTCTTATTCTCATTGAAAAGGCTATGGAAGTACGAACTCCACCTCTCCTTAATAGCGTCTTCATTTCGTAACACTCGGTGTGAATCATCCTTTATAAACTTAACAGCACCCAGGTCGCGCCGCCCTCTCTCCCTAGCTTTAGCTAGTTTAAAGATAGCATTCGTTCCTTCCTTGGTGTCCAGGCGCTTGTACAACCCCTCATAGGCTTCCCCTTTGGCTTTCGCCACGGCTTTCTTTGCCTCCCGTCTCGCCACCTTGTACGCTTCCATCTTCCGACTCCTCTCCGCCCCTGCACTCATTGATAAAAGCTCTTTAAAGAGCGCACGTTTAGCCTTAACTTTCGTTTGAACCTCCACGTTCCACCACCATGACTCCTTATGGCTCCTGAACCTACCTGAGGAAATCCCCACCACTTTCTCGGCCACACACCGAATGTCCTTCGCCATTCTGGTCCACCTACAGTTAGCATCTCCATCACGAGCAAAACTACCTTCGATGACCAGAGACTCCCTGAATTTGACCGCCTTCTCGCCCTTCAGATCTTTCCACAGGATTCTCAGTCTGAACTCTCTCGACCTGCGGATAACTCGACCCCCCATGGTCAGATCCATGGCCAACAGCCGGTGCTGGGATGCACACGCCTCACTCCGGAACACCTTGCAATCCATGCACGTCCTGACATCCCGACTGCGCATAAGTAGGTAGTCAATCTAAGTGAAGTTTCCCCCGCTACTAAAGGTGATGAGGTGCTCCTCCCTCTTCTGAAAAACAGAATTCACGATTACCAACTCCTGGGCAGTAGCAAAGTCCAACAAGGCTGACCCACCCACATTCCTGGTTCCGAAGCCAAAACCGCCATGAGCGCTGGTGTAGCCATCTGCCCTCTCACCAATGTGACCATTGAAATCGCCACCCAGCACTAAGAATTGGTCGTTAGGAATACTGCCAACCAACTCATCTAAGCAGACCCAGAACGCCTCCTTCTCAGAATCGCTCAAACCGACTTGAGGTGCATACGCACACACCACGTTCACCACCTTCTCCCCAACCATAACCCTGACGGACATGATCCTGTCGTTGCACCTCTTCACTTCCACAACGTTGTCTTTAAGATCCTCCGCCAAAAGAATACCCACTCCGTTCCTCGAGTTGGCACCACAATTTATACCCGTTCGCTACTCTGGAATTAGCCCCCTTCCACCTAGTCTCTTGGAAACATGCCACATCCACTCTCCGCTTCTTCAGCACGTCCACTAGCTCCAACAGTTTACCTGACAAGGTACCTACATTCAAACTGCCAACACGCAAACTACGCGACATCGAAAAAAAAAAGTCCAGAGATAATAACGAAATAAAACGAACACACTAACAACACAAATGGGGATATAAAAACAAAATATAAAAACAAATAGGAAAACAGAGTGAGGTGAGGAGAAAAAAATTGGTGAAAACAAAGGGTTGAGGGGGGGTTACGGCGGGGGGTTGGGCTGAAAAGGGTGGGGACGAATAGTAAGGGGTGAAAGGCGGAGAAGATGTCGGTGAAGCCGTGAGAGAATGTGAGAAGGTCGAGAGTGATAGAGAGATCAAGAGAGAGTCGAAGAGATTGGAGAGATTGAGAAGAGAGAGGAGAGGCGGGGAGAGGATGAGAGATAGAGAGAGAGAGAGAGAGAGAGAGAGAGAGAGAGAGAGGGAGAGAGAGAGAAGAGGGAGAGAGATGAGCTGAGAGATAGAGGTGACAACATACACCACAACGATTCGGAGATCAGCTACTACTCTTCCAATATTCTCATAGAGACTTGCTCAGCTAAACCCATTGAAGACACCATAGAAGTGGAGATTGAAGGGAGGCCATTTAAGGTTACACTGCAGGAAACACAACTGGTATGCCCTAATCAGGTTTACTGTAATCAGGCAACTTCTGACTCGACATCTAATAGCAGTAAAGGGGATGAGTGTTACCAACAGCAAAACTGTGAGAATTCAACATTTGAGGAAGGAGAACCGCACAACTATATCTCTCCCATTATTGTCCCTCCATCATACACCAACCGAGACTTATTGGGGGAGGTTAAGGACCTAGAACAAGCAACAGATTTATTAGCTGATAATATTCCCAATGACCCCCCTGGGGGAGTGTACATGCCCAGCCATAGTGCAATACCACACTAATTACCCTTTCAAACATCGGCAGAGATGATGCTAGTCTAGAGACATCACCTATACACAGAGCTAAGTCTTATACAACATACTATAATCAATACAGAGAAATATCATCAAGCAGTCCATCAGTAACCAGTAACAACTCCACACACTACTCTGCAGAAGCATTACATGTAGCTGATGCCATCCAACCCATCCACAAACACATACAATTGGGACTTTGTAAAAGACTTTTTGGTCTGCACATTAGGAGAGGTAGAGGTAGACCACGGAAATTTCAGATGTCCACAACAAAGAGTAAAACCAAGGCATACAAACATAAACCAACAAAGAAAGCCCCCTTGGATGACACAGCTACTTCTAATCTGAACTGCACAACAAACCGGGTGAGCAGCCACAAAATACTTGTCAACACATTTTGCCCTACGATCATCAGGGAGATAAAACTATGCTCGCATACAACAAACTCTCAGATGCTATGGACATGGGACTAGAGCCAATAGAGGACCCGGATAGAACTATAGAAAAGATCCTGGCAGCAATCTAACTGCTCACACTACACACACTATTATTCTTTTCTCATGAAGATTTTCTCAGGAATGACTTGGAATGTTAGAGGCTGCAACAACATTACCAATAGGGGAAATATTAAATCCCTCATTGACACAAACAACATTAACTTCCTCTATCAACAAGAGACCAAATGCACAAGCTGGGATTACAAAAAAAGTATCTCTATCTGGGATGTGGATACACATGACTGGATTATTGCTCCATTACAGGGTTCCTCAGGTGGACTTGCTACTTCGTGGGACAAACAGCGCTTTACACACATCAATCACATTATTTCTAAAAATTGGATCTACTTTAAAGGTAGAACGAATCACAAAAATCACTTCTTCATATGCATTAACATATACGCTCCTCAGGACACTGCAGAGAAACATTCCATCTGGGATCAACTTAGCAACAAATTAACTGCTGATAGTGATACCCCCATATGTATCATGGGTGATTTTAATAGTGTCCGTGAAGATGTGGATCGAATAAATTGTGCACATAGCCACTTGTGAAAGTGTTTGTCCTAAATCCAATCATGTATGATGAGTTAGGAAGAACTTTCTTGTATTCTTATTTGATTTCATTAATATTAATAAAAGACTTGTTTTGATTTTATTACGGGCTTTATCTATTTCAAGTGTGTTAAATAAGATGTTCCATAGTTTAGAGTAAAGCTTCTAGAATTATAATGAGATTGTAATAGTGAGATCTAGAAGATGATAACTCTAGACTTAAATAGTTCCTGATCATAGGATAACTAATCGGAAGTTATTGAATCCGCAAAGATTGGTACAAACTATTCTTGCTCCTTTCAGGTGGATGCCTGTTCTCATAGGCATTTGTGTGGTGACACTATAGCTAGTATGTAGGTGTTTATTAGGGAATAAGTTCACTGAACATGACTCGATAAGTTGGACAACTAATGGAGTTTACTCACGTGTCAATAGTTGTTCACTGAATGATAGTTGTACAAGTGTCCTTAGACTTGAGATCGTTAAAGTTATCTTGTATATAATGAAATATGCTTTGGATTGGTCCTTAGTCTCAAGGACATCTATTACGTCTATTCTGGGCATAGGGATTTGTGTATGGAGATAGTTAATGACAGTAGAGGATCTACCCCTTCCAGTGTAAGAAGTGAATATCCTATGTTATTCTTTGTATGCGAGTTCTGGAATCTTTGGCCAAAGTGTATGAAATTAAAAAGGAGTTTCTAATTTGCATTAATATGAACTTTGCATTATGAATAAGAAATCATATGATTAAATTTGATAGGCTTGACACGAGATCCATGCCTTGTATTTAATCAGGATATTGTAGGGTAGAAGGAATTGATTGTACGGAAACTAGTCACTAACAGGTTCTTGGTATTCTAAGCAGTGAATTCATATTATCCGGATAATCGCGATATGTTGAGAAGCATCACTCACGATGTAGAATAAATATAATTAATCAGTTAATTATATTTAATGAATTACTGGAATTCATATAAATAATAAATAAAAGTTTACTATTATTTATTTCTACTACCGGCTTAATATTGAACCTACAGGGTCACACCATAAAAGAATACTTTCTTTGATGAAAAGATTTAAATTATGAGAGAGAGAATTATTTTCTAAATAGTTTAGAAAAGAAAATAATGAGTAAAATAGTTTTAATTATTATTAAAGCATTTTATAAGATGAAATATGGGGCTAATATATATATATATATATATATATATATATATATATATAAATAAAGATATATTATTATTAAACCCTATGAGAGCCCTATAAATAGAATGAGATAGTTCATTCTATATACACTTGGTTTTTGTGAAAAACCTAAAGCCTCCATCTCTCTCTCTCTCTCCCCAAACTCCATTTTTATAAAAACTTAGTTTTATTAAAAGCTTCATCGAAGGATCATTCTTGGTGGATACCGGTAGAGTGCTTCACACTCTGAGAAGCAACTGCTAGCAACCATCAATTTTAATTCGATTTTCAAGATATGGTTACGATTCCTCCGCTCTCTTGATTTTACATGTTTTTCTATATGTACGATACATGGTTTTTATGGAATAATTGTTATATCACGCTTCCGCTCATCCGTAAATTCCTTCAATGGTATCAGAGCCAGGTTCTGCATATAGAGATTCATATAAAAAAAATTAGATTTTTTTATGCATGTATGGATTTATTATGATTTTTGCAAATTTATTTAGATTTAATTATGAATTAATTCGAAATAATATTTGCATAAGATTTTGACCACTGATCTGGATTCTACAAGTGTTGTGGATCATCTAGGTATTTTGTTCATATTTTTGTGATGTGTAGATTATTTGTTATGAATTTTTTAAAATTGTTTTAATTAAAATTCATAAAATAATCATGCATGTGAATAATATGAAATTAAAATTTTCACAAGGATCCCTTTGCTTTTCTGGTAATATTGCTACTGCCTGATTTTCAGAAATCATGTCATTATAATTTTTTATTAATTTATTAATTAATTGTTAAATAATTTATTAATATTTAAATTATAAAGATAATAATAAAATTTATTAGAGTAGTATTATTTCTTGGCAGTTCTGTTTTTTTATAGTAATGGCAACAGTTACGACTACAAGAAAGTGCAACTGTAGTCTGATCGACAGAAAGAAAAAAAAATAAAAAATTCTGCCAGTTGCTGCTACTCGCGCGTGGTGCGTAACGGGGGAAAGGGGTATCGCGCATTTCTGGAATGCGTGACAGATCATAACGCATTTACGAAATGCGTTACACGTTGCGCATTAAAGAAATGCGTTACATATTGTTGCGCATTTATGAAATGCGTTACAGTTTTTCTGTCCGAATTAAATTTGAATTTTGGAGTTTCGTAACTCTGTTTTGGGCGTGCGATATATCGTTGGATTCGTTTTTCCGAGACGGATCTAATGGAGTGGTCAAATATTTTTTATATATAAAAGTTTTGAACTATTTATATTCCCGAAAGTGTTTTAAAGCATGTTTTAATTGTTTTAAATTGCTTTTTAAATACTATAATAAATTCATACATCATTATATCATTGTGTGACATGATATTACTTGCATGCTTAATTGTTTATTTAATTTTATATATGAGATATATGCCTTTGTTTACCATGCGATGATAGATTTAGGGGAACTTAAATTAAAATAAGGCGTGCTCTAGAAAATCTAGAATAGGAATCGTTTCTTGCCTTAACAATAATATTATGAATACAATCATGAGATTCCTGTGTTTGTGAAACACGTAATTAAATATGAATTTTCAATATTGAGAGAAAGGATGATTCTGTCGAAAACGGATTTCGATATGTAAGAAAGGGGTATTAAGTGACGCCTCTTGACAATGCTCCCCCCGATCTGGGAATTATCCAATTATCGATTATTGATTTGAAATATTTAATTTAAAAGGAAGAATCTCTTTATAATATGATTATGATTGTAACATAATATAATCCCTCTAAAATTAAATAATATCAAGTAGTAATTAGCCAAAGACACAACGGGCTTGTGTCGGTCACAGCCTTCCAACATGGTAGAAAGTAGTTCTTATTTTTGAATCATTGTCGTTTCGTGCTACAGTCGAGGGCTTTGATTTCAAAATTAGAAATACTTGTCTATTACATAGAGATGTGTACAATGAATTAGAATCTAATGGTCGTTACGTGCTACAGCTGTGGGTCGTTGGAGACTAATTCAGTTGTACTAAATGTTGGGTTAGACTTGACTTAGAATATTGAGTTTGTCGTGCTACAGCCGTGACTCAATTATTCAAGAGGCTAAAGTTTTATTAGGGAATATCATAAGATGTAATTGACAAGAGTTGTCTACCTATTGAACATCACATGGCGTTTCGTGCTACAGCCGAGATTGTGTGATGGAATGTAAGATCCCTATTCCCACTAGCATTATGAATGCATAATTTTTCACTTAGGGGGTTGTATAAATTAGATAAACTAGTGGGAATCACTTATGAATAAAGACCCGATTCATATAGTGTTTTAAAATGAAATTGAATATTTGCTAAGTTTTGTTATGTGTTTATCATTTACAGATTTACTATATACATTATGTCTTCTGCACTATCACTCCAGAGCATACTAGATGCTCACAAATTGACTGGTCCTAATTATGCTGACTGGCTTCGGAACTTGAGAATTGTTCTCAGGGTTGAGAAGATGGAATATGTGTTTGACTCACCTAAGCCTACTGAACCTGCTGACGATGCACATAATGATGAACATGTTGTGTATCGTAAGTGGATAGATGATGGAGATGTTGCTCAATGTATCATGCTAGCTTCCATGAACATTGAGCTACAGAAGCAGCATGAGCATATGGATTCTCACACTATCCTAACGCATCTACAAGAGTTGTATGATGTGGCAGGGAGGACAGCTCGATATGAGATATCGAAGGAGCTGTTCCGTTGTAGGATGTCTGAGGGATCATCTGTGAATGACCATGTACTTAAGATGATCAATTTGATTGAACGTCTTGGACAACTTGGTTTTGCCATGGATAGGGATCTAAGTCAAGACTTGGTCTTGCAATCACTTCCCGGTTCGTTTTCGCAGTTTGTTGTGAACTTTCACATGAATAAGTTGGATGTCAGCCTGGATGAACTCCACAACATGTTGAAGACTGCGGAATCGAATTTTCCCTCTAAGAAGAGTTCTGTTCTTCTAATTGGTGAAGGTTCCAATCCTAAGAAAAGGAAGAGAACCCTCCCAAGAAAAAGAAAGTAGGTAAGGAAAAGCCGGTTCCACCAAAAGCTGAAGACCCCAAGAGCAAAGTTGTTTGCTTTCACTGTAACAAGGTGGGGCATTGGTAGAGGAACTACAAGGTTTACCTTGCAGAATTGAAGAAGAAGAAGGGTAGTGACACTGCCGCTTCTGATTCAGGTATGTTCATGATTGAAGTGAATATGTCATTAAATCAAATTTCTACTTGGGTATTAGATACCGCCTGTGGTTCTCACATTTGCAATTCATTACAGGGACTAAGGAGAAGTAGGACTCTTGAGGAAGAGGAGGTGATTCTACGGATGGGAAATGGAGCAAGAGTTGCTGCTGAAGCTGTAGGATCATTTGATTTACATATGCCTACGGGCAAGACTATTATTTTAAATAATTGTTATTTTGTTCCCTCGATTGTGAGGAATATTATTTCTATTCCCATGTTAGACTTGGCTGGATTTTCGTTTGTTATTCAGAATAATAAATGTTCAATTCTTAGAGATAGCG
Organism: Saposhnikovia divaricata; assembly: GCA_036435485.1. Lineage (NCBI taxonomy): Eukaryota > Viridiplantae > Streptophyta > Magnoliopsida > Apiales > Apiaceae > Saposhnikovia > Saposhnikovia divaricata. The sequence continues at coordinate 78,868,812 of CM071599.1, forward strand.
TTCTTTATGGTAGTGGTATTTTAAATAATGGTCTGTATGTATGTGACGTAGAACATGATTTACTACAAATTGAACATACTAATAAAAGGAAAAGGGATGATGAAAATCTCACCTATTTTTGGCACTGCAGACTTGGTCATATTACTGAATACACTGGCGGAACTAGGGGGGGGCTAGCCCCGGCGCTAGCCCCGGTCGAACCGAAAATATTAAGTAAAATTTTTTTTTCAGCCCGGGGTAAATTTTGAAAATGACTATATATATTTTTTAATAGCCTAGGTTAAATTTTGAAATTTAGAATTTCAAGCCTTGGCCAAGCCAATAACTTCACACAATCTCATCCAAATTCATAGAATAAGAGATTCACAACTTTATAAAGGTAGTTCTTTAATTATTTTTTCTTATTTTTTTTGATATAAGTCAAGATGAAGTAATGATTTCGAACTATAAAAAAAAAATTTCGCGCTTCGCGCGGGATCCGAACTACAAATTTTTTTTTCGCGCTTCGCGCGAGAGCCAACACATTTTTCAGCCCCCCCTGCAAATCAATCCTGGTTCCGCCACTGACTGAATATAGACTTCGGACATTGCATAAGGAAGGGTTACTTGAACCTTTTGATTTTGAATCATATCCTACATACGAGTCTTGTCTATTGGGTAAAATGACCAAATCTCCATTTAGTGGACATGAAGAGAGGGCTACAGATTTTCTAGGATTGGTACACACAGATGTATGTGGACCAATGTCTACGCAAGCCATGGGTAGTTTTTCGTACTTCATTACTTTCATAGATGATCGATCTAGATTCGGATATGTGTATTTAATGAAACACAAGTCTGAAGCCATTGAAAAGTTCAAAGAATTTAAGAATGAAGTGGAGAAACAAACCAAACATAGTATTAAAACCCTACGATCAGATCGAGGTGGTGAATACTTGAATGGAGAGTTTCTAGATTATCTCAAAGAAAATGGTATAGTCTCTTAATAGACTCCTCCATATACTACACAGTTGAATGGAGTATCTGAAAGGAGAAATCGAACTTTGTTAGACATGGTTCGGTCCATGATGAGCTATGCAGATCTTCCAGTATTCCTTTGGGGTTATGCATTGGAAACCTCAGCATATTTACTGAATAAGGTGCCTTCCAAATCTATTCCTCAAACTCCATATGAGATATGGAAAGGAAGGAAACCGATTCTTAAACACGTTAAGATTTGGGGATGTCCAACTTATGTCAAGAAAGTTGACCCTGATAGGCTGGAATCTCGATCCGTAAAATGTAGTTTTGTGGGATATCCTAAAGAGACTTTAGGGTATTACTTTTACACCGATCATAGTGTATTTGTCTCCAGACATGCTACCTTCTTGGAAAAACAGTTTATCCTTGAAGGAAACAGTGGGAGCAAAATAGATCTTAATGAAGTTCAAGAAACACAAACTACTATGGTTCAAGAGGAAACACCTGTTCAGACTGAACAACCTTCTGTGGTACAGCCCATTCGTAGGTCAGAGAGAGTGTCTCGCCAACCTGAGAGGTATTATGACCTTGTCATTGAGAATGACAATGAGTTGTCAATCATTGATGATGACGACCCTATGACCTATATGAGGCTATGAGTAGTGTTGACTCAGAGAAATGGCAGAGTGTAAGAACCCAGATTTTTGATAGAATTAAAACTTTTTAGTATGTAATAATATGGGAATGAATAGTGGTTATGACTGCGATGTAACGAATGTCTATTAAATGAATGGAATGGATTTGAATTCAATTATTTACATGTCATGCAGAATACTTTTGGTTGACGGCATAGGTAAGAATGATCTATCTCCTAAGGATATAAGTATATTACTTCAAGTAAGATTATTCTTGTGTCATCCAAATCAATATCTATTATAAGTCCAGCGGTTCCGTAAAAAGGTTAAGAAGCACTCGAGAGTGAACCAGGTTCATTTTCCTAATTATAGGAATTAAATAAAAATAAGTGATGAATAGTGATTTTGGTGGAATTTGGAATATTATTATAATAATGATATACCCGGTATTCGGAACGGATTTCTGAGTTCGTATTAGTGATCCAGGAAGAAAATAAGTGTATGTAAAAGCCGTCGGATTCAGAAAAAGAGCACTTTTATTTTCTCCGAGATTTCCCTGGACACTACAAGACTTAAGGAGTTATAAAAGGGAATTAAGTAATTTAAATTCGAGAAGTATTAAGTAAGATGAAGAATAGTATTAGAAATATTAAGAAGGTTTTCGGTAAAACCCTAACTAGAAACGAATGAGTTATTCCCTCGAACGATCAACGAACAAGCAAGGAAATTGAGTAATACCCGGACAAAGGAACGAATAAATAACCAAGAGACAAACAAGTGCAATTGGTGGGAAAAGGAGAAACCCAAGTAACATCATTATAAGTCAACTACAAGATGAGTGGTGTAATTGCATTCTTGCAAAAATGGAGTTGTTTGTTGTAGTGCCAACACTTGGCCCAATGAGGAAGCAACAAGTGGCACCATTGGATTGCCAACAACACATTAAAAGAGATGCATCCATTATATATGCAAGGGTTATACATGTATTAGCCATAAATCACCAAAACAAAACAAACCACCACCATTTTTCTCCATTTCTTCATAAAAATCTGCCCATTCTTAGCTAATTGGAAGTCCAACTTCCAACCATCACTTGTTCTTCAAATTTTTATGGTAAGTACTACATATCATGGTAATGATCTCCTAGAAATTTCAGCTTCAAATTCATCTTTTATCATTTTCAAATAAATCATCAAAGATGATGATGAATAGTGTTCTTCATAAACTAACTTTTATTTCTTGATTTCTTTTGATTATTCAAGCTATACTAAGGCTAGATAAGGGCTAAACAAGGCTTGATAAGTTCATACATACACCAAGGAAGGTATACCACTCTTGAAAACCAAGCTCTTAGTTTAAGTTTTGGTATTTTAGATGAGTTATATGGATTTAATGCATGTTTAGGACCTTAAGATTATGATTGAGATTTATTAAATGTGAAATTAGTTTAGATGAACGGAAAGACATTGCTTGGTCTTAGTTCATGGTTGAATAACATGTAAATGTTGTTTAGAGTGGAAACTATGATTATTGGATGGTTTGAAATTTGGAAATCATGTAAACATAGCCGTCGTAATGCCCGATTGTCGTTAGCCTTAAGAAACCGTGATTAGCAGTAGCATGAACACACTGTCCAGTCTCGGATTTTGCCATGAAAGGCTAGATTATGTTATAAGCTTCGTTTTGATATAAAGATCACGTGAAACGGACTTACGGTTTAGGATTTATGACTAAATTACTAAAAGTAGTTCGAATCCGTAAAGAAAAGTTCGTAACTGAAATTGAACCCTCGTAAGCAATGTAACGTCATGGCAAATCTTGGTAAATAAATACTAGGGGTAAGAAGGAAGGTGTGAAAGAAAACCGTATGTCAAAAAGAGCATTTTTCGATTTATTAAAAATGTTCGAGTCAAGGTTAAACGCGAACGAACCCCTAAAAGACGACTCTTTTGTAACTTTGGTAAAACACTTAGAAAACGGGCGATAAAACTCGGAGTATAAGATTGGTTCGTAACGATCAACCTTAGAACTCGTATGACTCAAGTATGTCCCAAGTATAAGTGCAGTGACATGTCGTATTAACGAACGAATGTCGGGTCGGATCAGTGATAATAAGTAATCCACTAATAGGGGTATAACGAGATAACTCGAGAACGTGTTTCGATTTAAGTATAACTTAACTTTTAATATGTTAAGTGATTAATCCCGAATGCCTTGGCTATTTATAGATCACCAGGCTGAACCGGGACCCGCTACCACTACCCCTTACCGTACTCGACTACCAGGCAAGTTTCAATTCCCTTCTTTTAGGCTGTTGTTGTGATTGAATAAATATATATATATGATTGCTGATATACATATGCCATTGCATGCATGCCTACTTTCAAGTTGAATTGATATACTTGTTCCCTAAATGTTATTGTTGGCTTATAAGCTAGATAGTTATATATCAGTTATAAGCCGGTTATTATAAGACCCTCATAGAAGGGCGTATATATCTTATTAATCAAAAATAGACCGGGAGTCAATATTCCTTGATATATCGAGATTACCTCGGAAGAAGATATTTAAGTAAATATTTTCTATTATTTGGGCGACGAATATTATTTGAATATTCGTTCGAGACTAATTATTTTAACGATCCTTACTTCAAATAATTATTTGAACGTAACTATTCAACGAATAATATTTCTCAATATTCATTCAGAGTCGAATTGATTATCGACTATTATTTCGAATATTCTTCTAAAGATGAGACTATTAAATGAATATTATTTTGGATATTCTTTTAGATTATTATTTTAATAAATCAATATTACTTTTGAATATTCATTTAAGATATTAAATACTTGATGAATATTATTTTAATATTCATCTGAAGCTTGATTTAATTATCGAATATTATTTCGAATATTCCTTAAGGCTTGGATTACTAAATGAATATTACTTGATATTCATTTAGGATATTATTCATTAAATGAATATTACTTTTGAATATTCATTTAAATTCCTAATTAATCATGAATATTACCTTAAATATTCTTTTCAGGTCTTATTAATTAATGAATATTGTTTTGAATATTCATTTAAATATTTATTTATTCAATAAATATTCTCCTGATATTTCTTCATGGATTATTTTGAGAAATACTCTGATTAAAAATATTCTTTCATATTCCCAAATATTCTTTCAATATTTTAACTCAATAAATATTCTCTGAATATTTATTCCATACTTAGAATAATCTCGATAAGGTTAATCTTCTTCGATTATTACAGAGAATATTTCGAAGTCATATTATTATTAATCTTATATCAAGAAAGGTTCCCAGACATCATTCATCTTTGAGTCTATCTTCTTAATAATAAGGGAACCTTACTTGGAAAAATGTTATTTATCTTGTCGACTTCCCGGTCATAAAGTATTCCCTTCACCCGCAACTCGGGTGCCGTTGACTTATTAAGTCGTTGTTTACCTTCTCATCTTTCGAGGGGTAAGATTACTGGAACAAGTTGATATCCGTTACCAAGTAATAGCTTGGGAGTTATTGGTAAATTTTCCTTTCCAACTAGATACGACTACTTTGTGGAGTCTTATCAACAAGTATTATACTTGGGGAAAGGGGGACGAACGTTATATTCAGAATCATGAACTCTATTTGAACTAGGAGTCGTGTAAGAGGCCGAGTAGCGCCGGTCCATCCCCTTGGCCCAACCGTTGGCCGGGGAGAGCTAGCATGGCGGTATACAAGTAAAGCCGTCAGTTCTTCCTTCTACCGGTAGTAAATCTAAATTGAGCTGTACGATCTCGACTGATCATCAAGATTGGAACAGCGGGCGCGGTGAATACTCCATCATTGGTTCATCATCCAAATTCATTTATTTCCTGCAACATGATTACTGTTGGCAGAGTTGGAAAAGAGTCATAACTGGAATTGCAACCCTTTCTTGCAAGTTCCTCTTCTTATTATCGATAATAATATCTCGCTTACTTTGATGTAGCAGATATTTCTTCAAACAAATACTTTAAGTTACCTTGTAACTTCATCGTTCATATTATACTGGCATCATTTCCGTAAATGCATGGCATATGGTTTAAAAGATAGCTTTGAACTGTTTTAAATTATCGTTCAGTTATATATTTGTTGGTGGGCTTTCGCTCACCCTTGCTTTGTTTATATTATGTCACAACAACAGCTAGGACAGATGGCTCGCGTCAGGCGCACTCGGCGCAAGCAGGTTACCTGACCCACCGGACTACCCGCTGAGATGCTAGCCGCCATTGCTGAGGTAGCATAGTTAGACAGCTTTTGTTTCCTGTTTAACTATATGTATAATTAATGTAATCAACGGCAAAACTTTTAAACCTATGATGTTATCCTTTTGGGATTGTAATAACTTTTATTCGTAACCCTTTAATGTAAGACTTATTTCAATTTCATCTCTGGGACTATAACTGTTGTGTGCGTGAGTGGTAATTATTGTGGGGTCACAGCATGTGATTTATTTATTGTGGACTCAAGTCAAGTATTATGAATGGATGTAAGACCGTAACCACCAGATCCCTGACCCCGGATCTGGGGGTGTTACAGAGATGGTATCAGAGCAAGAGTTATATATCCCAAGAGATGATACGACGTTATATAATAATAAATTCAATAATATAATAAGAACCCTTGCCAGGTTCACCTAAAACCCTTACGGGAACTTTTTAAGTATCATGATAGTAACATAGTTCGTCTTGTGTAGGCGAGCGACTTGTCGGCCCAGGAGGCAGCTGCGAGACAGCATGATGAGGACATGTTCCGGACTAGGGACCCATACTATGAGCACTTGCCTGAGGATGATACTGAGCCTGAGGAGGAGGACGCTGAGGAGGTCCAGGTTGAGGCTGATACTGATGTGATCGAGTCTGAGGAGGAGGACCCTGAGGAGGTCCAGGATGATGCTGACACAGATGTTGTTGAGACTGAGGGGGAGGAGGACCCGGAGGGGATCCAGACAGGACAGGATGCTGAGTTAGTGGTTGAGGATGATGATTATTGGGTTATGACTGAGTTCAGGACTATGGGAGATGACACTGACATGACCACGGATCAGGTGGTGCCGGTGGATGAGGGTGTTGAGGGAGATATAGATGAGCCAGTGGTTGGTGCTGTAGGGAGTTCTGGACTTTTTGTGCCACTCCTCCCTGTTGAGAGAGCCCCTACCCCACCACCACTACCTGTGAGCCCCTACCCCGACGAGTTTGAGGAGCTTACCCCAGAGCCCCAGCAGACAGAGACTGCCGCTCCAGCTGAGCCATCCACCCCACCTCATGCCCCGATAGGAGGAGTCCCAGTATGTGTTCACAACTTGATTGTGAACGGGCTTTATAGAGAGTTGTCTGTGGCAGATGCCAGGTTGGCAGAGTCTAGGAGTGAGTTAGCAGCAGAGAGAGCCGCCCGGATGAGGGTGCAGGGCAGGAGGACTATCAGTGACAGAGTTGGGTATAGGGCTGTGACCCGCATCGAGCTGAGGGCTCGGGTGAGGGTGCGACAGTTGCCTACTGATGGGCATGGTAGGGTAGACAGAGCAGCGGCTGAGGAGGTTTTCCGCATCGCCATGGGGAGGGTTCGGAGGATGTTTCGTCGTGACGGCTGATTTCAGATGTAGTGATGCAGTGGTCTAGTTGTCTAGTCATGTACGGACATAGTGGTGCCGGCTTTTGTAGGGATGGTTTTCTTGTACTTATTTTCCCTTTTTGCAGACTAGACAGATAGACAGCATATTTCACTTTTGACTTGTTGTTGTTGTTAGGATGGTTGTACTTTAAACTATCGTTGTAACTCGGATGTTGTACCTTTTCGGTACCTGGTATATATTTGTTTCCATTTCAGTCATTACAATTTTGTTGGGAAGTGATCATGAGTTTATTAGCATATGTATTACTTTTCGATTAAGTTTCCATGAGATATAAAACTGTGGGATTTTAAAACCCAATCATGTAGAGAAATGTGCAAGGAAAAATCCTTTAAAACCGGTAAGTGAACCTAACGTATAATTTTCCAAATTTTCAGTAAAATGCCTCCAAGACGGATGGGCACTAGGGCTAACCCCCGCGAATCTACTGACCAAGAGAGTCACAACCAACACGAGGAAAACCGTGAAAGTAGTGAGGAACAAGATCAGGACTATAATGAGCAAGAAGATTCCCAGTATGGAGCAGAGGATGAACCCCTGTACTCTGAAGAATTTGAAAGGGAAATAGAGGGTGGAGAAACTGAAGTAGAACAGGAAGGGGAGAACCAGGGCGGAAACCCCATGGGCCAGTTTATGGATCTACTTAGGCAGAATTTGAACCAATACCCCCAACCACCACCAAGCAACAACACTTCAGTGGCAAATTCCTTTAGGGCCTTTAAGTCCCTTAAGCCCCCAGAGTTCCACGGATCGGCTGATCCCGTTGAGGCGAGGGCCTGGATCAAAGAAATGGAAAAGTCTTTTGAGATTCTGAGTATCAATGAGGCTCAGAAGACTGTTTTTGCTACTTACCTACTAAAGGGAGAGGCCAATTATTGGTGGGAAGCCAAGAAAAACATGGAGACTGATGCTGTCATAGCCTGGGAAAGGTTCAAACAATTATTCCTGGAGAAGTACTTCCCGAAGTTCATGAAAACCCAGATGGAACTTAAGTTCTTGGAACTGAAACAGAACAATATGTCAGTGGCTGACTATGAGGCTAAATTTACTGAGCTATCAAGATTTGTGCCAGAGTTTGTAGACACAGAAGAGAAGAAAGCTAACAGGTTTCAACAAGGGCTGAAACAGTGGATCCAGAATAGGGTGGCTGTTTTAGAGATTACAGATTATGCCACCTTGGTGCAGAAGGCAACCATTGTGGAGGCTGGTAGTGATCAGATGCAGAGAGAGAGAGAGAAAGGGGGGATAAAGAGAAAGCATGTTAGTATGGGCGGAAGATCCGCTGGAGGAAAACCCCCAACCAAGTTTAATCGAGGAGCGGTTTCCCTACCAGGGAGGAGTGTAGGGTTTAAACCATCTGCGAGTGTGAGTGTGAGCCAGGGCGGCCACCAATCAGGAATGTCCCGTTCCAACCCTTCTCGACCTCCATTGCCATTGTGTGCTACTTATGGGAAGAGGCACTCCGGGGTGTGCAACATGAAGCAGATAAACTGTTATAAGTGTGGGCGAGCTGGGCATTATGCTACCGCTTGCACCACGGTCATCCCTAACAGCACAACCTGTTTCCAGTGTGGACAGCGAGGGCACATGAGAAAGGATTGCCCAAAGAGCAAACCAGCAGCATCAGGAGCAAGCAAGGTTGCCTCAAATAGGCCACCAACTGCTAGGACTTTCAATATGTCAGTACAAGATGCCGTGAGGGACACAGATGTGATAGCAGGTACTTTTTCTCTTAATTCAGTCAGTGCAAATGTCTTATTTGATTCAGGAGCAACTAAGTCTTTTATATCTAGAGATTTTGCGCATAACTTGAAACTTAAAACCCAGCAACTAAGAGATTCCTTACAAGTAGAAATAGCTAATCAGGAAATCGTACCGGTTAATCAAATTCACCCCGATTGTAAGCTAGAAATAGGAGGACGATCCTTCTATGTCGATTTAATTCCTTTTAAGCTAGGGGAATTCGATGTCATTTTGGGTATGGATTGGTGGTCTCGCAATGATGCGCAGATAGATTGTAAAGGGAAAAAGGTTAAGTTGAAAACCCCAGGGAAGAAAGAAATAGTGTTTAAAGGGATGCGACAGACCCAGAAAATTCTGACCATGGCGCAAACCAAGAGATTGTTACGAAAAGGGAACGAGGCTTATTTAGCCTACGTTATAGATACTCAGAAGGAAGTGCCAAGATTGCAGGACATTGTGGTAGTTAATGAGTTCGAGGACGTGTTCCCACAAGATCTTCCTGGACTACCACCTGATAGGGTAATTGAGTTTGCCATCGAATTAGCCCCGGGGACGGCGCCAGTTTCGAAGGCCCCGTACCGACTAGCCCCAGTAGAAATGAAGGAGCTAGCTAAACAATTACAGGAATTGTTGGATAAGGGCATGATAAGGCCCAGTGTGTCGCCTTGGGGCGCACCAGTGTTGTTTGTTAAGAAAAAGGATGGAAGTATGAGGTTATGCATCGACTACAGAGAATTGAACAAGCTAACCATAAAGAATAAGTATCCATTGCCCAGGATAGACGATTTGTTTGACCAGCTAAGAGGAGCTGAATACTTCTCTAAGATTGATTTGAGAACGGGATATCACCAACTGAAGATCAAACCTGAAGATATCACGAAGACTGCATTCCGCACCAGATATGGACATTATGAGTTCTTAGTTATGTCGTTTGGATTGACCAACGCCCCAGCAGCCTTCATGGACCTAATGAATAGGGTGTTCAAGGAATATTTGGACAAATTCGTGATAGTTTTCATTGATGATATTCTCATCTACTCAAAGATAGAGGCAGTTTCAAATTGGGAACGACCAACCACCCCAACAGAGGTAAGGAGTTTCATCGGGTTAGCAGGATATTATAGACGATTTGTTCAAGATTTTGCAAAGATTGCAGCCCCGTTAACTCGACTTACCCGGAAAACTGAGAAATTTGAATGGACTGAAAAATGCGAGAAGAGTTTTCAAGAGCTGAAGAAGAGGTTGGTAACGGCCCCAGTATTGGCGTTGCCTGATGGAAAAGGAGATTTCGTGATTTACAGTGATGCTTCGCATAAAGGATTTGGATGCGTGCTTATGCAGCACGGTAAGGTAATAGCATATGCGTCAAGACAATTGAAGGATTATGAAGTCAGATATCCCACGCATGATCTAGAACTAGCAGCCATAGTCTTCGCTTTAAAGATTTGGAGACACTACCTGTATGGGGAAAAATGCGAGATTTACACAGACCATAAGAGCCTCAAATACATTTTCACTCAGAAAGAGCTTAACATGCGCCAGAGGAGGTGGTTAGAGTTAATCAAGGATTACGACTGTGAAATTCGATATCACCCGGGTAAAGCCAATGTGGTGGCTGACGCCCTTAGTCGGAAAGAGAAGCTCAAGATGATAACTTCAGAGAAAGAGCTAGTGAAGGATTTTAAGAAGTTGGAAATCGAGGTTAAGTTACCTGAAGAGGGCCAAGAAAAGTTGATGGAAATTAGAATCCAACCTCCATTGCTAGAAAAGATTAGACTGTGCCAGGAACGGATGATGGAGGAAGAAAAGAACTCCACAGAAGAGCTAATGACCGGGGAGGAAATTAAGTGCGAAAGAGACAAGGAAGGGATCATGAGGTACACGTACAGGATATGGATCCCAAATGATCAGGAACTCAAGGAAGAAATTCTATACGAGGCACACAACTCAGGATACTTAGTGCACCCCGGTAGCACCAAGATGTATAGAGATTTGGAAGAGTACTACTGGTGGCCCAACATGAAAAAGGACGTGGTAGAGTGGGTAAGCAAATGCTTGACCTGCCAGAAGGTGAAAGCGGAGCACCAAAGGCCTAGTGGACTTCTACACCCCTTGGAGATTCCCGAATGGAAATGGGAACATATAGCTATGGACTTCGTAGTAGGTTTACCAAGGACCAAAGCAAATCATGACGCCATATGGGTGATTATAGACCGACTAACAAAGTCAGCTCACTTTCTTCCTATCAATGAAAGGTACACGGTTGATAGACTTGTAGATATCTACCTCAAAGAGATAGTGGCGCGACATGGAGTCCTAGTCGCCATAGTATCTGACAGAGATCCCAGATTTAACTCCAGGTTTTGGAGGAGCTTTCAGGAATGTGTGGGAACCAGGCTAAACATGAGTACAGCTTACCATCCCCAGACAGATGGGCAAAGTGAAAGGACCATCCAAACGCTAGAGGATATGTTGAGAGTCTGCGCGATAGACTTCAAGGGGAGTTGGGATGATCACTTGCCATTGGTTGAGTTCTCCTATAATAACAGTTATCATTCAAGCATTGGGATGCCACCTTATGAGGCCCTTTATGGAAGAAAATGTCGATCTCCCTTGTATTGGGATGAAGTTGGAGAGCGGAAGATGCTCGGGCCCGAAGTGGTCCAACGAACTAAAGATGCAGTAGATCTAATCAGAGGACGGTTGGTAGCAGCCCAGGATCGACAAAAGAAATATGCCGACTTAGCTCGGAAAGGCAAGGAATACGAGGTAGGGGACCTAGTGTTCTTGAAAGTGTCACCTTGGAAAGGTTTAATGAGATTTGGGAAGAAAGGAAAGCTGAGTCCCAGATACATTGGACCATTGGAGATCTTGAGACGAATTGGGGAACTAGCTTATGAACTCGCATTGCCCCCGAATCTACAGCAGGTGCACAATGTGTTCCATGTTTCGATGCTGAGGAAGTATAATCCGGATGCTAAGCATATTGTAGAGTATGAGCAAGTGGACATGCAACCAGACCTGACCTATGTGGAGCAACCTGTGGAAATCATAGACCGGAAAGAACACGTGCTCCGAAACAAGGTCATTCAGCTAGTCAGAGTTTTGTGGCAGAACCACAATGTAGAAGAATCCACCTGGGAACTTGAAGGCGCAATGCAAGAAAAGTACCCCCACTTGTTTTCAAACTGATTCCGGGACGGAATCCTTTTAAGGAGGGGAGACTGTAAGAACCCAGATTTTTGATAGAATTAAAACTTTTTAGTATGTAATAATATGGGAATGAATAGTGGTTATGACTGCGATGTAACGAATGTCTATTAAATGAATGGAATGGATTTGAATTCAATTATTTACATGTCATGCAGAATACTTTTGGTTGACGGCATAGGTAAGAATGATCTATCTCCTAAGGATATAAGTATATTACTTCAAGTAAGATTATTCTTGTGTCATCCAAATCAATATCTATTATAAGTCCAGCGGTTCCGTAAAAAGGTTAAGAAGCACTCGAGAGTGAACCAGGTTCATTTTCCTAATTATAGGAATTAAATAAAAATAAGTGATGAATAGTGATTTTGGTGGAATTTGGAATATTATTATAATAATGATATACCCGGTATTCGGAACGGATTTCTGAGTTCGTATTAGTGATCCAGGAAGAAAATAAGTGTATGTAAAAGCCGTCGGATTCAGAAAAAGAGCACTTTTATTTTCTCCGAGATTTCCCTGGACACTACAAGACTTAAGGAGTTATAAAAGGGAATTAAGGAATTTAAATTCGAGAAGTATTAAGTAAGATGAAGAATAGTATTAGAAATATTAAGAAGGTTTTCGGTAAAACCCTAACTAGAAACGAATGAGTTATTCCCTCGAACGATCAACGAACAAGCAAGGAAATTGAGTAATACCCGGACAAAGGAACGAATAAATAACCAAGAGACAAACAAGTGCAATTGGTGGGAAAAGGAGAAACCCAAGTAACATCATTATAAGTCAACTACAAGATGAGTGGTGTAATTGCATTCTTGCAAAAATGGAGTTGTTTGTTGTAGTGCCAACACTTGGCCCAATGAGGAAGCAACAAGTGGCACCATTGGATTGCCAACAACACATTAAAAGAGATGCATCCATTATATATGCAAGGGTTATACATGTATTAGCCATAAATCACCAAAACAAAACAAACCACCACCATTTTTCTCCATTTCTTCATAAAAATCTGCCCATTCTTAGCTAATTGGAAGTCCAACTTCCAACCATCACTTGTTCTTCAAATTTTTATGGTAAGTACTACATATCATGGTAATGATCTCCTAGAAATTTCAGCTTCAAATTCATCTTTTATCATTTTCAAATAAATCATCAAAGATGATGATGAATAGTGTTCTTCATAAACTAACTTTTATTTCTTGATTTCTTTTGATTATTCAAGCTATACTAAGGCTAGATAAGGGCTAAACAAGGCTTGATAAGTTCATACATACACCAAGGAAGGTATACCACTCTTGAAAACCAAGCTCTTAGTTTAAGTTTTGGTATTTTAGATGAGTTATATGGATTTAATGCATGTTTAGGACCTTAAGATTATGATTGGGATTTATTAAATGTGAAATTAGTTTAGATGAACGGAAAGACATTGCTTGGTCTTAGTTCATGGTTGAATAACATGTAAATGTTGTTTGGAGTGGAAACTATGATTATTGGATGGTTTGAAATTTGGAAATCATGTAAACATAGCCGTCGTAATGCCCGATTGTCGTTAGCCTTAAGAAACCGTGATTAGCAGTAGCATGAACACACTGTCCAGTCTCGGATTTTGCCATGAAAGGCTAGATTATGTTATAAGCTTCGTTTTGATATAAAGATCACGTGAAACGGACTTACGGTTTAGGATTTATGACTAAATTACTAAAAGTAGTTCGAATCCGTAAACAAAAGTTCGTAACTGAAATTGAACCCTCGTAAGCAATGTAACGTCATGGCAAATCTTGGTAAATAAATACTAGGGGTAAGAAGGAAGGTGTGAAAGAAAACCGTATGTCAAAAAGAGCATTTTTCGATTTATTAAAAATGTTCGAGTCAAGGTTAAACGCGAACGAACCCCTAAAAGACGACTCTTTTGTAACTTTGGTAAAACACTTAGAAAACGGGCGATAAAACTCGGAGTATAAGATTGGTTCGTAACGATCAACCTTAGAACTCGTATGACTCAAGTATGTCCCAAGTATAAGTGCAGTGACATGTCGTATTAACGAACGAATGTCGGGTCGGATCAGTGATAATAAGTAATCCACTAATAGGGGTATAACGAGATAACTCGAGAACGTGTTTCGATTTAAGTATAACTTAACTTTTAATATGTTAAGTGATTAATCCCGAATGCCTTGGCTATTTATAGATCACCAGGCTGAACCGGGACCCGCTACCACTACCCCTTACCGTACTCGACTACCAGGCAAGTTTCAATTCCCTTCTTTTAGGCTGTTGTTGTGATTGAATAAATATATATATATGATTGCTGATATACATATGCCATTGCATGCATGCCTACTTTCAAGTTGAATTGATATACTTGTTCCCTAAATGTTATTGTTGGCTTATAAGCTAGATAGTTATATATCAGTTATAAGCCGGTTATTATAAGACCCTCATAGAAGGGCGTATATATCTTATTAATCAAAAATAGACCGGGAGTCAATATTCCTTGATATATCGAGATTACCTCGGAAGAAGATATTTAAGTAAATATTTTCTATTATTTGGGCGACGAATATTATTTGAATATTCGTTCGAGACTAATTATTTTAACGATCCTTACTTCAAATAATTATTTGAACGTAACTATTCAACTAATAATATTTCTCAATATTCATTCAGAGTCGAATTGATTATCGACTATTATTTCGAATATTCTTCTAAAGATGAGACTATTAAATGAATATTATTTTGGATATTCTTTTAGATTATTATTTTATTAAATCAATATTACTTTTGAATATTCATTTAAGATATTAAATACTTGATGAATATTATTTTAATATTCATCTGAAGCTTGATTTAATTATCGAATATTATTTCGAATATTCCTTAAGGCTTGGATTACTAAATGAATATTACTTGATATTCATTTAGGATATTATTCATTAAATGAATATTACTTTTGAATATTCATTTAAATTCCTAATTAATCATGAATATTACCTTAAATATTCTTTTCAGGTCTTATTAATTAATGAATATTGTTTTGAATATTCATTTAAATATTTATTTATTCAATAAATATTCTCCTGATATTTCTTCAGGGATTATTTTGAGAAATACTCTGATTAAAAATATTCTTTCATATTCCCAAATATTCTTTCAATATTTTAACTCAATAAATATTCTCTGAATATTTATTCCATACTTAGAATAATCTCGATAAGGTTAATCTTCTTCGATTATTACAGAGAATATTTCGAAGTCATATTATTATTAATCTTATATCAAGAAAGGTTCCCAGACATCATTCATCTTTGAGTCTATCTTCTTAATAATAAGGGAACCTTACTTGGAAAAATGTTATTTATCTTGTCGACTTCCCGGTCATAAAGTATTCCCTTCACCCGCAACTCGGGTGCCGTTGACTTATTAAGTCGTTGTTTACCTTCTCATCTTTCGAGGGGTAAGATTACTGGAACAAGTTGATATCCGTTACCAAGTAATAGCTTGGGAGTTATTGGTAAATTTTCCTTTCCAACTAGATACGACTACTTTGTGGAGTCTTATCAACAAGTATTATACTTGGGGAAAGGGGGACGAACGTTATATTCAGAATCATGAACTCTATTTGAACTAGGAGTCGTGTAAGAGGCCGAGTAGCGCCGGTCCATCCCCTTGGCCCAACCGTTGGCCGGGGAGAGCTAGCATGGCGGTATACAAGTAAAGCCGTCAGTTCTTCCTTCTACCGGTAGTAAATCTAAATTGAGCTGTACGATCTCGACTGATCATCAAGATTGGAACAGCGGGCGCGGTGAATACTCCATCATTGGTTCATCATCCAAATTCATTTATTTCCTGCAACATGATTACTGTTGGCAGAGTTGGAAAAGAGTCATAACTGGAATTGCAACCCTTTCTTGCAAGTTCCTCTTCTTATTATCGATAATAATATCTCGCTTACTTTGATGTAGCAGATATTTCTTCAAACAAATACTTTAAGTTACCTTGTAACTTCATCGTTCATATTATACTGGCATCATTTCCGTAAATGCATGGCATATGGTTTAAAAGATAGCTTTGAACTGTTTTAAATTATCGTTCAGTTATATATTTGTTGGTGGGCTTTCGCTCACCCTTGCTTTGTTTATATTATGTCACAACAACAGCTAGGACAGATGGCTCGCGTCAGGCGCACTCGGCGCAAGCAGGTTACCCGACCCACCGGACTACCCGCTGAGATGCTAGCCGCCATTGCTGAGGTAGCATAGTTAGACAGCTTTTGTTTCCTGTTTAACTATATGTATAATTAATGTAATCAACGGCAAAACTTTTAAACCTATGATGTTATCCTTTTGGGATTGTAATAACTTTTATTCGTAACCCTTTAATGTAAGACTTATTTCAATTTCATCTCTGGGACTATAACTGTTGTGTGTGTGAGTGGTAATTATTGTGGGGTCACAGCATGTGATTTATTTATTGTGGACTCAAGTCAAGTATTATGAATGGATGTAAGACCGTAACCACCAGATCCCTGACCCCGGATCTGGGGGTGTTACATAGAGTGCCATGAAATCTGAAATGGATTCTATGTATGCCAACCAAGTATGGACTTTGGATAAGCACCCGAGGATTTGAAGCCTATTGGGTGCAAATGTGTATACAAAAGAAAGATTGGATCAGATGGCCAGGTGGAGACCTATAAGGCCAGGCTCGTGGCAAAAGGATTCAGACAAAGGCAAGGGCTTGACTTTGATGAAACTTTTTTGCCTGTAGCCCTGTTGAAATCAATTCGAATTTTACTTGCGATTGTTGCTTACTACGACTATGAGATCTGGCAAATGGACGTGAAAATGGCCTTCCTCAATGGGAAACTTGAAGAGGAAGTGTATATGACACAGCCAAAGGGTTTTGTTTCTAAAGGGATGAACACCTAGTGTGTAAGCTGCTACGAACCATATATGGATTAAATCAAGCTTCTCGTAGATGGAACATCCGTTTTGATGAGATAATCAAAGAGTTTGGTTTTATCAAAAACATAGATGAACCATGTGTCTACAAGAAGGTTAGTGGGAGCGCGATAACATTTCTTGTATTGTATGTGGATGACATACTTCTTATATGAAATGATATACCGATGCTGCAATCAGTCAAAGTGTGGATATCAAAGAACTTCACTATGAAGGACTTGGGAGAAGCATCCTACATTCTTTGTATGAAGATCTATAGAGATAGATCTAGAAGAATGACAGGTCTTACCCAGGGTACATACATCGAGAAAGTGCTTAAAAGGTTTAGCATGGAAAACTCCAAGAGAGGTCTCATACCGATGAGCCATGGAGTATCCCTTTCTGAAAAGATGTCTCCCAAGACACCTGAGGAAAGAGAGCGTATGAGTAAGATTCCTTATGCTTCAGCAATAGGATCTATCATGTACGCGATGTTATGTACTAGGCCCGATGTTGCTTATTCAATTATTGTGACAAGCAGATATCAGTCCGATCCAGGTGAAGACCACTGAAAAGCAGTGAAGAACATCCTTAAGTACTTGCGAAGGACTAAGGATATTTTTCTTGTTTTTGGTGGATCTGAGCTGAAAATAGAGGGTTATACTGACTCTAGTTTTCAATCAGAAAGTGATGATAGCAAATCCATGTTAGGGTACGTGTTTACTCTAAATAGTGGTGCGATTAGTTGGAAGAGTTCCAAACAGTCTAGAACAGCTGACTCCACAGCTGAAGCAGAGTATATAGCTGCAAGTGCGGCTGCAAAAGAAGCCGTTTGGATGAGTTGTTCCTAGCATTGAGGAGCCTATTGTGTTGTATTGTGATAACAATGCAGCAATAGCACAAGCCAAGGAACCTAGGTCTCATAAAAATTCCAAAAATGTTTTGCGGCGCTTTTATTTGATTAGGGAAATCATTGAAAGAGGAGATGTCAAGATTGAGAGAGTTGACACACATAACAACGTAGCAGACCCACTGACAAAGTCATTGCCTCAGATTCACTTTGATCGTCATAAAGAGAAGATGGGTATTAGATACCGGGGTAATTGGCTTTAGTTCAAGTGGGAGATTGAAGGTGTTTGTCCTAAATCCAATCATGTATGATGAGTTTGGAAGAACTTTCTTGTATTCTTATTTGATTTCATTAATATTAATAAAAGACTTGTTTTGATTTTATTACGGGCTTTATCTATTTAAAGTATGTTAAATAAGATGTTCCATAGTTTAGAGTAAAGCTTCTAGAATTATAATGAGATTGTAATAGTGAGATCTAGAAGATAATAACTCTAGACTTAAATAGTTCCTGATCATAGGATAACTAATCGGAAGTTAGTGAATACGCAAAGATTGGTACATACTATGCTTGCTCCTCTCAGGAGGATGTCTGTTCTCATAGGCATTTGTGTGGTGACATTATAGCTAGTATGTAGGTGCTTATTAGGGAATAAGTTCACTGAACATGACTCGATAAGTTGGACAACTAATGGAGTTTACTCACGTGTCAATAGTTATTCACGGAGTGATAGTTGTACAATTGTCCTAAGACTTGAGATCGTTAAAGTTATCTTGTATATAATGAAATATGCTTTGGATTAGTCCTTAGTCTCAAGGACATCCATTAGGTCTATTCTAGGCATAGGGATTTGTGTATGGAGATAGTTAACGACAATAGAGGATCTACCCCTTCCAGTATAGGAAGTGAATATTCTATATTATTCTTTGTATGCGAGTTCTGGAATCTCTGGCCAGAGTGTATGAAATTAGAAAGGAGTTTCTAATTTGCATTAATATGAACTTTGCATTATGAATAATAAATCATATGATTAAATTTGATAGGCTTGACACGAGATCCACGCCTTGTATTTAATCAGGATATTGTAGGGTAGAAGGAATTGATTGTACCGAAACTAGTCACTAACAGGTTCTTGGTATTCTAAGCAGTGAATTCATAGTATCCGGATAGTCGCGATATGTTGAGAAACATCACTCACGATGTAGAATAAATATAATTAATCAGTTAATTATATTTAATGAATTATTAGAATTCATATAAATAATAAATAAAAGTTTATTATTATTTATTTCTACTACCAGCTTAATATTGAACCTACAGGGTCACATCATAAAAGAATATTTTCTTTGATGAAAAGATTTAAATTATGAGAAAGAGAATTATTTTCTAAATAGTTTAGAAAAGGAAATAATGATTAAAATAGTTTTAATTATTATTAAAGCATTTTATAAGATAAAATGTGGGGCTAATATATATATATAAAGATATATTATTATTAAACCCTATGAGAGCCCTATTGATATGGGCTGAAAATAAGCCCTAAAGACACATTTAATGTGGCATTAATTAGGCCATGAATGGTCCAAACGTGGGGCCCACCAGCTGGGCCCAAAACCCCAATTATAATATTAATTTCGTAATTAATATTAAGGGTAATAAACAGCTCAGCAGATAAGAGTCAAACAAGGATATTACTCTTGCCTGACTTAGCCTCCAAGATACACAATTCAATATGGAAACTGATTCCTACAAGGAATAGATCTAGAACCTTCCTCAAAGACTTGCCCACCAAGTCTCCGAATCCTACCATAATTCTAAGGCTTCTCAGCCTATATAAAGGGCCTGACCCCTCATTCTCAGAACTACGTTGGCTTGATTCTCAATACGAGATACGTAGGCACTCTGTGAGGACCGATTAAAGTCTCGAACGCAGAAACAGCCATTAAAGCGCGAAGCTCAACCACCCTAGCATTAATCACAAATCGTAACCTAGTTTTAGATCCACAACATTTGGCGCCGTCTGTGGGAAGACAACATCAACCATGGTTCAAACACGAAGAACAACATCAACCGAGGTCGTGCCCCTTAACTCTGCTCCACCAGCCACTTCTGATCCGCTTATCGTCACTGAAGAAGGACAAATACTCCCATCAACAGGGGCGGTCATTCAACCTCTGCCCACTCAGCCCCCAGGGACGACTCCCCAAGTAGAGGGGACCCACTCTGTGATTGTCCATCAAAGCCAAGAAACCAACCCTCTCCAGTTGGTGGTTTCTCCTCTTGGTAACGTTGATCGCACGGGGGTATAGATCCATACTACGGATCTCCCATTGAACACCAACCCTATGTATGGGTTGCCTAATTATCCCCCTGGACGAAGGGAACCTGGACCAAGCGGTCACGCCTTACAGATCCGGGATCGAGAATATGATGATTATTCTAGCCCCTATACTGATGACTCGTCATCTGAGGATGATGATCGAGATGAAGCCCCGAGGAGGCGACGTGCCAGCAAAGAACCTCAAAGAAGGACACGAAGAATCCCTGATGGACTCCCCTTGACAACTGCTGAGAAAATCAAGGCTTATGAGGCAGAAATCTTAAAATTGAAGGACGATATTGCAAGAGAACAAGATAGATTGAATCAAGCTCAGCCTCCTCCAACTGCGGAGAGGATTCCAATTATAAATTTGGAGAGGCCTTCACGAAGGCAAAGGAGGGCCGAGGCCCCAACTGAAAAATCAACAAGGGTGGAGACCCCCAGAAGCAACCCTAAGGATCTGATGCCACTTGGGGATCCTGATGATCCCACACCCCCGTTTACGGAGGAGGTACATCTCAAAGAAGTTCAAGATGCCGACAATCAAGGCCTATGATGGAACGGGCGATCCCGCAAACCATGTTAGGACGTTCTCGAATGCGCTACTGTTGCAGCCTGCGAGCGACGCCTTAAAGTGTATGGCGTTCCCTCAAACCTTGTTTGGCATGGCTCAAAGGTGGTATAGCCGCTTACCTGCAAACTCAATTGGCTCATTCAAAGAACTTAGTGCAGCCTTTGTCAGCCAGTTCATTAGTGGGAGAGTTCATGAAAAAAGTTCTGCATCCCTCATGTATGTGGTGCAGGGGAAGAATGAGAATCTGAGAGATTACCTCAAGCGGTTCACTAAGGAGACGTTGAATATCACTGATCTGGAAAATAAGGTGGCAATGGTAGCCCTGGAACATGGAACCACTGATCTCTTCTTCAAAAGGTCTTTGGCAAAACATCCTCCTGAAAACATGGCCGAGCTCCAACGGAGGGCCGACAAATATATCAAGGCTGAGGACAGCATGAAGAAGGAAAGCACAGGAGGCAATGGCAAGGGTTCTAATGATTCGAAGAAACGAAAGCAAGAGCAAGAGTACAATGCTAGGGACAAGTATCCCTGGACTAGCAAGGATTCCTAGTCACCGCCAAAGAAGGGTTTGGGACCGAGGTTTTCTGATTATGCCAGGCTGAACGCTCCTAGGAGCCAGATCTTGCTGGATATTGAGAAGGATAAAGACTTCCGATGGCCGAAGCCACTTAGGGGTGATCCCACGAAAAGGAACAAGGATCAATACTGTAGGTACCACCGTGATGTGGGTCATGATGCAGATGATTGTAAACAGTTGAAAGATGAGATTGAGTTCTTGATCCGTAAAGGAAAGCTAAGCAGGTTCACGAAGAATGATGATCGTGGAACCCAAAGAAGGGACTATGACAAGAGAAACAATGACAAAAGAGACAGCGATCGTGATCGTGATCGGAATACACAGCCCCGAGGGCCAATAATCAATATGATTTGGGGAGGACCAACAGCAGCTGGCACTACCCGAAACTTCCGAAAGGCCCATGCCAGGGAAGTGATGCACATCGTAGGAGAAGCCCCGAAGCGTGCCAAGACTGAGATAGTGATTGGTTTTGATGATTCAGACCTTGAGGGGGTGAAATTCCCCCATGACGACCCGTTGGTCATAACTCCTGTAATTGGAAACTCGGAGGTGAAACGAGTCTTGATAGACAATGGAGCTTCTGTTGATATCTTATTTCACGATGTGTTTGTGAAAATGGGGTACACCGATTCTCAGTTGACCCCCACCAACATGCCAATCTACGGATTTAATGGAGTTGAATCGAAGGTCGAAGGTACTATTCAATTGCCCATGACCATTGGACAGGAACCTAAGGAAGCTACTCAGATGCTAAATTTCCTTGTGATCAAGGCATCCTCAACTTATAATGCAATTCTAGGAAGGACTGGACTTCATGCCTTCAAGGCTGTGGCCTCCACATATCATATGAAGATTAAGTTTCCAACCCGGAATGGTGTTGGAGAACAAAAGGGTGTTCAAAAGATGGCGAGAAGTTGTTACGTATCCGCACTAAGGGCTGATGGAATCAGGGGGCAGGTACTTCCGATCGAAGACATGGATGTCCGTGGCGATGATGAACACCGAGGAAAGCCAGCAGAGGACTTAATACCTATTCCTCTGGAGCTAGGTGACCCTGAGAAGGTGATTTATATAGGAGCCTCTTTGAAGAAACCCCTGAAGGGCAAGTTGATAGCATTCTTGCAAGAGAATGGCGATGTGTTTGCTTGGACAGCGGCTGATATGCCAGGGATTGATCCCCAACTCATAACTCACAGGTTGAATGTCGATCCTAATCGGAAGATAATACAGTAGAAGAAAAGGAACTTTGCACCTGAAAGGCAAGAGGCCATAAAGCAGGAAGTGGACAAGCTCTTAGAAGCTGGGTTTATCGAAGAGATTCAATTCCCGGAATGGTTGGCTAACCCTGTGATGGTCAAGAAAGCCAACGGTAAGTGGAGGATGTGTATAGACTTCACCGACTTGAATGATGCATGCCCTAAGGATTGCTTCCCTTTACCAAGGATAGACATGTTAATAGATGCCACAGCTGGACATGAGATGCTTAGCTTCATGGATGGTTTCAGTGGCTACAATCAGATTAAGATGCACAAGGATGACGTCCCTAAGGTATCTTTCATAACTGACTTCGGTGTTTTCTGCTATCTTGTTATGGCTTTCGGTCTAAAAAATGCAGGAGCTACTTACCAACGACTGGTGAATAAGATATTCGCCCATCTGATTGGAAAAACCATGGAGGTCTATGTTGATGACATGCTAGTCAAGAGCCTGTTCAAGGCAGACCACATTAAGCACCTCAGAGAGGCATTCGAAGTGTTGAGGCACCATAAAATGATGTTGAATCCAGCCAAGTGTGCCTTTGGCGTTGGATCAGGCAAATTCTTGGGTCTTATGGTTTCAAAGCGAGGCATAGAAGCCAATCCTGACAAGATCAAGGCGATCTTAGACATGGAGCCACCACGCTCTATAAGAGATGTGCAGAAGTTGACAGGCCGAGTAGCGGCTTTAGGAAGATTCATCTCCAAGTCTGGTGACAAATGCTTGCCTTTCTTTCAAGCATTGAAGAAGGTGAAAAATTTTGAGTGGACCCTTGAGAGCCAAGAGGCCTTTGAACAACTGAAGAAGTACATGGTTGAAGCCCCGTTGCTGGCCAAACCTAGTCCCGGAGAGACTCTTTATATATACCTGGCGGTATCTGAGCAAGCGTTGAGCGCCGTTCTCATTCGAGAAGAGAAGAAGGTCCAGAAACCTATCTATTATGTGAGCAAGGTGTTGCACGGGGCGGAGCTGAATTACTCTCCCATTGAGAAGTTCGCCTTGGCATTGATAACAGCCTCAAGGAAGTTACGCCTGTACTTCCAGGCACATAAGATTGAGGTCCTGACGGACCAACAGTTGAGAAACATTTTGCATAGCCCGAAGGCTAGTGGAAGGCTAATCAAGTGGGCGATTGAACTTGGAGAATTTGACATCACGTATAAGCCTCGAACAGCCATTAAGGCTCAGGCATTGGCTGACTTCGTGGTTGAATGCACCATTAGCAACCAAGAAGTCGGGGGGCAGGAAATGATAACAACCCCTGAGAAGCAAGATAGAGATGGAGAACTTGAACCAGATCGGAAGGAATACTGGGTGCTCTATTTTGATGGAGCATCAAAAATAAAATCTAGTGGCGCAGGCTTAGTATTGCAAAGCCCCGATGGGTTCACAGTCGAATATGCTTTGAAGTTGGATTTCCAGACAACCAACAATGAAGCTGAGTATGAGGCCTTGATAGCTGGTTTAGGCTTGGCTAGAATCATGAGAGTCAAGAACCTCAAAGTGTGTGGAGATTCAAGATTAGTAGTCTCTCAAGTAAATGGTGAATTTGAGGCCAAGGATGAAACTATGGCAAAGTATCTGCGAGTTGTGAAAGCTGTCATGACTCAGTTTGACGAGTGTTATGTAGAACACATCCCGAGAGAAGAGAACGTTAAGGCTGATGCCCTATCTAAGTTTGCTTCTTCCGAGATAGAAAACTATGCAGGGAGTGTTTACTTCCAGGTCTTGAAGGCCCCGACCATCAACTCGAAATTAGTGGCACCAATTGATGTGGGAAGCTCTTGGATAGATCCTATCAAGGCACACCTTGAGACCGGGTGGCTCCCAGACGATGCCTTGGAGGCACGAAAACTTTCAGTAAGAGCATTGGGATACACCTTGATTGATGGCATTCTGTACAAGAGATCATTTGTCATCCCGTACTTGAAGTGCTTGAGGCCTCAAGAGGCAAGGGAAGCTTTGGAAGAAGTTCATGAAGGGATCTGTGGGCAGCACCTGGGGGGCAGGGCCCTCGCTCACAAAATAACTCGTTTGGGATTCTATTGGCCAGAGATGCTGGCTGATGCACAGGATTATGTCAAGAGGTGTGACAGGTGCCAGAAGCATGCTCCGATTGTCAGGCAGCCGCCTGAGATGTTAACATCAGTCAATTCCCCCATTCCATTTGCAATGTGGGGGATGGACATTCTTGGTCCTTTCCCTATGGCATCAGCACAGAGGAAGTTTTTGATTGTCGCCATTGACTACTTCACCAAGTGGATTGAGGCTAAGCCTTTAGCCAAAATAACCACCAAGCAAGTTTCCCAGTTCAATAATGAAGAATTTAAGAAGTAGTGTGAGGAGAATGCTATTGAGCTTCGTTTTACCTCGGTAGCACATCCGCAAGCAAATGGACAAGCCGAGGTGGCCAATCGGATCATCCTTGATGGACTTAAGAAAAGGGTTGAACGCTCAAGGAGCACCTGGGTAGACGAGTTATTACCTATACTCTGGGCTTATCGCACTACTTGCAAGGTGACCACAGGAGCAACCCCGTTTCTGCTAGCTTATGGAGCTGAGGCAGTTGTGCCACTGGAGATCATGCATGCATCACCTCGAGTGGAGGCATTTGAACCCGAGACAAATGAAGAAGGTATGAAACTCGCCCTAGATCTGATTGATGAAGTCAGGGACGAGGCAAACGCCAGAAATGTGGAGCATCAAAAGAAAGCATCCTTCTATTACAACCATAGGGTTAAGGAGAGGTTCTTTCAGCAAGGTGATTTGGTTCTGAGGAAGATCGAGGCTTCTGGAGTTGGCCAGAAAGGAAAGCTAGCCCCAAACTGGGAAGGGCCGTATCGAGTCAGGAAGACGTTGGGACGAGGATCATATAAGTTGGAGACCTTGGACGGGGTTGAGGTGCCCCGTACTTGGCATGCCTTGAACCTCAAGATTTATTATGTTTAAGCTGCCTCTGCGAGGATGTAGTTTTTTATTTATCTAGTAGGAGAAGTAGAAATAAGGTTCGATGAAACCATCCCAGGGTTTTGATGCCCCGAGTAGGACAATAATAAGCTGTGTAAGGGTTGAACCCTTTTTGAGTTATTAATGCAAACTTGTTTTCCATTTTTATGATTCTATGTTTTGTTTATGTACCAAGCACCTGTTGAGTGTGAGTCTAGGGAGACCAAGTACCGAAAATAAATGAACATACGAATAAAACAAATGAGTGCATAAATAAAGACCCCGAAGGGCCAACAGTTAGGGTTACATCATTTTAAACCGAATAAAAGTTTAATCACGAAGGACCGTGATTGAAATACTAGAAGTAAAAGCCACATACGGCTAAGCTAGGCCATGCAAGGCCCGAAGCGACCCCAGCTACTCATCAGAGGAATCCTCCTCACCATTCTCCTCCTCATCGGCCTCTTCCTCGCTACTCTCCTCCTCCTCGTCATTCTCTTCCTCAGAGCTTTCCTCAGCATGGCCCTTACCCGGCTCGGCTACCGCCACTGGTGGAGCTGTCACTTCCATCGCCTCAACCTCTTCCTCCTCAGAAGATGAGCTATCTTCAACTACCTTGTTCGAGGGGACTACTTTACGAACTACTCTCCCTTTCTTCACGGGCATATGCCGTTTCCCTCGAGGATCCGAGGAAATTGAGCCATCCACGGCTGCTCGGACACCCCTTGAACCGGAACCACAACGGCGATGACTTCCCCTAGAACCGGAGCCCGAAGCCTGAGCTACTGGGATGGCCTCGGCGCCCAAAGCAACTTGACAATAAGGACTTGGAAAATCCCTCGGGAAAACCACAGTAGGGTGCCTCTTACTCACAGCATTGATGGCTCGATCCCAGCCAACAGACATGATACCCGGGCGTACTTCGTCGTCATGCTTATCTATAAGCTCAAAGAAATCCTCAGACTCCTGGTAAGCTTTCACCACTTGCTTACAGTCTATTGCCCTCTTGTTATACAAGGAGTCATACTGTCTCTGGAGAGAATGAGCATTAGCTTTAGCCCGGATGGCCCTGGACTCCAAGTCTTGATATTTCTCATCAAGAGTTGCTTTCTCCTTCTTCAAAGCCACGTTCTCATCTCGGTATGCACGACCTAGCCGAGTGCTAGCCTGGAACTGGGCATTTGCCTGGAACAAAGAGTCAATAAGACAATTATAATCACAAGTTAAGTGAAAACACTATGTCTAGGAAGGAAGGTGGGAAACCTGATATAGAGCTTGAGCTCCGAGTTTCTCCGCTTCATCAAATTTGTCCCCGGCTGTTACTGTCAAAAGGTCGGGGGGAGTGATGCTGAACTTGGACCAATCCAAGGCTGACTCTGGGCATCCCAAGACAGAATCTTGCTCACAAATTCCCCAACCGGGGATGAAGGGGGTCTTGACTCTCCCGTCAGCATTCCGTGATCTCTTGGAAGAGCATCCCGACAGGAACTGAGGGGTCTTCGGCCCAGGTTGAATGCAAGCCGCTTCGGCTTTCTTGATCATTCTTCTAGTAACTTTCGGCTGGTTTTCGGGCCGACTGTCGATCTCCTCAGCAACTGAAAAGACAACAGAAAAGATATCGGAATAAGAACAAACAGAGTTCATAACATGAAGGTAAAAAATTACCATCAGCAGAAAGTAAGCTAAGTCTAGCTTCTACAAGTCTCTTCTCGGTTAAGAAAACTTTGTAGTGAGTACGGCCGTCGTCAGCAAGTAGTCGATCACGATCAAAAAGCTCCTTCTCGTCAAGATCACATACAAAGTGCGTAGCATCATGCACTTCCCCAAACTTAGACATAAAGAATTGGCCCCAGTCGCCACCATGCCATACCAGAATCACGAACTCTCTGTCCCAGTAGTGATGGGAATCTGGGAATGAAAAGGCATTCACAATATGTGGAACATTGGATCTATGCTGAATAGTGACCCATCCCTTCTGAATCTCAGAAGAATTCTTGGTGGCGAATATACTCCTGAACATTGTAGTAGTTGGCTCGATACCTAGATCTCGACATCTCAGCATGAAGATGATAATCAACCGCCATGCGTTGGGATACAATTGGCAGGGATGAACCTGAAGCTCCGTAAGGAGCCTTATGATGAACTGGTCTACCGGGAATCTCAGGCCTGCTTCAAGGGCACCTTTGTAGACACATAACCTCTCTGGGTGCCAATTACAGGTTCTGTCAGCTAAGCCAGGAAGGCAAACCTTGATCACGTCCGGAAAGCCATATAACTTCTTAATATTTTCGACATCTTGCTTGTCGAACTTGGACGAACTATGATACGCAGCTAACTCAGAGTTGTTGGGAAATGCATCCCTCATAGTACTCAATAAGTCAATTAAAGAATCAAATCGACGATCAATATATCTAGGGGGATTCAGTCGAAGATTACCTCGCAATGTTTTGGCCAAAGCTCTCTTGGCCATCGCCTCGGACATAGAGAATGATGAAGCTGGAGCGCGGTTGCCATCTGCCATCTTGAGCTCGAACTTGAAGCTAGAACTTGAGAACTTTAGAACTTGAGAACTTCAGAGAGAATTTTAGAAGTAAGAAGAAGTGAAGTGAATGAAAATGAAGGCTCCCCCCACTCTTTTATAGAAGATGGATGACCTCCTATATCAGGTTGAAACACAGCCTGGTTCGTGTTTGCAGGTCATCTATCATTCATATACAGAAAAATGGATTTCATCTACTATATCCGGCAATAATTATACCGGTATGTATGATTCCGGGAAAGAAAAGAAGGATTTACGTGAAGATATAGTAATAAGCTGTGCCAAGGCACTCATCTGAGCTTAAGGAGCTAATTACGTTTAAGGAAGATAGAATACAATCAGTTAGTCTTTGCTATTAAAGAGACTGATTATGCTCTGAAAGGAGGTATACAACATCCATGGTCATGGACGTGATTCTAGAATGAGACTCATACATACATGATCAAGGACGTGATTCTAGAACGAGACTCCAGGCATTGCGAAAAGCTCCGAGAGGCACGACACAGCAACCATGGAGCACCTGTCGGGCGATTAAGAAGCACCCGGCAGGCAACCAGAAGCACCTGGCAGGCAACCAGGATCTCCTAGCAGCCGACCAGGTGCCATGGAGAGGGTCTGGCCGACCAGGATCTCCTGGCAGCCGACCAGGTACCATGGAGAGGGTATGGCCGACCAGGATCTCCTGGCAGCCGACCTCATGGCACCTCCCGTTAGTTGTTCGGATCGTTTGATGGTTCTGTAAGATCAAGATCGAGATCGAGGTTCTGGATCCCTAGGAACGAGATCGAGGTTCTGGATCCTTGAAAGTCACGGGTGACCGAGATACTAAATTAGAGATCGAGATCGAGATCGAGGTTCTGGATCCCTAGGATCGAGATCGAGGTTCTGGATCCTTGAAAGTCACGGTTGACCAAGATACTAAATTAGAGATCAAGATCGAGATCGAGATCGAGGTTCTGGATCCCTAGGATCGAGATCGAGGTTCTGGATCCTTGAAATTCATGGGTGACCAAGATACTAAATTGAAGCTCAAGTTGAAACGTCGTTTAAACACTTCCAAACAACTTGGGGCACCTGTCGGGCGATCAAGAAGCACCCGGCAGGCAACCAGAAGCACCTGGCAGGCAACCAGGATCTCCTGGCAGCCGACCAGGTGCCACAGACATGACAGAGAAAAGTTATTCCGGACCTAACAATTGGCATTAGAGCCATTCGGTTATTATACAACAGTTAAGATCCAAAAAGCTATACAATCATGACAGAGAAAACACAAACCCCAACAACAAGCAGGTATGAATCAATCAGAGTTCCAATACTCCGGGCATCAGAGTATCCCATATGGAAGGTGAAGATGGAAATGTTTCTGGAGGCTACAGATCCAGAGTACTTAGACAGAATCCATGATGGTCCACATAAGCCGACCAAATTGTCTGTTGCAGTTGATGAAGAGGAATAGAAAATTTTTCCAAAGGAGAAGAAAGACTACGCTCCTGAAGATATCTCCTCTATTAGCAAGGATGCCAAGGTATGACATTTATTACATAGCACTCTTAACAATGTTATGTCTAACAGAGTCATTGGATGCAAAACTGCTAAAGAGATTTGGGATGCTTTGGAAGTCAGATGTCAAGGAACCAAAGCCATTAAGAAAAACAAGAGAACAATACTCACACAGAAGTACGAGCACTTTGACTTAAAATTTAATGAGTCATTAACATATCTATATGACAGATTCCTGAAATTGCTGAATGACTTGTCACTGGTAGATAAGGAGTATGATCTTGAAGACTCCAATCTGAAATTCTTGTTGGCTCTTCCTGAGAAGTGGGATTTAAAGGCCACTACCATCAGAGACAATTATGATCTGGAAGACATGTCTCTTGATGAAATCTATGGAATGCTCAAGACTCATGAGCTTGAGATGGAACAAAGAAGCAAGAGGCATGGAGGCAAATCCAAGTCAATTTCTTTTAAAGCTGAGGAGAGAGCTTCTAAAGAAGTTGCTGTGAAAAAGAGTCAATCTAATGGAAAGGTTCTTATTACAAAGTCTAATACTGAATCATCAAACTCTGATGATGACTCAAACTCTGACAATCTCACGGACCCTGATGATGATGGCAGTGATGCTGAGATGATACAACTTGCAGCCCTGATGGTAAAAAGCTTCAAGAAGATGGCTTACAAGAACTTTAAGAAGGGAAGGAAGTTCTTACGAAAAGATTCAAATTTCGAAAAGAAGAATTTCAGAAAAGCTGAGGAAAAGGAAGGCAGGTCTGGGAAAGTGGACAAGTCCAAGATCAGATGTTATAATTGTGGTGAGAAAGGACATTTTGCACCTGAGTGCAAGAAATCCAAAGCTGATAAAGGTCAAGCTTACATCACAAGGAAAAAGGACTGGGCTGACACTTCAGACTCTGAAGATGAGGTGAACTATGCCTTAATGGCAAATGCTGATAGTATCTCTGAAGCTACTGAGACCAAGGTACCTCACTCTACTCTAGCTTTTGATACTACTGATATATCTGAGTTAAGGCTCTTTCTTAAAAACTTGCATGTTAGTTACAGAGATCAGACTTTAGAAAATGAAGGAATAAAATCTGAAAGTCTAGACCTTAGAAAGAGAAATGACTATCTAGAATTAGAATTAGTCCAGATGTTAAAAATTCAGAAAGAGAGAGATGATGCTATTATTGTTAAAAGTGAATTATTGAAAAAGCATGCTTATCTTGAATCTGAACTTGCTAAAGAAAGAAACATTATTAAAACTTGGACTAACTCTGGTAAAACTACTCTGATTATCATAGAGAATGATTGTTGGAAAGAAGGTCTAGATTACACTGATAAAAAGAAAACTGCCAACATAGAAGCTGAGACCTCTAAACCTGTATTTATTGAAAAGGCTGCAAAACCCAAACTTAATCATATGAGGTTTGTACCAAAATCTGACAAACCAAAACAGGATGAAGTAAAATCATTAAATATTAGTTTAATGTCTCAGAAACAGCTTAAACACAAGCTGAAGGAGATAAAAGGAGTGAACAATGTAAAAGAACCTAGGAAAAACAGAAATGGAAAGGCAGGCATCAATAAAAGCAATAACTATATGCTTATTCCCAATGCTCCTAGGAAGAAATGTCACAACTGTGGAAATCCTAACCATCTTGCTACTTTTTGCAGGAAGAATAAAAAAATAAACTCTATACCTCCTAAGTCAGGAGTTAAGAGTGGTTTGGTTAGGTTTAAGCCACAGAATCCTTGTTTTCACTGTGGCAATATTTGGCATTCTATATATACATGCAAAGAGTATCATAATTTGTATTATGATTATTATGAACTTAAACCCTCTTTGAATAAATTCAAGATTGATTCTACATGTATAAATTCTGATAAAAAGAATGTTAGCACAAACTCTGATAAGACTTCTGCTGCAAAAGCTAACAGGCTTAATAAGGCCAAAGGATCCAAGCAAGTCTGGGTCCTTAAAACTAATCATTAGTGGTTTTTGTGATTGCAGGGTAATAGGAAAAATATCCTTGTTCTGGACAGTGGATGCTCAGGACACATGACTGGAAATAAAGCCCTGCTATCAGAATTTGTGGAGAAAGCTGGCCCAAGTGTTTTTTATGGAGATGGCAACATAGGAAGGACTCTGGGATATGTCAATATCAATCTTGGGAATGTCATCATTGAAACTGTAGATCTAGTCTCAGGACTCAAACATAATCTACTAAGTGTGAGTCAAATCTATGACAGAGGTTATCATGTGAATTTTTTTGAAGAACACGGTGAAGTTGTAAGCAAATCTGCAGGAAAAGTTGTTCTGAAGGGATACAGGCATGGTAACATTTATGAAGCCAAGCTTTCAACAAACTCTGATGGCTCTGCAATCTGTCTACTGAGTAGAGCATCAATTGAAGAAAGCTGGGATTGGCACAAGAGACTTTCTCATCTGAATTTCAACATCATTAATGAGCTAGTGAAGAAAATCTTGTGAGAGGATTGCCCAAATCACTTTTTACTCCAGATGGCCTATGTGACTCATGTCAAAAGGCAAAACAAAGGAAAACTTCATTCAAAAGTAAGACTGAATCCTCAATTCTTGAGCCATATCACTTATTCCATGTTGATTTATTTGGTCCAGTAAATATAATGTCTATTGGAAAGAAAAGATATGCTTTGGTTATTGTTGATGAATACACCAGATATACATGGGTATATTTCATGCACAAGAAAGAAGAAACTCAATCAATCTTAACAGAGCATGTCAGACAACTAGACAAAGGATCTAAGCATACAGTGAAAATCATAAGGAGTGATAATGGCACTGAGTTTAAGAATGCAGTCATGGAAGAGTTTTGTAAAGAAAATGGAATAAAGCAAGAATTCTCTGCACCTGGAACTCCACAACAAAATGGAGTAGTAGAGAGAAAAAACAGGACTCTCATAGAAGCTGCAAGGACCATGCTTGATGAAGCAAAGCTGCCAACTTACTTCTGGGCTGAAGCTGTGCAAGCTGCTTGTTTCACACAGAATGCTACACTCATAAACAAGCATAGTAAAACACCATATGAGATGGTGAAAAATAAGAAGCCGAACCTGAAATACTTTCATGTGTTTGGATGTAAGTGTTTTGTTCTTAAGACTCATCCAGAACAGCTTTCCAAATTTGATTTAAAAGCTGATGAAGGAATCTTTGTTGGATACCCACTATCCACAAAAGCATTCAGAGTCTACAATCTAAGAACAAAAGTGGTCATGGAATCTATCCATGTGTCTTTTGATGATAAGAAGATAACAGGACTTGATGATTTTGATGAACATGACCAGCTGAGATTTGAGAATGAAGAAATAAATACTGATATACAAAATTCTGATACCCTTTCAGACTCTATTGTTCAATCTATACCAGTAGATCAGACAGCAGCACATGTTGAGGGGGAGTAAGTGAACGATGAACCCCAATCAAGTGAAGAAACATCTGCTACTAATGATTCTTTAAACTCTGAAAGCAACAGCTCAGGGGGAGCAAACAATGATTTTGGATCTACTAGTCATCACACTCAACACAATCATGAACCCGGGGAATCATCAAGATCAGATCTGCGAAGATGAAGGATATGGAGTAGAGCGCATCCTTTTGAACATATCATTGGTGAACCGGACACGGGTGTACAGACTAGAAGAGCAACACAGAATAAATGCAATTTTGCACGATTTTTATCTCAAATTGAACCTAAAAAGATTAATGAAGCTCTTGATGATCCAGATTGGGTAACTACAATGCAGAAAGAACTCAATCAGTTCGAAAGGTAGAAAGTTTGAAAGTTGGTGCCAAGACCAAAAGATAAATCTGTAATTGGAACTAGATGGGTGTTTAGGAATAAACTGGATGAAAATGGTATTGTTACGAGGAAAAAGGCTCGATTGGTAGCAAAGGGTTACTCTCAAGAAGAGGGAATTGATTATGATGAAACTTATGCTCTAGTTGCAAGGCTTGAAGCAATCAGGATGTTCTTAGCATTTGCTACACACTCCAACTTTAAGGTTTTTCAGATGGATGTGAAGAGTGCATTTTTGAACGGAGATCTAGAAGAAGAAGTCTATGTTGAACAACCCCCTGGGTTCGAAGACAAGGAATTGGAAGGTTTTGTGTACTTTCTCTTCAAAGTTCTCTGTGGTCTCAAGCAAGCCCCTCGAACATGGTATGATACTCTCTCCAAGTTCTTACTTGAAAATGGTTTTACAAGAGGTATCATTGACAAAACTCTCTTTCATAAAAAGCATAAAAATGATATAATTCTAGTGCAAGTATATGTGGATTATATAATATTTGGTTCTACTAATGATTTGCTATGCAAGAGATTTGCTAAGCTAATGCAGAGTAGGTACGAGATGAGTATGATGGGTGAATTGTCCTTCTTCCCTGGACTTCAAGTTTTTCAGAAGCTTGATGGTATTTTCATCTACCAATTAAAATACATAAAGGATCTTCTGAAGAAGTATGGGATGGAAGAAGCAGCTACTGTCAAGACCCCGATGCCAACTGCTGTCAAGCTTGATCAAGACAAATCTGGTAAGTCAGTTGACATCACGAAGTATCGAGGTATGATCGGCTCTCTCTTATACTTAACTGCTAGTAGACCAGATATTATGTTCGCAACTTGTTTATGTGCTAGATTCCAGGCTGACCCTAAAGAGTCACATCTTATAGCTGTTAAACGTATTTTCAAATACCTTAAGAGAACCCCCAATCTTGGGATTTGGTACCCTAAAGGAACAGGTTTTGACCTAGTTGGCTATAAAGATTCTGACTTCGCAGGCTCTAAGATTGATCAGAAAAGTACTTCTGGAAGCTGTCAGTTTCTAGGAAGAAGGTTGGTGTCTTGGTATAGCAAGAAGCAACACTCAGTATCTACCTCGATAGCTGAAGCAGAATACATTGCGGCAGGTAGTTGTTGTGCTCAGATCCTGTGGATGAGGAATCAACTTCAGGATTATGGACTCATGTTGGACAAAATTCCAATTCTATGCGACAACACGAGTGCCATTGCCAACAATCCAGTTCAACATACCAGGACTAAGCACATTGATATCAGGTATCATTTCTTACGAGAGCATGTCATGAATGGAACTGTGGTACTATATTTTGTTCCCACGGATCAACAAATTGCAGACATCTTTACTAAACCACTGGATGAATCCACTTTCTCCAGGTTAGTTGGTGAACTTGGGATGCTAAATCTGTCTAATTAATTTTGGATAATCAATAACTGCAATTGGTTATAAGTTCACATGTATTTTAAATGTCCATATGTTTAGGACTTGTGAATTTATTTGCATCCCATTCTCATAATAGTTATCTCTATATTAATTACCATTCTTATAAATGCTATATTTTATGGTAATTAGTTAGTAAATAAATTGTGTTATTTGTAGCATAATTAAATAAATATTTTATTGACATATATCAATTAATGATACTTTGTTAATTTTATATCTATTTAATTGTGAGTTTATGTGTGTGTGTGTGTGTGTGTGTATATAGGTTGATAGATTTCGGTGATAAGATGTTTTTCGGCTGACAGGTTTCGGTGATTAGATGTTTTTGGGCTAATTAGGCTGTTAGGTGAGAAATTATTGAGCCGTGTTAGACTTTAAACATATCCTGTCAATATCTCACCTAACCCACTAGTCCTTGAAACCTTATAAATGATGAGTTTTTGTTTATTTTTAACATCATCATTTTTCAGATATACAGAGCATATACACTCAATTGCTGAATTTTTTTATTTTTTTTATTTTTTAACATGGGAACCCGCAGCCGCTACCCTTAGGGTGCGCTCTAGGTAAACCCATGGGCTCACGCAATAGCCTGCAAACCACGTGATCCAAGGCAAACCGCACAAGTGCGACAGGCTCTGCCCCAGGATGGCATAATCACAAATCCGCCTCCCATGGGAGTCGAACCTGTGACCAAGAGGTGAGATGGCCTCTCTTTAACCAACTGAGACAACCCTTGCGGGCAATTGCTGAAAATTTCAAGTTTTGACCGGAAAGATCTCACAATCTAGCTGGTGGTTTTTAGATCGGATTTCATATTCTTGCTTTATACATCATCCTTTATAAAAACTAACCCTTGTTTTTGAATTTCCTCAAAGTTTTGAAAATGGCATTACAGGGAAGTTTTTCAGTTGCAAAAGTGAATCCTATTTCCATTCAGGAAATCGAAACCATTCAGGATGAGCAATTTCGGGCTTGGACACAATTTCTGAATGAACATTCATTAATTCACTATGCTTTAGTTACACCAGTGCAGCTTAACCATGATGCATTACATGAACTATATTGCAGTGCGGTTAACACTTCTGGACAGGACGGGTGTGCATTCACATATCGACTATTTGGTAGTTCGATTAGGGTCACTGAACGAGATGTTAATCGAATTCTTCATTTTCCTATGGAAAATCTCATTTCTGATCCTACACCTGAACATATTGAAATGTTCTTTCGTTTTATAAGGTACCAAGATGGCAATTTCAATACTTGTAATCTTTATAGAACATTTCTAACCTAGTATTGGAATTTCTTCTTTCACACTCTTAATCATGTTTTTTCCTCAGATAGAACAAATCAAGATCGAATACCTGAATTTATTAAGAAAATAGGGTATGCGGTCGCCAATAATTTGAGGACTGATTTTGGAAAAATAGTGCTTGGTCAAATCATTTTAAAGATGAAACACTTAGGAACAAGAGACGTTCGGACTCAAAATGTAAAATGTCTATATCCAAGGTTTCTACAGCTAATATTAAATGATTTTTTGAATGATGAAGAAAGGGTACGCTTGGAAAATGGTCAAAAGGTGGAATGTTCTTCCATAAAGACGAATGTAATTAATTACATAAGCAAAAAGAAATATACGGATGTGCCTATAGTCCTAACTGAATATCTAAAGACTGTCCCACTTCCATTGTTACCAAGACCAGTGAGAGCAGGTATACGACAAGGTAATATTTCAATCCCTGCTATTCCAACCTCTGTATTCCCTATTGTGTCACAGGAAATACAGTTTCCACAGTCCCCAGTGGCCATCTTACCCGACCAAGAGAAGGAAATCCCACCGACTCTAACACAGGTCGAAGAGCCCATTCTATAAATACAAACACAAACACAACAAACTCCTACACCTCAATTGTGACTTAAACGACCAGCCATCAACACTTTTGAGGGAGATAGTGCCTCAGCAGCACCACGTAAGGAGTTAGTTACATCAACAGCTCTACCTCATTCTAAAAGAAGTAAACCAAATGAACCTGAGGTAACTGCAACTGTTAGTGAAACATTTCTTCCTTATCCAATGAGTGAAAATGTAAATAAGGTTGAATTGACGGGAGCAACTATCTTGAGTTCCATTTCACGGAACATAAGAGTGGTTGATGATCTTTCTAAAGATCAAATGCCTTCACAGGCATCCGAGGTGGAATTACCAACCTCAATAACTGTTGGTGAATCTTCCATTTTACGGAAAGATCCATCGGTAGGTGGTTCTTTTATGAATCAAGTGTCTTCACAGACATACGAGGGAAACATGGGTTTTGTGCCATTTAATCGATTCAAGTTTAACCTCCCAGAGGGAAAATCTCTGGATCTCTTTTGAGATTTACCACTCTTTACCAGTGGTCGGCAACTCGCTTCACGCGAGGACGAAAGCTCACGAAATTTCATTGCACCATCTGTGACCTCTAAAAAAGGGGCTAGGATGATTTCATTTGCAGGTAGACATATCGGTGGAAGCTCTGGAAGAGAGTTGAGGGAAACACGAACAGAACATGTAAGTGTAACCCAAACCACTAAACCGAGTGAATATAGAGTGTTGAGTGAAACACCTGTAGAACGTACGAGTGAGCAACCTATTCAGCCACATGCACCTGTAACTAGAAAGGAATACAGCAGACTCCTTACACGAGTCCAAACAATAGAGAAAGAGTTGTCAAATATCTGTAAGTCCATTGTAGAAATCAAAAATTTGCAACTTATTCAACAGGATGTATTCCAGGTTCAATTAAACACCATGGCAACCCAGTTTAGTCATGCAATCAACTCCTTGGTAAAGCCATCTTCATCTAATTTACCAACTTCACATCTTACTACTCTGGAGGATAACCCAGCTGAGGGGGAGAAGGTGGATGATCAAGAAAAATCTACTAGGCATAAGGGCAAGGAAAAGGTTGTTGACACGGAATTAACTTTATTTTGGGAAATGAAAAGCTAATGGGAGTATTAGTGCTATGTGGAAAGAAAGCAAGGCAAACTTGAAGATATGTTCAGTATAGAGGAACAATTGTCTTGCACTTGTTCAAATTTTAGAAATCTTGAAAATGTATATATGATCCAGAATGCGCTTTAATATTATTTATCTTTTTGTATTTCATTTTTTGTTGTATCAGTTGAGTTATCCTCTAGGAATTTGCTTGTCAAACCCTAACAATCAAATAGGGGGAGATTGTAAAGCATAATGTAATGTAATATGTAATAGAGAACATATATAACTCAATTAGGATAAAAGATAAATAATATTAACTTGATACAGGGATCGTGAAATTTGAAGAACAGGCACCGACAAGGATCAAGTCGCTGAAAGAAGTGTTGGGACAATCAGATCTTGGCACTGCGATTTTTGATACAATAAATTAACGAGTACGAATAGAAAAGTCACCTTGTTAACGGTTGATTCCACGCTCTTCTATTGTATTCCCAAATTCCCTTGAGCGAAGTGTGGCCTTCGTCTTCTCAAGTTATCCTCTCTTCTTGCTCCTGGGTGGCTACAAAATTTTTCGACCAGCCCCCAGCAAGAAGAGAATAAGAATATATAAAGGCTACAATAGGGATCATGGACAATTAGGTTGGGCCTTCTAATTACATCTTGAGCCTAGCCCAATGTAATTAAATATTAATTCAATCCACTAAAGAATTAATATTTGCACTACCTTTCCTAATACCGTAATTTAATTAATTAATTCGGTTCCAATATTATTTTCTTATTAAATTCCCCATGTTTAAAATATCGCATGTCCATTAATTAAATAAATTACTGATAATTCATTTAATTAATATCTTTTATCCTTGATCATCCACTCAACCTTTATTTAATTATGCCGGAATAAATCCACCTGCAGGGTTTCACATAATTAAATCTTTTTGAGCTTTCAAGGGGACATCATTAACCCGAATATTATCAGGACATGGATTCCTTCAATAAATAATATCCCACCATATATATTATTTCATCACCCAAAATATAATGATATAATTCACAAGAATTATTTCATATATAAATCAAAGCATGTAAATAATATATACGTGTCAATTATTATTTCCAGATTAAGAACCTAAGCATTAATAATAACATAGAATCTTAGTTCACCTTCTTAATCAGTATAAGGGAACAATTCTAAATTTGATCCTGTTCAATATACACAAAGTATACTAGTATTATTTATTAGTCAATATAAACTAATCTAAATAATACTACAACCATTCCAGTGGATTGTCTAACTCCACCTGTGCTGTGAACCTTATTATATTATATAAACCGTATTTAATAATCTAATATTCTGTATCCCATTTGATACTAGATTATTCACAATATATAATATTTAGACAACATGTAAACATTTAAATGATTCTCAATTAAACCGGCCAGAAATAAATGTAAATACTTCAAATAAATATTTTCAGTATACACCAACAAGAAGTTCATTAACATGATCAAGCCTCAGTGACAGAATAAGATGTACAGATGATTCAGTTGAAAGGCCAAAAAATTACATGTATTTATTGAAGATACTGCTGCAGGCTAATCAATTGGAATGTAACGAAGGTGTGAGGATCAAGATCAGTGCTAGTCACTTGTGAACCAGACCAGTGCACTAAATGTCAGCACATACGAGAAGGATCAACACATTAATTTACAGAAAGAATTGCCAAAGCCTATTGACGATCAATGACAAATATCTCAAGCAGAATATTTGAAACAGAAGAGAGAAGCCCAAAAGAAGCAGCCAAAAATAGTATGCAAAGTTACTATGCATGATTACTATGCAAGGTTACTATGTACGGTTACTATGCAGGTTACTGTGCAAATAGTGGTTACTGTGCAAATAGTAGTTACTATGCAAATAGTGGTTACTATGCAGGTGGGGCCCACAGGTGGGGCCCACGGAAGAAATTTTCTTTAACAGACACGGTTTTGGTTGGTGAAATAGTGGTTACTATGTGGGGCCCACGTGAATAGTGCAGTATAGTGCAGCATAGTAACTTTCTAAAATCTATAAATAGGCCTGTTGTATTTCATTTCAAAACACACCTCAACACACAACTTTCTATTCTCTCTCTTATATCTTCTCTGTGTAAGCTGCTAAACAGTCCATCTAGTAGGAAAGTCGGCTTAGCCCACTTTCAGGAAGTGTCGGGTAGAAGGTCCTCGTGTCTAAACTATCCTTAGAAGTGTTTGATTTTGTAGCTGATCCATAAGATTAGATTGTGTAGCAAACCTCCGGGTTTTATCTATTCAAATATATTTCCCAAACAATTGTGTTATTTCGATTCAGTATTTTTGATTTCATATTCATGTCAAAAATCGAAATATTGCTAAATAACGTATTCAACCCCCCTTCTACGTTATTCCGAACCTAACATACTTGTTTACTTTCGCTTTCTGTAAGCCTGTCATAGGCTGTTCCAGCTTCAATAGCTAGAACTCTTTTGATCCATTTCTTTGGGTTTGTATGGATCGGTTGGGCTTCGTGGCTTCTAGCTTCGAAGTGTTACCAATCTTTTTTTATGAAAATTTTAATTATAAAAAATAATAATATAATAATATTAATAATTAACCGATTACCTTTTTATCTAAAATGTATCATCTTTTCTATATTTTTGTAACTAAAATCTCTCTTTTAATAGAAATATCACGGACAATATTAATTTATCCTTTTCTAAAAACATTACGAGCAATTGTATTTAGTAAAATAACGTAATTAAATTATTATTACTATAAACTAATCAATTACCTTTTTCACCTAGAACATGTTACATTTTTAATTTTCTCTAACTAAAATATCTCTTTTCCTAATCATATCATGGGCATTCTATTTAATAAAATAAAATAATAATTCTATTAATACTAATAATTAGCCGATTACATTTTTCAAGTAAACCTATCATCTTTTCTATATTTTCTGACTAAAATCCCTAATTTTCTAGAAATATCACGGATAGCATTTATATAATTATTATCAAATCATCTCATATAAAAATTTAAGGCTCCCAAATTTATGTTTTAAAAAAACTGATATGGGCTGAAAATAAGCCCTAAAGACATATTTAATGTGGCATTAACTAGGCCGAGAATAGTCCAAACGTGGGGCCCACCAGCTGGGCCCAAAACCCTAAATATAATATTAATTTCGTAATTAATATTAAGGGTAATAAACAGCTCAGCAAATAAGAGTTGGATAAGGATAATATCCCTTTCAAACTTATCCAATAAGGCATCCAATTCAATATGGAAACTGATTCCTACAAGGAATAGATCTAGAACATTCCTCAAAGACTTGTCCATCAAGTCTCCAAATCCTACCATAATTCTAAGGCTTCTCAGCCTATATAAAGGGCCTGACCCCTCATTCTCAGAACTACGTTTTATTGGCTTGATTCTCTAATTTACAGAGATACGTAGGCATTCTGTGAGGACCGTTTAAGTCTCGAACGCAGAAGCAGCCATTAAAGCACGAAGCTCACGAACCTTAGCATTAAATATACAAACCCTAGCCGCAATATTTTCAACCTAGTTTTTATTCCACAACATTTGGCGCCGTCTGTGGGAAGAAGACATCAACCATGGTTACCACTCGAAGAACAACACCGATCTCAACCGAGGCTACCTCCGGAACCATCGTTCCACCAATCACTGCTCCTCCTGTTGGTACAGGGCCAGGATCTGTACCCCCATTGACGGAAACAAACCCTCGTAGTCAGGCCTCTCAACCACAAGGGACGGATCCCCCCGCTGAAAGACCTCAACCTGAAATCGTCCCTCTAGGACAGGAGACTAACCCGCTCCAGATGGTGGTCTCTCCTCTCCCTCTGAGTAGCCGCCCGCCGCTTCACAGTCTCTCCACTTCTTCGCTCCCTGTCAACACTAACCCAATGTATGGGCTACCTAATTACCCCCAAGATCCAAGGGATCCAGGACCAAGCGGTCATGCTCGGTTGATCCATGGGCAACAACAATCCCCTTATCTTAGAGGCCCGGCTCCTCCTGAACCAGGATACTATGATTACTCTGGTCCTTATACCGGAGACTCGTCGTCTGAATACGATGATCGAGACGAAGCCCCAAGGAGGCGACGCGCTAGTAAGGAACCTCTAGGGAGGAATCCATCGAACCGAGATGGTCCTTTAACAATCGCAGAGAAAATTAAGGCTTATGAAGCCGAGATTCAGAAGCTGAAGGACGACCAAGCAAGGGAACTAGAGAGACAGAACCCTAATCAGACTCGACCTCCTCCGACTTCAGGAGGGATTCCCTTCATAGATCTGGAGAGGTCTTCAAGGAGACACCGAAGGGCTGAAGTCCCAACCAGAGGAACTACCAGGGTGGAACCCCCCAAGAATAATCCTAGAGATTTGATGCTACAAGGAGATCTGGATGATCCGACCCCTCCATTCACTGAGGAGGTAATGAATGCACATATTTCCCGAAAGTTTAAGATGCCCACGATCAAAGCTTACGATGGAACGGGGGATCCCGCAACTCATGTGAGAACGTTTACGAGCGCCTTGTTACTGCAGCCTGCCAACGATGCCCTTAAGTGTAGGGCGTTTCCCCAAACCCTGTCGGGCATGGCGCAACGTTGGTATAGTCGTTTACCTCCAAACTCTATTAGCTCTTTCAAGGAGTTGAGTACCGCTTTTGTCAGTCAATTCATTAGCGGAAGAATTCATGAGAAAAGCTCTGCATCCCTTATGTATGTGACACAGGGAAAGAATGAGAACTTAAGAGATTACATCAAGCGATTCACTAAGGAAACTCTGAATATAACCGATTTGGAAAATAAGGTGGCCATGGTAGCCTTGCAGCATGGAACCACGGATCTCTTTTTTAAGAGGTCATTGGCAAAACACCCCCCTGAAAGCATGGATGAACTTCAACGAAGGGCGGACAAGTATATAAAAGCTGAGGACAGCATCAAGAAAGAAGCCACGTTGGGCAATGGAGGGAACAAGCGGAAGCAAGAACAAGAGTACGATGCTAGGGACAAGTATCCCCGAGCTAGCAGAGACTCTGAATCTGCTCCAAAAAAGAGCTCGGGTCCAAGGTTTTCAGAGTATGCCAGACTTAATGCTCCAAGAAGCCAGATCCTGTTGGACATTGAAAAGGAAAAGGATTTCCGATGGCCGAAGCCACTTAGAGGAGACCCAGCTAAGCGAAATAAGGAGCAATACTGCAGGTTCCACAAAGATGTGGGACATGACACCGATGATTGTAGGCAACTCAAGGATGAGATTGAGTTCTTGATACGAAGAGGAAAACTAAGTCAGTTCACCAAGGGTGATGACCGTGGGAACCAGAGAAGGGACAATGACAGAAGAGACAATGAAAGGAGAGATAATAATAGGAGGGAGGACAACCATGATCGCAATCCCCAGCCCCGAAGGGCAGTTATCAATATGATCTGGGGAGGCCCGACAGCAGCCGGCACGACTAAGAATTCTCGAAAAGCTTATGCTAGAGAAGTAATGCACATTGTGGGAGAAGCCCCGAAGCGTGCTAAAACCGAGATGGTTATTGGTTTCGATGATTCAGACTTGGAAGGGGTGAAATTCCCCCATGACGACCCGCTGGTCATAACTCCCGTGATTGGAAACTCCGAAGTAAAACGAGTCTTGATAGACAATGGGGCTTCTGTGGATATTTTATTTCATGATGCATTTGTAAAGATGGGTTACAACGACTCTCAACTGACTCCTACAAACATGCCTATATATGGGTTTAACGGAGTGGAGTCCAACGTTGAAGGGACTATTCAGCTACCCGTGACTATTGGGCAGGAGCCTAAAGAGGCGACTCAGATGTTGAATTTCTTGGTGATCAAGGCAGCATCAACATACAACGCAATCCTTGGAAGGACTGGACTTCATGCGTTTAAGGCTGTGGCCTCTTCCTATCATATGAAAATTAAGTTTCCGACACGGAATGGTGTCGGAGAACAAAAGGGTGATCAGAAGATGGCAAGAAGTTGCTATGTGGCCGCACTGAGGGCCGATGGAGCCGGGGGGCAGGTCCTTCCGATTGAAGACATGGATGTCCGTGATGATGAAGAGCATAGAGGGAAGCCAGCAGAGGATTTGATTCCCATACCTCTAGAACCTAATGACCCTGAAAAAGTTACTTATG
The DNA here is from genome assembly GCA_036435485.1 of Saposhnikovia divaricata. Classification (NCBI taxonomy): domain Eukaryota; kingdom Viridiplantae; phylum Streptophyta; class Magnoliopsida; order Apiales; family Apiaceae; genus Saposhnikovia; species Saposhnikovia divaricata. The sequence continues at coordinate 78,913,009 of CM071599.1, forward strand.
TTGGAGCATCTCTGAAAGAACCCCTGAAGGGCAAGTTAATAGAATTCTTACAGAAGAATAGCGACGTGTTCGCGTGGACAGCAGCTGATATGCCAGGGATTGACCCCCGACTCATAACTCATAGGTTAAATGTTGATCCCAAAAGAAAGACAATAAAGCAGAAGAAGAGAAACTTTGCTCCGGAGAGGCAAGAGGCCATTAGGCAAGAAGTGAATAAGCTCTTGGAAGCTGATTTTATTGAAGAGATTCAGTTTCCTGAATGGTTAGCGAACCCAGTCATGGTCAAGAAAGCAAATGGGAAGTGGAGAATGTGTATAGACTTCACTGACCTGAATGATGCATGCCCAAAAGATTGTTTTCCCCTGCCGAGGATTGATATGTTGATAGATGCTACAGCTGGACATGAGATGTTAAGCTTCATGGATGGATTCAGCGGCTATAATCAGATTAAGATGCACAAGGATGACATACCTAAGGTATCTTTCATAACTGACTTTGGTGTCTTTTGTTATCTTGTCATGGCTTTTGGTCTAAAGAATGCAGGAGCTACTTACCAACGATTGGTGAATAAGATATTCGCCCATCTGATTGGAAGAACCATGGAGGTATATGTTGATGACATGTTAGTCAAGAGCCTACTTAAGGCTGATCATATCAAGCACCTCGGAGAGGCATTTGAAGTGCTGAGGCACCACAAGATGATGTTGAATCCCGCCAAGTGTGCTTTTGGCGTTGGATCGGGGAAGTTTTTAGGGCTGATGGTTTCGAAAAGAGGCATTGAGGCCAATCCTGACAAGATCAAGGCGATTTTAGACATGGAGCCACCACGCTCTATAAGAGATGTGCAGAGGTTGACAGGTCGAGTTGCAGCCTTAGGAAGATTCATCTCCAAGTCTGGAGACAAATGCTTGCCTTTCTTCCAAGCGTTAAAAAAGGTGAAAAATTTTGAGTGGACACCTGAAAGCCAAGAGGCCTTTGAGCAACTGAAGAAGTACATGGTTGAAGCCCCGTTATTGACTAAACCAAGTCCTGGGGAGATTCTTAGTTTATACCTGGCGGTATCCGAACAAGCCCTGAGTGCTGTCCTTATTCGGGAAGAGGAAAAGGTCCAGAAACCTATCTATTATGTGAGCAAAGTGTTGCATGGGGCTGAGTTGAATTACTCACCCATAGAAAAGTTTGCTTTGGCATTAGTAACTGCCTCAAGAAAGCTGCGGCCTTACTTTCAGGCACATAAGATTCAAGTTCTGACAAACCAGCAATTGAGGAACATATTGCATAGCCCTAAGGCCAGTGGAAGGCTAATCAAATGGGCGATTGAGTTAGGAGAGTTTGACATCACATACAAGCCTCGTACAGCTATCAAAGCTCAGGCATTAGCTGACTTCGTGGTTGAATGTACTATTAACAACCAAGAAGTCGGGGGGCAAGAGATAATGACTACCCCTGGGCAAGAGGAAAAAGAAGAGAAACTTACACCCGATTTGAAGGAATATTGGGTGCTCTATTTTGATGGAGCATCAAAAACAAAATCTAGTGGTGCAGGTTTGGTTTTGCAAAGCCCCGATGGGTTCACAGTTGAGTACGCTTTAAAGTTGGATTTCCCTACTACCAACAACGAGGCGGAGTATGAGGCATTGATAGCTGGTTTGGGCTTGGCCAGAATCATGAGGGTCAAGAATCTCAAAGTTTGTGGAGATTCAAGGCTTGTGGTAGCACAAGTAAATGGTGAATTCGAGGCTAAAGATGAGACTATGGCAAAATACTTAAGAGTAGTAAAGGCTGTTATGTCCCAGTTTGAGGAGTGCTATGTTGAGCACATTCCAAGAGAGGAAAACATTAAGGCCGATGCCCTATCTAAGTTTGCTTCTTCTGAAATAGAAAATTATGCCGGGAGTGTCTACTTTCAGGTCTTGAAGGCCCCGACTGTTAATGCAAAGTTAGTGGCACCGATTGATATAGGAGGCTCTTGGATAGATCCTATTAAGGCACACCTGGAGACCGGTTGGCTCCCAGACAATGCCATGGAGGCACGAAAACTCTCAGTAAGAGCGTTGAGATATACTTTGATTGAGGGTATTCTGTACAAAAGGTCGTTTGTAATCCCGTACTTGAAGTGTCTAAGGCCTATAGAGGCAAGGGAAGCATTGGAGGAAGTTCATGAAGGAATCTGTGGGCAACACTTGGGGGGCAGAGCCCTAGCTCACAAGATAATTCGTTTAGGGTTTTATTGGCCGGAGATGTTGGCTGATGCACAAAACTATGTCAAGAGATGTGAGAGATGCCAGAAGCATGCCCCAATTGTGAGGCAACCGCCTGAGGTGTTGACCTCGATTAACTCTCCCATTCCATTTGCAATGTGGGGGATGGATATACTTGGACCCTTTCCCATGGCTTTAGCACAGAGGAAATTCCTAATAGTAGCAATTGATTATTTCACTAAGTGGATTGAGGCTAAACCCCTGGCCAAGATAACCACCAAGCAAGTTTCCCAGTTCTTTTGGGAGAACATCATCTGCAGATACGGAATCCCACGAATCCTTGTGACAGACAATGGGACACAATTCAACAATGAGGAGTTTAAGAAGTATTGTGAAGAGAATGCAATTGAGCTCCGTTTTACCTCGGTGGCACACCCTCAGGCCAATGGGCAAGCTGAGGTAGCTAATCGAATTATTCTTGATGGACTGAAAAAGAGGGTCGAACGCTCTAGGAATACTTGGGTAGATGAGTTGTTGCCCATACTTTGGGCATATCGTACCACTTGTAAGGTAACGACTGGAGCAACCCCATTTTTGCTGGCTTATGGAGCCGAGGCAGTTGTGACTTTAGAGATCATGCAAGCATCACCTCGAGTTGAGGCATATGAGCCAGAAACTAATGACGAAGGAATGAGACTCGCCCTTGACCTAATTGATGAGGTTAGAGATGGAGCTAATGCGAAGAATGCTGAATATCAGAAGAGAGCATCTTTTCACTACAACCAGAGAGTTAAAGAAAGATTCTTTCGACAAGGTGACATGGTTTTAAGGAAGATTGAAGCCTCAGGAGTTGGCCAGAAAGGAAAGTTAGCACCAAACTGGGAAGGACCATATCTAGTCAGAAAGGTGTTAGGGCGAGGATCCTACAAGTTAGAAACCTTGGATGGGGTTGAGGTGCCCCGAACTTGGCATGCTGTGAACCTCAAAGTTTATTATATCTAAGTTCTTTTGACAAAGGCTTGGACTTTTATCTATTTATTAGGAATAAGGTTCGAATGAAGCCATTTTAGAGCATGTTGCTCCCAGTAGAAGATAGAGTATTTATGTAAGGGTTGAACCCATTCTATTGATATCCATTGACAGCATAATGGAATTTATATTGTTTTCTTTATGAGTTACTTCTCTTTGTTAAAATAAACACGAAAGGCAAACGTTGAACTAACTTGTGAGTTTAGTACCAGCCAGGAGGCCAAGTACTTGAGAAATTCTAAAGTTTAACGAACAATAAGCAAAAAAAAAAATAAGAACATGGAAACAAAAGGAACTACTGCATAAATAAGTTACGTCATAAGCCCCGAAGGGCAAAAGTTCAGAATAAATAAAGATAAACAGAAATAAGCCACGCAGGGCCATCTACTCATCTAGGTCCTCAATAACTACATCTCCCTGAGTGGAAGAAGGATCTGCTGTCTCTACCCCAGGAGAAGAAGGTGGATCCTGAGTGGGCTGAGAGTCCCCATCCACTGCTGTCTCTGTAGCGATCTCCAAGGTATCTGTCAATCCAGGGATAGCAGGTACCGGCAACTTCTCCAAGGATACCCCCTCGATCTTCCCACTCAGCTCCTCGATGATCCCTTCCCAACACTCCTTGAAGGTGCCAGGAAAGTTTGCATCATACTCGGCATTCAGGACATCTTGAAAGTCCTTAGAAGCCTTGTAATCAGCAATGATGTGTTCCCTGTTCTGCTGCACCTCCAGCTGAAGCTTCCTGTTCTTCTCCTTCTCAGCAGCCAGCTCCTTCTCCACCTCCCTAAAACGAGCAAAGTTTGCCTCGGAGGCATCAAAGTATCTGTCTCTATCCCTCTCAGCAATGGTCTTTTCAGCACGCACCTCCTTCAGGTTATGAACAGCGGCCTGAAGGTAGGCGTTCATCTGCAAAGGAAACAAGTAAATAAGGTAAAAGTAAATGTAATTAAATTAAAGAAGTTGAATAAGAAATTACCGAAGCAACAGCTTGAGCCCCGAGAAGCTCAATCTGCAAGTCATCAGAGGACTCCACAATGTGGACCCTGTCCCGTGGAGTAACCACGCTCCTGGACCACTCAGCTGCAGCCCTGGAGTCACCTACAGCTGTGTCCCTATTGCATAAACCCCATCCCACTGTAAAGGGAGTGAGGTCTTCCTCAATAGGAACTGGCTTTTCCTGAAGAAAAGCAGGAACACGCTCCACCGCGGCAGAGGCCTCATCTGTCCTGGCCCTTTTGGCCCTAGGGTTCTCTGTTACCACCCTAGCAGTGGCAGCAGTCTCCCTCTGTTTAAAAATTGCTCCCAGGGCAGTTTTGGCTGCAAAATGATTACAAGAAAGTTAGATAATTATATCTAGCATGAAATATTAACAAAGCAAGAGGTGAGAATTACCCTCAGGGCCCAAATCACTTAGCCCATAGGCCTGCAACGAATCTTCAGAAATCAAATTTGCACATTGATGCAAATTATCCGATGTTAATAAATTTATGGCGGCCTCTTCTTCCACGCCCAATTTTAAACTCCTAACAGGCCCATCAACGGCTCTGCAGAAGTTGGGCCGAAAATAGTTGTCCCAGTCATCCCCATCCAAAAAGATATAAAACCATTCCCTTTTCCAATTAGGAAGGGAATCAGGAGCGGAATCCGAAACAAAACAAGAACGGGCCAAGGAACGGTGTTGGATTTTGACCCAGCCCGAATTATCAGAAGAATTGACAAATTTGAATAGATATCGAAAAACAGAGATGCTGGGCTCAAGCCCATGTTTCTTACATTGGACCAAGAAACAATAGATAAAACGCCATGCATTTGGCATAAGTTGGGTTGGACAAACCCGGGCTTCGGCCAAAAGACGGTAAACAAAAGGAGGAGGAGGAAGGCGAAAACCAGCATAGAAAGTTTCTTTATAAATCCTAATGGCCCCAGGCTTTGGGTGACAAGCCCTTTCGTTTGAGGCCGGAGCAACGGCCCTATAAGGCCCATTAATATGAAAAAGTTGGGCTAGAATGTCTACCCTATGTTGTTTATATTTCGATTTATATTCATAAGCATCTAAATGAAGCATGTTTGGAAAAGCTTGACCAAACTTATTTAAAAGATCCCTAAGGGAAAAAACACTGGCATGGACAAGAGATGTTTTAGGGTTCTTACCCCTTGAAAGCCGTGGAGCGGTGGTGGAAGTGTTAGCGAGCTGTGACTGGCCTGAAGAGCTAGAATCCTCCATTGGTATGCTTCCCTTGAAGGCTTGAAACCCAGAAAAGTTGAAAAAAGAGGTTGAAGAAGATGAAGATTCAACGATCTTCAAACGGAAACTGGAAAGTAGGGCGGAGTAAAAACGCCGGAAATCGCCTCACGACAGAACCCTAGCAGAGCTTTTTTGAAAAATATTTGTGATAAGGGAATGATAGTTTTTGCTGAATAGTGAAATGAGAAATGAGGGATGCACACTACTCTTTTATAGAGTTCATGGTTGGTCATTCAACCGGTTATATCCAGTAAATGGGCTGCCAACAGGTGACTGGGCCTTTGAATAGGCGGGAAGCCCATGAAATTCAAATTTTGAAATAATTCTAGAATGCTCTACGACATTTTTAGAAAATAGGATAAAATCCCGTTAGAATTTAAAGGCAGGAAGCCCAATTAAAAGGCTATACCCACGCCCAGGAGACAAAACCTCCTAGGCGTGCCTAAGGAAGGTGTCTCCTTGGCGGGGGTACCCACGCCTAGCTTGATTTTCTCTAAAGAAGGGTATACCCACGCCCAGGAGACCAAACCTCCTAGGCGTGCCTAAGGAAGGTGTCTCCTTGGCGGGGGTACCCACGCCTAGCTTGATTTTCTCTAAAGAAGGGTATACCCACGCCCAGGAGACCAAACCTCCTAGGCGTGCCTAAGGAAGGTGTCTCCTTGGCGGGGGTACCCACGCCTAGCTCGATTTTCTCTAAAGAAGGTCACCCACGCCCAGGAGACCAAACCCCCTAGGCGTGCCTAAGGAGGGTGTCTCCTTGGCGGGGGTACCCACGCCCAGGAAGCATTTCCAGGGACAAAGGTCACCCACGCCCAGGAGACCAAACCCCCTAGGCGTGCCTAAGGAGGGTGTCTCCTTGGCGGGGGTACCCACGCCCAGGAAGCATTTCCAGGGACAAAGGTCACCCACGCCCAGGAGACCAAACCCCCTAGGCGTGCCTAAGGAGGGTGTCTCCTTGGCGGGGGTACCCACGCCCAGGAGGCATTTCTTGCCAAGGTGACTTTTTTAAAAGTTAATCCTTTAAAAAATTTTTTAAATAATGTTGGGAAATTAAAAAATAATTCCCAAAAAATACCTGTTGGTACATAAAAATTCCTAAATTATGAGGACAAATTACAAAAAATACCTGTTGGTACATAAAAATTCCTAAATTATTAGGACAAATTACAAAAAATACCTGTTGGTACATAAAAATTCCTAAAATATTAGGAAAAGTACAGAAAAATACGAGGAAAATTATAAAAATATTTTCTTAACAAGTTGAGCAATAATATATGCTAATAATGCATAAAAACTCTATGAAAGTGCCGAAATTGCTAAAAGCAAGCACAAATTAAAGCCTCGATTAAGGCAAATCGTCGTAAATGTGTAGGTCGCTCCACACTTTACAAGCAAGACGATACTCGTGAAACACTAGTGTAAACCAAAACTCCCATATAAGGGTAGGAAAATTAAGAAGTCCCAGGTAAGGGATAAAAACGACCCCGAGTCTCGATTAAGGCAAATATAACTTCTACGAAAACCTGATCAATTTTCCTAAGAAGTTGGGGGGCAAATGATATGGGCTGAAAATAAGCCCTAAAGACATATTTAATGTGGCATTAACTAGGCCGAGAATAGTCCAAACGTGGGGCCCACCAGCTGGGCCCAAAACCCTAAATATAATATTAATTTCGTAATTAATATTAAGGGTAATAAACAGCTCAGCAAATAAGAGTTGGATAAGGATAATATCCCTTTCAAACTTATCCAATAAGGCATCCAATTCAATATGGAAACTGATTCCTACAAGGAATAGATCTAGAACATTCCTCAAAGACTTGTCCATCAAGTCTCCAAATCCTACCATAATTCTAAGGCTTCTCAGCCTATATAAAGGGCCTGACCCCTCATTCTCAGAACTACGTTTTATTGGCTTGATTCTCTAATTTACAGAGATACGTAGGCATTCTGTGAGGACCGTTTAAGTCTCGAACGCAGAAGCAGCCATTAAAGCACGAAGCTCACGAACCTTAGCATTAAATATACAAACCCTAGCCGCAATATTTTCAACCTAGTTTTTATTCCACAACAAAAACTAAGTTAAATTAATGAAAAAATTCATATTATATTAAAAAAATCCGTGAATCGCACGGGTTTTAAGCTAGTATGAATTAAATTATACACATTATATATGTGTGTGTCGCTTGAGCGAAAAAATAGATAGTATTTTAATTATTGTGACATATTAGCAATTTTATATCATGAGTTTATAGTAACGTTTATTAATTCAGATTATAATATATTATGTTATATCCAAATACAAATTAATGATGCATAATATAAAATTTAGTTATACATTTTTAAATTTTAATAATAATAATAACCAAAATTTACTATATAATGGTAACTCCGTAACATAACTAAACCACTCATTCATATGTGTTTTCAATCATAAACATCATATTTATGTGTTGGCTGCGTTACATTATTTAGGCTTATAAAAAGAAAATGTAGGAAATACATAATATATTTTTATTAAATAACAATTAAACATAAGGCAAGTCAATAAATAAAGTATATCAAAACTGTTAGCTCTTTTGGACTAACATGTGCTGTAGGTGCATGAGCGGTACATTATTTAGGTTTATAAAAAGAAAATGTAGGAAATACATAATATATTTTTATTAAATAACAATTAAATATAAGAGCAAGTCAATAAATAAAGTATATCAAAACCGTTAGCTCTTTTGGACTAACATGTGATGCATTGGTATGTTTGGGAGTTGACTAATGTTTAAAAAAAATTCAAATTTTGATCCAGTTGTCATAAGAATGAAAAGGGGAGTAAATTTTTAAATATTATTTTTCATATTCTACTCCTTCATAAAACAAATTGAAATATCACTGTTTAAAATAAAAACTTGTGACATCTTTAATGATGATGAGTTCTTGATGAGATAATTACCGGATCATAATTTTGAAAAACAACACCTAGAGGGGGGGTGAATAGGTGTTTATGGTTAATAATGTGAATTTATGAACTGTTTTGAAAATAACTGAAAACAGCTTGCTGTTTGTAATAACACAGTTCACAAACAATGTTTGTATCTAAAATGCAATGCAGAAAGAATATAAACAGTAAGTAAAAGAGACACACAATCTTTTAGCCAGGTTCGACCCCTAATCCCCTATGGTCTACGTCCTGGTCCCTTACCAAACTTGGTAAGAGAATATATTATTGATCAACTATAATCCAATTACAAGATACAACAATATATCTCCCTTAACCCTTGCTGCTTACAAATGGCTGGCTGTTTACCTGTGTTGAACCAACCCTCTAAGTACTACTTCCCAAGTATACTTCTCTAGTCTAGTTCGACTCACCCTAAAACCTGAAGCCAATCTTGTACAGTAACAAAACAATACAATTTGAACAATACAAATGTTTTGAAAGAATACAACTCAACCTATAAATCCTCAGAATAATTAATATGCGTGTATGAAGAGGTTTAAAGGTTTTGAAGGGTTTAGCAATGTAAGCTCTGTAGTTGTTTGAGTATTTCTTGTTTTCTGCACGTTGTATTTAGTACAAAGAACTGATGATACTCAGTTCTTATATAGGTGAACAAGAAAGGTTTGATTTGATTTGATAAAAATTCCAACGGTATGAATTCAAGCCGTTAGAGATGAAGCAATTCTTTTGAGCAAGAAGATATATTTTGATAATATGCAAGGCTGAATATCTGGAGCGTGTATGGAGATAAGAGTGTGCAGGGAATAATGTTATGATGAGTCCCATGTGATGTATTTGAGTGGAGGTAAGGTGGTGTAATAAAATAAGGTAAAGTAACCTTATTTAACCAAAAGGAATATTAGCTTGTCTCCAAAAGCTTGAGTGGTGGGAATGTTCATCATATATTCTGAGGACCTTTACATATAATCTATATATCATTCCGTCTTGATGCTCTTTGATTTTCCCGAATGGATCTTTAATTCCATCAGACACAATCAGCTTGCTGATTGTACAATTGGCACGCTGTTTGTGACAATTGGCTTGCTGTTTGAGGTATACTGATTATGAAATCAGTAAGCTGTTTTGTCCTGCAGAACCAGTTAGAGCACACACAAATGGCATGCTGTTTTAACCTGCAAAACCAAGTTAGAGCTAACACAATGGCATGCTGTTTTATATCTGTAAGCGCCAAATAGCTTACTGTTTGTTATCATCAAAACCTAGGAGTTTCAAATTTATCATGTCATACAAATTTAGGAAAAATATATTAATTTTTTTGTTATAAATTAAAAAGATTTTTCCTCAACTAATAGACCTTGGTAAATGCATAGATATCTAGAGATTTTAGATATCACCTTCATTGAATATATATAAGTTATATATTCTTACTTAATTAAGACAATATTTTTATTTAAACATTTGTGACAAAAACTTTGAACTCCAAACATTTACTCACTTCAATATAATTAATTTTATGTTTTTGGAATAAATTAATATATAGTTTATTGAAAATAATTACATAAAATTTATAGCAAAGATTTATCAAAGATTAAAAAAATTGTAAAAGCTTTTTTCAAAACTTAATTGAATTGAAAAATATTAAATTTGCGGAAGAACTATTTAGCGCTAGCCATTATCGTACAAATATTAGGATCATTCAAAAAATCACATATAAAATTAGCAAAGAGTGATGATAAAAGTCACGAATAAATGAAATATATATACGATAAAAGAACATTTATAACATTAAGAGCCCGTTTGACAAATCTTATTTTTCAGAAATAATTAACTTATTTCTGAAAAAAGTACATCAAATTGTACTTTTTTCTAAAATAACTTAATTTTTTTCTGCATATAAAGAATATTAAACCTCTCATAAATATTTAATCCTAAAAATTAGGATGTAAATGTGAAATTTTTCTTAAATAAATCAAAATTTGGAGAGCCAAACAGGCTCTAAGAAGGCTTGAGACAAAAAAATTAGGAAATCTCAACTCAAACATAAATCAAAAGAAAGGATCTATAATCCTATTTTAAATAGAAATTTTTGATATAGTGGCATTTGAATATTTAAGAATTAAGGTTTAAAAAATGTTCATAAATATTTACAAAAATCACTTGCAATAATTATTTATAATGGAAAAGATACAATATTATTTCAAAGTAAAATTTTGCAGAAACATATACCAATTATCCTTATGTTTTAACAAATCTTACAATTTTTTTAAACATATTTCTCCATCGATTTTATTCATTGAATAAGTAAATAATATGTATTGTCTTATAAATAAAATTAAATTAAAAAAATTCAAGTAATTTATAAATATGTTATCATTGCCAAGTAGCATTTGCTCGCAATCCAAATTCCTAAAAAATTTTCATGTATGATAAAAAGATCATTTACATTTAGCAATATTTTAGGACCACTTCAGATGTATTTAGTTTTTTTTTTTGTCAAGAATATACATTCTCATATTTGAATTGTATCGAAATACAATACCGGCAAAACCGGAGAAAGGGGTTTACTTTCTTTCATTCAATAAAGTTTATTGCTATATTCTATTTTTATTAGTCATCTAAATTTTCATAATCAAATTATGTACGGATTGAAGTAAGAGCATTATAACAACGCGTGTTATGAATGTAAAAAAAGTGACGAAAATTAGAAAAATATTATACACGACATTACTAAATAAATCTATACCTATTGATAGGAAATAACCTCGTAGCTTTCACGGGTTATTATGCATTTATGCTAGTTGTAACTGTAAGATTACACCTGCAAAAAAATATGTATATAGATAAAACTAAGCGATAGAAAAGATTTTGAGAATAATTATATCATTTTAGGATTCCGGAAGAGAAGTGAACAAACTGCTCTTTATCTTTTCTTGAGTATTTTTTTCTATTAGATTAATCCACAATATATAGGCCTTTTCATGCACTTCCTCCACCCAAAAATATAACTGCTTAATTAATACATATAATAATGTCAAGATATGTAAGTTACAAGTATAATATTTATATTTTTAACTCTGCTCACATTAATTATAATCAATGTTCTTTATTCTTTGTAAGTTACAAATACGTTAGTAATGTATTTTATTCTAATATTATATTTGATAAAAATAAGTCAAATACAACATCTCCCACTTGACCTTTTTTAATCAAATATTTTTCTTGACTCCCACTTTTTCTAGAGTCTATATATATTTTCACTTTTCGTAAAATTAACATTCCACATTTAAACACTCAAAATCATTAAACAAAGAAACTTGTTCGATAAATACTTTTGCACGAATACCTTATATTGCAATCATATAGCCAGTGAAAAATATTCACTTCTTACAACACATTTCTTATTTTTACTTTTCCAACTTGAGTTCCATCAAAATCAAATAGATGGCTCGAAGTTGACTTCCCATTATTTTTTTTCAATTCAAAAAACATTTGTACAGTAATAACCCAATTACTTCAAACATGTCTGCCTGATATAACTATTTGTGGTACAACATTCCTTTCAAGTACTTGATCATGATCTTCCTTACAACCTCTCACTTGGCTCAACAAAAATTGCATCACTATCCACTCACAAGGATAACTACATATGTCAAGTCAAGTCAATCGATCAGACAACATAAAATACATCGAACTTCCGACTACTTGCACATATAATACATTTAGTGATTTCTTTTATGAATTAATCATTTTCCCATTACCAATAGGGTTGGCGCCGGACTGCAATTCTGCATCCTAAAATAATTAAACATTTTACTCAAATACCTTTTCTGGCTCATATTGAATATTCAAATTATTTTCCTTAAATAAATATTCACAGTTGCAACCCTAACTTTTCAATTCAAACTCAGTGTTCCTTTTTATCCCTTACAAACCGGATTCTTGAAACATATGAAATTTCTCCAATATCTTTCATCCCAGATTTCTAAATGAGATCCCACAATTTAACATTTCCTTTTCATTTTTCGCTAACAACTTATCATCAAAATATATGATATAATCGTAAACGAACTCCCACTTTAAAAAAACACAGACACAATTGTCTAATTCTTTATCGATATAAAATTCCCAATTTTTCATAAAAAAAAATCACCGGTCATGCCTCAAATCTATAAATACACCACCAACTTTATTTTCCTTTTCAAAATTCATTTACAACCAACGAATTTTCTATATTACTGTAGTTCACTCAACTCCCACTTTTATTTTAATTCCATGAAATAAAATTAATTCGATTTCTCGATTCTAAAAAATAACTTATCAGTGGTAGAGTAACTTCAATGCGTGAGAACTATTCGTTCCCTCGCTACAAACTAAAATATATTTCACCATTATATACATAATAGTTGTTCATCCACTCAATTGGATTTTTAAACATTTTATATTCAATAAAATGATTCATTATCAATATTCAGATCCGATTCATTATTCTTGATCGATCTTGCTAAACACGACATAAAGTACTCGTTTAAAAAAATAGTTAATTTTCGTGCTCTCCATTACGAGCGACAAAAACAACTATTTTTTTACGTGCTCTATATTATGAGCATTTCTGTTCAAATAAAAACTCAATAATTTTCGATGACAAATTCAAAATTATCTTGTTTATTTGATTCCGGACACTTGTCCCAATTTTCTTATCTTTTCTGCTCTCTATTCTGAGAGCCACAAAAATTTTCTCAAACAACAACGTTTATTTCAATGATAAATTTCAAATTGTACATAAACAATTTATTTCTTATTCACCGGCTCCATTCAATGTAAATAATTATTATAATAAAAATTATATGATTAATATACGTGGATGTTCATTCTTAATATAATAATTTTTTCCACATTTGTCATACATTTCCATTTTCTATACTCCCATTTCCGAGTATAACTACAAATTTTCTCAATACAATGCCATTCTTTACAGAAGCAATTCTTGGAGCAATTTTGAACATAATCAAATTTCTTATCATTTTATAATATCTTCCAAAATCCAAACAATCCAAAAATTAAAAAAAATACATGCAAATTAACAAACATTATGAATCAACGAAACAATCATGATGAAAATAAAGCCAAAATAATATAATAAGGCATTATACATCCATTAACCGTTACTAATACACCACAGTCCAGACATATAAAATGCAAGATTTAGTATGGATATACATACGTGTTAATCCGTAAAAACTTTACACATGACAGGCCATCATCATGAACACGAATGTGCAAACAAAATTAATAATTGCACTCCACAAAAATAGATACTCCACTAAACTGGACAACTGGTAAACAAAAATAATTTAAAAGGATAATAATAAATCGCATCCACTCTATCTGTTGTGGAACGAAAAATAGGGTATATTTATTACATATTTAATGCTAGGGTTTATGGAAGCTTCAAGCTTTAATGGCTGATCAAGTGTTTCGTGACTTAACTCGGGTCCTCATAAGATGCCTACGTATCTTGCAAATATCACGAATCAAGCCAATCAAAAACGTAGTTCTAGGTTGAAGGATCGGGTCCTTTATATAGGCATTCGTAGCCTTAGAGTTAGAGTAGGGTTTGGTATCTTGGTGGACAAGATACCCACTCTAAGCCCATTTCTGGATCCTTCCATGAGGAAGGCTAATTCGTATTGGACTCCTATGACTTGGGGATCACTCCTTAAAGAATTTGGATATCCATAGGACTTGATAACGGAGTCCTATTTTTGCTGATTTATCTAATTACGAAATTATTATCATAATTAGGGTTTTGGGCCTCACAATTGGGCTTTGACTTTGGACCAAACTAGGTCCATTCAGTGTGTCATTAAATGTATTTCTAGGGCTTACTTTAAACCCATATCATTTACCCCCCCAAATTCTAAGAAAACTGATCATGTTTTCATTGAAGTTAAAAGGCTCATGTACACTAGTGTTTCACAGATACCGTCTTGAATGTAAAGTGTGGAGCGACCTACATATTTACGACGAATTGCCTTATTCGAGGCTAATCAATTTTTACTGGTATGCTATAAGCAGCGTTCTTAATCTTCCTCTTATTAGCACGGATGTCAACAAGTTTAATCAATATGTTAACCAGCTTGGTCGGGATGTCATATATCTTCTTGACAACATCCTTATTTTCCTTATACTCATGAGTATTTTCTACCATGGTCATTTTAACCACACCATAATTGTGCAGAACTTATGAAATGTTTCCAAAAAACCCCATTTTTTAGGGAAATTAGCAAAATCCATCAGAAAATTTCGACCAGGATTCCTGATCGAATTTTTGACCTGGATCCTGGTCGAAAAATCACAACTCAAGCATTTTGGTCGAAGGCATTTCGACCAGGATTCCTGATCGAACTTTCGACCACGATCCTGGTCGATTAATCTTCAACTCTGCAGTCTGGTCGACAGCACTTCGATGAGGATTCCTGATCGACATTTCGATCAGGATCCTGTTCGACTAATCCTCACTTTGACATTCTGGTCGACAGCCATTCGACGAGGATTCCTTGTCGATATTTCGATCAGGATCCTAGTCGACAAAACTTCGTTTTGACATCCTGCTCGAAGGCATTTTGACATGGATTCCTGGTCGACATTTCGATCAGGATCCTAGTCGAGTAAATGCCATTTTGTCACCTTGCTCGAAGGCATTTCGACATGGATTCCTGGTCGACATTTCGATCAAGATCCTAGTCGAATAAATGCCATTTTATCATTCTGCTCGAAGACATTTCGACATGGATTCCTGGTCGACATTTCGATCAGGATCATAGTCGAATAAATGCCATTTTGTCATTCTGCTCGAAGGCATTTCGACATGGATTCCTGGTCAACATTTTGATCAGGATCCTAGTCGAAAAAATGCCATTTTGTCATTTTGCTCAAAGACATTTCGACATGGATTCCTGTTCGACATTTCGATCAGGATCCTAGTCGAATAAATGCTATTTTGTCATTCTGCTCGAAGGCATTTCGACATGGATTCCTGGTCGACATTTCGGTCAGGATCCTAGCCGAATAAATTTGGGCTTATAAATTGGGCTTGCTAACCTTTCTGGGCCTCAACCCATTCTTGCTTAATTATTTATCGGATTTAATTAACCCATATATCATTTTTTTGGGACATCCTAGATCTTCTAGAATCTTCTAGGTCCTTCCTTTCTTTGGGCCTATGGGCCTCCCAATGGGCCTTAACCGGCTATCACCGGTTACTTGGAATTTTAACCGGCTGGTAGCCAGTTAGGAAATTTCTATAAAAGAGTGGAGTGAGATTCATTTCTCACTTCACTCTAATACACTCCACTTTCCTCTAAAAATTCTCTCAAGTATTTCTTAGTGTTAAGGTGATTCTCGACAGTTTTTTTAAGCAATTTCATTATTTCTGGCGTATCTTTCACCGGTTTCTGGGTTTCTGTTGAATATTCATCTTCTTCATTCGAAATTTCTGGGTTGGTGCATTCATCTCTTGAAGATCAATGGCGGACAAAGCAGCACAGCGTCTTGCAAAGATGAACTCAGCTTCAAAAAGAGGTAACGATATCGAAATTCGTTCCTCCTATATGAGTTTAACTGAAATGATCAACCTTCGTGGAGATGATTATCCATCACTAGCTGATTTAGATGCCTATAATTGTTGTAATAAATTTCATGATGAAGATATGATTAAGAGCTGTAATAAACTTTACGAAATTAAAAGCCCATATAGGCTTTTCAAGGCTGGGCCTGGTGACAGGCCTTGTCATTGGAGGCCCAACGGGCTTTGTGTTTTTAGAGATGCCCTCGTAGCTGGGCTTAGGTTCCCTTTCCATGAGTTTATTCCAAACTTTTGGCCGACATTCAAGTTAGCCCATGTCAACTTCCCCCCAACGCATGGCGATCCATTTTGTGCTATATGGTCTTATGCCTTAGGAAAAAATTCCCTCTTTCTGTTTCCTTGTTTAGGAAAATATTTCAGTTTTATAATAGCTCTTCTGTTCAACCGGGGTGGGTCTATGTTAGACAACGCCCTAAAATTTCACATATTTTTAACGGCCACTTGGTTGTTGACAACAACCCCAAGTGGAAAGAGGAATTTATGTATTTGGTTTGGAAGGGGGATGATTGGGGCACCCTTTTTCGAAGTTCTTTTGGTAAGGTAGTCGATGTCAACCCTAACAAAATAGTTCTCAACACGGAAGAGCAAGCAGCCTATGAAGAGCTTACTAAAGATAATGGAGAAACTCTGTGTTGGGACCTCATTAACGAGGAATCTTTAAGGGTCGTGGGCCTTTCTTCTGTTTCAGACTTGGGTAATTACCACTCCTTTGTGAATTTACTTCATTTTTAGATAAACTTATATCAACTTTTTAATTTGTTGTTTTATGCAGCTGTTATGAAAATAATGCGAGAAACTGACCCTGGTGAGGAGGAAACTGCTCGCATGAGGAGAGCAAAGAGGGCCCTTGACACAAGGGGCAAGGCTACAGATCCCGCCTTCCTGCGCCCACACAAGGTGCAAAAATAGGATTTGGTGACTGTAGATGAGGAAGACGGACCTATTCAGGTTAATGTTCATTCGACTGTGTATAGGCCTTCGTGGGGCTTTAGAAAGCAGGACTCTGTGGTCGGTTCCACAAAACACTCGATGGACTGGTCCCTAAATTCCATAACTCCTTGTGACTACAAGGATTTCATATCGGGAGGGAACATGGATGAGGCTGAGCACCTGGGAGCCCAAGCCTTAGCATCTGTATGCCTCTCTTCTTTCATACTGCTTTTATATTATAGTGTCTCGTGGAACTAATATTCTTGCAGGTGAACATTCATTTTCAGAGCAGGACTCACCAGGCCAAGGCCTGGAAAAGCAAAGCCAAGTCTTTTAAGACTAAGTTTCAGAAAGAGAAGATTAAATGTGGAGAAACCGAAGAAAAATTAAAGGGGAAGATGGAAGAGTTGGAGGCTGCCCAAGCTGAGGTGGTGCATTTGCGGGCCAAGAAGGAGGAGCTTATCGATGAGTATATAGATTCTGTGGATTTTCAGAGCTTGATGGAGAAACATGACGAGGTTCTTTATCCTGTCCAGTATACAGATGGCTGGGATGAGGCTCTGGAGGCGGTGATTAAGAAGCACCCTGGACTGTTTTCCCTCGAGGACTTTCCGAGCCCACATCCCCCTCCTCCTCCTATCGAAGAGGAAGAAGGTGGGGATGAGCACATAGGAGATGACGATAGGATTCTTGCTCCAGAGGTTTCTCCCCTTTGGAGAGCTTCAGATACCACTAATACATCCCCATCTCACTCTGCAGGTGTCTCGAAGACTCGGGGAGGCGAGGAGAAGTCTGCTTCTGAAGCTGTTGCTTAGTTATTTTGTTGTGGCCCTGCGTGGCACTTTGACTTATATTTTGGTTATGTAACTTAACTTTTATAGCCTTCGGGCTTAGTTGTTTAATTATGCATTTTTCGATTTTTCATTCTATTTGGTTATTTTGCCTGTTGCACTGTGGCTTTCTTTAGCTAGCAATTTAAATATGCTTTTGGTATATGATAGACACAAAGTAGCAACCAAGAGAGGAAAGAAAACCAACTTGCATTAATAAAATCTCGGATTGGGTCCAACCCTTACATAAATATTTTAAATTCCTACTCGGAGTTTGCAAAACTCTGAAATGGTCCCATCAACCTTATTTATACTTTCCTACTAGATATAAGCCATATCCTATGCAATATAATCAAACATAATAGACTTTGAGGTTTGATGCGTGCCAAGTATGAGGCACCTCATTTCCTTCCAACGTCTCCAACTTGTACGATCCACGTCCCAGTGTTTCCTTGACCCGAAACGGGCCTTCCCAATTTGGGGATAACTTTCCCTTCTGTCCAACTCCAGATGCTTCAATCTTTCTAAGCACCAGGTCCCCCTGACGGAAGAACCTTTCTTTCACCCTTAGGTTATAGTAAAAAGAAGCTTTCTTCTGATGTTCAGTATTCCTAGCATGGCCTTCGTCCCTTACCTCATCGATCAAGTCGAGGGCTAACCTCATTCCTTCTTCATTTGTGTCTGGTTCAAAAGCTTCAACCCATGGGGATGCATGCATGATTTCCACGGGCACCATAGCTTCAGCCTCGTAGGCTAACATGAATGGGGTTTCACCAGTATTCACTTTTGCAGGTGGTGCGATATGCCCAGAGTATGGGCAACAGTTCATCCACCCAAGTGTTCCTAGAACGTTCCACCTTTTTCTTAAGTCCATCAAGGATGATTCGATTAACAACCTCAGCTTGCCCATTGTCTTGAGGATGGGCAACTGAGGTGAATCGAAGCTAAATTCCATTTTCATCACAATAATCTCTAAATTCTTTGTTGTTGAATTGTAACCCATTGTCCGTAACTAGGATCCGTGGTATCCCGTACCTACATATGACATTCTCCCAGAAGAACTGCATGATTTTCTTGGTTGTGATTTTAGCCAAAGGTTTGGCCTCAATCCACTTTGTGAAGTAGTCAATAGCTACAACTAGAAACTTCCTTGAGCAGTGGCCATAGAAAAGGGCCCAAGAATGTCCATCCCCCACATAGCAAACGGGATGGGGGAGCTAACGGATGTCAACATCTCTAGTGGTTGTCTAACCACTGGTGCATGCTTCTGGCACCGATCACACCTTTTCACGTACTCTTTGGCATCAACAATCATTGTAATAACCCTAACTTTAACAATGCTACAGTGATCACATGAATAGTAAAATTTGAGGATTTAGGGAAATGATATGTAGGTACACTATAATTGAAACAGAAAATGAGTAAACAGAAACCATATTCGTGTTGAACTATAAAAATAAGTGACTCGAAATGACGATGGATTTCAGAAATTCCTGAATTTAGATTTTAAGGATTTTGAGTTCGAACGAGCTTCTATTTATTGGATATTAAGGAGCATAGAAATATTAAAGGAATTATATTTTGAGGAATTAGTGAATTAGGGTAAAATAAGGGATTATTAAGTTAAGGAAATATCAAAGGAATTTGGATTGTTAAATGATTTCAGAACCACTGAGATAATGAGGTATATTCGAAACGAACCACAACTAGACGAGTATGGAAACCAAACAACCAAGATTATAATATAACAAGGACATATACCACATTATTAATTACCAAAATTATTAACCTTTTACTTAGAAAATCAAGAAAAGGATTAAAGGATGCATCCAATGACATCACATTCCACTAACACTTATTTAAGGGCAAATTAGTCATTAACCATGGGATTTATCCACAAAACTCTAGAATTCTCAAGAGATTAAGACAAGATGAGATAAGATTAAACAAAAAGCAAAAGAACCTCTCCCCTTGCATCATCTTCCATTCGAATTTTCAAGGAAAAAAGGAGAAAAACCAAATTCCAAACCCTAGTTCCAATCAACTAAAACTCAAGGGAAAAATCATGGAGGCCACTTGAGGATAGATAAAGACATACACAAAGTTTCATAGCCATCAAGCATCATTTGATAAGGTAATAAAATCATGGAAGTTGATGGTGAATAGTAGTGAATAGTAACTTTAAGAAACTAACTTGGTTTTTCATGGTTTCTTTAGTTGATTCAAGCTAGTATAAGGTTGTATCAAGGTGTATTAAGGACTACAAGCATATATTAAGAGTGTTAAAGCTTCAAAGAAGGTATAATCTCTTCACCCCTCTAGAGTTTTATGATGAATATTAATGGTATTAGTGGTTAAATGGTTATAAATGATGAAATCATGATTATATATGTGTTTAAAAGTGTTTTTATTGAATGTGAAAGGAGTTTGTGCTTGTAACCATGGTTGGTAAGATGACCACATGGTGTAGGTGATGGTGTATAAGGTGGATGATGGATTTGGAGGAGTTGAATTTCGGAAAGTATGAAAATATAGCCGTTATAATGCCCGATTTTCGTTAAACCAAATAGATACCTGTTTTTGGTCCCCATATTTATACGGTAGGTTTCTGTCCAGAGCAACCACTCATCATGAGAGGGTAGAGCTTGGTTCATAGATTGTTTTGATATAAAGTACGTTAAAATCTGATGAACGGTTTAGGAGAAAAGTCAGTTTTAGTGAAAGACGTTCGAGAATCGAGAAAACATAATTGTATCAATTTTGAGGCTATAATTACCATACTTAAACATTTTTAAAAGTTATAAAATTTTGGGATAGTGTAGTAGGGTGGTCAGAGGACCCTTGACAGTTAGCCTTGCATTAAAATTCGGAATCTATATTTTCTGAGAATTTTTACAGTCGAGAGTGGTTGTTAAGGAAAGAATGTAAATCGTTAAGAACTTTAATCGGGAATAAGAATGGTTAAGTCCTCAAGACCTTTTGAGATAGTAATGGGATATTGTAAGAGTGTTATTATATGAGCGTAGGTGGTTAAGTGGCATATGTTCTGATAATGATTCTTTTTGTGATTATAGAGACTTTGGGAGAGCCACGAGCTATACTTCCGACTTACAGAGATCGAGGCAAGATCCTTCTATCCCTACTTTGGAAATTATTTATCTTCGGAATAAAAATGATATTATGGAATATATATATATATATATATATATATATATATATATATATGTGTGTGTGTGATGTTATTGTTGCTATGTTGCAAAGAATATATTTCCTTGATTTTGGGAAATTAAAGAGAGATGGATATGATTTATGAAATATGGATATAGAGATGATTACGAATGGAGCGAATATGCTCTATGGTAAAAGAGATATGAAAGGGAATGGTATCAGTTATTATCTAGGATTATATGGTTTATAATACTATATTAAAAATATTCTTTCTGAGTATTAGTGGTTTAATAAATATCATTTAATTATTATTTACTACTTTTAAAATAGACGGAATATTTTATGAATATAAAATTATATTTGATTTCTTGAATATGAAAGAGATGTCTGGATCATAATCAAAGCATTATGATATATATATATATATATATATATATATATATATATTATAGAAGTAATGTGCGAGAATGGAAATGATATGAGTGAATGATATGTGGAAATGAAAGCGAGAAAATGGAAATGTGGAATGATATTTGATAAAGGGAATAATGATTTGACGAAAAGGGGGATTGCAACAGACTTGCGTAAGTGGCTGTGTCAGGGCTGTGTGCGACACAGTCCAGCATTTATTATAATTAAAATCGAATTACTTACGCAAGATGAACCATGGAATCCTAACTTCATTAAATACTTCGCTTAGATCTGACGCCTTTAATCACTATATGCAATGGTTATGATATCTGAACGGACAACACGAAACAAGTATACGCTACTTCTCAGTATACGAATACCAAACTAAACATACATCCACAAAAGAGATAGAAGATGAATAGACACCAATTATGCTTAGACCCTATATCTCTATAGAATTGGAAAACATAACGGTTGAAGAACAAGTTATCCATATTGATCACATGGGGCAGCATAATATCTCTATTTACGCCACAAATCATAATGTTAAACATCAACCTATCCTATGCTAGCATGGCAAGTTCTAAATCTCAAGATCCACTCTCGCTTCACAAGAGATTAACAAATTAGATGTTCGCGACGCATCTATCAATTAAGCATAACCATACGAGGATATCAAATATACATCACACACAGATCTTTAAAGCATCAAGATACTAAGATCCATAAATAAATCCGTTAGAATCCCATGACAACGATTAGTTCATAATCGAACCTCTCGTCATCATGGGATCTGATGAAACCATGATAAAAACAAAGTATGAAAAGATACAAATAAACCTAAGTAATTGATATGTAATGATATGTTTTTTTTGTCCCCCAAGATATGTATTTATAGCCCCAATTTGCCTCTCCATCAAGCAATTGCCGTTTCAGAGTTGATATAGGAGTATGGCAATTTCCGTTCTTGAATGAGAATAGAATTGCAAATTTCATGTGTAGATTTGATTCTAGAATGTTCTAGCGCCCAGAGCAATTACCATACTTATTAGAAGTAGGAATTATAGCAATTTCTTTGTCAAAGTTGAATTTCTGCAGTTCGGCACATAATACGTTTCCTAAACTGATTCGGTTTTGAAGGAAAATTCGTAACTGACTTTTCTTCAGTATTTCTGGGCCATTATAGTTGTATTTGGACATCTGAACCACTTTAGAATGAAATAGAATTCCGTTATCTTCGCGTGGACTGTAAGATCATCCAAAACGGACTTATAGAACTCAAGATATGGCCCAAACATTGAATCAGAATTTTCAGGATAAAAATTCGGAATTTCCAGAAAAGTCACCACGCCGCAGCGCGCTCTCCAGGCCGCAGCACACCCTGGTCACTGTTCAATTTTGCAAAAAATCTTCTCCACTTCGCGTGAGCTGTAATATCGTCAGAATCGGACTTGTAGAACTCCAAATATGGCCAAAACAATGTAGACTGCACAGCCGGCCCGGAAAATCCGAATTTAATCAAATTAACCTCCAACTCTCTTACCTCTGCAAAACTCAATGAAAACACATTAAACACACCACATACTTGAGGCCAAGTAATCAATTTAAGCCGATATGGAACGCTTTAAGTGGATATAAAATCCACTTATCACACCCCCAAACTTAAACCGATGATTGTCCTCAAGCATAAACAACTAACACTAACTAGTACCACTTCCGTAGGTGATCACGGTTGCATTTGGCATATGCAACAAGCCCTTTAAACCCCTAGGCAGCCCTAGTGGACGAGTAAGGTCTCGTGAGGGCCTATAGTGAATGTACCCACAAAATCCATTTAACTAAACAATGCAAACACAATGCAATGCATGAATGCAACTATTATGAAAATGCAAATGATTTACTACTAATACATTACCACACCTTCAAATCCTCTCATGTCATTTCAACTTAAGAATCAAAGTAATAATGCGATGTCTTGGTGTCGAAAATGCAAGCATTCACATAGTCTACTCAATGAACATGCATAATCTCTCAAAAGTCCATGTCAAGTGTAAGAATAAGTTAGTGACCATGCTAAGCCTACAAGAGTACATCTTTGAGACAAAACTCGGAATCTCATACGCAAAAACAAGCAAACACTCACAATCCACTCACAAAAGAATATTCACTCAAGAAAAAGGGTAAGTGTATCACTCAATTCCAACAAAATCATAAGCATGCTTGACAATTGGTATCAATCTAACTCTTAACACAACATACATCAATGACGATAATCAAAAGGTCTTTAATTGGGTTGTAACGGGCCTAGGGACAAGGTATGTCAAATAAGCCAAATCAGTTGAAGTGTCAAAAGCTAGTAGGAACTATAATGAATCATACACAACACCCTACTTCCCCCCCACACATAATTTTACTATTTTTCTTCCAATAAAAAAAACGCTCGACTAATGGACTAAAGTAGGATCACAACAAACACAAATATGCTCTCATAATATTTTTTTCCCTTTTTTTTCTTTCATTTTTTTTCTTTTTTTTTCGAGAGCTAAATATAACACGAACAATAACAATAACAATGATCCCATGATTTTATTACAATGCCGACTATCAAGTAAACAACCAAACCCAATTTTCAATATTTCCCCCAAAATTATGACAAAAAAAACCCCTACTTGCACACCTTATTACTCCCTAAAGCACTCTACTAGCCTTTGACAATGTGGGTTTAAATTAATGTACGGCCAATACAAGAAAAAGGTCTATGCAAGTAATGTGGTATGTCACCGAAAAAATAGAATTAAGCTCAACGGGTTAACTAATTGATCATGTAAATATGGTGTGGTAATATGGGAAAATATACATGGTTATTCTTATATGCCTTTATCATTTTCATCGTCAAATAATGTCATGTGTTTCAAGAAAGACCTCAAACAACTGCTAGCAATGCAAACAATCCGTGGACACTCAAGCAAACGAATAAAATTGCAACAAATATGCAATAAGGCTCAAAAGCTCACTTGGTGGAAAAACATACTCAATCCCAAGCGAAAATCTCTCTAATGCACCTACTTGTATTCAAAGCATGCAAACTAAATCAACTTGCACATATTCATGTCCTTCTAATTACTCACAACATTCAATAAGTCTACTAGCTTCAACTTACTAGTGTATGTGTGTGCACAAGAACAAAGCATATCACTTCTCAATCAAAAGCGTCAACAACACAAAATTCCTATCAAGCATGGATGCAAATGCAAACTACTATGGACTTACATAATAATAACACGAACAAACATGCATGAATTACAACTAAAATGCAAACATGATATCCTACATGAACACACTAACTACTACAAACAACTACTATACACTACTTATCCCTCACACCACCCCCAAACTTAAAATATTCAATGTCCCCATTGAATGGAAGGTAATACAAGGGATAGTAGAGAACATACCTAACTGTCGGCAGGATCACCCTCCTCGGGCGGCACCGTATCTCTATATGGCCATTTAATTATCTTTTCCGGGGCTACCTCCTTGATGACAAGTTTCAGCCTTCTTTGCTCCTCAAAAGTGTCAGTAACATTGTTCTCTTCGCTACCTGACAAGTTAGCAACAATAATAATAGCCAAAGTAGATGATTGACCCAAATATACATACCTCAGCTGATCTGGTGGTTTAAACTCAAGTCTTGAAGTTTCTTCAACATGTGATTTTCATTATTAACCACCAAAGACTGAGCAAGAGTTGAAATAGACGAATCAGGAACGAAAGTGGGTATTTCACCAGTAGAAGTCTTCACAACTGACTTAGGATCAAAAGAACTCTCCTCAAGTTTGATTTCATGATTAGAACAAATGACCTTCAATTCCTCTAACATCTCATCAGAAGTAAAATTCCTATACAACTCATGAAGATCCTCATTACCCTCAATCAAAACATCTTCCTCAAGAAAAGACTCAATTGCATTATCATCAAGATTTGACCATGAAACCACCTCATCAACCCGCACCTTAGAATCCCAAAGATCAGCCAAGCCTAGTGACTCACATTCTTCCTCCTCATCACTATCCACCACAGATTCTGAAAAAACAGAATTTTCTTCTTTTTCTGTAGGATCATGATCATGAATTCCTTCTTCATCCTCAATTGCTGAATTCTAATCGTTCGTGACTTTTCCAGATCTGAGTGTTATGGAATTAACCTGCTCCATGCCATATTGTTTTCCTGGATTTACCTCTATGGCACTAGGAAGAACTCCCTGCGGTCCGTTGAGAAAGGCACTTGCAATTTGCCCAATCTGATTCTCTAATGTCTTGAGAGATACCGCCTGACTTTTAATCATCAACCTCAATTCATCCAATTCAGATTTTTCATTCGAAGATTGACCATCATCCCCATGAAACTATTGCTGCTGAAAATCTTGATTGTTGCTCCAGCCGAAATTGGAATGATAGGTGGCTGGAGCTGGTTGCGAAGGTGGCTGGAAGTTGCTCACAAAATGTGCCGATTCAGAAGATATGGCACATTGACTCGTCTCATGTACGCCCTCACATAGCTCACCACCACTAGCACTTTGAGGCACCCCATGCTTTGACATAAAATCCAATTTCTTATTAAGTGCCTCTAGCTGAGCTGCTAGAGCTGTGACTGTATTAACTTCCAGAATTCTTGCTAATTTGCCTTGTGATAATCTCTTAGTTGGATTCTGGTATTCATTCGCAGCCATCATCTCAATTAGCTCATAAGCTTCCGCATAGCTCTTAGCCCATAAAGCTCCACCTGATGCTGCATCTAGCATGGGTCTTGACTTTGCACCCAAGCCATTATAAAAGAAGTTAATCACCATCCAATCAGGCATCCCATGATGTGGACACTTCCTTATCATCTCCTTATATCGCTCCCAAGCCTCGCACAAAGATTCTTCAGACTGCTGTGAAAATTGAGTAATAGCGTTCCTGATTGCTGCGGTCTTTGCCATGGGAAAAAATTTAGTGAGAAATCTCTGAGCAAGATCCTCCCATGTCAAAATAGAACCTGCTGGTAGAGAGTGCAACCAGCCCTTAGCTTTATCCCTCAAAGAGAATGGGAAAAGTCTCAATTTGATAGCATCTTCCGACACCCCGCTGATCTTGAAAGTGTCGCAGATCTCAATGAAATTCCGGATGTGCATGTTAGGATCTTCAATCGGAGCACCCCCAAACTGAACCCAATTCTGCACCATTTGAATTATGCTAGGCTTGATTTCGAAAGTATTAGCTGCAATAGCTGGCCTGACAATGCTAAATTGGACGTCACTGATCTTTGGTTGAGAATAATACATCAATGCTTTCGCTGCTACTGCTGGTTGATAAGTGGATTTTATATCCACTTATTATGCGCTATTTTGACCTAGATTGGTGGTTTATCCTTAAATATATTGTGTCTTTTAATTCATTTTTGTTTTGTTTCAGCATTTGTTGTGCAGAACTCGCAACTTTAGGTATCTAGGCGATAAAAGGCTAAAAACGGTAGATTTCTGTCTCAATTTTATCAAGTGGACTGGCTGCGAGGAAAAAGAATTATCATAAAGAAATTCTGAGTGATATATTCTTAAATCTGGAACCCCGGTTGGAATTGATATATTTTTCGTTTCGCAAAAGGAATCCAGTTTCAGATCCTCAAGAGACCGTAATTTACACCTGGACGAGCAATAAGAAAATAGAATTATCACAAAAAGATGGAAAGTGATATATTCTTAAAGAGAAAATCCCGGTTGGAATTGATATATTTTTTTCCAAGCAAAAAGAGTCTGGTTTCAGATCCTCAAGAGACCGTAATTTACACCTAGACGAGCAATGAGAATATAGAATTATCAGAAAAAGATGGGAAGTGATATATTCTTAAAGAGAAAACCCCGGTTTGTATTGATATATTTTTTGTTAAGCAAAAGGAGTCCGGTTCCAGGCCCTCAATAGACCGCATCTTAGGACTTAAAGATATATTTATATTAATAAATATTTTATTTAATTAGGAAATTATATTTTTAAATATCTAATAATATTAGATATTTATTTTTTATAATTTCTGGATTAAATTAATTATTTATTAATTAAAGATTATAAGCTATGCGGGTTAAAAGCATTTTCTTTTCGGAATCGTGCTATATAATCAAAACAATTCAGCAAGTTGTTATAAATGTTTTTGTAAAAATAGTTTAAAGGCTGGTCGGCAGATTTAATCAATTGATTAAACAAATCAATTAGCTAAAGAAAGTTTGCAAGTGTAGTGAAATGGCTGGCGTGCAGAAAGCTTGCGGGACTGGTTAGACGCGCCTGTGTGCGCGTGGCGCACACGCGCCGGAAAATCAGCAGAAAAACCCGCGCGTGGCCTGAACTTCCTCCCCTGGTGACTGGTTTTCAGAGTGGCAACATTCATATAATTTAACTGTTTTAATACAAATGCTTTCGGCTGGGTTTTAAAGTCTAGTGCTGATTCTGGTGGGATTACTTTCGGCAATTTTTTGCTATGTTTTATTTTTTTTTATTTCTTTTTAATTCTTTTCATTTTTATTTTATTAATTTGGTGTGCTAATTTGTGCTATAAATAGGTGTAGTTCTCAAGCTTGTAAGACACACCAATTTAGAGAGCAAAATCCTCTCTTGTATTCTCTAGTTCTTTGTAATTTTAAGTTTCATTTTTATACAATTTAATTTTTTGCAAATTTAGTATAAGTGTTATTTTGGTTGAAGAATTTATGGGGATTATTTGGAGTGCTCTTTTCTTTCATTGGAAGCTATTTCGGTTCTACGTTCTAAACTCTTACAATTTCATATTTAATTTATCACAAATTTTAATTTAGTTATTATTATTATTATTATTATTATTATTATTATTATTATTATTATTATTATTATTATTATTATGTTTTCATTTAATCCCATGATGACGATCCGTTCGATTATGAACTAATCGCCGTTATGGGATTCTAATGGATTTATTTATGTAATTTAGTAATTCGATGCCTTAATAATTTGTATTATGATAAAAATTCAGATTGCTTAATGTGGTTGCGCTTAATTTATTAGATGCGTAGCTAACATCTAAATTATTAATTCCTAATGAATGCGAAAGTGGATTTAGGAATTTAGAATTTGCCATGTTAGCATAGGTTCGTAATTGTCACGTACATTTTCGATAAGTGGTAGGATTTTGGATCGCATCACCCTATGTAGTTATAATAAAGGAATTTATTCGTAAACCAATTATGTTTTCAAATCTTATAGACATATAGGGTCTAAGCATAAAAGGTGTCCACGCGACTTCTATCTTTTTAAGTGGATGTTCGTATGGTTCGATATGACTTAAGGCTGAAAGGCGCTTATGTTAGTTTCGTGTTCCCGACTAGCTTTCGTAAATTATCAAAATTACTTTGAAATTAAGGCATCAATTCTAAATGAAATAAATAATGAAATTAGAATCCCATGTTTTTCTCACATATAAATTCTCATTTAATTAAATCAAGTATTTTGAATTATTTAATATTATTAATTTAATTAATCAATTAGAAAAATACAACAAAACCCCGTTTATTATTTATTCAAGCAGTTTGTTGTTTAATCGTACGACGTTGCTTAAACATTATTTCTGAACAAACACCAAGTCTTCGTGGGATCGAATTTATTATATTACTTGTGACCACGTACACTTGCGCAGTTAGTTTTCGAACCAACAAGTTTGTGGCGCCGCTGCCGGGGACTTCGGTGTTATTTTCAGGATTTATGTTTAACATCAACAGAGGTTAAACTTAACTGACTTGGATAGTTGTTTTTCTCACGTCGTGTTTTCTTGCTCTGCCAGTATAAGGATCTTAAGTTGTTTATGCGAACACATTCTAAAACTTTGAAAGCTAAGCTGGAAGAAGAAGAGATTGAAGCAACAAAAGAGCCTGAAGTAATAGCAGAAGCAACAATGGGCGACAGTGTAGCAGCAGCTACTAAGGCTTTGAAGGACTATTTTCAACCAAAGATCAATGACATTCAATCTAGTATTGTCAGGCCTGCCATTGCAGCTAATTCTTTTGAAATCAAGCCAAGCACAATTCAGATGGTGCAGAACTCAGTTCAGTTTGGGGGAGCTTCAACGGAGGATCCTAATACGCACATCATGGACTTTATCGAGATTTGTGATACTTCCAAGTTCAATGGTGTGTCGGATGATGCTATCAAATTGAGACTTTTCCCATTCTCTTTAAGGGATAAGGCAAAGGGCTGGTTACATTCTCTACCATCCGGTTCCATCACTACTTGGGAGGATCGTGCTCAGAAGTTTCTTACAAAATTCTTCCCCATGGCTAAAACTGCAGCAATAAGGAACGCGCTAACTCAATTTGCACAACAATCTGGTGAATCTTTGTGTGAGGCTTGGGAACGATATAAGGAGAGGCTGCGAAAGTGCCCTCATCATGGGATGCCTGATTGGATGGTTATTAATGGTTTCTACAATGGGTTAGGAGCACAGTCAAGATCAATGTTGGATGCAACATCAGGCGGAGCTCTGTGGGCTAAGAGCTATGATGAAGCTTATGAGCTTATTGAGATGATGGCGGTAAATGAATATCAAAATCCAACCCAGAGACTATCACACGGCAAAATAGCAGGAGTTCTGGAAGTTGATACAGCTACAGCTATAGCAGCTTAGTTAAAGGCATTGACTATGAAGGTGGACTCATTGACTAACTCTGGAGTTCAGCAAGTGGCAAGTGTTTGTGAGCTTTGTGCAGGTGCACATGATACAAATCAATGTGCCATATCTAGTGAATCAGTGCAGTCTGTGAGCAATTTTCAGAGATCACAACAACCAGCTCCAGCCACATATCATCCTAATAACAGAAACCATCCTAATTTCAGCTGGAGCAACAATCAAGGTGGTATTCAACAACCACAACAGCCGTATCCACAGTTTCAGGGTCAATAATATGGATCTAAGCCATACAATCCTTCCGGTTTTCATAAGCAATATGCTCCAAGGCAACAATTTCAACCTCCTGGATTTCAACAACAGTCTCATGCAGGTGTTGGGCAATCTTCTTCTGAAAATCTGAATTAGAGGAATTGAGGATGATTTGCAAAAGCCAAGAAATTTCTATCAAGACCTTAGAAAACCAGATTGGTCAAATTGCTAATGCCCTGTTGAGTAGGCCACAAGGAACGCTTCCTAGTGACACTGAGGCCAATCCAGGAAAGAGAGATGTCAAAGAACAGGTGAAAGCAGTCACTTTGAGATCTGGAAAGGTTACAAGTAAAATTCATGAACAACAAGTTGGAGAATCTGCAGAACCAGAAGATGAAAAATCTGATGAGGCAGCTGACCTATTGGTCGATGATGCGGAGAAGAGTAAAAGTTCTACTGAAAAATCTACTCTTAAACAGAATACAATGAGCAATCAAATTTACCCACCTCGGCCATATCCCAGAAGACTCCAGAAGCAAAAGTTAGACAAGCAGTTTACCAAATTCCTTGAGGTGTTCAGGAAGTTGCAAATCAACATACCTTTTGCTGAAGCTCTTGAGCAGATGCCGAGCTATGCAAAGTTCATGAAGGGTATTCTATCCCGGAAGCTCAAACTCGAGGATCTGGAAACCGTGGCATTGACGGAAGAATGCAGTGCTGTTCTGCAACAGAAATTGCCTCCGAAGCTAAAGGATCCTGGTAGCTTCACTATTCCATGCACTATTGGTAATCTGTCTTTTGAAAAGTGCTTGTGTGACTTGGGAGCTAGCATCAATCTGATGCCATTGTCGGTTTTCATGCAACTTGGCCTGCCGGATCCGAAGCCTACCAACATCTCTTTACAGTTGGCTGATCGATCAATCACATATCCTAGAGGCATAGTGGGGGATGTTTTGGTGAAAGTGGATAAGCTCATCTTCCCAGCTGACTTTGTTATTCTAGATTTTGAGGAGGATAAGAAGATTCCTATTATCTTGGGAAGACCATTCTTAGCTACAGGTCGGACGTTGATTGATGTCCAGCAAGGTGAACTCACAATGAGGGTACAAGACCAAAACATCACTTTTAATGTGTTCAAAGCAATGAAGCTTCCATTTGAAGAGGAGTGTTTCAAGGTTGACTTGGTCGAATCTACAGTTAGAACGGAGCTTGAGCAGATGTTAGTAACAGACCCCTTGGAGAGAGCCTTGATAGGGGATTCTGAGGTGGAAAACGAAATAGGAGCAGAACAACTTCAGCAATTAAATTCGGCTCCGTGGAAGAGAAGATTTAATATGCCATTTGAGTCTCTTGGATTAGCAGAACTGAAAAATTCTCAGGAGCGTCTAAAGCCATCTATTGAAGAAGCTCCTATACTTGAACTCAAACCATTGCAGGACCACTTGAGGTATGCGTTTCTGGGTGATGCATCTACATTACCTATTATTATTTCTTCTAATCTGTCAGGGAGCGAGGAAGATAAGCTTTTGCGAATTCTGAGAGAATTCAAATCAGCCATTGGATGGACCATAGCAGATATCAAGGGAATCAGCCCTTCGTATTGCATGCACAAAATTCTGCTAGAGGAAGGAACTAACCTACTTTTAAGCATCAGTGAAGACTTAATCCTATTATGAAAGAGGTGGTAAAGAAGGAGATTCTTAAGTGGTTGGATGCTGGTATCATCTATCCTATTTCAGACAGCTCTTGGGTGAGTCCAGTTCAGTGTGTGCCCAAGAAAGGAGGCATGACAATTGTAGCCAATGAGAAGAATGAGCTCATCCCTACTCGGACAGTCACACGATGGAGAATATGCATGGACTATCGCAAGTTGAACAAGGCCACCAGAAAAGATCATTTTCCTCTTCCATTCATCGATCAAATGTTGGATAGGTTGGCTGGCCATGAGTATTACTGCCTTCTTGATGGTTATTCAGGCTACAATCAGATTTGTATCGCCCCAGAAGATCAGGAGAAGACCACATTCACTTGTCCTTTTGGCACTTTTGCTTTTCGATGAGTTTCTTTCGGGCTCTGTGGTGCACCAGCTACCTTTCAGAGATGCATGATGGCCATATTCTCTTACATGATTGGAATCAATGTGGAGGTTTTCATGGATGACTTTTCAGTTTTTGGAACTTCGTACCATGAGTGCTTGCACAACCTGAGTCTAGTGCTGAAAAGATGTGTTGAGACTAATCTGGTGCTCAATTGGGAGAAATGTCACTTCATGGTGCAAGAAGGAATCATTCTTGGGCACAAGGTATCTAGTAAGGGGCTCGAGGTGGATAAGGCGAAAGTGGAGACTATTGAAAATATTCCTCCACCAATCTCAGTTAAGGGAATCCGAAGCTTTCTTGGTCATGCAGGTTTTTATCGGCGATTCATTCAAGATTTCTCCAAAATCTCTAAACCTTTATGCAGTTTGTTGGAGAAAGATGTTCCTTTCCGGTTTGATCAAGATTGTTTAGCTGCCTTTGAGCTATTGAAAAAGAAGTTGACAACAGCGCCTGTTATCACAACACCTGATTGGGGTGAACCTTTCGAGATGATGTGCGACGCCAGTGATTTTGCAGTGGGAACTGTGCTTGGTCAGCGAAAGAAGAATATTTTTCATGTAGTTTACTATGCTAGTAAAACACTCAGCGATGCACAGGTAAATTACACTACTACAGAGAAAGAGCTTCTGGCAATTGTCTATAGTTTCGAGAAATTCAGAGCCTATTTGCTTGGGACGAAGGTGTTAGTCTACACTGATCATGCAGCCATTAAATATCTAATTTCTAAGAAGGATTCAAAGCCTCGGTTGATTCGATGGATTCTTTTGCTTCAAGAATTCGATCTGGAAATCAAGGACAGAAAAGGAACAGAAAATCAGGTGGCGGATCATCTATCACGTTTGGAAGACCACAGTAAGGATTCAAGGGATAAAACCTTAATCAACGAATCCTTTCCAGATGAGCAGCTTTTTCGGGTGCGAGAGGAAGAACCATGGTTTGCTGATATTGTGAACTATCTGGTGAGTAATGTCATTCCCTCGGGATTCTTTTATGCTCAAAGGAAGAAATTTTTGCATGACGTGAAGTGGTATCGTTGGGATGAGCCATTCTTATTTAGACAGGGAGCAGATCAGATAATCAGAAGATGTATTCCATATAGTGAGACTGAGGGCGTTCTGCAAGATTGTCATTCTACCACGTATGGGGGTCACTATGGTGGAGAGAAGACAGCTGCTAGAGTACTACAAGCAGGTTTCTTCTAGACAACATTGTTCAAAGATACGCATCACTTTGTACTGAAATGTGATAGGTGTCAACGAGTGGGAAATATTTCCAAAAGGAATGAGATGCCCCTCAACATGATCCTGGAAGTGGAAATCTTTGATGTCTGGGGAATAGACTTCATGGGACCATTTGTCTCATCGTGCAACAACCAGTACATTCTGCTAGCGGTGGACTATGTGTCCAAATGGGTAGAAGTCAAAGCTCTACCTACAAACGATGCTAAAGTGGTGATAAACTTTCTGCACAAGAATATTTTCACACGCTTTGGAACACCACGAGCAATCATCAGCGATGAAGGATCTCATTTCTGTAATCGGCAGTTCACCGCTCTCATGGCCAAATATCGTGTAACCCATCGTGTTGCTACTGCCTATCATCCCCAAACAAATGGGCAAGCAGAAGTGTCCAATCGGGAGATCAAGCGGATCCTAGAAAAAGTGGTTAATACATCCAGGAAAGATTGGTCGTTGAAATTAGAAGAAGCTGCGAGGGCATACAGGACGGCATACAAGACTCCATTGGGAATGTCACCATTTCAGTTGGTTTATGGAAAGGCTTGTCATCTTCTAGCTGAGTTAGAGCACAAGGCCTACTGGGCCTTAAAGAAATTAAATTTTGATATGAAAGCTGCAGGTGAAAAGCGAATGCTGCAATTGAATGAACTTGAGGAATTCCATTCACAGGCATACGAGAATTCAAAAATGTACAAGGAAAATGTGAAGCGATGGCATGATAGGAAGCTGATACATAAATCATTTGAACCAGGTCAATCAGTCCTTTTGTACAACTCTAGACTCAAACTTTTCCCGGGAAAGCTCAAGTCAAGATGGTCGGGTCCATTCACCGTAAAAAATGTTTTTCCGCACGGCGCCGTCGAGATATATGACAGGTTCCCTGATAAACCGTTTAAAGTGAACGGACAGCGATTGAAACATTACTTCGGTGGTACGGTGAACCGTGAGGAGGTCACCGCTATTCTTGCCTCAACGTGATCAAGCAGTAGAATCATCAAGCTAGCGACAATAAACAAGCGCTTCATGGGAGGCAACCCATAGGTTTGGTGTTTTTATGTGTGGTTTGATTTTTCGTGATTTTGTTCAGTATTATTTCAAGTTTGCAGGTCATTGGTAAGTTACAGGAGCTGGCTTCACAAAAGAAAAATTCTTCTCTCAAGGTAGATTGGCCTTAGTTTGGAGCGCATTTCCACCACCTGATTCACCGCCCGAGAAGGGCGACGATGCCGATAGTTAGGGGAGTTCTCTTTTATCCTTTATCTATACCTTCAATGAGGACATTGAATATTTTAAGTTTGGTGGTGATTTAGGATAATTAATTAATCGAGTCATACTCATTCAAAAAAAAATTCATGATTAGTTGCATATCATATTTTCCTTGATCCCGTAGCGCTTGGTGGTTCCGTTTAGTAGTCAATGATGAATTTGAGTGTGATAATGATGGATAGAGGGCTGATTTAAATACTTATGAATTGACGTGCATGTTGCGGAAACACAATCTTACACAACTCATCATTTGCTTTTGGGGCTAGGTTAAGGTCATGCTTGTTTGGTTGTTGAAATTTATTCACCTGATTATATTTGGAATTTTCTTTATTCCTTTGATAGCGTAGAATCACTAAATATAAGTTTGGGGGAAACCAGGGTTCATGCTAGTTTGTGTGTAGTTGTTAATAATGGATAGGTGTCAATTGGCTAGTAGCCAGCTCATATTTATATGAGTAGTCTAGGGTTGGATTTGAGAATTCTCATTCCAGATTGAATTTGAAAAAAAAAAGAAGAAAAAGAAGAAAAAGAGTGTTTATGAGAGTGTGAGTATGCAGAGTTGGCCAGGGTGAGCTCTTTAATACTCGAGCAATTAAGTTCTAGGGGACTCAAGCCTAGTGACCTAAGACTTTTCCGGTCTGGGATCCACTAACCTAACGCTCGCTACATGGGTATTATTGTATAAGCCTTTTGGGGTCTCATCCATTGCACGGTCAAATAAGCATGTGTGTTGTGTATAGTATTTTTCGTCGTAGTTGTTAGTTATAAAGCATGAATTCATGTCTAACTCAAATGATGATGGAGGTGTTTCTAGGTTATGAAGTGTCTAGCGTTCATTCTATTTATAAACTTGTGATTATCTTGGCGAAGAATAGGTATGGTATTGATCTAGCGCTAGGAGTAATTCTGATGAGCATTGCACACACGCACGTTTCTGTACTTGTAAATGTTAATATACTGATATTTAGTCGATCTCTATTTAGAGTTATCACATTCTCTGAGACACTCTGCTAAATTGGTTATTGCTTTGTTTATGGGATCCTTGCATCAGTTGCATTCATGCATTTAGAGGTAGTCGAGTCTGTTTTCGCTTGAGGACAAGCATCAGTTTAAGTTTGGGGGTGTGATAAGTGGATTTTATATCCACTTATTATGCGCTATTTTGACCTAGATTGGTGGTTTATCCTTAAATATATTGTGTCTTTTAATTCATTTTTGTTTTGTTTAAGCATTTGTTGTGTAGAACTCGCAACTTTAGGTATCTAGGCGATAAAAGGCTAAAAACGGTGAATTTCTGTCTCAATTTTATCAAGTGGACTGGCTGCGAGGAAAAAGAATTATCATAAAGAAATTCTGAGTGATATATTCTTAAATCTGGAACCCCGGTTGGAATTGATATATTTTTCGTTTCGCAAAAGGAATCCAGTTTCAGATCCTCAAGAGACAGTAATTTACACCTGGACGAGCAATGAGAAAATACAATTATCACACAAAGATGGAAAGTGATATATTCTTAAAGAGAAAATCTCGGTTGGAATTGATATATTTTTTTCCAAGCAAAAAGAGTCTGGTTTCAGATCCTCAAGATATCGTAATTTAGACCTGGACGAGCAATGAGAATATAGAATTTTCACAAAAAGATGGAAAGTGATATATTCTTAAAGAGAAAACCCCGGTTTGAATTGATATATTTTTTGTTAAGCAAAAGGAGTCCGGTTCCAGGCCCTCAATAGACCGCATCTTAGGACTTAAAGATATATTTATATTAATAAATATTTTATTTAATTAGGAAGTTATATTTTTAAATATATAATAATATTAGATATTTATTTTTATAATTTCTGGATTAAATTAATTATTTATTAATTAAAGATTATAAGCTATGCGGGTTAAAAGCATTTTTTTTTCGGAATCGTGCTTTATAATCAAAACAAGTCAGCAAGTTGTTATAAATGTTTTTGTAAAAATAGTTCAAGGGCTGGTCGGCAGATTTAATCAATTGATTAAACAAATCAATTAGCTAAAGAAAGGTTGCAAGTGTGGTGAAATGGCTGGCGTGCAGAAAGCTTGCGGGACTGGTCAGACGCACCTGTGTGCGCGTGGCGCACACGCGCCGGAAAATAGCAGAAAAACCCGCGCGTGGCCTGCACTTCCTCCCCCCATGACTGGTTTTCAGAGTGGCAACATTCATATAATTTAACTGTTTTAATACAAATGCTTTCGGCTGGGTTTTAAAGTCTAGTGTTGGTTCTGGTGGGATTACTTTCGACAATTTTTTGCTGTGTTTTATTTTTTTATTTCTTTTTAATTCTTTTCATTTTTATTTTATTAATTTGGTGTGCTAATTTGTGCTATAAATAGGTGTAGTTCTCAAGCTTGTAAGACACACCAATTTAGAGAGCAAAATCCTCTCTTGTATTCTCTCTAGTTCTTTGTAATTTTAAGTTTCATTTTTATACACTTTAATTTTTTGCAAATTTAGTATAAGTGTTATTTTGGTTTGAAGAATTTACGGGGATTATTTGGAGTGCTCTTTTCTTTCATTGGAA
Source organism: Saposhnikovia divaricata (assembly GCA_036435485.1). Classification (NCBI taxonomy): domain Eukaryota; kingdom Viridiplantae; phylum Streptophyta; class Magnoliopsida; order Apiales; family Apiaceae; genus Saposhnikovia; species Saposhnikovia divaricata. The sequence goes on from CM071599.1 coordinate 78,950,504, forward strand.
GCTATTTCGGTTCTACGTTCTAAACTCTTGCAATTTCCTATTTAATTTATCGCAATTTTTAATTTAGTTTATTATTATTATTATTATTATTATTATTATTATTATTATTATTATTATTATTATTCTTCTTCTTCTTATTATTATTATTATTATTATTATTATTATTATTATTATTATTATTATTATTATTATTATTATTATTATTATTATTATTATTATGTTTTCATTTAATCCCATGACGACGATCCGTTCGATTATGAACTAATCACCGTCATGGGATTCTAATGGATTTATTTACGTAATTTAGTAATTCGATGCCTTAATAATTTTTATTATGATAAAAATTAAGATTGCCTAATGTGATTGCGCTTAATTTATTAGATGTGTAGCTAACATTTAAATTAATAATTTCTATGCGAAAGTGGATTTAGGAATTTAGAATTTCCCATGTCAGCATAGGTTCGTAATTGTCACGTACATTTACGATAAGTGGTAGGATTTTGGATCGCATCACCCTATGTAGTCATAATAAAGGAATTTATTCGTAAACCAATTATGTTTTCAAATCTTATAGACATATAGGGTCTAAGCATAAAAGGTGTCCACACGACTTCTATCTTTTTAAGTGGATGTTCGTATGGTTCGATATGAGTTAAAGCTGAAAGGCGCTTATGTTAGTTTCGTGTTCCCGACTAGCTTTCGTAAATTATCAAAATTACTTTGAAATTAAGGCATCAATTCTAAATGAAATAAATAATGAAATTAGAATCCCATGTTTTTCTCACATATAAATTCTCATTTAATTAAATCAAGTATTTGGAATTATTTAATATTATTAATTTAATTAATCAATTAGAAAAATACAACAAAACCCCGTTTATTATTTATTCAGCAGTTTGTTGTTTAATCATACGACGTTGCTTAAACATTATTTCTGAACAAACACCAAGTCTTCGTGGGATCGAATTTATTATATTACTTGTGACCGCGTACACTTGCGCAGTTAGTTTTCGAACCAACACTGGTTCTCCCACTGCTACCTGAAACACATAGAACTAAACAACTATGTAAGAAACAATCCAAGTCAATGAACTCTAACGACCACTGATGACAAGCACATAAACTAAAAATAAAACACCGATGATCCCCGGCAGCGGCACCAAAAACTTGTTTGCACTAAATCACGCAAGCGTACACGGTCACAAGTAATATAGAATAAAGTTGAGTTCGTTCCCACAGAGATCTAGTTATGGTTTTAATTGAGTTTTGTACCTATGCAACAATGTATGGTTATTATGCACTGCTAAGACAATTAACAATATTGGGGTTTGATTATCTAAATTAAACTAAGATGCAAACTATTAAACTAAGAATTACTTAACTAATGATAATTAAAATCGAATTACTTACGCAAGATGAACCATGGAATCCTAACTTCATTAAATACTTCGCTTAGATCTGACGCCTTTAATCACTATATACAATGGTTATGATATCTGATCAGACAACACGAAACAAGTATACGCTACTTCTCAGTATACGAATAACAAACTAAACATACATCCATAAAAGAGATAGAAGACGAATAGACACCAATTATGCTTATACCCTATATCTCTATAGAATTTGAAAACATAACGGTTGAAGAACAAGTTATCCATATTGATCACATAGGGCAGCATAATATCTCTATTTACGCCACAAATCATGATGTTAAACCTCAACCTATCCTATGATAGCATGGCAAGTTCTAAATCTCAAGATCCACTCTCGTTTCACAAGAGATTAACAAATTAGATGTTCGCGACGCATCTATCAATTAAGCATAACCATACGAGGATATCAAATATACATCACACACAGATCTTTAAAGCATCAAGATACTAAGCTCCATAAATAAATCCGTTAGAATCCCATGACAACGATTAGTTCATAATCGAACCTCTCGTCATCATGGGATCTGATGAAACCATGATAAAAACAAAGTATGAAAAGATAAAAACAAACCTAAGTAATTGATATGTAATGATGTGTTTTTTTTTGTCCCCCAAGATGTGTATTTATAACCCCAATTTGCCTCTCCATCAAGCAATTGCCGTTTTAGAGTTGGAATAGGAGTATGGCAATTTCCGTTCTTGAATGAGAATAGAATTGCAAATTCCATGTGTAGATCTGATTCTGAAATGTTCTAGCGGCTAGAGCAATTACCATACTTATTAGAAGTAGGAATTATAGCAATTTCCTTGTCAAAGTTGAATTTCTGCAGTTCGGCACATAATACGTTTCCTAAACTGATTCGGTTTTGAAGGAAAATTCGTAACTGACTTTTCTTCAGTATTTCTGAGCCGTTCCAGTTGTATTTGGACATCTGAACCACTTTAGAATGAAAGAGAATTCCGTTATCTTCGCGTGGACTGTAAGATCATCCAAAACGGACTTATAGAACTCAAGTTATGGCCCAAACAGTGAATCAGAATTTTCAGGATAAAAATTCGGAATTTCCAGCAAAGACACCGGGCCGCAGTGCGCTCTCCAGGCTGCAGCGCACCCTGGTCACTGTTCAATTTTGCAAAAAATCTTCTCCTCTTCGCGTGAGCTGTAAGATCGTCTGAATCGGACTTGTAGAACTCCAGATATGGCCAAAACAGTGTAGACTGCGCAGTCGACCCGGAAAATCCGAATTTAATCAAATTAACCTCCAACTCTCTTAGCTCTGCAAAACTCAATGAAAACACATTAAACACACCACATACTTGAGGCCAAGTAATCAATTTAAGCCGATATGGAACGCTTTAAGTGGATATAAAATCCACTTATCACCCTTCAATCAGAGCATACCTCATCCCTCTCACAGATAATTTTCGTGCATCCATGGCATTAATCGGGAGCCAACCAGTCTTGAGGTGTGCTTTTATGGGGTCCATCCAACATTCCCACACCCCAATAGGTGCGACTAACTTTGAATCGATGGTAGGGGTTCTCAGAACTTGGAAGTAGACACTTCCGGAGTAATTCTCTATCTCAGAGGAGGCAAACTTGGATAAGGCATCAGCCTTGGTGTTTTCCTCCCTCGGAATGTGCTCAATGTAGCACTCATCAAATTGAGTCATTACTGCCTTCACAAGCCTTAAGTATTTGGCCATGGTTTCATTCTTTGCCTTAAACTCTCCATTGACTTGGGCCACAACTAGCCTTGAATCTCCACAAACTTTAAGATTCTTGACCCTCAGTACTCCTGCCAAACCAAGCCCAGCTATCAAAGATTCATACTCTGCCTCATTATTGGTTGTTGGAAAGTCCAACTTCAAGGCGTATTCAATCGTAAATCCATCAGGACTTTGTAGGACAAGACCTGCACCGCTTGTTTTTGTTTTCGATGCCCCATCAAAATAAAGCATCCAGAATTCCTTCTTTTCGATCATAGGTTCTTTGTCTTCCTTATTGCCTTCCTGAGGTATCTCCTGCCCCCCAACTTCTTGGTTGTCAATGGTACATTCAACCACGAAGTCAGCAAGTGCCTGCGCTTTGATGGCCGTCCTTGGCTTGTACTTAATATCGAATTCTCCCAACTCAATTGCCCACTTAATGAGCCTACCACTGGCTTTAGGGCTGTGCAAAATATTCCTCAATGACTGTCCTGTGAGGACCTCAATCTTATGTGCCTGAAAATAGGGCCGTAGTTTCCTAGAAGCAGTTACCAATGCTAAGGCAAACTTCTCAATAGTGGAGTAGTTCAACTCTGCTTCGTGTAAAACTTTACTCACATAGTATACGGGTTTCTGAACCTTGTTTTCCTCCTTTACCAGCACCGCACTCATAGCTTGACTTGAAATTGCCAAGTAAAGATAGAGGATTTCTCCCATACTTGGCTTGGCCAACAGCGGGGCCTCAGACATATACTTCTTCACCTGCTCAAAGGCCTCTTGGCTTTCTTCAGTCCACTCAAAGTTTTTTACCTTCTTCAAGGTTTTGAAGAACGACAAACACTTGTCCCCGGATTTGGAGATGAACCTCCCTAACGCAGCAATTCTCCCGGTTAACTTTTGTACATCCCTTATAGAACTTGGTGGTTCCATGTCCAAAATAGCCTTGATTTTGTCGGGGTTCGCCTCAATTCCCCGTTTTGAGACCATAAGACACAAAAATTTTCCAGACCCAACACCAAAAGCACACTTGACCGGATTCAACATCATCTTATGGTGCCTCAGCACTTCAAATGCCTCGCGTAGGTGTTCAATATGATCTGCCCCGTGTAGGCTTTTCACCAGCATATCATCCACAAAGACTTCCATAGTCTTTCCAATGAGATGAGCGAAAATCTTGTTTACCAACCTCTAATATGTAGCTCCAGCATTTTTCAGTCTAAAAGCCATGACCAAGTAATAATACACACTAAATTCAGTGATAAACGATACCTTATGCATATCATCCTTATGCATCTTGATCTGATTATATCCACTAAAGCCATCCATGAAGCTTAACATCTCGTGCCCAGCCGTGGCATCTATCAACGTATCGATCCTTGGCAAGGGAAAACAGTCCTTTGGCCACACGTCATTCAGATCAGTGAAGTCTATACACATCCTCCACTTTCCATTAGCCTTCTGGACCATCACAGGATTGGCCAACCATTCCGGGAACTGGATTTCCTCAATGAACCCTGCCTCTAGGAGTTTGTAAACTTCCTGTTTTATGGCTTCTTGCCTCTGAGGTGCAAAATTTCTCTTCTTTTGTTTCACTGTCTTCCGGTTTGGATCCACATTCAGGCTGTGTGTTATCAATTGGGGATCTATCCCTGGCATGTCAGCTGCTGTCCACGCGAAGACGTCACTATTGTCTTGCAAGAAGGAGATCAATTTGCTCTTCAAGGGGTCTTTCAAAGATACCCCGATGTAAGTAACCTTCTCAGAATCTCCTAACTCCAAAGGTATGGGAAGCAAGTCCTCTGCTGGTTTTCCTCTCCGCTCTTCATTCTCTCGAATATCCATATCCTCGATTGGGAGGACCTGCCCCCCGGTTCCATCCGGCCTTAGTGCGGCCACATAACAACTCCTGGCCATCTTTTGATCCCCTTTCTCTTCTCCTACTCCATTTCTGGTTGGGAACTTAACCTTTAAATGATAGGTAGAGGCAACCGCCTTGAAAGCATGTAGTCCCGTCCTACCAAGGATAGCATTGTATGTGGATGTAGCGTTGATAACCAAGAAATTTAACATCTGAGTAGCCTCCCGTGGCTCCTGCCCTATAGTCATGGGTAGCTGAATTGTTCCCTCGACTTTCGACTCCACTCCGTTGAACCCATGTATGGGCATGTTTGACGGTGTCAACTGAGACTCAGTATATCCCATTTTTAAGAAGGCATCATGAAACAAAATGTCCATCGATGCTCCATTGTCAATCAAGACTCTCTTCACTTAGGAGTTGCCTATCACAGGTAAGATAACCAGGGGGTCATCATGGGGAAACTTCACCCCTTCAAGTTCCGAATCATCGAATCCAATTGAGACTTCCGTCTTTGCACGTTTTGGCGCTTCCCCTACAATGTGCATCACTTCTCGTGCATACGCCTTTCTGGAATTTCTACTTGTTCCAGCCGCTGTTGGGTCACCGAAGATCATGTTGATCACTGGCCCCCGGGGCTGCTGATTGCGGTTACGATCCTCGTCTTTCCTATCATAATCTCGCCTTGGGTTTCCCCGATCCCCATCTTTGCAGAATTTATTCAATTTTCCCTTGCGGATCAAAAACTCAATCTCATCTTTCAATTGTCTATAATCGTCGGTATCGTGTCCCACATCTTTATGGAACCGGCAGTACTGATTCTTGTTTCTTTTCTCAGGATCAGTCCTTAGTGGCTTCGACCATCTCACATCCCTGTCTTTTTCTATCTCCATCAGGATTTGACTTCTTGGAGTGTTCAATCTTGCGTAATCCGTAAACCTTTGCCCGGGACTCCCCTTCTTAGAGGCTGAATCAGAATCCCTGCCCGTACGCGGGTACTTATCTCTAGCATCATATTCCTGTTCCGACTTCCTCTTCTTAGAGTTGTCACCGTTTCCAGTGTTCCCCGTTCCTGACTCTTTCTTCAGACTATCTTCCGCCTTGATGTACTTGCTCGCCCTTTGTTGGAGCTCAACCATATTTTCAGGGGGATGCTTAGCCAATGACATTTTAAAATAATCATTTGAAGTTCCATTCTGCAACGCCACCATGGCTACCTTGTTTTCCAGGTTTGTAATGTTGAGCGTTTCCTTTGTGAATCGCTTGAGATAATCTCTGAGATTTTCGTTCTTTCCTTGTATCACAGTCATGAGGGATGCAGAATCTTTCTCATGAATCCTTCCTCCTATGAACTGGCTAACGAAAGCATTGCTTAGCTCTTTGAAAGAGGCAATTGAGTTTGGTGGTAGGCGGCTGTACCAACGTTGTGCCATGCTTGCTAATGTTTGGGGAAACGCCCTACAATTCAAGGCGTCACTGGCGGGTTGTAACAACAGTGCGTTAGAGAACGTTCTTACATAATTAGCGGGATCTCTCGTTCCATCGTAAGCCTTTATGGTAGGCATCTTGAACTTCCGTGATATATGCGCATTCATCACCTCCTCAGTGAATGGAGGGGTTGGATCATCAGGATCTCCAAGTTGCATTAAGTCTTCAGGGTTGCCTCTAGGGATTTTGACCCTCGTGTTTCCACCTCTAGGGACTTCGGTTCTTCTCTCTCTCCTTGGGGTTCTTTCCAAATCAACAAAAGGAATTTCTCCTCCCGTCGCTGGTGGGGGTCGATTCTGATTCTATCTTCGCTGTTCCCTTTCTATGTCCTCCTTTAGTTTTTGGATCTTGGCCTCATGAGCTTTGATTTTTTCAGCAGCCGTTAAGAGAGGTCGATCATGGGTTCTTCGGCGTCCAATAGGTTCCTTACTTGGACGACACCTCCTCGGGGATTCATCCTTATCTTCTTCCGAGAATGAGTCATCAGAATACGGGCCTGAGTAGTCATAGTATTGCTGGCCTTGATTGGGTCCTAAACCTCTGATGTAAGGTGGATTGTACGGCTCGTGTATCTGGGGGACGTGACCACTTGGTCCGGCCTGATACGGGGGATAATTGGGAAACCCATATATCGGGTTCGTGCTTATGGGGATCACGGTAGTAGAGATCTGAGTGATGGGGGGAACGGATTGCCCTCCAAGAGGGGAGACTACCATCTGTAGGGGATTCGTCCCTTGAGTAGAGGGATTCGTCACAGAAGGCAACGATCCATGAGTTTTCGCTTCAGTTCCTTGTGGCTGAGTGACCAGCGGTTGAGAATTCGCCCCTGGGGCACTTGTTCCCCAATCGGGGGTGCGGTGGTGTTAGTGATGGTTTCGGAAAGTGTTGGTGTTCTCCGGGTGGTAACAATGGTTGATATCCGTTTCCCACAGACTGCGCCAAATGTTGTGGAACAAAAAATAGGGTATATTTATTACGTATTTAATGCTAGGGCTTATGGAAGCTTTGAGCTTTAATGGCTGATCAAGTGTTTCGTGACTTAACTCGGGTCCTCACAAGATGCCTACGTATCTTACAAATATCAAGAATCAAGCCAATCAAAAGCGTAGTTCTAGGTTGAAGGATCAGGTCCTTTATATAGGCATTCGTAGCCTTAGAGTTAGGGTAGGGTTTGGTATCTTGGTGGACAAGATACCCACTCTAAGCCCGTTTCTGGATCTTTCCATGAGGAAGGCTAATTCGTATTGGACTCCTATGACTTGGGGATCACTCCTTAAAGAATTTGGATATCCATAGGACTTGATAACGGAGTCCTATTTTTGCTGATTTATCTAATTACGAAATTATTATCTTAATTAGGGTTTTGGGCCTCACAATTGGGTTTTGACTTTGGACCAACCTAGGTTCATTCAATGTGTCATTAAATGTATTTCTAGGGCTTACTTTAAACCCATATCACTATCAAACAAAAATCTACTCACAAGAAGATCTGTAAAAGCATCATACCCAAAACAATAATCACGTAACAAGATTTTATTGTGACAAAAAAATATATTTGAAACAACTAGTCACTGATGAAAAAGAAAAACAAAATAATAAATTTATCAGCTTACCTAAATAACAATCTAAACTGAATAACATGAAAAAAATATCATATGATCAGTAAAATAAATAAACAACTACTAATAAAACTAGCGATCAAATAGACACGGAAAAAAGATAGGCAAAAAGGAAACATAAATATGGATATGTAACATATCGACAAGGCAATATAAAATTGAGTGATAAACCACATAAAGCAATAAACAATTACTAGCAAGGCAAGGAACATAGAAAGAGATAGAGACTGTGAATTCCCTTGTTCTAAAACTTGGTCAACAACGAAATATGGATCTATAATAGCAGCATAGCAAAGATTGAGATGGCGAGGAAATAATTTTGCTCTAATACCAATGTAAGATTACATTTGCAAAAAAAATATGAAAATAGATAAAACTAAGTGATAGAAAAGATTTTGAGAATAATTATATTATTTTAAGGTTCCGGAAGAGAAGTGAACAACAAGCTGCTCTTTATCTCTTCTTGAGTGCTTTTTTCTATTGGATAAACCATAATATATAGGTCTTTCCATACACTTCTTCCACCCAAAATATAATTGCCTAATTAATATATATAATAATGTCAAGATATGTAAGTTACAAGTATAATATTTATATTTGTAACTCCTGCTCACATTAATTATAATCAATATTATTTATTCTTTGTAAGTTACAAGTACGTTAGTAATGTATTTTATTCTAATATTATTATTTGATAAAAATAAGTCAAATACAATAGTAACTTGTACAATCATTTATAACATAATTTTTATCATTTTCTAATCGAAAGTGCAGTTCTGGAATCTGAAAATGAATTTGGTCAGAACTTTATTCTGAAAATCTATTTAGTTTATTCTTTCTTTAAGAAGTTGTTAGTAGTTTCCAACGGATGTTATGCTCCGTTATTTCTGAGAAAATTTCATTTTCTCTTGCTTCATTGTTTAAGTTAGTTTCGTGATTTTTGAGCTATGTTGGTTTTTGGACTTATTGATCGTGTGATATTAACACTCAACTTACCAATTGTCTTTGTACTGCATTATACTACTATTTGTTTTCAATTTAAAATAAAATTGTGATACCCAATTGATCATATATTCTATAATTTTATGTCACTGAATCTCACTTGTGATATTCGTTAATAGGATGTGTTGATTTTTAGGAATTACTATTGTTTTTGACAAATATTTATAGAGAAAATTGGGTTTGAGGACAAATTCAGGATCTCTCCTAAAGTTATAAAAAATTGTACTTATAAATTAAGGGAAGGGAGCCGGTACGAACATTTTTATAAATATAAATTTTATGTATGATTTACATAAACACCCTCAAATTTGTATTGAACTTATTTTAACTTAGACCATCTCCAACCCAAGACACTAAAATAGTGTTCTAGGGACACTATTTTGGTGACAAAATTACACCATTCACAAAATACACTCCAACCCATGATCACTATACTTGACACTAAAAGGAATCTTTCACCAATATAATAGAATATTCTAACTTTGTTCAATTTACATTATTAATATCTATTACATTTTAGATTGTAATGTTATGGTCGCATAATATTAAATTTATTAATATAAAAATTATTTATAAAAGAAAATCAATATCCAAATTTTGTTGAAAATTGATATTTTAGAATTACGACATTTTAGAATTAACAAGAGCTAGGAATAAATAGTAGGACATAGATAAAAATTTGACAAGAGCTAAGAAGAAAAGAAGTTTCAATTGATAAAAATTTAAAGTTAAAAATTATGAGAACAAATAAGTTGGAAAAAAATTACAAGAACAAATAGTATGACATAGATGGAAAAAAGTTGTTTTGTTAACAAATATAGAGGTATTGTTGTAATTTTGAAAGTCACCAAATTTAGTGACCAAGGATCACCAAATGTACTTTTGTCACCAAATTTGGTGACCCAAAACTCATTTGGTGATCTTGGATCACCATTTTAGTGTTGCATTGAAGTGAGTTTGACACTATATCCATCACTATTATAGTGATTTAGTGATGGGTTGGAGTTGCTCTTATTTTACATATTCATATCACAACCAACGAGTGCGTCAATTTCTAAAAGTGAATAGATTTTGATAAAAGTTTATTTGTGCAAAGCAAAGTACAGACAATAATATTAGTAATGTTTATAAATAAAGATACTCTATGGGAGGAAAATAAATTAGTCCCATAAATTCGGGCCGACGTTTGTTCTCGCTGTTTCCCACCGGATCTAACCCATGGATCCATGCATTAAGTATGTACTCGTATACCAGCAATACCTACAAACATTTCCTGGGTCCCACACACTTTGACTCCTGTCACTCTACCGCATCTGTGACTTGAATAATCACCGTCGCCTTGTAAGATTCCAAACTTGTGAATTTTTTTTTGTCAGGACCAAACTTGTGATTTAGGTCTACTAATTATTTCTCATTTCTCCTCTCTAACTTTTTAGATTTTTTGAAAAATATGGTATTTTATATATGTATTTTTAAATATGTTTAAGTTTTACAATTTTTTTAATTTTTTTTTTCACAAATACGACTTTGAAACTAAATACAACCATCTAACAAATACGACTTTCAAAAAAAATGTAGATCCGCATATCCCTATCATCTAACAAAAATACAATTACAGAAAAGATTATTTAATCATCACCCATCAGTCACGGATTTCCAAATCTTAAGTACAAAAATATAAAAAATAAAAATAAAAGCGGTGTAATTAAGTATACAGACCCTAACGTAAGACCAGCTCCAACCATAAGATCCAAATTTGGATTGGATTCCAATCATGTGATCCAAATATAAATCCAATTTCAATCATTATTATTATATTTATATATTTTGATTTTAAGAATTTTAAAAAAAATAATTAAATTCATTATAAATCATAATAATAACATCAACAACTAAGTTATAATTAAAGTACATTCGAATAAAAAAAAAGTTACAAAGTATTTTGAAATAAATAAAATGTTACATGAAAATAAATTAAAATCATTAAAATATTACATAAAAATATTAATTATCAAAATTAGTATATTCTTCCCACAAATCTTAATTGGTGCATTTCGAAGTGCTAGATAAGCATCTTTATCTCGGATTTTGAAATTTAATGTATTTTGAACTTTCATGTATTTAAAAAAAATAGAATTTACAGTGAATTTAATTATTATCCAAAATTAATTAGCTTACTTTTAATAACATTAACAAAATCAATAAAACAAAAAAGAGTACAATATTATAATGATAAAAAGATTTGGATTAGTGAATAATAGTGACCAAATTTGGATCAATACTATTCACCGATCCAAATTTGAATTTCTTTTTAGTCAAACGATTGAAATAATTTGGGACAAAACTACCTCAAATTTGGATTTTTAGTATACTGAGCTGCCCTAACAACCAGGAAAGAATATTATTTATAAAATCTATAAAAAAAATCTATAAATTGCCCGGCAAAAATACGGCTGAGCTTGCTGTGTTTTTCCCATCTCTCTCTCTCTCTCTCTCTCTCTCTCTCTCTCTCTCTCTCGTGCACACACAAACACATACTATTTTACAGCGTGGACACTCAGTTCTCCTTCACCCAGATTTGCATCTGTGTTCTGACATCAACTTTGTAACTACAGTACATAGCATTATCTTTGTATATATGAGAACACATACATAATTGTACTTATAAAGATTTGGTATCTTGGGTTTAAATAATGACAAAATTGTTGCTATGGAGTGTACTTGTAATTGGGATTCTTGAGAGTTGCTGCAATGGTTATGAGTATGATGAGTATTTAAATAAAACAGAGGTTTTATATAAAGATTTTGCCTTTGGAGCTTCTGCTGCTGCTTATAGTCCTCTTACAGTTGGCCTTACTATCATTCGAGGAGCTGGCTCTAGAGGCGCTGGTATACTCCAATCTCTACTTACATTATACATACATGTTTCTTTAACTTGTGTTTCAATGCATTGCAATTGGTTTCTTTAATTTTCTTGCTTTTTATTTTTGGTAGGTTTCATTTGATGCAAATTTATGATTTTGCTATATGCTTATTGATTGTGCTTTTCTGATTTGCTAAGTTTTGTTCAAGTTTATTTTGTTTTGATAATTTTAAGTTGTTTTTGAGAGGTCGAATAATTGACTAGGGAATGGTCAATGTCAATAAAATTATTGAATTTTTTCACCGAGATGGAAGGCAAGCGAGTAACAAGTTGTTAGTACTTTCTAGATGTCAAAGCAAATCCTCTTGAAGGCCTCATTCATAGTCATAAGAGTCGTAACAATGATGATTTGTTCTCGGAAAAAAGTTAAATTAACTTAATCTTTATTACAAGTGGTGTATTCGTATTCACAATAGTCCTAAAGTTCCCATGTTTTCTCCCTGGATCTGTATGGAATTTCTTACTTTAATTGCATGTATTATTGGTGATGGCTTTGATAATATAATACAGTTGTTGATTTAACCAGTAACATCAGTCATTTTCTATATATGATTCCACACTCTATTGCTAATTGCTTCTGACTTTCTCTTGTTTATCAACAACAAATTTACTCTTCCTCCGTGTAATTTATTGTTTGTAGCACTTACATTATAAATTTCTAAATTCTTTACAAAATTCCCACTTTTAAAATTCGATAGAAAAACCACTTGCGAATTTGTTTTCTAATACTAAAAATCTGGAACATGTCTATTATTACTATTAGTAGAACTTAAATTTGCGGACAGTATTCCTCCCAATTCATTTTTGTTTTATCTATTTAGTTTTAGTGACTCACTGGCTCCTATGGAACTAATACTATAAATTTTCATTAATGGTGGAACTTTTAGCTAAAACATCACAATCTGTTCATTTGGCAGTATGTTTAGATGGAACATTACCAGGGTACCATTTGCATCGTGGATATGGGTCAGGAGCAAACAGTTGGCTCATTCAATTGGAGGTTTGCTGACTTCTCTATGGATAATGACATCTTACTTTCTACTACAGAGTTGCTTTATTGTTTTTGCTTTTGACTCAACATGTTCAAGTGTTGGTTACAATGTCCTTCTTATCTATGTTATCCAACTAATCAACAGAACTAATCAACTTATCCCCCCCCCTTACACATTAAACATTGCCACACAACATGTGAGTGGGAGTAAGACCTGAGTCTTATACATAGATAGATTCGGATCTTTTCAAACAATGTATGCTGTCTTTGTCTTGCACAAATTTTGAATAAGTTTGCTTCTAAGTTTGCCAATTATATTGTGTTCGTAGTTAAAAAGTAGTAAAAGTAGTACTATATTTGTTTAAAAATTGTATTTTCCTCCATTTTCATCTACGTGGCCGTTCTTTATCTTTGATGTCAAATTAATTTTTTTTAAGTGCATAATGTTATTAAGTACACATCAAATTACACATTGAATTTGACTTCAAAATTGAACTATCTAGACTCTATTAGGCAATATTGTTGGTTTTAACTCTCAAGGGAGGGATCTGATCTTGTGTAAAACCATGACAGGGTGGAGGATGGTGTGACACCGTCAGGTCTTGTGTATACCGAAAGAAGACACGTCGTGGATCGCTAAACTATATGGAAAAACAACTTGTTTTTTCAGGAATACTTAGCAATAAGGCTGAAGAAAATCCAGGTTTTTAATCAATGTCATGTCCCTATTATCTGCTTAATATAGATTGCATTAACATCACTTCAATAAATTGGAGTTTCGTTTTATGCCTGCGTACTGAAGGTTGTCTTTCTTCTACAGATTTTTTCAACTGGAATAGAGTTAAGCTCCGTTATTGTGATGGTGCTTCTTTTGCAGGCGACAGTGAAGACAAGGTTTGTGTTTAGTATGTGAAAGCATTCCTTTTTCTTATATAATTTATTCTATGAGGCCATCTACCAGAAAGATACTTAAAAAGAAAGGAAAGCCTTCTATTTATTTATTCTTTCTAAACATATGCATACGTATCCTGATTCTGGTATATGTGTGTAAGGATGGATATTCATGTAACTTGTATCTGAAGATATGTTGCATCTGTGTATGCGTGTGGTTTACGTGATGCTTACAATTGCAGCTACTTTGTGTTGTGCATTCGAAAACATGAAGATTGTGCTATTTATAAATTTGTTTCTAATCAATTATTTTTTGCAAGTCATGTGTGCAACTCTAAACCAGTTTTATACTTTTAGGCTGCTGGATTACACTTTAGAGGTCAGCGTATATGGTGGGCTGCTATGGAAGATTTGAAGGCAAAGGGAATGCAATATGCCAACCAGGTTTCATTAATATTTATTCTCCATCCATCCATGTCCAACTCGCTCAATTTCAACAGTAATGATATCTATTATGTATTAGGCACTTCTTTCTGGATGCTCTGCTGGTGGTCTAGCTTCTATTCTGAAATGCGATGATTTCCGCGGTATATTTTCAAGTCGTACAAAAGTGAAGTGCCTAAGTGATGGTGGATTATTCTTGAATGCGTAAGACCAAATCTTCAACACCTTATTTATTATATTTATGCCAATGTACTCTTTGATCTATTCATATAGCAATTTCCTTTTAATGATATTATCCTGCTATATGGTATTGCAGAGTTGATGTTGCTGGTGGCCGTACCCTTAGGAATATGTTCGGAGGCGTGGTCAAATTGCAGGTGCTCTTGTACCCTTCCAGTTTGAGCATATTTTTCCATTGTACCAGAAATAAAAAGAGATTCTTAAGTTTCTTCATGTTGCTTAACATCACATCCCGAGCCTCTGGGATTATACACTTACAAAAGAATCATGCAAGTGAATAAGATTAACATAATTTATGTATACATCATTTCTCAATATCTGTCAAAATTATTACATTACCTTGAAAATATTTCTTCTATAAATCTGGCATAAAAGTTAACTCGTGAAATTCATAAAGTTTTCACCAACCGATAGAAGTTTTTGATTTTTAGATATTTCTTTTATGCTTGGATTTAGAATTGCTACTAAATTTAGCTTTATTTTTAAAAGGGCGTTGGGAAGAACCTGCCACGTAGTTGCACTAACCATCTTGATCCAACTACTGTAAGCCCTTTATTGTATATTGAATTTTTCTAAATATGATCTGAATAGACAAGAAAGTTTTAAAATTGTCAGTTTTGTTGAACTAACTTTTTACATTGTGAATTCATTACTCATACAGTGCTTTTTCCCCGAGAACTTGATAGCCAACATACAAACCCCTATCTTTCTCCTCAATGCAGCATATGATTCATGGCAGGTATTTTTACTTTCTCAACATGAACTAGGCTTATTGCTGAACATGCTTTGCTGCATGGTAGATGACAGACATTTTGAGATATGATATAACCAATGTTTAAAAGTGAAAGGTGTGTAATTGGTGCAAGGGGCATTGAGTGCCTAGCACCTTGTTAGTCTGTTAGATGGTCTTAGGCGGATATCCTGTGCGATAATATAATATTTCTCTTGTCCTTGGTAATGATAATATAAGAAAATTGCGTATCAATTCTAATTGATACGCAATTAGAATTATCAGTTATATAATATTCTGAATATTTTCAATTATATTTTCAATTAGATTATTTTCTCTAGGAATTATCAATTATATGATGCTGTGAAAGGACTACCTTGTTTCATAACATAGTTAAAAAATCTTTCTCTTGTAAAATTGTATCCAGGTCACAGCCAGCTTAGCTCCCCCTTCAGCTGATCCTCATGGTTATTGGACCGCATGCAAAGCAAATTATGCACATTGTTCAGCATCACAAATCCAATTTTTGCAGCGTGAGCTCCATGAATAAAAATTTCCTTTCGAAGCATCCTACATAGAAATGCAGTTGTCATATGTATTTAACTATGATTAACGATATGCTTATTCTTATGAACAGGATTCAGGGATCATATGGTAAATGTTGTGCAGCGCTTCTCAAGGTCTCCGAAAAATGGGTTATTTATAAACTCGTGTTTTGCTCATTGCCAATCTGAGAGACAGGATACATGGTTTTCAGACAATTCTCCCCATATTGGCAACAAGGTATGTCTCGGGGATCGTTCTCTTATCTCACATTAAGCGAATGAAAGTACGTTTATGTATATTCCCTTGGTTTGTAGCCTGGCCCTTTTCTGCAAGTAATAAGGGGTTGAGGGTTGCTTGAGTGTGTGAGCATTAACATTCCTGCATTTGACCATTTTCAAGAACAAAAAAGGAAGCATGTTAATGTAATCAGCATCCCCTGATTCATTGGGTCATTAATTTATGACTTGAAAAACAAAGTTAGCTCCCAATAAGTTAGATACTGAGACTAGTCTGTGATTATCTTTACAGAAACCTACTGCCATTAAATGATACGGAGAATTGCAAGCATTTCATTCTTACAATTGTCATGGATATGCAGGGAATCGCGCTAGCAGTTGGTGATTGGTATTTTGACCGTGCTGGTTGCAAGGCTATTGATTGTCCATACCCTTGCGACAAAACGTGCCACAATCTGGTATTCAGATGAGTGCTGCATCCTGGCTATATTTTTTCACCCCTATATATTCAATTTGCTCATTCTTATGGTCATTTTGACTAGTAATTTTTATAGTCATGATTTAGAGGAACTCTTATCTCATGACAATAATAAAACAGTTGCCTGTCCATTTCGAAAAAGGTGAAATGCCGACATGCAACATTTACACAACTGAGAATATGTAATCTCTATATTGCTTTAGTCAAAGTACCTACGCGAGTCATTTAAGGTGAAAATGTCATCCGCAATGTGATACCTAAGGTGGTTGTAATTCTATTAATTTGTTACTGAAGGACATAAAGGAATGTATGTCAATTATAGTACAGAGATGGTCATCTTATATACACTGCATTCTTTGTAATCTTGACATAAATAAATTTGAGTGTGTTTGTGTGTGCCATAGTTTGTAGACATCAGTATGCTGTGCATCAGCAGGTCCTCCTAATTTTTCCATAGGTGTGAAGAAATTTCGGAAAAATATGTCTTTCTTACCAGTTCTTTAGACTTTCTTTCCCTTTCCTTTAAAAAAACACCACTCATGGAATTTTCTAAATAGTTCTGTTACTACAATTTAATTTGTCAACCACATAGTAACCATGAACTCATTTTTCACATTGTCAACCACATAGTAACCATGAACTCATTTTTCACAAAAATATATGACTTGTAGAAATGCTTAACTTGTGTTTTAACTTGAACTTCATAGTTTTTTCAAAACATGTGGCTGTAGCTGCGTTGTTGAGAGTTTCATTTCAAGTATTATGAAATTTTAATTCATGTAATATATGGGAGGAAACTGAATTATGTACACAGCCCTTTTGTTTTTTGTTTTTTAATAGGAAAGAGAAGTCATTGTACGCTTAAATCATCTAGCAGTACATGGGCATATAGTAGTATTTCTGTCTGTCTCGATAACATGAGATATGGCTTAGGGAGCCACAATGCTTTGACGTAAGAACAACTCCAACGGCTTCCTTGTGTTTTTCTTATAAAATATTAGGTTTTTAGTGATTTAGGATATTATAAGATATGACAACTCATCGATTCTTATAATTATTAAATAATAAATAAAAGGAAGGAAGAAAGAACAAAAAAAGAGGGAAACAATTGGAAGAGGAGGGAAAATAATATTTTATTGATAAAAATGAGCACAAATTTAAACATAATTCCTTATAATTTGAATTAGGAGGTTATATAAGGGATCTCTTGGAGTTGCTCTAAATTGAAAAAAAAAAAAAAACCTCCCATCTCATCTTCATTTTGCTTGAGATTGCGTGCACAAAATACAAAGCAATTAGTTGTTCATGTTTGAGTTTTGATCCGGTTTAAAATCTCCTTAACTTCGATTTTTTCAGTTTATTAAATAAATAAGTTTTTGTTTAAATTATGTTCTAAAATTCTATTTTGTAGAAATTTGATTTTCTAGTTTTAATCAAATTTAGCTTCCGGGATTCCACTATATACAATATACTACATGAATTCTGACAAAAAAAAAAAAATTATACTACATGAATTATTCATAGGGATTTAAAAACTTTAAGGGTCGGTACTATGAGGGAAAGTTTAGTATGGTAATGGGTGATAACTAATAAGCGTAATAGGGATGTTATCCATAATTTTAGTTTGGTCGTTGTACTACCAAAATAATCTCAACCATCAAATCTAATATTTTTAAAAATAGATGATCAAGATTATATCATATTAAAAAGAAAATTATAATCTAAAAAGATATAATTAAAGAAGTTTGTATTATAATTGAATTTTAAAAATAAAATTATAATATGAAAAGGACATAAATAAACAGATACATAATAGTTGTTTACTTGTTTCTTAAAACTGTAGATTTGTAAATCAAACTAAGTTTTGTATTTTAAAATGAAAAAGAGTTTTCCATAATTTTATAATTTGGAAAAAGTGGTGGTGCGAAGTGGGTGTTTGTAATTGGTGACTGAGATTGATAAGGGTTAGTGGTGACCGCTTCAGAGCTCTCAACTTCCAACCCCTCAATTTGCCTACGTAAGCCGGTATTTATAGGGGATCAAGCCATACGTAGTTCTTGAATAGCAAGAAATCCAAACGGGCTTGGATTGTTGGTCCAGCTTCCGGATTGCTCCATTATGTGGCCTAACCACAAAGGTCCAAGGCCCATCCATGATCTCAAGACTTCACGGATAAGGAAACTTCCCCCATCGAGGACTAGTCCTTTCCGCTACCAGCTATTTCCTAATTTCATGGACGTAGGTATAGCCATGGTTTACCCAAGTGTGGAGCGCATCCTTATCCCCCGAATGAGAAGCATCCACCAGATAGTAGGACAAGTGATTCAGAGTTTTTGGGTACAAAGTGGATTATCTCCGAAGTTCCCCAATGAGGGCGCGCCCATTGGTAACAGGAACAGAGCTCCAAAGCACACACCAATAATTTACCCATCTTCCCCAATGAGGGCGTGCCCACTGAATACAGGAAGTGGCCTTCAAATCCAGGAACACCCCTAGAGGCCTTCTACGATGGACATCCCCCTCCTAGTATAACCCAAAAGGGAATTCTTCAAAAATATTTGTAAAACCAATTAATAACAAACTTTCATTAACCCTTTTCATCACTAAGGGCGCGCCCTCCATGTAAGGAAGAAGAGGGCGCGTCCTGATTTCCTTTTATCTTACTAAAACCCTAATTTATTCAATAAAACCCCAAATTGAACCTGTAATTGACCCGAATCCTTCTTAAATATATGAATTGAATTTTGGCTATAACAACTAACCCCCAATTTCATATGAAATTAAAAATAAAATATGGAATTCCTTTTTTAAAAAACCTCAAAATTTCCCCAAAAACACTTCATTAAGGTGCGCCCTTGGTCGAAGACGCGTCCTAAGAATTCCAACAACTTCACTTCGACCATCATTTTCTCTCTCCTCTACCTGTAAATACCCCTTGCTCATTTTTCATTTTACTCTTTTCTTATTTTTTCTCCAGAAAAAACCTACCGCCGCTATTTGCATTCTCCGACCAAAAATATGACTGAACTCGACGTTTTGTGCAATTTTTTGTTGAGTATGGAATAAACACAAGAAAATACAGAGGGGGGGTGAATGTATTTTCAAACTTTTCTCAAAATTTTCTTTTAGAACAGTTTGTTTGAATCTATTTAAGAATGTGTAGCTTGGTGTGTGTTAGTGTTTAACGGAACTTATGTGCGGAAATAAAACACAAGAACACAAGCACTCACCTTAATCTAATATTGTATTAAATAAAGATTTTGCTACAATCTGGGAATACAAATGTTAGTATTCTCAGCTTCGTTTCTCAGAGAGATATTGTCTATGAAATTGCAATTAAAAACTTAACTTGCTAAAGAAGTGAGGTTGCATTTATAGAACATGTGTACACCCTACTTACTACAAATGTATTGATAGACAAATACACTTTCTAACTTGTCTATCCCTATTTGGTACACGTCTGGGCAGTATGTGATTTGACTATCTCTTTAACCTGCTCAGATCCTCTACTTTAGCAGCTTATCTCCTTTAACATCTCTCTAAGCTTCTTTGTAGACTTTTCATGTACACTTTACGTACAGCATTGTGGTCCTAAAAGTGTCTTGGCTTATTGCAGACTCTCTGACTTGTACTTCAGTTTTTTTTTGTCTTCAATAATTCATTTGATAAATGACTAAGTGCTTGATTCGAGACTAGAATTGAACTGTTAGATAACTCTTGAGTTCTAGAATTAGCTTTTCTTGATATATCGAATCACTTCTTGAATGAGTCTTTACTTCAGGAATCCTTGACTTATCGAATAGTGCATTTTACTTCTCGAATCCCTGAGATGTCGAATGGCTTCCTGAGTTCTTGAGATATCGAATGTAACTTTGACTTGTTGACCCTTTGAGAACTCAAATGATACTTTGACTTGTTGACTTCTTGAGTTCTCGAATAGAGTATCATATATGTCGAATCCGTGAGTTATCGAATAGAGCTTTGACTTATTGGCTCTTTGAGATATCGAACTGTGTTTTTTGACATATCGAATTCTTGACTTCTCGAAACCTTGACTTCTTGAATAGACCAAATTAATTCTCGAATTAGTACTTAGGCAAATCTTCAATCTTCAAATTCCAACTTTTTTTTATTTCTTCAGCCTTGTTCTCCAAGCTTGAGGCATGATCACTGGATCTTCTTTCAAGCATTATTTCATGACTTAATCTATACAGTTACACAACTAGGAATTTGGTGGCTATTACAAGTACTAAACACAAGTAGAATTTCTACAACTAGAGGGTTCCCCAATTAAGGGGTCATGTAAGTAATGCAAAGCATTACAAACAATTAGGCTTATTATTAGATGTATACAGACATGCCTCTGTGACTAACAATCTTCCCCATATTGTGAGTAAGACCCTTAGTCACAATTTCATGTCTGATAACAAGCCTAACATACATAAAGATATAACTTGAAAAGTATAGGTATAAAATTGATTGAAGTATGAATAAAGTAAAAAGAAAACACTCTTACAGTCTATATGGAAATACTATCCATTTTCCATTGATTTCATCCTTTGAGCTTTGGCTTGTAAATGATCATATTCCTTCTTTTCTTTTTCCTTGGCTTTCTTTGCATTTTCATTCATTGCCTGTATGATGTCTTGCATGGCATTGAGTTCTTCAATTAGAGGTGAGTCTGATAGATCTTTAATTACTTCTCTCAGCTTAGATTCAGGGTAAGAGTCAATGTAGTCCATTCCAATTTTTATATTTGCTTCTCCCTTACTGCATTCTATGATGTAAGGATTGTACTTAACTTTGCACAATCCTTTAGCTCTCAATTCATTAGCCCTAGTTTTAAGAATAGCAAACTCCTCCTCTCTTTTTCTCATCAGTTCTTCATTCTCCTTCTTCAGCTCCTTTTCATGATCTCTCTTCATTTTGATAAAGTGAGCAATCTCCACCTTCCAACTTCTCTCCTTTTCATCCTCAAGGTTCAGTAGCACCATCACTCTTTCTAGATCATAGAGTTTATCCTCGTGTTGGCATATACCTTGCTTAAATATTTTCTTCCTTCTATCAGTGTACTTGAATTTCAGGCAATCGTCAACAATAGCAACATGATAAATTCTTTGAGCCTGTAGAAATGCTAGTTGATCTCCATTATAATCTTCATCAAGAGGTGGCAAATCTAGCCCTAGTACAATTGTGATGGCCTGTGATGTAGGAGTCTACACTTTTCTTACCTTTCTGGCCATAGACTTGATTTTTAGCTTGATCACCTTGTCACTTGGTAAGAGTTTGAAACCTTTAGCCTTTGACCATTGCAGTACACCATTAGCAGTTTGCTTTTGGAGACATACAAATGATTTCTTGAGTCAAGATTTTTTTGGTTTGAGTGGCAAGACAGTTGTAGAAGCCTTCGATTTTAATTTTATCAAGTCATCACTAGTAGCAACCACCCTAGACATAGAGTATTGTGAAGTGGTGAGTATACTATTAGTAATGCTTGAGGCTTGCTGTCTTCCACTCCTTCTTTCGAACACTTTCTTTCTAGCCTTGTCATCATCACCTTTCTTCCCTTTTCCATCCTTCTTCTTCTTATCTTCCTCACCCTTATCACTCCTGTGATGTCTTCTTCTCCTATCACTCTTGTCTTCATCATCATCACCATCATTGTCATTTTTATGCTTTACAATCTTAGACACAGAGCCAGTTGCTAGATATGAATTTAGATAGTTCATGGCCTCCAACTCTTCATCTGTTCTGCACCCTTTCTTCTTGGTCAATTGATCAATGATTGCATGAATCAATTTCTTGTTTTGAGTAGTAAGATGCTTGGGAATGACTAATTAACTGATGTCTTCAGGTCTGTGCTAGATTGATATATGATTGTTCTTGGGTTTGTACATACTTTTGGTAGCCTTGAAGGTTGGTCATTCCTCAAATCATCGAACAAACACTTGTTGTTCTTGTTAGTTTTCTCAGTCAGATTGATAACTACATCTACTTCACTGTACTTTAGAGACACCAAAGTGTCGTATGAAAGATGTCATATCTTGGATTTGGACACCATCGTAATCTCTTTGATGGGTACTTCATTTATTTTCCTTGGTATCACAGTGAAGTAGTCAATCTCCTCCATCAATATTCTCAAATATCTTTGTACATCACCATTCACACTTTCCTTGGAGACTTGCAGAAACTTCAAGAAAGCTGTATCATGATATAACTCTGATTTTGCAACTTCATGTAGTTTGACCTCTGTGACAACACTGACTTTGATAAGTGGATTTTATATCCACTTGGAGCGTTCCATATCGGCTTAAATTGATTCACTTGGCCTCAAGTTTGTTTTATTTTTGATGTGTTTTGTTTAGTTGTGCAGGATTGCAATTATCGGCTAGGAATGGTGGTTTCATTGGTCTTGGAGTTGAAATTGAGCAATGGAATGAAGGATGGCGTATTCCCATAGGATACCATGAAGATCATAATGCTCAAGAATTGAAGAACGGGAAGTGGCGGAAGAATCGGAAGAGGAAACGGAGGAGAAATGAGCAAATTGTGGAAAATTCGGATTCCCGGGTAGGTTGCACAGTCTCCATTGTTTTGGCCATATCTGAAGTTCTACAAGTCCGTTTGAGGCCCGTAAGCAGTAGTTGGAAAGCTCGAAAGAAGACAAATATGTTTTAAGCAAAATCAAAACTCTGGGTAGTTTGAGCAGCGCAGGCAACGCCCAATCCAGCGCTGGCAGCGCCCGGAATTGCTGAAAAATCCTGTTTTTGCCATAATTCGAATTTAAGTTGTATTTTTAGGTATTTTCTTGCTGGACAAGATATCTAGGGCCTATTTAAACACATTGTATCATTGTAATTACTGATGAATAACTTAGAATAAAAGCAGAGGGAGAAGAGAGAGACTTGGAGAAGGATTCCCAATGCTCGTGACAAGCAACGGAGATCTAGATCTACATCTTTTCATCCTTCTATTAGGCGATACTCTGGATTTTGGATTTGTTTACTTAAACCTTTATTCTAGCATTATTATATTCATTCGGTCTTTGTTTATTATCATGGTTTCATCAGATCCCATGATGACGAGCGGTTTGATTATGAACTAATCATTGTCATGGGATTCTAACGGATTTATCTATGTAGTTTAGTAGTTTGTTTGCTTTAAAGATTTGTGTGTGATGAATTCTTGATATCCTCGTATGGTTATACTTAATGCTTTTAGATGCGTAGCTAACATCTAAATTGAATTGTTAATCTCCTGTGAAGCGAGAGTGGATCTTGAGATTTAGAACTTGCCATGCTAGCATAGGATAAGTTGATGTATGTTTGACATCATGATTTGTAGCATAAATAGAGATATATTATGCTACCCTATGTGATCAATATGGATAACTTGTGCTTCAACCGTTATGTTTTCAAATCTTATAGAGATATAGGGTCTAAACATAATTGGTGTCTACCCATCTTCTATCTCTTTTTTGGATGTATGTTTAGTTTGGTATTCGTATACTGAGAAGTAACGAGTGCTTGTCTCGTGTTGTCCGATCAGATATCATAACCATCACATGCATTGATTAAAGGCATCAACTCTAAGTGAAATATTTAATGAAGTTAGGATCCCATGTTTTCTCTCGCATAAGTAAATCGATTTCAATTCTCATTAGTTAATTAATTCTTAGTTTAATAATTTGTTCTTTAGTTAATTTTAGATAATCAAAACCCAATTTTATCAATTGTCTTAGCAGTGAGTAAAAACCATACATTGTTGCTTAGGTACATTAACTGAATTGAAACCTAAACCAGATCTCTATGGGAACGAACTCAACTTTATTATATATTACTTGTGACCACGTACGCTTGCGTGATTTAGTGCAAACAGACTTCAACTTGCTAAGCATCTTCAGTAGTGGAGGATGGTTGAGGTTGATCAATTGGAATTGAGCCTGACACCACTGTAGATGTAATTTCTTGCTTCAAACCACTTGGAGTAATGATGTGGACAAGTGGAAGAGTGAAAGTTGGTAGAGTTGTAGATGTGGTAGAGGTGAGAGTGGTTTGCTTCTTGGATCTGGTGGTGGTTTGAGTGGATTTAGCTTTTAGGTCAGAGATTTTTATTCCTTTGTCCTTCTTTCTTTTAGGCTTGTTCTCAGACACAGGTGCCTTTGATAGAGCCTTTGGGTTTGAAGTAGAAGATGGTTATGGAAAAGAAGGTGTGTCTGAAGGTAGAGGTACTCCAATATGTTGTATCATAGCATAAATTATCTGTTGTTGGTTGGGGAGTACATCTGTAGTTGTAGCAACTTGATTATCCAACTTGGCATTTAGAGTTGCCACAAACTCTTTGAGCTTAGCATTGAAAGATTTGAGAGAACTAACTTCTGTCTCCAAGCTGTCCACTTTAGACATCAAGTGTGCAGCCTTGAAGCCAGAGAGTGATTGGTCCTTGAGCGTTTGTACCTCATGTTTGGTTAAGTCATGCAGAGGGACATCTGTGACTGCCTTATCTCCATAATGATTGTGAAAGAGGACATTGAGCATGGCATTGGTGTCAACAGACTTAGGGATAAGGATTGACACTTGTAGGAGAGATCCTTGTTGTTCTTGGATAAGCTTATCATTTCAAGTTCCAGCCTGTGAGAGAGTTTAAGAGATTCTTTAACATCCTTCACTAAGGAGCCAATTTGGGGAAACTCAGTGTTGATATTTGTCTTCACTTCTTTGACAGTGTTGGAGGTTTCTTGGTAGATGTGTGCAATTTCTGACTTAATTCCTTTTCTAAGATAGTGAGCAGCCTTATGGCTCCCTTTGTAGGCATCATTGATAGCATCAAATACTTCAACAGGAGATAAAGCCTTTGCATTAGAGCCCAGTGAGGTCAAATATTCCTCTCTTAGATACTGGAGTGCCTCATCCAAACTGCAGCTCCCAGCACTATTTAGCCATGCATCAACATTGCCATCTCTCTCACTCTTATCAATAATCTTCTCATGTTGCCTCTCTATATCATTCTTGTGGCACAGTAGTATGGCTTCATAATCACGATTTGGGAGATTTGCTGTGAGAAGGTGTTGAGTAATTTTAGAGATCTCATCAATCTGTTCCATATTTAAGCAATGAAGTGCTTCATTCGTTAATTGTGGTGGAACAGATGATGATCCTGAGGCACTGTCATGTTGCAGAGGCCTCAGCCATTGAGTAAACGTGGTCTGAGCCAAGTTAGAGCTAGAGCTAGGCAAGCTAGGCTCCTCAGTTACAGATGCAACTTCTGTAATCGAATGGAATGACTCTCCAAATGTTGTCTCCATATAAGTGGGATGAATTACAACATTAGGTGACACAGTCACAGAGTCTATAGTGAAAACTAGTGGAACCTCTGTGTTTTTATTGGTGTCATCAGGATATGCCCCAGCATGCATTCCCTAATCAACTAAATGTGGGTCCTGGGTGGTGAGCATGGTATCATGCACCAAGTCACTTGAGTATATTGGCTCATCAAGGGGAGAAAATCCTTGATGATCAAATCCTTTCTCCTCAATTTCTTGAGGTGCAGGTTGTGAATAAATTTGAGCATTAGATTCTAGAAGAGAAGTTTGGTTTATAGTAGATTTTGGCAACTCCCCATGAGAAATAGAGGGAGTTTCAACTGTGAAGTGCTCTCCACTCAGTGTTGTTCCAGCCTTATCACTCCCTTGTGTAGACTCTTTACAAATTTGTACATTAGGGAGAATGCTTGATTCTATAGATGCACCCGGTTGAGAGAGTACATCTAATGAGCTGTTTGCCCCCTGATTTTACAACTTCTTCCATTTGTGTGACTGAAAAGGTGATTTTCTTTGATTTCTTCTTCTTTGGCTTCTGTAAGGGTGACACAGGTTCCTCACTTTCTAAGCCTAATTCAACATTTAAAGCTACCTCTGTTAAGATGTCCAATGGTTCGAAAGCAACTTGCTTTCTCTTCTTCTCCTTTTTACTAGCATCACCCTTTTGAGAGGATGATGCAGTTGGCACAGTGTTTGGTAGAGTGTTTGGTTGAGAGGGTTGGTTAGCAGGCTTTGGGTTAGCTATTTATACTACCATCTTGGGCTGTGCTAACTCAGATTTTGAAGTAAATATTGGCTTGTTATGGTGGTAAGACTCAAAGATTCCTTACATATGAAGGGTAATTTCAAGTCTTACATCCACATCATTCCTTGTATCCAAATTTCCAAAAATAAGTTTGGACATGGACTTAGTGTGACGCCCCCAAATCCGGGGTCAGGATTTGGTGCCACAACCAATACAATTAAGTATAACTTAATTATATAGACGACCCCTCAACAAGGATCGATCTCAGGTTATAGCATGAAACAAGAATATAAATTACAACAACTATTATAACTACTATACCTTCTTATCTGAAGCGCAATTCATTATTGCATGTCTCCATGCTGACTCTGAAATCTATTCTTTAGAAAACACCTCATCGCTCTCATTCGAATTGTCATTCGTAGGTAGTCAATCCTTAATCCTAACTGAAATGGGAGGGAAAATAAATCAAGAATGAGCCAACAATGCTCAGCAATTTAATAGTATAGTGAAACAACAATATCTCGATAATTCATTGATGAACAATATCAATGATCAATTTAACTGAAGGGAGTAATTCAACTTCCATTATAGGATTAAACTTTTCATTAAAACATTCCTTTCATAAAACCTTTGAAAAGCATTTAATATTTCACATGGTAAACCAATTTCATTTCACATCATTTATAAATAAAGCACTTTAAAAATCGATTGGAGGTTTTACTTCACAACAGGCTATACGGGTGATCAGCCCATGAAGTCCCCATAACGGACATAAAGTCCCTCTGGACATTAATCCTTTCATTTGGATAGCTTGGGTTCCCAAGAGGCAACACATTGGCCTATATGGATGTTAGATTGGACAGACCAGAACTACACCATAATATACTCAAACAGGAGGAACCGGCATTACCTGTTCACTCACGCCTCTCCAATTGTTAGGAATCCGTAGAAACCATTTTGACGGAGTTCCTAACAGTTTATAAAACTTAACTTTGAAAATAGTAAAGCTTATAACAACTTTCAAATCTGAAAAGCATTAAGTAATTAAATCACTTTGATAAGTAATGACAGAAGATTATGGGTCAGAGCGTATATGATATAGAATTACAAGAATCGAAATTACAAGGTAAAGCATGGGTTTACTAGAACATCATGAATATAATTGATTATAGAATATTTAATAACATCTTATGGAAATGAATCTCAGAAAAGCTTTAATAACATTTGAACCCTTTACCTTGAAGTACATTAAACTCACTGATAACAGATCAGCCCAGTCTAAGTAGCTTCAAGGTACTTTTAAGAAAACAACTTATTTTGATTGGAAATGATAAGAATTGAATGGTGTAATCATCTTCAAAATCTGGGTTGTACAAAGTTGGAATTGAAGAAACTTGAGTATATGCTTTAAAACAGTAAAACTGGACAACAGATCAGTTTATGATGATAAAGGTTCTGTATAGATGAAATCATTGTTAAACAGAGTATGGCTAGATAGGTCTCACTTTTCTAAATCAAGGTTCATTTGATTTCGAGTTTAAATCAGGATTTAATAGTATATAGTTTCTTAAAACAAAGTTTTGTCAAGCTAAGGTTCATTGAAAGCCAATTTGAACAGAATATAATTCTTTAAGACATGGTCTGTCAAAACCTGGTTCTTTAGAACAGGGGTTCAGTAAATCTTGGTTCTTTAAAATAATGATCGGTACGATAGAAATTGAGAAAACATGGTTAAGTAATACCTGAATTAATAAAACATGGTTTGATGTACTGAAAAAAGTTATTAATCAATAAATTATAAAACAGGTGTTAAGTTTTAGAAACTGTATTTAAGATTTAAAAGTCTGACTGGGTTCACAGGGTATAAGGTGATAGGCATAAAATAGGTCTAAGTTTAAATCAAGGAACAAGCTACAGAATCAAAGTTCATTGTTAATCAGAAGAAGGGTAGTCATAGGATGCATATCAATCAATGTATATCAAAGGATAACTCACAAGATAACTTAATGGAATGGTACAAGTTACTCGCAAATTTAATTTGAAAGAAACATGTTATGAACAACAGAAGCAGATATGCTTCACTTGAACAATAAGTGAAGGATAGAATACTTGTCTCAGTATACGTAGTTTTGATTCCAACACATTGATTCGTTACTCACTATACGTCAGTCTCTACTTCTTTGTACGTTGATCTCTAATCGACTATACGTCTATTTTTCCTCCATAATTCGTGAATCAATACGCTTGTTAACTCTGATAACATCTCACTTCTAAGATTCCAATTACGCACGTACTGCCTCTCACCGGCCTCCTACTGGTACCTACATAAAGTTAAAGTACTACTTCAGTATACTTATACTCTTAATTATCTAACTCTATTCTACCCAAACGATTCTTATAACGCGTTATCACGTAATATATTACACACATCAGGTATTCTATTTATACTTACCAAATAATTTCACATAATCAGGTAAACACTTAAGCATGCATCACATTGAACGTATAAATCATATATGCCACTTAAACACTTGACAGATAAGACCAACTTGATTTCTGAGTAGCTTGTACTATATTACTATATACTTTACAATTATAATTCTAACAAAAAAAATGGGCAGCATCTCCTTTGTAAAGAGGACTAGCCCGTCGGAATACAACCGACTCAAATAAACTCAAACAACCACTTAAGGCAACAATGGTTCAATACCACCACAACAATATATTTAACCCAACTACTAACTTCACTTTACATAGACAACTTATACTTAAGACTTGCCATTCACTACTCCATTATAAACTTATAATACAACAATGATCCTTATTGCCAAGATGTTCATCCAACTCTCTGAATCAAACACACTTACTAAACACACCTCAAGAACTCAAGAACACAAACTTGTAGAGAACTCCAAGAGCTTTCTAAAATGATAAGAAACATAAAAAATGATGAAGTAATAAATTTAAAAACAATTAGAAGGCGGACTTGTCAAAACAGATTTTATACAGCCCTGAATAGTTCGAAAGATTACCAATTTTCGGTATAAAGATGGACTCAAATGAAATAGTGTAAAACATAAAAGTTGTAGAACATTCTGAGACCTTTCCAGAATGGTAAGGCTCATAATTTTTGAATAAGTATTCGATTAACTACGATTTTTCAAAGTTCAGGGATCAAAATCCCGAAGTCAATATAGCTGGTTACATAAACTGCAGAAAAACTTATACTTGAAAGCAAAATCTCAGAAAACTTAAAGAACGAAAGTTGTAGATAATTAAATTATATTTCCAAAGAATCTAGAATCAAAACATTTCAATCAATAATGAATTAGTTACGAATTTTTCAATATCTCAGAATTTGCACATTATATAAATCAACTTAAAATCAAATAACCACACATGCAACAAAGATTTCACATTCATTAATCATCTTTACATACTCATGATGCTATACAGCTGCTAGACCACCTTCTCTGACCAACCACTCGTAGGAAAACCATCGCTGGTGAAGAGGGTTTTGTCGGATTGTTCAAAAACAACACCAAACAACCAGAAACTTATATTTTAATCTTTAATCTACCATAATCAAGCTTAAAAACAACAACTCAACCACTAACAGCCCTTGCATATAAATTTCGAACATATACATACAATATATATATAAACATTATAAACTTGAACAAGAACACATAGAAACTCATGAAAATCATCAAACTCAATTAAAACTAGATAGGATAGTGATTTTACAGAAGTTTGGAGAGTTTTTGGCTACAAAAATTGGAAGGGGAGAGGGCAGAGGGTTTTGTTAGATGAAACAGAAGAAGATATGAGGAATAGCTGGTGGCGATGGGTAATGATACTGCCAGGGGCAGTTTGATCATTTGCAAATTCTGAAAAATCTATTTTCTTTTTAAAATTGTTTTTAATCATTTTAAAATTGAAATAAATTAGGAAATTAGGGGAAAAATAAATTTTATAATTCTAAAATAAAATTTTAAAAATTACAGACCTCCCCATATTTTTAAAATATTTTTTGAGTCAAAAATGAATTTTATATGAATTTTTGAAATAAGGAACCTTTAACAGAAATAAATTTTTTTAAATCAATTTAAAATACATAAACATACAATTAAATATTTCCACCAATTTTAAAAACTAAATAATATTGCAAAGATTATAATGCAAAAGATTTCATGATTTAAAACAACTCCAATGATTTTATAAGATTTTTGGAAGATTAGAAACGCACTTTAAAATGGTTTTTAACATCCAAAAATGTAAATAAAAATACACAAACACATACGGCACTTACAAATCATCATATAATTATTTAAACATGTTTCCCACACATACTTTGACTTCACAAAAATATATTCACCTTATAAATCACATAATTTTCATTTAACAACTAATTAAACACTTAAATAATTGCAAAAAATTCTAGGTCGTTATACTTAGGATGGCCTATTCTACTTTTATCACTACTGGAAACAGTGTAATAGACATAACCGATTTAACATCGGTTAGTAGTGCCACCGATGCAAAAAGTATTTAGGACATCGCTCGTTTTTAAACCGATGCCTTTGTGTCTTAGGACATGGCTTGTAAGAATAACGAATGTCTTAGATAAGCTAAAAAAATTTTCATTCGCGCACGTACCCCCAAATAGTTTTCCCCCCAGTATATTTCCCCCCAATTTGCTAAAATGTTTTCCCCCTTATCCAATTTTTTTAGTTCCCCCCAATTTATCAAACGCGCACACTTAGAGCTGTAAACGAACCGAACTCGAGCGAACTCGGACGAACTCTTACCGAACACGAGCAAATTTCTACCGAACCGAACAATGTTCGGTAACGTTATTGAACGCTTTTGTCTGTCCGAACTCGAGTTCGGTAATATACCGAACGAACACGAACAGTTCGCGAACATGTCGAACCGAACCGAACACGATCCGTTCGCGAACAGTTCGTTAATTTTTTTTTCCCAGAAATTTATTAATAATTAAAATAATAAAAATATTAACTTTTAAAAATATTTTTCGACGATCCAACCGTACGGATGTCAAGATAAATCTAATTAATTGATATTCCCAAATTTTCAAAAAATAAAAAATTAATTTGGTTGGAGATCTTTGTAGATCACTAATATTCTCACTAGTACTAGTAACTAGTTCTTTCTCACAAAGTGTTGATTCTATTTTTTTAAAAATATTTCTCGATGATCCAACCGTACGGATGTCAAGATATATCTAATTAATTGATATTCCCAAATTTTCAAAAAATAAAAAAATAATTTGGTTGGAGATCTTTGTAGATCACTAATATTCTCACTAGTATTAGTAACTAGTGCTTTATCACAAATTGTTGATTCTATTTTTTTAAAAATATTTTCTCGACAATCCAACCGTACGGATGTCAAGATATATCTAATTAATTGATATTCCCAAATTTTTCAAAAATAAAAAATTCATTTGGTTGGAGATCTTTGTAGATCACTAATATTCTCACTAGTACTAGTAACTAGTTCTTTGTCACAAAGTGTTGATTCTATTTTTTTAAAAAAATTTCTCGATGATCCAACCGTACGGATGTCAAGATATATCTAATTAATTGATATTCCCAAATTTTTAAAAAATAAAAAATTAATTTGATTGGAGATCTTTGTAGATCACTAATATTCTCACTAGTATTAGTAACTAGTGCTTTATCACAAATTGTTGATTCTATTTTTTTAAAAATATTTTCTCGACGATCCAACCGTACGGATGTCAAGATATATCTAATTAATTGATATTCCCAAATTTTTAAAAAATAAAAAATTCATTTGGTTGGAGATCTTTGTAGATCACTAATATTCTCACCGGTACTAGTAACTAGTGCTTTGTCACAAATTGTTGATTCTATTTTTTTAAAAATATTTCTCTACGATCCAACCGTACGAATGTCAAGATATATCTAATTAATTGATATTCCCAAATTTTCAAAAAATAAAAAATTAATTTGTGTTGGAGATCTTTGTAGACCACTAATATTCTCACTAGTATTAGTAACTAGTGCTTTGTCACAAATTGTTGATTCTAATTAATTATTGTTTTTTATCGAACGAACACGAACGAACTCGAACGAACCGAACTCGGACGAACTTTTAACGAACACGAACGAAAATCCTAACGAACCGAACTTGTTCGGTAATCTTGTCGAACACTTTTTCTTGTCCGAACTCGAGTTCGGTAAGCTTATCGAACTCGAACACGGACGAACGAACCGAGCTTAACGAACAGTTCGGTTCGTTAAACAGCTCTACGCACACTCTCTCTTACCTATCTAATTCAGACAATTTAAAAACATAAAACATAAAAACACACTCACCCTCTCTTCTCTCGTTCACACTCTCTCGTTTGCACTCTCTCGTTCACACACTCACCCACTGAAGAACCCTAAATCTCACACACTCACCCTCTCATGTCTCTCTCTCTCTCTCTCTCTCTCAGTATTTATTCGACTTGAATTGTTCAACCGAAGATTGTTCGAGTACCGAAGCGGTCTAATATTTCTACAAAGCTCGATTTGGGTAAGCTTGCACTGAACTCGAATTAGCTTGCCCTGAACTCGAATTATCTTGCATTGAACCATTTGTTCGATTTAGTATTAATTTGGGGATTTTTAAACTCGAAACCCTAATTTTTTTTATTTGGTTAATTTTAATTGGTGATTGGGTAAGTGTTTTTTTTTGTTTTAATTTGGGGATTTTTAAACTCGAAACCCTAATTTTAATTAGTTTATTTTTTTATTGAATGTTTATTTGTTTTTAGTGAATTGAATGTTCATTTGTTCATTTTAATTGACTATCCTGCATGTGTTTGTAGCTTAATTAATTGACTGCCCTGCAAGTATTTGAATTAATATTGAATTTCGTTGCTTAATTGACTCTCCTATGTTTGTAGCTTGACTGCCCTGTGTTTGTTCATTCTAATTAGTACTTTACTAATATGTTTTACAATCAATTAAAATGTTAACAATTAAATAAGTTAGGTCATATACAAATAAATATCAATGTAATAATATTATCGATATCGATTTATTGATATTTTTTTAGTGACATATCAGGTAGGTTGAAATGGATAAGTCATGGATTAGAGAAGATAGAGATTCTTTACAGTACGAAATAGGTGTCGAAAACTTCTTGATATTCACTGAAGAAAATGCTAAAAATCCTAAGAAGATTCCTTGCCCATGTGTACTCTGCATTAATTTTAAAAAGTTTCAGGTGAAAATAATTAAAGGGCATCTATATGAAACAGGTTTTAGTTTGGGATATGTTGAATGGATTTGGCATGGAGAAGAGTCTTCTAGGAGTACTAAATCATTTGTTGGTAGTAGTTGTCCTGTTTTGAAGCCAATACCTACTTCGGAAACAGCTAATGTGTGTGAAGCAACTTACAATAAGGGTGATTATGATGATGATTCACACGAGTTTAAGAGGTTTGTAGCTGATGCAGAACAAGCTCTGTTTGAGGGAAGTGAGTGCACTAAGCTAGATCCGGTCTTAAAATTACACAATTGGAAATCTAGGTTTGGCATTAGCGATAGCGCATTTACTGATCTACTTGAAAATGTAGGCTCTTCTTTCCTAAAGATCATACGTTGCCACCGAGTTCATATGAAGCAAAGAAAACTTTAGCTGATTTAGGACTTGAGTATATCAAATACCATGGATGTCCGAATGATTGCGTGTTATATAGAGGTATCCATGAGCAGGCTTTAGAGTGTCCTAATGTCGTTTCTCTCATTGGAAGGTTGGGAAGGATGGTAAAGAGAGGGTTAATATACCAGCTAAGGTCATGTGGTATTTTCCAATAATCCCCAGATTTAAACGACTGTTTAAATCTGTTTCTACCGCTGAGTTAATGACTTGGCATGCACATAATCAAAGTACAGATGGCCACATGCATCATCCAGTTGATTCACCTTCTTGGAAAAATATTGATTATAGGTGGCTTGAGTTTGGTAGTAAAGTAAGAAATATCTGTTTAGCATTATCGGCCGATGGCATTAACCCGCACACCAATGGCCTAAGCAATAGGTACAGTTGTTGGCTGGTTGTATTGACGTTTATCTACAACCACTTATTGATCATTTGAAGAAACTGTGGGAAGAAGGTGAACCAAATGTGTACGATGCATATACTAAGTATTATTTTACTTTAAGGGTAGTTTTGATGTGGACAATAAATGACTTCCCCGCATATGGAAAATTTTCAGGTTACATCAACAAAGGTTATAAGGGCTGTCCAATATGTGGAGATGATACCGTAGCTAAATATTTAAGTCATAGTAGGAAAATGTGTTACCAAGGTCATCGTTGATATTTACATGAATATCATCCTTATAGGAGGCAAATGGCAGCTTTTAATGGACAACAAGAGTTTGGGTGTGCACCTGCACCGCTTAGTGGAGAAGAAGTGTTAAAGCAACAGAATGAACTTAAATTTAATTTCAGGAAGGGGGGAAGTCAAAGAAAGTGGAATATGAATGAAAGAAGAAATTAATTTTTTTTGAGTTGGAATATTGGAAGTTTCACTATGTTCGTCACTATCTTGATGTTATGCATATCGAGAAGAACGTGTGCGATAGTTTGATTGGGACACTACTTAATATGAAGTTTAAGATTAAAGACAGTTTTGCCTCTCGTCTTGATATGGTTGACATGGGTGTAAGGGTTGATTTAGCTCCTAAAGTAGGCGATAAGAAAACCTACTTCCTCATGCAGCTTATACTTTGTCCAAGGCAGAAAAAAGAAAACTGTTGTTATCATTGTCAAATAAAAACTTCCATATGGACATGCATCAAACATTAAAAACTGCGTATCAATGAGCGATATGAAGTTGTATGGGCTGAAGTCCCATGATTGTCATATCCTCCTCCAACAATTACTCCCCGTGTCCATTCATTCTATGCTTCCCAAAAATGTTAGAGTTAGTATAATAAGATTGTGCTTCTTCTTCAACTCTTTGTGTAAGAAAGTTAGATGTGTCAAAATTGAATAAATTGCAATCTAATGTGATTTTGACCATGTGTGAGTTGGAAAAAATATTTCCATTATCATTTTTCGATGTTATGCTTCATTTCACAATCCACTTGGTTAGGGAATTACGTTTATGTGGAAGGTTATATAGCAAAACGTTATCTCAAAGAAGAATCAATAGAATTTTGTACGGAATTTGTTGGTGACAGTGGCACAACTGCTGGTCTTCGGAAGGATGATGGCAAGCTTTCCGGTCCATTATTTGTTACGATAATGAAGGCAGTGGAAGAAAAAGAACGAGATGATGCTCATCTTCATGTTCTTCTTAACAACCTTGAAGTGGAACCATATGTTACGTAACTAAAATGTAAAACTATCTCTATTCCTGCTCTAGTTATTTCCATATGTAATTATTCTTATGTAATGTACTTGCTTTCAGGATGCACAAGGAGTATCTGGAAGGAATTTATCGAGGGGAAAAAAAGAGTGCTCAATGGCTGTTGAGAGAGCACAATCGGCTCTTTGTTGATTGGTTTGAAAAAAAGTTAGTTTACATTCTTCTCCTATTTTATTGTTGTTTTGTATATTTTTGAAGTCGTTAATTAAAGTTTACTTAATGTGTTACAACTATGTGTGCAAGTAAGTATTGAACTGATGGAGAATCGTGGAGCTATTTCCGAAATGATACGATGGTTGGCAAGCAAACCATCATTTTCAGTTTTGACATTTGGAAGTTATCTAGTTGATGGGGTTCGATTCTACACCAATGAGCTAGATAATGCAAGGGTTGTTCAGAATAGTGGGGTGTCATTAGTTGCTAGGACGGTCTAAGTCTCTAGCGCAAAGGATTTAAATCCCGTGGAGAGTGACATGACATTTTATGGGATAATCGAAGAAATACGGGAGCTAGATTATCATGCTTTCAAGGCACCTTTGTTTTTGTGTAAATGGGCAGCGAATGATAGGGGTATCAAGATTGATGAACTTGGTTTCACACTTGTGGACTTTAGTCGACAAGGCCATAAGAAGGATAAATACGTGTTTGTTGACCAAGTCAAACAAGTTTATTATGTTGAAGATCCAGTTGATGCAAACTGGTCTGTTGTGCTAACATCGACAATTTGAGAGAATAGTGAGGTGTACTATGATGATGATCTAGGAGACACCATCTCACAATATTCCCCATTCTGCTCTGACCCTATATGTGATTCCACTAATGATGATGAAGCTAGTGTTAGCAATATAAAACAAAATATTAATGGGATATGGGTGAAAAATTGATAAATATGTTGTATAGTACAACATATTTTTTGTGTTTCTCTACTACTGTTTTCTAATTATAATAGTTTCTCTATGACATTAATATTAGTTGGAATTATGTTTGACTTTGGTTTTCTGTGAGCCATGTTTCTGTATGAGAATATTAATGCCATTTTTAATTCAATATGCAAATTTTATTGTGACTAGCTACTTAATTATCTTTATCCTTTTTGTTTTGCATTTTTTTTTTGTTGAACTTTGCAGATTGAGGAAATACGAGAGAAATGGCAGCAAAGAAGCAAAAAAAATCAACACCAAAAAAGGTACTGTAGTCAGCTCTGATGCAACCAAACCACTGCAGATAGAGGACAAAGCACATGCATCAGAAGCACATGTTTCAGACTCGGCACATGCATCAGAACCTCCAGATTCAGACTCTACAGGGCAACCCACATCTACTACTGACAGTTTAGGAACAAAATCTGGAGGTAAGCACGGTGTATCTGCCATGTACAAAATGACTATGAGGAAAGCACATGGTAAAAAGTTTAAAGTTTCATGCAATGAGTTGGGAGCTCCTACTGGGAGTGCTAGGCCCAAATTGCAGTCATATGTTGGCTATGCGGCTAGATCAATGATCCCCATCGACATTCCAAGCTGGCCACATGTGGATCCTGAGTTAAAGTCAAAACTTTGGCAAGATATTCAGGTAAACTTTGGCTAGTCTATAATTTTTGTAAATTTGTGTTGAGATAGTGTTTAATTTATTTATACTTTTTGTTGTGACTGTTAATCATGAATTTGTGTATGTGCTTGCGTGTTCTTTAGGATACTGTTGTGCAAAAATTTCACACAACACCCCAAGAAAGCCTCGCCGGAATAACGGAAATTATCCTTGGTTTTCGGATAATTAAACAAACAGAACAGCTGTAATAAAACAGGGCAGCTGAACCTAATAATGGTGTTTAGAGTTTTTTTGGGCTGAATTAGCAAGGTCACCGGACAATAATGGCATATATCTCCGGCCAAATATGCCCGGAATATGATTACTTAGGGTACACGTGCCTTGTGTATCGAAAAAGTAAAAACCGAACCCCTTGCTAATTGCCTACATATCTTATTTATAGGAATCAAGCCCTAATGTAGTTCTTTTAGGTTAGGAATCCCTTGTTCATTAAGCCACGAAAATGATAGAGTTTTATCTTTCCTCCAATGCTTATCTCGAAGTGTTTGTGTAGAAATATGCCTTATCCTTTAATCAGCTAGCCACTTAGTAGAGCCCTGTCCGAAGTAGGACTCCCACAGCCCAATCCTATAATAACTCCATACACATATCACAAATATTTAATAATTATCATATTTAGAAACGTGTCCCTTCATAAAATAGACTGTTAAAAGGACTCAATTTACGCCCCCTAAAACTTAGGAGATAACCCTTATCCATTCGAATCTACAGAGGTGGAGCCTGTGAGTACACCCCTCAAAAGCGAACCTCCACCTCCAGAGCTTCCCTCTAGAGGTACACCTCCCTTCTTCCTACAAACTTACTTCTACCTTCTGAACACCCTATCAGTCCTTCAACATCCATGGGCCCAAAACTAAGCCCATTACAAATTTTGGGCACAACAACTACCCCCCCGGTTCCTTGTAGCTATAAAATACACAAGGAACCTTGCCATCTCTCCTCAGATTCAGCTTCGCTTTTATATCTAGCTCCAGCATATCATCCTAATACTTCTCTCTTTTTATAAACTCGCCATAATCACTGAAAGTCTCAAGAATTCTGTAATTCCTTCTATAAGCAAAATCTACAATTTTTCCTTTGTCAAAGAGTTCAAAAAATAAATCCCCCTTTTTTTTTTCTTATACTCAACCAATTAATCCTTTTATACGAAAAACTCATTTTCTACCAAAATTAAATAAGTTATTTTCCATATAAATTCTCAACACAATTCCAAAGAGAAACAAAAACTCTACTAATTTAAATCATACCGGAACTCCACATGCCTCCTCGAAAACCGTGTCCTCCATTCACATAGCTTCCACCGTTTCATGTTCCGAGGAAACAATAACTCTTTTCACTTCACATTTCTCTTTTACATGCTACACTCTTTTTTTATATATATTCACATCCTCTCATCCTCTTTTCCCTTTCTTTTATCTCAAAAACACATTCTCTCCCAAAATCCCATCGGTTCGTCTTCTCACGTGAAGCTCCAATCAGGCGAACCAGTTCGGCAATACTTCTCCGGCTCCAGTTGCTCTAAACCTTCCAACTATCTTCAAGGTATGATTCCTTTTACACCTTTCACTGAATTGATTTACCACTGTTTTCTTAATTGCATGCCTCTAATTAGTACTGATTTGAGCTTGTATATGCACATTTAGATACACACACCATTATCACTATCACATGAATCGCGCTGTTATGTTGTTTGCCTTCTAAATCGTTATTAGACCAAGTATTCTCCTTCTATGACCATGATATTTCCTAGAAGTCAAAACCCTAAAACCCTAATTTTACTGACCTTCATTCGTAAGCCCATTAATATTGTTTGTTTTTACAGAAAATCCATATGTAATCCCCTCTTTCCAGAAACCCATTGTTTTTTGCTGTTATAATGCATTACCAATCCTTGTTTTTAATTAAATTTGTATAAGTAATGTATGCATTATATATGAATACCCAATTTAAGAAGAGTAGTCAAGATTCCTGATGGGCGTACCTGTGCCCAGCTAGCTGTTTAGGAGAACCTGGCCTTTCATTGCTCCTGACCGCTTTTAATGTATTTATTTTCACATGTCTGTTAAGACACTTCATTCGGGAGGACTCACTGGTCACCTACTCATCCTGCTTCACTTTGTGCAGATGTCTGGTGGATCAGTTGCAGCTAGCTCCAAGCACTCTACCTCTGAGGAGATTGCCCACTCCCCAGAACTCCCAAGCACAAACCAGCTTCCCTTTACCACCCCAGCTTCTAAAATTAATCCATCTTCCTCTATAAGCACCAGGACCCGTTCAAAAATCAAAATAATTGAACCTGCACAAACCCATCTCTTAAGAACCAACCTTTTTACTCATAAAACCAGAGACACTCGACCAGCTATCCTTATAACCTCATCAAATGAACAAATGTCATTAGAATCGACAACACCAAACCTTCTTCAAGAACTTACTGCTGACGAAGCTTCCTCCGTAAAAGCTACCCCCTCACATACTACCTCGGCAGCTCTTCCTAGAACAGACTATTTAACAGGTGAATTAGAAAGCAGTACCTTGGAAAAACCTCCTGCCACCCTGTCCTGTGAGAATTTAAGTACCTCCATGACTGCTCCCTTATTAAAGAAACTGACACATTCACACCACATAGGTTGCTCTTTGGTCATTCCCTCCCCCGAAGAGAGATGCCATAGGTTTGACATGTTCGAGCCTGGACAGTTATTACCTCGAGCTGTTGTCAGCTCAATTTTTCAAATTTGGGTTATCTCTACCTCTACACCCTTTCATCCAAGAGATCCTTGAATTTTTTGACATAGCTCCTATCCAACTCACTATAAACTCATATCGCATGGCGATGTGTATGCATATCCTATACCATAATAGATTTAACAAAACCCTTTCTGCTCGAGAGCTAGGGTATTTTTACCAGCTAAAGTCAACCGAAAAAAATTCAGGTTTCTTTTATTTAACTGCCTGGAGTGTCCATGAAGGCCAATGCTTTAAAAGTTGTAAAAGAGGAATGAACGATTGGCTTAAACAGTTTCTTTACTGTTATGATTGCCCCCAGTTAAGAACAGACTTTAATCTTTCACCAAATATTCCTGCCAAAACCACTTTAAGAGGTCCAACTCTCCAACGTGCCGTAGAAGCATTAAATTTGTCAACTGGACTAGGAAATGGCCTCAGCCTATTGACTCGTGATAACCTCATGAGTTGTGGTTTCATACCTGGGAGAGGTACCCTAGCTCCAACTAGCTGAAGCTGTTTATTACCTCACCCATATCATTAATATGCATGTTTATAACAATTTTTCCTTGTCTATTTCGTAATTTATGACTTGCTAACCTGTATCCATATTGTTTAACTCTTGCAGACATGGCTTCAGGAATTCCTTCTTTCATTAAGAAGTCGACCAAGTACGAAGAGATGTTTGAAGATGATGAGGATACGATCACCCCTATTGCAGCCACTCCAATTTCGAAAATTGAAGCTCCTTCTTCCCATCTATAAAAATCATCTACTTCACCGAAAAGGAAACTACCTCCACCTGTCACAGAGCGAGCCCGTGCTCCTAGATGCCGTTCTACCAAGAGAACCAGAATGTCATCTTCTCTAGAGATCAAAAATTTCGGTCCCTATATGCAATATTTCTTTGAGATGACAAGGAATCAGATCCCTGAAGAAAGTATAGCTGCCTGGGACAAGATGTCGCTAGCTGAGGGTGCAAAAGCTGCCCTTCATGCCAATGCCCAGAGTCTTTTCCATTACCTCAAGCATTGTGAGAAAATTGTGGAGGCAGCCAGAGGCGACCAGAAGCTTGCTGAAGAGGTGAAACAACTTAAGTCATCCATCAAAGCCAAGGATGAAGAAAAGAAAAGATACCTTGATGCTAATAAGAAGCTCAAATCCGCTGAATCTAAGTTGTTAAAGGAACGTGATCAGCTATCTAACTCCGTTTCCAGCCTAGATGGAGAGAAAGAAGAGTTGGTTTCTTCTCATGCCAAAAAGATCCATGAGTTAGAGCTGAAAATGGAAGCTCTAAACACCAGGCTTGCTCAAGAAAGGTCTGCCCAGAAGGGGAAAAGGAAGGAAGCCTATGGTACTGGGTATAAAGCTGCCATTAATGACTATATTGAGTCTACCTACCTCAGGTCTCCTGACCTCGATTGGTCCCAGCTAGGTGAGGATGCTGTCAAGGCAGTGGAGGATATCAAAAAGAAGGAAGCTGCTGCAGCTAAGGTGGATGATGTTGAGCCGACTGATAAAGAGAAAGAGGTGGAGGTTTCCACAAAAGAGGTAGCTGAAGCTCAGGCAGATACCTCTAACCAAGCTGCTCCCACTCCTCCTGCTCCAACAACTCAGGTATCCCCTGACACTCCTACTCCTTAATCCTCCTATATTTGAAGAACTGTTCTACCCCTGCGTGGGTTTAAACTTTTTTTAAAATCATTTTGAATGGCTTTGGTAGCCATTAACTTTGAATTTTATGAGGTCGTGGGCTCCTCGTATTGCTTCACAAGATGTAATCCATAACTTTTGAATTTCCCTTTAATTTATGCATCTTTGCTTTCCATACATCCATGTTGGTATTATTCATATAAGGTTAACGTGCTAAATGCATATATTCTTATTGACATAGCACATATCCAAACCTGGATGTGAACTGTGGCTAGATTAATTAAAACAGCTTCGTAAAAATGTCAAGCTCACCATGAATTCCTGATATTGCAAATCCATGTCTTAACATTTTCTGTTAGATAGGTACTGTCCATTTGGAGTTAAAGGCAACAATCCAAATGCGTAAGATTATTTAAAACCACATAAGGTAATTTCTGTTTCCAAAATCAAAAACATCCTTCCAATATACGCACCATGAAGCTTCCCTTAACATGATTTAATTCATTTGGTGGTCATAATAGTTTAACACCCAGCCAATGATCCTTTTTCCATGTTTAAGATATTTCATTCCATTCACCATAAAATCCTTATGGATAATAGTCCTTAAATAATGATACGCATTGATGTGCTACCTGTTCCAGAACAAGGTTGAGCTTCCCATTTGCTCGCACCTAGTCTTTCCATGTAAAGAGTTATCATGTGGCCAATGTTCTGGTTCCCATATGACTTTATTTTATTTTGTAAAGTGAATCCAAAAAACCATTTTCTAGGAGTATGAACATAAGGTTCCTTATATGTGAGCTTCACCTTTTCAACCAGCTGAAGCTCATTGTAAATTTTTATATAAATTATTCCACTTCATGCAGCCTGCATTCCGGCTCCTACATGATATATCCTTATCCATCGGCTCTTCATGTGCCCAGATTCCCTGGGATCCACATGAACTTGATGCCATAATTCCAAAACAGCTTCCATATTGGAAGAACCTCATAGGTGGGTCAATTTTGAGAACCTCTTTCCATGGAGTCCCCCACATGCCATAATCCATTCCAAAATCAATTTCCTTAACAAATTTTACATTCCAAGATTTTTTTTATATTTCTTAAAATCATCCAAACAACTAAGGGAAGGTGGCATAACCTACTACCCCCTAGTTCTTGAACATACTAACAGCTATGATGAAGAACTAAAAAAAAACATATTTAAGCATGTCATTCCATACTTGCACCACGAAGCACATAAAGAAACAAAGCATAATATAAGAACAAAAATTGTTATACATAAAAGAAAGCAACAACTTTATTAGCCTCATAGAAGCAAAATTTCATGATATTTCCTATCGGTGAGGTGTACATACACTACCCCCCGAGCATAGCAAGACAAAATCAAATCATCTATATGTTCTAAAGCTGGCAGCTACAACTAATAAGCTACCTTTATTAATCCTATACCTGAAAGAGGTTTACTTGAAAGCGTTACCTGCAAAACGCGCCTACTGGTAATATTTCCTCAAATGTTCTGCATTCCATGCCCTAGGGATCAGCTTCCCATCCAAATCAGTTAAATGATAAGTACCTTACCAAAGAACCGTCTTTATAAGGTATGGTCCTTCCCAATTGGCTCCAAATGCACCATGACCAGGTACCCTCATATTGGGTAGCACCCTCCTTAAGACCAGATCACCCACCTTCAAAGGTCGGGCTCGAACCTTCTTATCAAAATACTTTCGAGTTCATTGCTGATACGCAGCCAGCTTCAGCTGTGAATTAATGCGTACCTCTTTAACAAGGTCCAGGTACAAGCGATGATTCACCTCATTATCCTCAGGGTTATAATTTTCCCTCCTAAATGAGCCAGCTCCTATCTCAACAGGCACCATCGCCTCACATCCATATGCCAAAGTGAACGGAGATTCACCTGTTGTAGTTCTCGGAGTGGTATTATAGGACCACAACACCATTGGAAGCTCCTCCAGCCAGCTTCCCTTTCGCTCCTCCAACTTGGCCTTCAAAGTATGTTTTATTATCTTGTTCACAGCTTCCGTTTGACCATTACTTTGAGGGTGACAAACAGCTAAAAACCCCTTTTGAATTCCAAGATCCTCACACAAGCCTTGCATCTCCTTGCTGTCAAACTGCTTCCCATTATCTGAGATGAGCTTATAAGGTACTCCATACCTACAAATTATAGTTCGAAACACAAATTCCTTCAACTTTGCAGCGGTTATCGTAGCCAAAGGTTCTGCCTTAGCCTACTTTGTAAAGTAATCCACTTCAACAACCGCATATTTTACTCCTCCTTTGCCTTTGGGAAGCTCCCCAATTAAATCTATTCCCCAAACCGCGAAAGGCCAAGGACTGGTGAGAGGTTTAAGAGGTACGACTGGGTTGATACCCAACTTTGTGAACCTCTGACAGCGACCACATGCTCGAGTGTACTTATGAGCATCCCCTTGCAAAGTTGGAAAATAATACCCTTGACGAAGTATTTTGTGTGCCAAAGAGGTTCCTCCAGAGTGGTTA
Source organism: Saposhnikovia divaricata (assembly GCA_036435485.1). Taxonomy (NCBI): domain Eukaryota; kingdom Viridiplantae; phylum Streptophyta; class Magnoliopsida; order Apiales; family Apiaceae; genus Saposhnikovia; species Saposhnikovia divaricata. Next base: position 78,995,084 of record CM071599.1, read on the forward strand.
CCACAAATCCCTTCATGCACCTCCCACATGATATATTCGCACTCATCTCCGGAAATACATCTCAACAAAGGTTTATTAAAACCCCTCTTATACAGCACTCCTTCATAAATTACATACCTTGCCGCCTTGTATTTCAACTTCCGAGCTTCATCCTTATCCGACGGCAAAACTCCTTTAGTGATATACTCCACAATTGGAGTCACCCAATGATCTTTCACCGTAGCTTCCACATTTAACGCTTCAACTTTTGAAATACTTGGCTGAAACTGAACCTCTAGGGGAATGATTCCCAGCAAAGTAGCTTCCCTTTGAGAGCCCAGCTTAGCCAGTGCATCTGCATCAGCATTCTCCGACCTAGGAATATGTTCCAAATTTACCACCTTAAACCTCCTTATCAATTCCTGTGCATACCTCATGTATAAATCGGTGTGAGGGCCTCGAGCCTGAAACCCTCCTTTAACATGCCAAACCACCAACATTGAATCACTGAAGACTGTCAAATTTTCCACCTTCATTTCCAAAGCCAACTTCAAGCCGGCAATTAGTGCCTCCTACTCATCATCATTATTAGTTGCGTAGAATGAAAAGTGAATAGAACTCTGCAACTTATGTCCTTCAGGGCTTACCAAAACTATGCCAGCACCCGCTCCATTAGAGTTAACTGCCCCATCCACATACAAAGTCCACCACGGAGCACAATTTTCCACAGGCACCTCTGCCACAGGTAGTTCACCAATAGGTACGCATTCATCTCCACCTACCTCAAACGATGGAGGAAATTCCAAAAGAAAATCAGCCAATGCCTGCCCTTTTATTGCGGACCTCGCCTTATATTCAACATCAAACTGCCCTAACTCGATAGCCCACTTCATCAGCCTTCCAGAAGCTTCGGGTTTATGTAGCACCTGCCTTAGCGGGAAAGAAGTCCGTACCTCGATCTTGTGAGACTGAAAGTAAGGCCGAAGCTTCCTTGAAGCAAGAATTAATGCATAGGCTAACTTCTCCATGTTAGTGTATCGAGTCTCTGCATCCAGCAATCTCTTGCTTACATAATACACCGGAAACTGCACCTTCCCCTCCTCTCGAACCAACACCGCACTAATAGAATACTCAGAAACTGCTAGGTAGAGTATCAGAGCCTCACCATCAACTGGTTTAGAAAGGAGCGGGGGACTACCCAGCTGTTCCTTTAGCTTCTCAAAAGCAGCTTCACATTTAGCCGTCCACTCAAAGTTCTTTCCTTTCTTAATTGCCGAAAAGAATTCCTTACACCTGTCTGAAGATTTTGAGACGAACCTATTCAGAGCTGCAACCCTTCCTATTAATGACTGAACCTCCTTTACGCTCCTAGGTGACCTCATTTCCAGCAAAGCTTTAATCTTTGCAGGGTTAGTCTCAATACCCCGGTGATTAACCATGAACCCGAGAAACTTCCCAGATTCTACCCCAAATACACATTTCTGAGGATTGAGCTTCATTCTATATTTCCTCAAGGTGTCAAACATTTCTGCCAAGTGCGAAACATGATCAGCTGCCTTTTTTGACTTTACCAACATATCGTCAACATATACTTCCATTGTTTTCCTAATTTGATCCTTGAACATCATGTTTACCAGACGCTGATACGTAGCTCCCGCATTGATTAAACCAAAAGGCATCCCAATGTAGCAATACAACCCCCTATCTGTTATAAAGGAAGTATGTTTTTGGTCTGGGTCATACATAGGAATCTGATTATATCCTGAATATGCGTCCATAAAGCTCAGCAGGGCATGCCCAGCAGTTGCATCCACCATCTGGTCAATACGAGGAAGCGGGAAGCTATCCTTTGGGCACGCCTTATTCAAGTCTTTAAAATCCACACAAGTACGCCATTTTCCATTGGGCTTTTTGACCAGCACCGGATTGCCAACCACATGGGGTAAAAAGACTCCCTCACCAGACCAGCTGCCAATAATCTGTCCACCTCTTCTCTCAAAGCAGAAGCTCTTTCACCACCTATGGCCCTTCTTTTCTGCCTTAAAGTTTTCGCTTCTGGATCAATATTAAGACGATGACACATTACCTTTGGGTCTATCCCAATCATGTCTGAATGATCCCAAGCAAACACGTCCACATTCTTTCTAAGGAAGTTTATCAGAGCTTCCCTCATATTCAGATCCAGCTGTTTTCCAACTTTCAGCTCCTTACTAGAATCAGTGTTATCTACCATAAAAGATACAGTGTCTCCTGCAGCACCAGCTTTTTCTCTGGATTCGGGCATCCTAGGATCCAAATCAATTTCCACTAGGTTCCCTTTATCCTCCACCTGGGCAGATTCATGTACTTCTTTTTGCGATTGCTCTAAAATTTCCACCTCATCAAAGTCACTATCATTGACTTCTTCCATGATGCCTTCAACAAAATCATCATTGCCATTTCCATTTTTCAGTTGAGGTGCCTCCAGCATGAGCACCTCCCTTCCAGTACCTACCCCCAAAAACGAAGCTACATCCACGTAAGGGTCTTCATCTGGATGTTGCACAATCATAATTGTATTGCATGATTCTTTCTCACATACCCCTCCCTTCTGTTGAGAAGACTCTTCAGCCGAAGTATTTGGGAGTCCAAGATAGCGATAACAGTTGTCAGTTGTTCCGCCATCTACCAATAGCAAGTGTTTTGAAGCCTGGTCAGCAGTACGCAAGGCCTTACCGTAACATTCCCGTGAATCTGACTGACATCCTCGCAGGCACCCAATCCCATTAGGAGTTGGAAATTTCATTGAGAGATGGTAGATGGAAGTCACCACACGCATCTCCTTCAAGAAAGGCCTACCCATGATAGCATTATAAGATATGTCTTCATGTACTACCATAAACTCTGCAACCTGAGTTGCCACATAAGGTTCATTCCCCATCCTAATTGGGAGCTTCACTCGTCCCACAATCTGACTGGACCTCCAGTAAATCCATATAAGTCGTTGTACGAAGGGAACATCTCCTTATCCAGGAGTCCCATTTTCTGATAGGTGTCATAAGCTATTATATTGCATGAGCTTCCATTATCCACTAAGATCCGATGTACATTCATCCCTTCAATAGAGAACATGACCACCAGGGCATCATTATGTGGGTGATGTACATGTTTAGCATCCTCCTCAGTAAAGGTGATGTCTGCAGCTTCCCCATTAAATAGCTTTGGGGGCCTCTCAGCCAGGTGGAAGACATTAGTGAGGGGAGCTCCTCTAGCCTCCCGTGCAAATTTTTTCATAGAGTTCCTGCTCGTACCTCCAATATATGGACCTTCTATTATGGTACGGATACTATTCGCCCTTGCTGTACAATCAGGTATCATTTTTTCTACCTCCTTTCTTTCTTTCTCATCTCTATATTTTTTCGCCTCTTGTGCCACAAACTCCGTAAGGTATCCCTTCCTGATTAAATCCTCAACATGGTCCTTCAAGTGATGACAGTCAGCTGTCTCGTGTCCATTTGCATCATGAAATGCACAATATTTTCCTAGGTCCCTCCTTCCAGGTGGATCGATACGAGTCGGCTTCCTGAACATTCCAGCTTTGTCCCCAACCTCAAACACTTGCTCAAGAGGTGCTGCCAACGGGGTATACTCTGAATATTTATTGTAGTTCTTCAAGGGTGGGGGCTTATATTCCACAGACCTTCTTGAACCAGTAGCATTCACAGTTAGAGGTGCTGTCCTTTCCTTGCGACCAGCTTCCCTTTCGGTGGAAGCTGAAGCTCCATGATAAGAAGCACGCCTATCCACCTTTCTTCCCATAGGACTGCTGCTTCTTTTTCTCCCATTCCAACCAGTTGGGTTGTTATCTTTCCTCAATTTAGCCATAGATTCCTCAACTACTTTATGAGCTTCAGCTCGTGCATAAAAATCGGCCAGCGTGACATGTTCCTCTTTTTGAAGTTCCTTCCACAAATCACTTCCAGGCCATATCCCAGCTATCAGAAAATTTTTATAGGTTTCATCTGTAGCCTTCCTCACTTTGGGCACCTCTGCATTAAAACGCTTGAAATACTCTCTGAGAGTTTCCTTCTCCCTTTGCTTGATATTTGCTAAAGTGTTAGCAGGAGGTGCAAATGCCACAGTAGCCCGAAATTGAGTCACAAAGAGCTCGCTCATTTGCCTCCAGGAATGAATTGAATTAGATGGCAGCCTCTTGAACCACTGATGAGCATTATCCCTTAGCGTAGCTGCCAACAGCCGGCATTTTGTGCGATCCCTGACTTGGTACACCTCCATCTCAGTACTAAAACGGCTGAGATATTCCACTGGATCCGTGGTGCCATCAAACTTCAAATCTCCTACCCCCCTGTACCTAGGTGGAAGGGGTGAATCTTGGACCTTTTTAGTGAAAGGTGAAGCTACAGCCATGCCTGACGTCGACCTCTTCTCAGCTTTAATTTTTTCCAGAGCTTTCCCTAAATCAGCCACCTTATAATTTGCATCCTCTCCATCCGAGAGGTATTCCTCACTCTCATTCGTGTCTTCATTCGAGTCTCCATTCTGTTTGTGAGCTGAACTGTCTCGGGAGCTGGAGCTGTCTTCACTCCTGACAGCTGATTGGAGCTTGGTGGACTTAGACCTCCTGTCATGAGTCCGCTCCTCATCTTTAGATTTTTCCTTCGTATAGCTCTTAGAACCCCTCGACTGAGACTTGTCAAGGTTGTCATTTCCATCCACCTTCTCTGTCGTTCCATCCAACACATGCCGTAAATCTTTGTTATTGAGCTTCTTCCCGACTCGATCAAATACGCTCACACTCCTAATTAGGGAATCCACAGGACCTTCCTTTCGATCCACTTTCTCTCGATCCATTTCAACATCAGAGAAATTATTTTTTCGAGCCTCCTGTTCAGGTTCTTCTTCACTCCCAAGATCCAAATTTCTTGGTGTCACTTCACGCCGTCTAAAGCGCCTTTCCGAAGACCTATGCTTTCTTTGTCCTTTCTTTTTCCGTGATGATTTCCTTTCCAACTGGTCAATCCTACCATCCATAGCTTGAAGATGGTTGAGGATATCCTTAGCAGTTACTTCACCATCAGGATTGGCCTTACGCCTACCATCCTCGCCGATGGCGTCCGAACAGGTTTGGAATTTAATACTAAATTAACAAAAAAGTATGTTCGACCATTTGTTGGAAAAAAATAGAAATTTAGTAGGCCACCAAAGGATTATGAGTTTGCTGTAAGTCAACCTGGAAAAGAATTATTGCATAGAGGTTCGGGGAGTTGGAGGGTTCGTAACTCCAAAACAATTCTTCAATTTACCAAGAGAGAAAAAGATACGAATCACAAAGGCAGAGTTGATGGCCCATGATCGAAAAATGGTGGAGAAGATGCAGAATCTAGAGTCGGAGATTGCAACATTGAAGGCATTAATGGTTAATGGCCAAGCTAACCATGGTTCGCCAATATTTTTCGACAAAGCAAGTGTTGAACAAGCGGCTGCAGTACTAAAACAGAAGACAAAACCAACTGCTGCTAAAGGATTGGTGTTGGATGTGGATGATGAAGATTGTGTTTCCATGGAAAATCCTCCCCCTCCTCCTCGTAAAATTCTGGTAAAACTATAGATATATGTACAGTAGTCTACTTGCAAACATATTTCTAATATAAATGGATTTTGACTTTTATCTATCTTAATTCTAGGCTAGTAAAAAATGTGAGCTGGCAGTGGACCACATAGACAACAAAGTTGCTTTCGGTGTTGCTTTTCCCCGTGAAGGTGATTTCTGCTATTTTATACATTAAAAGGCTATGCTGCCTGGATGTTTACGTGTCTCGGTTAAGGGTTTTATCAAAGAAGAGGCATTAGTTCCGGTGCCAGTACTTGGTGAAATCGAGACTGTCCTACAACCTGTTGGGTCTCGTATAGCATGTCCCGAAGAATTGATCAGCTACCCTGCTGCTTTGGTATGATTTACCAGAAAATAATTACATTTCGTTTTCCATGCATGCATGATCTATTGAAATAAAAATGTGCATAAATATTTATATATGTTAGGTCCAATCTGTTTGTAGAAGGGGGGGTTGAATACAAACAGTACTGTTTTATCAAAATTTGTTCGGAGATTTTATATTTAATGCAACACAAATTTGTGCGGAATTAAATGAAACAAAGTTCAAGTTGAATATAAAATTATATTAAACTTGAGGGTTGTTACAAATACAGTACAAAGTGATATCTAGTTAATAAAAAACAAATTAGAAAATTCGACATGAACTTTTCTATATTTTTTAATAAAAATCGAGATATGAACTAGGAGTAAAAACTCGCTAGTAATACAAGAGATACAAATGAACAAGTTCTACCGGATAAAATATTACAAAGGTAGAAAGCTTGATTTACTACGAATTTTTCTAACACTAGTACAGAACTGTCTTTTAGCGTCGCACTTTTAGCGTCGGTTATTAAGAGAGTCGTGGCCTACATACTTTAGGCGTCGGTTGCTAGCTTAACCGACACATAAAGTCATTTGTGTTGGACCTTTGGCGTCGGTCATGAAACAACCGACACTTAAAACTGATCCTTTTGCGTCGATCTTTACTTAACCGACGCCTAAAACCGACCTTTAGCGTCGGTCATAAACAATCGACGCCTAAACAACTAATAGGCGTCGCATATTTAACCGACGCTGAAGACCCGTACCTTTAGCGTCGCCTTCACATACTACGCCCAAAAAACGACGCTAAAAGCCTTTTTTGACCGACGCTAAAAGTCATTTTTGTAGTAGTCTAACTCTTGTGTTCTTGAGAGAAAATGAGAGAGATGAGCTACTAGGTCTTTTGTTTGCTGATGAAATGTAAAAAGTGATATTGCTAACCGCCTTGATTGATCATTTAACAAGAATGTCTTATGCCTTCTTATTTTCAATTACTAGGTCTTAAATGCTTTCCTTCTCTTTTGACTTGGCAAGACATACTTTGTATTTTGTTCCAACAAGACATTAGGTGGTCAATAAGACATGTGATAAGACATAAGTTGAATTGTGCTTTAATAAAACAATTCGGGATGAATTGTTTTAACACCTGAATTGTGAACAAACTGACTTGTAGCTGTTAGACGAAGAACAGTTGCAGCAGGGATGAGTGGAGCACACGCAGGGCGATTTTTTGGCTAGCCTTCGGGCGCGTGTACGTCACGCGCGGGATAGGAGAGTGAAATCCTCACTCGACAGCTTTCTGCAACAGTCTAGCCACTTGCACTACCTGAACACATTTCATTCTGCCTAACTTTCAATCCATTTCTTTTTAATGGTTTTGCTTCTCCTTTTATTTACAGTTTAATCAGCCATTTCCTTTACAATTCATTTTACTTCTGCCGATAGCCTTAATTCTTTTGCTTTGAATTATTCGGTCCATAAGCAGCAGCCCAACTCTTTTACTAACAATTCAGCCCACCAAACTTACCAAATAACAATCCCAGATCTTTAATTAATTAATTAACTAATTCAATCAAATAATGATTAATTGATTAATTAATTAAATCAATTTAGATTAATACATTAATTCAAAGTTAATTAACATAATAATTAATTTAATAAATAAATTAATTCAGAATGAATTAATTAAATTACATGATTATATTAATTAAATAAGAATCTATTATCTATCTATTATATATATAATACCACAACATATCACATTTTATTCCATTCAATTTTACAAAAATGTCCATAAATATCAACTTAAGTCAAAAATATTATGACATAGATGAGAATCGAACCTTTGACATATTGATCACTTTTTTTTATTTCAAATTCACCACTATGACCATTGAGCTACATGTATAATTGATTAAATTTTATGTTTCATTAGATACATGTACCAGTGTCCTATATTATTTACCTATCAATCATATATGTCTTTTGTTCAATATTTGTTTATAATTTTACATGTTATTACTTACATATATTCAAAAATCTCCCTACCTACTTTATTTTAGTAAAATTTGTAATATTTTATTTCATGCAAAATTTGGAAAAAGAGTTTGGATTTTACATAAAATCTTTGAAGGATAATTTGTATTTCGAAAAAAATCCTCATTAATTTATGAAAGCACTTATAGTACATACTTTGATTCAAATAAATTTTATAAATTTCACAAAAATGGTGATCAAGTCAAAAATAAGATATAAGCATATTTTTTTAAAAGTGAAAACGGTCCGCATGCACTAATATTAAAAGAACATGTCCAACACATGCACTTGTCTTAAATTAAATGTATATACTTGGCAATTTTATATAGAGATCAAGTCAAAAATATACATATTTCAACCTCTAATCAAGGCAAATTTAGTTTTTGAAAACTCAAAATTTTAATAACAGGAAAGAAATAGTTGCAATTAAGCAAAAGCGGAGGCACATGGACGCCTTTGGGTGCACGTGCCCCCATAAATTTTCGTTTTATAAATATATTGTATGTGGCATCCACATATTGATACTATTAAAGGATAAATGCTACTCCCGTGTCCAGAGATGTTGCTTTTCTCTTTTATTTTTTTGTTTAGTATTGTTTTCCTACCATCTACTAGGGCGGCAAGACCAATGCTCAAAGGAACAATGTTAAAGGCATAAGTTTTACAAAGACAAAAGACAGTGATAAGTCAATTCTTCATACTATTAAATATGCAATTTATTTTTGCATATTTATAAAAATATGAATAAGACACTTTTGCTTTTGTTGATCCGGGATCGACATTTAAACTCAATGATGAGTTTGAAAGTTACATTCTAAAATGACTCAAGGAGGGTAATGTTGATCGCATTTTCTTTTTGCCACATAATCACAAGTAAGTGCAATCTTTAGCAAATTGTTACACTTAAATTCTCGTAATATGTAACTTTAAAATATTTAAATACTAGAACCTGCATCTAATTTGCTTAATTCCTGACTTTGAATTGATATATTTTCTTAATTGAAAACAGTTTTCGTTGGATTGTAGCTATAATTTTGCACGATGAAATTTACATTTTTAAGCCATTGCCTCATCCGACACAATTTACAGCACTAGAAAAAGCTTTAACAAGGTAACATTTAATTTACTGCAGTTAGATTTTGATGAATGGTGAAACATTCTTGGGTTTTGACATGTAGTATTTTTTCTTGTGCAGTGCAATGAGAAGTTTCTATTCTGAAATAGGTAGGGGCAAGAAGATGCCTAAAGTAAAGTTTCTCAGTGTAAGTATTTTTGCATCTTGTTATAAAACTGCATAATATATAATAATGGTTCATTTTCCATTGGCCTGCCTCATGCATGTTTATTTTTTTTACTCAAATAGGGAAGTCCTAAGCAACCAGGTGGTGTTGAATGCGGCTATGTTGTTATGCGTTACATGAAAGAGATTATTGAGGACAAGGATTTGACTTTCGCCATGAAGGTAAACTTTGATGTGTCTCTTTTTACCATTGAAATGTCAAAATATTGTAAGATGTCTTATTAACGAATTGTGTTTGCTTTAAATGATTAGTTTTGCTATTTGTTGCATTTTTTAGTGGCTGAACAAGACTCGAAGGTCTTACAATGAGGCCGAGCTGAATGAGGTACGTATTGAGGTTCTCCAGTTTATCCAAGACCGTGTTTGACTTTGCTCTCCAGTTTATTGTCGGATTCTGGTTCATGATCATGGTTAAACTGATTTCTAGGAATATATTGGTTATTTTTGTGGATAATGAGCTTGATGCGTAGCTAGCTAGTAATCAGCTTTGGGTGTTTTTGATGTAGACATTGTAGATTGGTTCCAATTGTGTGGTATGGCTGTTTTGGTTATAGAATGGTTTCGCTAGCTAGATGAATGTTTTGCAGTAAGGTATTTGAATGTTTGGAGTATATATGGTTGTTTGAGACATATTGTATGAATGTTTGGCATAAATGCATGGCTGGCTATATATATTTTTGTTTTTCTGGGCATAATTTTTTGAAATATTCTTCTGTTTGTAACAATATCAAAAACATCAGTTTTAAATGTAAAACATATATATAATGCATGTCTGAAAAAAAACACATATGTCACAAATGTTGAAGAAATTTATGTCTAATAATAATTAGACAACATATAATTATCAAAAACAAAATAGGACAAAATACAATATACTTCAGTAAAAAACGATGTCTATAACAAATATACATATCGGTTATCACAACTGAAACCGATGTCTAACTACAACTTAAATATTAATTAAGTATAAAAGAGTGATGTCTAATACGCTCTTCCATAACGGTTACAAACAAGGAAACTGATGTCTAAGGTCATTTTAACATCGTCCAGAACCGATGTCTAACATGCATTTATACATCATTTTTTTAGTACAAATTGATGCCCAATAAAGATTTAGACATCAATTTACTTCGAAATAATGATGTATATGTCGATGTGGGGGTTGTGTACAACATGTTCAAGTGCATTTAACACTTGTAATAGAATGGTAGAAAAGTCAAGCTCTTGCAATTTTAGCAAAACAAATATATGTAAACATCAAAATTGAATATATAATCGATGTGTAAAATCAAGCTGGACATCGGTCAAAAACCGATGTCTATGATATATACTTTTAACATCACCGACAAAGACATCAGTCTCATTTTTCGATAGACATCGGCCAGAAACTGATGTCTATTAGCTTTTTTTTAGTAGTGTATCTACATAATTAAGAGTAGATTGAATAAAACGGGGAAAAAAGATATCATTACCTCTCTTGGCTGTGTTCTTGCCAAGTCTCCCATACAGCTCTTGCATTATCAGCTTCCCAACATTGATTTTCTTGACATAGGCCAAAGAATGACATATCTGTTGCACAAGTGCACTGTAACAGCCCCAAATCCGGGGTCAGGGATTTGGAGTAGTCACGATCCATTTACTCCTTGCCTTACTTGTATTACTTGCAATGTACATAATTCAACTACTTGTGACCCCACAATATATATCTCACACACACATAGAGGTTAGAGTCTCAGAAACGACACAATACAACAACTGCGGAATATCTAATTTTTATTACAATACTCAAATGTCTTTTGAATCTGTCACTGATACAACTTCTAAATAATGTTACATTACCAACTTAGCCTTCTGATGCTCACAATCCACTCATACCATTCATATCTATACATAAGATGAATACCAAAAGCTGCAGCCTGATTCGACTGATTCGTACTACTCTCGGGATCACTGCTAGAAACTGTTTATGGAAACGCCTTGCGGGGTATGTGCCGTTCCATTGGCATCCTGCTTCGCTGCTATATAATATATATATAACAATAGCAAGAGTCAGCGATAGCTCAGCAAGGTAATGAAAGTATGGCATAATTCTGCCTTTAATTCAAACCCAAAATATATAGCGGGTATAAGACAATAATTGTCAAAATATCTTTTTATCGAAGTATTTCCTTATCGGAACATATTCAAAAACAGTACCATTGAAGTACTTCAAATATCATTTTCATAATATCTCTGCAAACTTTTGTTATTCATACTATGAACAATGTTCTAGTATATTATAAAAGATGAAGTTACAAGGTAATTCAATATAACCTTTCCGTAAAATATCTGCTATATAAAATATAAGCAGAATATCAACATACAACTTAAATGATGAAGTTATAGGGTGATTCAATATCAACAACCTCCTTATCACAACTCATGTTATGTAAGGTATCAACAGAGTCAAAAATATAAGATAAAAGATGAAGTTACAAGGTGATTCAATATAACCTTTATTTTTGAACATTTTTCGGACCCTGCCAACATGATTGATACATCTCTTCAATACAAGTTGCAAAAATATGTAAATTTGGATGATGACCTAATACTGGAGTATTGACGCGCCAGACAACACCACCTTACGATGATCAGTCGTAAGTCGTGCATCTCAAGATTTGTTTCTCTACATGTAGAAGGAAGAACATATGGACACCACCATACGCCGGATCTCCCTAGCCAACTTTAGGCTTAGACGGGACCGGTGCCACTCGGACCCTATTTCAAGGATGGACTATCCCACAGCCTCTTACACCAATTTTTAATGATGGACTGTCCCACAGCCTCTTACACAAATACTCCTAGTTCGAGTAAATCCATGACTCTGAAACGTAAAGTTCGTCCCCCTTTCCCCAAGTATAGTACTTGTTGATAAGACTCCACAAAGTAGTCGTATCTAATTGGAAAGGAAAATTCACCAATATTTCCCAAGTTGTTGCTTGTTAATGGATATCGAATGGTTCCATCAATCTTACTCCTCGAGTGTTGAAGAAGTAACAAAAGACTCATTTTGATGTTTAGAAATCAAGAAGCGAGTGAAAATAATACTTTCAAAAATCTATGACCGGGCAGTCAATCATAAATAACAGCTTTCAAGTAAGGTTCCCTTATATTTAAATGTTTTTGAGTGAGCATTTAAATCTTCCTAAAGGATAGATTTAAATGGAAAAACAGATTTTGGGAACCTCTCCTTGATAAAAATAATCATAATAAGGCTCAGAAATATTTTACATAAGTTTTGAAGGTCAAAGATAAATTTGGAATAAGATAAATCATTTTTAAAACTAGTTTAAAAGTATTTAATAGGTATCCAAATAGTATTTCTTAAATCATGATTGTTTAAAGAATATTTTTAGTCAAAGTAATTGCTCATAAATAACCCTCAAATGAATATTCAAAATAATATTCGCTTAATAAATAAACCTTAAATGAAATTTCCAAAATAATATTCATTAATTAAAATACAAACCTTAAATGAATATTCCAAAATAATATTCATTAAATAAAATAAACTCTTGAATGAATATTTCAAAATAATATTCATTTAATAAATAACAATTGAATAATATTTATTCAATATCTTTATTAAAAGTAATCTTCAAGATATACAGAAATATCTCAACTCCCGGTCCATAATAAAGAATAAGAATCATGTGCCTTACACCAAGGGCATTCGCAAAACCCGGCTTATAACTAATATCTCATATCTAGCTTATAAGCCAAATATCAAATCATATTCAAATAATAACCTTCGAATGAGGTAATATTCAAAATAACATTCCTCACATCATTTTCAAATAATTAATAATTTCTGGAAATATAAATAATGTTTATAAATAACATTCCTCAAAATAAATAATAATCTGCCGCTGGAATCCCTCCGGGTTTCCACGACTCTCTCTATATCTCAAAATACCGACTCCCAGTTTAGAGTCTAAAACAATGAATATGCTCTTATCTCTAGAGCTACAAGGTATACCGGTTTATAACTACTTAACTTGAAAGTTTGTATATAAACCAAAAGTCAACTCAGTCGTAACATGATATAACATTTATCGCAAAATCTATATAACACTATATTTAGCAAAAGCAGTATTATACAACAATACTCAAAAGTGTAAGTTTGGAAAACTTGCCTGGTACTCGAGATGTGGTAGGGGCTCATGACGATGTCGGACAATCTAGACAAGTTAAATGAAAACATACGATTAATCCCCTAGATAATTCACTTATAACTCAATGTTTAAACACGTAAGCGAAACACAACCAAGGCATTACTTACCCACTCTAGATTCATCCTAAGTCCATGTTACTCGTCAAATACTTAAGTCATAAGTTTGGTTCGAAATCAATCCTCGAATTCAAGTTATCTCTAACCAATTAGGACATTGGTTTCTAAGTCGTATTCTTAGTGGTTTTCACTTGCGCAACCTCGGCTAACGCATTTTTATAAAATCGAAAAATAATCTTTTGGACTCGAAACCTTCGCACACATCTTGATAACTGTCCTTAGAATTTTACCACCAAATTCCACATTCTAATTCGACTATTAAGGGTCTCGAACTTAGAATCAAAGTAGTTACATTTCTGCGATAAAGTCTTTCGAACCGCTTTCACTAAAACTAGCATAACTCTTAAACCGTAAACTCTTTTAATGCGATTCTTACGGCCATGTAAACTAGACAACCATATCTTTGTAACCATATGCAGTGGTGATGCTAAAAATCATTTCATGGTTTCGGGTATTAACTGATTTCAAGGCTAACAAAATTTCGCCATTACGACGGCTATAAATCGAACGTTTCCATTTGTCACAACATAACCAAGCCACACCGGGCATACCATACATCCACAACCTCAAAAAACAACCTTTTTACTTCTTCAAGGTCAGTGGTGTGGCTACAATCCAACACCCACCATTTTTCATATTTTAACTAACCATTAAAACACTTAAACATGATCTCTTAAGCATATAACATCAAAACTCATATGAACTCAAAGGATGGGTTAGGGTTTTACCTCCTTGGATGCTCTAACAACACTATAAAGTGTTTATAAACCTTTAACAAGTTTTAGATTGTCCTTAAAGTGCTAAATCCTTAAGATCAAAACAAGAAAACAACTTGAAGTTACTATTCATCCTCATCTTGTAAAATTCATAACAAAACGAAAAATAAGAGTTGGGTGCTCAAATTTTTACCACACCTTGTGCTCTTCATAAGATTTCTTTTGAGCTATAGATCATCAAATTTGAAGCTTTCTAGATAGGGTTTTGAGCCCCATCTTTCCTCTGGACAGAAACAGGACAGATTTGGTTCTCCAACTTGGAGGAGGGATTTGAATAGGCTACACTCCTTTTTTGGCTATGAAATTTTGAACGAACCTTACCCATGAAGTGAAGAAGCTATGGTTGAAATTTTGTGATTTTTAGAGCTCTAGATCGGGAGATATGAATTTTTCTTTCCTTGCTGTTCCTGCTGGGCAGTTTTGGAGAGGTTGTGCTTTGCTTTATTTTTCTCTTGTATAATGTATATCTATATCCTTATTCAACCTCATCCTCTTCTTTTGTGTTGTTAGCATGCTATTGGTCCAAGTGTTGCCAATCTACTTGTCCACTTGTTGGCTTTAAAACATGTTACTCCATTTTTGCCAAAGTGCAAAAACACCACTTAGTTCATAGTTGACTTTTATGTAAGTCACTGTGGTTTCTCCTTTTTCCCCCAATTTGATTCCTTTTAATAAAATCCATATGTTACAACTTATATGTTGCACTTTAATGCTCTAGTGCAGCACAATCCCTTGAACAAACATTAATTCCAATATTCCTCGTTATTCACTTTATTTCTTGTTCTCAGAAAATGTTCTCGCGATTCCTCAAATGTTCTCAATCCCTTTAACTCTAGGATTTTATTCTCAATTCTATTTTCCTCTCATAATAATCTTCCCTTGGACTTTTAATATTTAACATCCTCAATTTATAATCCAATTATTATATTCCTGACTTCCTTGTCAATGATGGAATAAAATAAAGTTTGGATTCTCTGAATTCTGTCCTCGTTTACATACACTCATTCTCTATGTACTTCACTAGTACATACTTGCTCTTTCTGTTTTGTAATTATTATTGTGAGTACTCTAACTCACTTCTCATCTCCCTTCTAGGGTACATTAACTCATTTTCTAGACGATAGCTTATTCTTATCTATGTCGTCAACCATTGAATTACTCTATTCTGAAAATACACATATGTATCGGGATCATTATCCAATACAACATCCATTCATTACACCCATGGTTCGTTGAAATCATTATTTACTAATGCACTTAATCATATTAAGAAAAGTTTTAATTCTACCAAAAATTCGGGTTATTACATGCACTGAGTTGGTTGAAGCTTGACTTTCTGGTGGTGAAAATGTGCAATAGAGTAGCAAACACATAACTCCACTCCTTTCTCAAGTGTTTCCTGTTTTAAGTGCCCAATTTTGATTTCATCTGAGTATCTTGTAAGCTCAAAGACTTCTAAAAATTCAGCATCAGAGACCAAAGGGTCATATGACTCTTGTTGAAGGCCCAATGCATTGCTCATATCTTCAGTTGTGATTGTCACATCCTTGCCTTGAATTTTACAGTAAATAGTGTAGGAGAGTGACGCATCTTCCAGGGCATTGACCTCAACGGTGGCAGAACCCCAAAACTGTTCTAGAAGGTCTAGATACAGGGCTGGGTTTGCTGTAAGTGCACCCTTAATGTATGATTCCGACATCCATTTCACAAAGCACTTGTAATTGGAATTGGGTGCCTCAACATCACTGGTGATAGCGATGAAGTTGGTGGTTTAGGGAAGGTTGAATTGTCTGTTTGCCATTGATACAGAAGAGAGAGAAGAGAATAAAGGTTGAAGAAGAAATTTAGTCTTTTTCGCAGTTAGGGTTTTCAGAGGTTTTGCTTGAGAGATGCTTGAGAAATCGAATGAAATGAATAGAACAATTATGGAGTTATATAACTATGAGATACTTGAATTGTCAATTAGAGATATGTTTTGTATCGACAAGTTAGGTATTCGATAAGTGAAAAATAACTATTCGATAAGTCAAGAATGGCTTATTCGATAACTTAAGCAGGTAGGAACTCACAGCTGGCGGTTTATCCAATTTAAAATAATTCTTGAATAAAATATGTTTTTATGAGCGAATTAAAATTTTAGATAAAATCCAAAAACGGTTGAAATTCAGCAAGAATTCAGCCTTTTAAAATGATTCGAGAACTCAAAATACACTATTCGAGAACTCAGTCATCAGAGATCTCAAATACTATATTCGAGAAGTCAAATATGTCCTTATTCGATATCTTCAAAAGACTTATTCGAGAACTCAGAAGTACTACAAAAAGGCTTGTTAGAGAAGTCAAGCATGGACATAAAATGAATCATTAGAGAAATCTGACTTATCGAAATATTCTTCACTCATAAAATTCAATTCACTATATTTCAAAATTCACCAGAAATATTCAATGAAGAATACCCAAACAAATTAAATAGTGATTTTCTCAAAATTTCATAGAAATTTCAAGTTGACAAAATATGATTATTCAACATATGCAACATAATTGAAATATGTATAAAACATATTTCAGTCAACACTTACTTCAAAAATATTAAGCATTTAAATAAAGTAAGCATTTAATGCTGTAACAATTTAGTTGATACTTTCACTTAGCCAGAATCTGAAGAATTCAACATTCCAATCTCACTAACCAACCTTGTGAAGGTGGCTTCATCTAATGGCTTAGTGAATATATCAGCTAATTGTTTATCTGTAGGAACATAGTGTAACTCAAAGGTTCCACTAGTTGCATGTTCTCTAATAAAGTGATATCTGATGTCAATGTGCTTTGTTCTAGAATGATTAACAGGATTTGCAACTATAGAGATAGCACTTGTAGTGTCACACATAATAGGAATCTTTTCCAACATAAGTCCATAGTCTCTAATTTGATTTCTAATCGAAAGCACTTGAGTATAACAACTCCCAACAGCTATGTATTCAGCCTCAGCTGTGGAAGTTGACATAGATTGTTGTTTCTTGCTGTACCAAGATACTAACCTTTGTCCAAGAAACTGGCAGCTACTTGAAGTGTTTTTCCTATCCACTCTGCATCCAGTATAATTAGCATCGGAATAGCCAACCAGATTGAACCCTATATCTTTAGGATACCATAGATCCAAGTTTGGTATGCCTTTCAGATATCTAAAAATCCTTTTGATAGCAATCATGTGTGATTCCTTTGGATTTGACTGAAACCTTGAACATAGACATGTTGCAAACATAATGTCTGGCCTACTAGCAGTGAGATAGAGTAGAGAAAGACTGAAATATCCACTTTCTTGCCTTTAACATCTTCATCCAATTTAGTGGTAGTGGCCATGGGTGTCTTTGCAGGTAAGCTATCTTCCAAATCAAACTTATTTAACAAATCCTTGATGTACTTAGTTTGACTAATAAAGATACCATCCTTTATCTGACTAACTTGTAATCCAAGAAAGAATGTCAACTCTCCCATCATGCTCATCTCATATCTGCTTTCAATTAACTTAGAGAATCATTCACACAGCTTCTCATTTGTAAAACCAAAAATGATATCATCCACATAGATCTGAACTATGATAATATCACCATCATGTTGCTTGTAAAACAATGTTTTGTTGATTGTACCTCTAGTGAAATGATTTTCTAGCAAGAATTGTGACAATGTGTCATACCATGCCTGATAAGCGTGAACTTAATCTTAATATTGTCCCTATATTTAAGTTATTTTGCATTGATTTGGATTTTTATTTAATAAATTTTAATGTTTTATTGTAGGTATCAAGGAGTTATAATAAAGGAAGGCTTAGAGTTTAAATAGCAAGAGTTAGAGATTAATTTGATTAAAATTCGGATTTTCCGGGTAGCTTGTGCAGTCTGCACTGTTTGGCACATATCTGGAGTTCTACAAGTCTGATTCTGACAATTCAACAGCCCACGAAAAGCTTATGAGAAGGGCTTCAATTCGCAAGTAGTCTTGATATCAGATTCCAACTACATCAGCCCAAAAACAGAGCCCAAAAATCAACTACGAATTTCCTTTTATTGGAATTCAATTTTGATTGGGAAATCTCCTTATAATTGTAGAAAATAATTAAAAAAAATACTTTTATTAGAGGATATTATTATTAGATATAGATTAGACCTAATAGAGACTTACATTATATGAGAGAGAGGCACATGCAAGAGAAAGAAGAAGCTTGAGACGGAGATTCAACCCACTACGCCATAAGTGGGCTAATGAAATGTTTTTTGAAAGCGTTACATGAAATAATGTTACAATAGGTAGTAAATTTTGACCTGTTGTAACACCACTCAACTAGTGTTACATAGTCCAGAACTTAGTGTTACAGTAAGGGTGACGGTATTGCAAACATGTAACACCACACCACAATAAAGTGTTACATTAGTTTATTTTTTTATTTTTTTCATTTTTCAACTATTGTGGGCCCCACTAGCGGAACCAACATGTGGACCCCATGAAAAAGTAGACCCCACACGTGGGCCCCACAAAAAAGACAATAACAAGTCAGTTTTCAGGTTCTTTATTTTTATTTTTATTCTTCTCGCCCTTCCCCGTTTATAAAACCCGACGCCGACCTTATCCTTCCGGCCACCTCACTATTAAACAAAACTCTCTCACCTTAGTTTCGTCAATTTTACCCTCTGATACAACTATAATCTTCTATTTCTCTCTATTTGTTCGAATTCATGAATTTCGAATGGAGGTTTTTGATTTGAGTCTGAATTGATGTAATAGTTGTGGATTATGGTGTTAATGGAGTCCTGGCCTTTTTGCTCTTCTTTGTTTTCAAGAGGTTGTTTTTTACTCAAGTCAGGAATTGCATTTAAAATTTTTGGGTTATATTAGGCCTGGTACTAGAGTTCCACTGCTGGTATCTGCATATCTGATGCAAAAATTTAGGTCTAGTCATGGCAAGTAAGATGTGGTTCGTACTGCAGATGCAGTTCGTCAGTTTCATTGGCCTTTTGAGGTATATACATTATGAATTCTCGATACATTAGCAATATTATAAAGTAGGCACATGAGTTTACATGATTGATAATATCAGGTCCATTCCCTAACTTATCTTAGAAATCTATGTCCTTCAAAAACTCTGTAACTCTGACTCTAATTACTGCCTGTAGGATGCAAAAAGTAAGAATATTGATGATGTGCTAATTCTATCTGGAGACCACTTATACCGTATGGACTACATGAACTTTTTTCAGTTAAAACACAGAATTTAGTTCCCTTTCATCAAGCATTCACTTTTCCAGAATTTCTATAAATTAAGATTTATATCATTTTGTAGAATCATCGAGAAGTGGTGCAGACATTACTATCTCTTGCCTACCGTAGACGGTAGGTAGGCAAATCTATTCAATTCCCCTATATTTTCTTGTCATGTTCTACAAGTTACTAAGTTAGAATTCTCCCTACCACTTTGAAGATATTAGTAATGCTTTCTATAAGTCTGTTGCGGCCTTTGGACTTGAGTTACACCTTACATATTATGACTTTTAACTAAGTAACATGATTCATCAACTGATAATTCAAAAACATGTACTGAGTCTTCTCTTTGTTTCTATGATAGTCGTGCTTCAGACTTTGGATTAATGAATATCGACAGTAAAGGAAGGGTCCTTTATTTTAATGAAAAGCCTAAAGGAGCAGAATTACAAGCTATGGTAAAAGTTAATAAACATTTGGATATCCTTCAGACTTTGGATTAATGAATATCGACAGTAAAGGAAAGATCCTTTCTTTTAATGAAAAGCCTAGAGGAGCTGAATTAAAAGCTATGGTAAAAGTTAAAAATTTTTTGGATATCCTTTTAGACCTATCCTTTTATTTTATTTTTGTTTTTTACACCAAACTTGTTAATCTGAATATCAGGCTGTCGATACAACCATATTGGGGCTTCCACGGGAAGAGGCTAAAAAGAAACCTTATATTGCTTCCATGGGAGTATATTGTCTTCAAGGAACAAATACTTCTAAATCTTTTGAGGTACTGATCTTTTGGAGTTGATTTACATGCATGCAATATTTAACGAAATAACTTCACCAGTGTTTTAAGTAAAAAAACACACACAAAAATGTATCAGTATCCGGATCATTTTGAGAAGGGAGAAACATGCTAATTAGTTCATGCATCCTTTTAAGATATATCTGAACAATGTTGGCTCTTTTTCAAATATTTCCCTGAAAACATCAACACGTAAAGAATAGGTGTGCTGTTATTATCTAGAGAACAAATAGAGGTGATAAAACTAATTACGACTTATAATTAGTACTTAAAAAAAAATCTGTATGCGGCTAAGTGTGTTTTTGCATTTGTGTTTGCAGTGGCAGTTATACAGAATGGAAAAGAAATTTTATTGTAGGTAACTTAAGAATGTGGTTTTGCTTTATTTAGAATTGCTATGGTGTGCTATGATTTTTGTTGTGCTTTTCTTACTATATTATGAAATGACGTAGGAGTTTTAAGTCTTTGCTTAGCTAACAAAGGAGTTATTTAATAAACTGTGAACTGGGAGTCTCACAAACATGACTGGTGGAGAAATTTGGATTCCAAAGTTTCTAATATTACGGAGTCTGGATTTACGTCAGCCTGGTTACCACCACCAAGCAATATTTTTGCACCTGAAGGTAGAAATATATGAACATAGTCGTATTACAGATTGTTGATTTTTTTTCTTTTTTAGTTACTTCCATGAGAATTCTTGCGACATTTACTTTTATTTCCAAATTTTATTCAAAAATCCATTTGACTACAGGTTACCTTCCATAAAATCTTTATTCACTCGATTCCAAATATGGTTCTGAGAGCATGTTAAAAGCTTTACTTCATAAGATGAGGAAACACAAAATCAATCATCCATGGTTCTAGAAGAGTTATGAGTATGTAATTCTTGTAGAAAATGAAGAAGTCGGTTTAGTTGATGTTTGTGCAGTTTTTGATGACATTGAGGTTGGCTTAGTTTTCTATTTTGTTTTGAATGTTGGTAGTTGAAATAGTTTGGAGTGGTTGTGGTTCAAGGAAAACTTGTAATGGTTAAATTTGGTTTGAATGTTGGTTTGAAAATGTAATAGTTAAATTTGGTTTGAATGTTGGTTTGGACATGTAATGGTTACTTATGGGAATGTTCCACATACAAAACATCTATTTTAAAATTTTTGTATTCTAGTGTTACATTTGCTTATTGTAGTGTTGCATATGCATGTCCATCTGGTGTTATACCTGCCTATTTTAGTGTTACATAATAATCTTATTTAGTGTTACACTAGACATGTTATAGTGTTAAAATAGATAAGTGGGACCCACAGAAAGTGGGGCCCACACGTGGTACCCACCAGTGGGCCCACACGTGGGCTCTACGTGGGGGTCCCACTTTCTATAGGCCCCACATTCTATCCCTCGGATCAAGTTCAAATGTAACACTACAAATTCGTTACATTAGGTGATGATAGTGTTACATTATCTACATAATGTATCGCTTTACTAGTGTTACAGCAGATAGGTAAAAGCGTAACAATAGGCACCTGTTGTAACACCCGTAAATGTAACGCCCACAAGTGTTACAATAGACCTATTGTAACGGATTTAGGGCCTATTGTAACATTACGCGAAAGTTACAATAGGGCACTTATGGTATAGTGAACCATTGGAAACGTTCAATTGAATTTGTTTTCTTCATCTTTTTGTTTAGAATTCTCAGAGATGATTAAGAATATGGGCATAGGAATGAATCAACCTATGTGGCAACCAATAAGTCCACCACAGAGCCAAGCAGCCAATGTTTCATGTGTTTATTGTTGTGGTGCTCATACTTATAACTACTGTCCTTCTAATCTGGATTCTATTTGCTTTGCGGGTAATCAAAATTGGATTAGCTCGTATTCCAATTTTTGCAATCAATCATGGATGCAACCTCCCAAAAATTCATGGAACAATGAAGGAGCTTATCTTGGAACTTCATCAATGAACCCTAGTTATTCATGTTTTCAGCAATCTCAACAACAAGAGCCTGAAGAAGAAGAACATAGTTCTCTAAAAACTTTGTTGATGCAAGCCACTACTAGAAAAACGTCAATAGACATCGGTCACCGATGTCTATGTAAATCCAGAACCGATGTCTTCGCATGTGTAGAGAAAGGTAGGGGTCTTAGACATCGGTTCTTAACCGATGTCTGTAGTACTTTTAGACATCGTTTCTAACGAAAGAACTGATGTCTGCAATAGTTTTAGACATCATTTCTGCAGTAATATGTCATGACTATCATGTGAATTTTACCTTAATACAATATTTATATCATCTTAAACATATGACATGTAATATAAAACAAGACATAAACATCGAAAAAAATACTGAACTGATGTCCATGTCAATAATTAACATCAGTTCTTCAATGTAACTGATGTCAATGTTTATGTTTAACATCGTTTTCTTAACTATATACCGATGTCTATGTAAATAATATACATCGGTTACTTATGTCAATGTTTATGTTTAACATCGTTTTCTTAACTATATACCGATGTCTATGTAAATAATATACATCGGTTACTTGGTAAACAACCGATGTCTATTGTACATTTCTTATTTAGAACCGATGTATATTAGAAATTATTACATCGGTTTCTTATTTACAACCGATGTCTATTTCACGTTATTACACCAGTTTCTAGCATATTATATTAGAAAGTGATGTCTGATTTGTTTTTTTTATATGCTGATGCTCAGCACATATGACATGCCCAAAAAACCAAGACCAAAATCAAAATGCATGGCAAACCAAAACTAATATAACGAAATCAAAATCCAAAATATATACCAAAGCCAAAAGCAACTACATTTCAATTCACATATTACAAACCATCCAAAATATCCAAACTAAGTACATCCAATTCATCCAAAAACTAATTCATCAAATATGAAAGTACTGCCAAAGTGTTAGAAGTACACAAAAACTTGCACATATTCCTAGGCCCTGCTTATACAAATTTTTCAATAAGGCTAAGAGTCTCAACTCGGACCTCATCAAGCTCGGCCCTTGAACAAGTGATATGGGCTGAAAATAAGCCCTAAAGACACATTTAATGTGGCATTAATTGGGCCGAGAATAGTCCAAACGTGGGGCCCACCAGCTGGGCCCAAAACCCTAAATATAATATTAATTTCGTAATTAATATTAAGGGTAATAAACAGGTCAGCAAATAAGAGTTGGATAAGGATAATATCCCTTTCAAACTTATCCAATAAGGCATCCAATTCAATATGGAAACTGATTCCTACAAGGAATAGATCTAGAACATTCCTCAAAGACTTGTCCATCAAGTCTCCAAATCCTACCATAATTCTAAGGCTTCTCAGCCTATATAAAGGGCCTGACCCCTCATTCTCAGAACTACGTTTTATTGGCTTGATTCTCTAATTTACAGAGATACGTAGGCATTCTGTGAGGACCGTTTAAGTCTCGAACGCAGAAGCAGCCATTAAAGCACGAAGCTCACGAACCCTAGCATTAAATATACAAACCCTAGCCGCAATATTTTCAACCTAGTTTTTATTCCACAACATTTGGCGCCGTCTGTGGGAAGACAACATCAACCATGGTTCAAACACGAAGAACAACACCAGTTGCAACTGAGGCCATACCTCTCAGATCTGCTCCACCCATCACCGAACAGGTTCCCCCAGCATCAGGGGCGATTGCCCAACAAGCTCCGCCAGCATCAGGGGCGATCACCCAATCTCAAGTTTCTCAACAATCAGGGGCGATCCCCCATGTTGAGAGTACATTACCTCCGATCACCCGTACAAGACGAGAAACCAATCCTCTTCAGATGGTGGTCTCTCCTCTGATTGATCCGAACAACCCATCGGATGGGGTCCAGATCTACACTATAGATCTCCCCGTGAGTACTAACCCGACATACGGGCTGCCTAATTATCCTCCTATCCAAGGGACAGGCCCAAGTGGTCACGCTTTGCAGATCCAAGATCGAGAGTATCACGATTATTCGGGTCCTTATACTGATGAAACCTCCTCCGACGATGAGGATGATGACCGTGATGAAGCCCCGAGGAGGCGACGTGCTAGTAGAGAACATCGAAGGAGGACTCAAGACATCCGTGATGGACAATCTTTGACAACTGCTGAAAGGATCAAGGCTTATGAGGCCGAGATCTTAAAATTGAAGGAAGATATTGCAAGGGAACAGGCAAGACAGAGTTTAATTCGACCCCCTCCAATCTCAGGAAGGATTCCCGTTATAGATTTGGAGAGGTCCTCAAGAAGACAGAAGAGGGCTGATGTCCCAACAAGAGAAGCTATGAGGGTGGAAACCCCCAGGTGTAACCCCAAGGATCTCATGCCACTTGGAGATCCTGATGATCCCACACCCCCGTTCACCGAGGAAGTGATGAATGCTCACATCTCTAGGAAGTTTAAGATGCCTACAATAAAGGCTTATGATGGAACGGGTGATCCTGCAAACCATGTGAGAACATTCTCGAACGCACTGCTGTTGCAGCCTGCTAGTGACGCTCTTAAGTGTAGGGCGTTCCCTCAAACCCTGTCGGGTATGGCTCAAAGGTGGTACAGCCGTTTGCCTGCAAATTCGATTGGATCTTTTAAGGAATTGAGCACTGCTTTTATCAGCCAATTCATTAGCGGAAGGGTGCATGAGAAGAGCTCCGCATCTCTTATGTATGTGGTGCAAGGAAAGAATGAAAATCTGAGGGATTACCTTAAGCGATTCACTAAGGAGACCCTGAATATCACTGATTTGGAAAATAAGGTGGCAATGGTAGCCCTGGAGCACGGAACCACTGACCTCTTCTTCAAGAGATCATTGGCGAAGCATCCCCCGGAGAACATGGCTGAGCTCCAACGAAGGGCTGATAAGTATATTAAAGCTGAGGATAGCTTGAAGAAAGAAACCACCGTAGGTGGAGGGGGGGGGGGTAACAATGACTCCAAGAAGCGAAAGCAAGACCAGGACTATGATGATCAAGAGTATGATGCTAGGGACAAGTATCCCCGAACTAGCGAGGATTCCGACTCTGCCCCTAAGAAGAACCAAGGGTCAAGGTTCACTGAGTATGCAAGGTTGAACACTCCTAGGAGTCGAATCTTGTTGGACATTGAGAATGATAAGGATTTCAGATGGCCGAAGCCACTCAGGGGTGATCCCGCAAAGAGAAACCAGAATCAGTATTGCAGATTCCATAGAGACGTGGGGCATGACACTGACGATTGCAAGCAACTCAAAGATGAGATCGAGTTTTTGATCCGTAGAGGGAAGCTGAGACACTTCACTAAGGGTGAAGACCGTGATAATCAGAGAAGAGACTATAATAGAAGGGATGACGATCAAGATTACAACCCACAGCCCCGAGGGCCAGTAATCAACATGATCTCAGGAGGCCCGACTGCGGCCGGGACAACTAGGAACTCTCGAAAGGCTTATGCCCGAGAGGTGTTGCACATCGTGGGAGAGGCCCCGAAGCGTGCAAAAACTGAGGTAGCAGTTAGTTTTGATGACTCAGACTTGGAAGGGGTGAAGTTCCCCCATGACGACCCATTGGTCATAACTCCTGTGATTGGAAACTCGGAGGTGAAGCGAGTCTTGATAGACAATGGAGCTTCCGTTGACATTCTGTTTCATGATGCGTTTGCGAAGATGGGATACACTGATTCTCAGTTGACCCCCAATAACATGCCTATATACGGATTTAACGGAGTAAAATCCAAAGTTGAAGGGACTATTCAGCTGCCTGTAACTATCGGGCAAGAGCCCAAGGAGGCCACTCAGATGTTGAACTTCCTGGTAATCAAGGCGGCTTCAACGTACAACGCTATCCTTGGAAGGACTGGACTTCATGCATTCAAGGCTGTTGCCTCAACCTATCATGTGAAGATCAAGTTCCCTACCAGGAATGGTGTTGGAGAACATAAAGGTGATCAGAAGATGGCACGAAGCTGTTATGTAGCCTCGTTAAGGCCTGACGGAGTCGGGGGGCAGGTCCTTCCGATTGAAGACATGGAAGTCCACAGTGGTAAGGAACACAAAGAAAGGTCAGCAAAGGACATCACACAGAAGCCTCGGACAGCCATTGAGGCTAAGGCGTTAACTGACTTTGTGGTTGAGTGTACCATTGGCAACCAAGAAGTTGGGGGGCAGGAGGTAGTACCCCGAGCAGGAAGTGAACTGCAGAATAAGAATGAGGAGACCAGAAGGAGTGGCGGGTGCTCTATTTTGATGGAGCATCAAAAACAAAATCAAGTGGTGCAGGCCTAGTCTTGCAAAACCCCGATTGGGCTTAAAGTTATCCTAGTAGGACTTAGCTTCATATTTATATAGTAGAAGTAGAGATAAGGTTCGTTGAAACCATTACAGAGCATGTTGCTCCGAGTAGGACAGTAGTACTCTATGTAAGGGTTGAACCCATTTCAAGTTATTAATGCAAGTTTGTTTTCCATTCATTGATTGTGATTTTATTTATGTGCCAAGCACCTGATGTGTGAGTCAAAGAAGACCAAGTACTGAAAATAAAAGAATACACGAATGAAAACAAACGAATGCATACCTCGAGTGGTAGAGTTAGGTTACAGCAGATAAGAGTTTAAGTCCTCGAAGGACCCTGGATAAAGACAAACGTTGAAGTCCTGATGGAACACCCGTTGAAGAAACATATTGCATAGCCCGAAAGCCAATGGAAGGCTCATAAAGTGGGCAATCAAACTAGGAGAATTCGATGTTAATTACAAGCCTAGGACGACCATCAAAGCCCAGGCTCTAGCTAACTTCGTGGTTGAATATACCATTGACAACCAAGAAGTCGGGGGGCAGGAGGTAATAGACCAGGAAGGTCAGCAAGGTGAGAAACCCCTGGAAGAGAAGAAGGAATATTGGATGCTCTATTTTGATGGGGCATCAAAAACAAAAAGCTCTATTTTCATGGGGCATCAAAAACAAAAACCAGTGGTGCAGGTTAAGTTCTGCAAAGCCCCGATGGGTTCACACTCGAGTATGCCTTG
Source organism: Saposhnikovia divaricata (assembly GCA_036435485.1). NCBI lineage: Eukaryota > Viridiplantae > Streptophyta > Magnoliopsida > Apiales > Apiaceae > Saposhnikovia > Saposhnikovia divaricata. The sequence goes on from CM071599.1 coordinate 79,022,496, forward strand.
AAGTTGGACTTCCAAACAACCTACAATGAGGCGGAGTATGAAGCTCTGATAGCCGACCTTAGACTGACAAGAGCCCTGAGGGTCAAGAACCTGAAAGTCTGTGGAGACTCAAAGTTGGTAGTCTCACAAGTCAATGGAGACTTTGAGGTTAGAGAAAAGAATATGGCCAAATGCTTGAGGATTGTGAAAGCTGCGATAGCCCAGTTAGATGAGTGCCAGGTATATCCCAAGGAAGGAGAATACAAAGGTCAATGCCTTATCTCAATTCAAGGGTCGAGACCCATTCTGGGAGCGTCTACTTCCAAGTCCTGAAGACCCCCACCATCGATTCGAAGTTGGTGGCACCGTTTGATGTAGGAAGCTATCAGATAGACCCTATCAAAGCTCATCTTAAGACTGGTTGGCTCCTTGATATTTCGTTGAAAGCACGGAAACTGTCTGTGAGAGTGTTAAGATACGCATTGATTGAAGGTCTCCTCTATAAGAGGTCCATTGTCATTACATACTTAAAGTCTTGAATTTCAAATCCCGACACAAAATTTAAGCCTTGATGGCCAACAAGGAAGTCTGTCTCCAATCGAGCTTGTCATTAGAAATTAAGAGCCGCCAGCCAAAATTGAAACTTAAGCAAGGTCCTATGAGTATAAGAAGAAGGTTGGAAACCTAGAAGTAAGATAGAGGGTTGACAACCAGCCAAGGCACACCAGACTTGAAGTCAAGTGCTCAGTGGCAAGTGAACTTCTTGAAGGATCAACCGAGAAGCAAGACCCCCACTATATGAAGCAAGAGGGCAAAAACTAAGGGACTCCATCATTTCAACATCTTAGAATGAGAGTTAAAGGTTGAATGGTTGATGATAACCAACAACCACGAATGAATTCTCGTTTTCGAATCAAGGACTCAACAAACGAATTAAGGCCCTGAAGGTCACGAAAGCTAAGAAACGGGTCGTTTCAAGGTTCTGCAGGAATCTCAAAAATTCGAAAATAATAAGGCTGAGAGCCCGACAAAAACCAAAGAAACGGTCCACAAATAAAAATTGGCCCAAAGGATAGGAGCCTAGAACACCAACGCCCAAGAAGCTAAATCTCCTAGGCGTTGGATCAAATAAAGCCTCCTTGGCGGGGATACCCACGCCAAGGCTGGAGTAACAAATGAAGGGTATTAAAGTACCCACGCCAAGAAGACTTAAAATCATAAGACAAGGTATCACAAAGTGCCTCCTTGGCGGGGGTACCCACGCCAAGGTTGCACGAATTGAGGGTGAAAAAATACCCACGGTCAGGAAGGCATATCTCCTAAACGTGGTTGGCAAAAACATCTCCTAGGCGGGGATACCCACGCCTAGAGTGGTTGTACAAATTGAAGGCATGAAATACCCACGCCCAGGAGACCAACTTCCTTGGCGTGCCTAAGGAGAAGGTCTCCTTGGCGGGGGTACCCACGCCCAGAATAAATTTTGAAAATTGAAGGCATGAAATACCCACGCCCAGGAGACCAACTTCCTTGGCGTGCCTAAGGAGAAGGTCTCCTTGGCGGGGGTACCCACGCCCAGAATAAATTTTGAAAATTGAAGGCATGAAATACCCACGCCCAGGAGACCAACTTCCTTGGCGTGCCTAAGGAAAGTGTCTCCTTGGCGGGGGTACCCACGCCCAGCTCGATTTTCTTTAGAGAAGGGTATACCCACGCCCAGGAGACCAAACTTCCTAGGCGTGCCTAAGGAAAGTGTCTCCTTGGCGGGGGTACCCACGCCCAGGAAGCATTTCAAGGGACAAAGATCACCCACGCCCAGGAGACCAAACCCCCTAGGCGTGCCTAAGGAGAAGGTCTCCTTGGCGGGGGTACCCACGCCCAGGGCTCCTCTTCGAACGACAAGCCATTTTTCAGAAATTAAAAAAGGAATAAAATCCTTAAAAATTCTGAAAATAGGCTAAAAATGATGAAAAAATAGGTAAAAATACCTATTAAATCAAGAAAAAATAAGGAAATAATTTAAAAAATTATTTTTAAGGCATGAGGCCCAATATTTTATTTTTGGTATAATTATCAAAAATAAAATGTATAAAACCTGAAGGTTCAAAAAAAAAAAAAAAAAAAAAAAAAAAAAAAAAAAACAAGAAAAACACCCACGCCACCCAGGCAACTCCTCCTGGGCGTGGGAAGTGATGTAGCCTTCTACGCGGGTGCACCCCCGCCAAGCTTGTATTACATGGTTAAATGGTCAAATTGCTGTTTAGTACCCTATGTTTTGGCCATTTGCAAAATGGTCCCTGATGCTAAAAAAAAAAAAAAAAAAAAAAAAATCCTAAATTATTAGGAATAATTACGAAAAATACCTGTGGGTACATAAAAATTCCTAAATTATTAGGAATAATTAAGGAAAATACCTGTTGGTACATAAAAATTCCTAAATTATTAGGAAAAATTACGGAAAATACCTGTGGGTACATAAAAATTCCTAAATTATTAGGAATAATTACGAAAAATACCTGTGGGTACATAAAAATTCCTAAATTATTAGGAATAATTAAGGAAAATACCTGTTGGTACATAAAAATTCCTAAATTATTAGGAATAATTAAGGAAAATACCTGTTGGTACATAAAAATTCCTAAATTATTAGGAATAATTACGGAAAATATCTGTGGGTACATAAAAATTCCTAAATTATTAGGAATAATTACGAAAAATACCTGTGGGTACATAAAAATTCCTAAATTATTAGGAATAGTTACGAAAAATACCTGTGGGTACATAAAAATTCCTAAATTATTAGGAATAATTACGGAAAATACCTGTGGGTACATAAAAATTCCTAAATTATTAGGAATAATTACGAAAAATACCCGTGGGTACATAAAAATTCCTAAATTATTAGGAATAATTAAGAAAAATACCTGTTGGTACATAAAAATTCCTAAATTATTAGGAATAGTTACGGAAAATACCCGTGGGTACATAAAAATTCCTAAATTTTTAGGAAAAATTAAGAAAAATACCCGTGGGTACATTAAAAATTCCTAAATTATTAGGAAAAGTACAGAAAAATACGAGGAAAATTATAAAAATATTTTCTTGACAAGTTGAGCAATAATATATGCTAATAATGCATAAAAACTCTATGAAAGTGCCGAAATTGCTAAAAGCGAGCACAAATTGAAGCCTCGAATAAGGCAAAATCGTCGTAAATGTGTAGGTCGCTCCACACTTTACAATACAGACGATACTCGTGAAACACTAGTGTAAATCAAAACTCCCATATAAGGGTAGGAAAATTAAGAAGTCCCAGGTAAGGGATAAAAACGACCCCGAGTCTCGATTAAGGCAAATATAACTTCTACGAAAACCTGATCAGTTTTCCTAAGAAGTTGGGGGGCAAATGATATGGGCTGAAAATAAGCCCTAAAGACACATTTAATGTGGCATTAATTGGGCCGAGAATAGTCCAAACGTGGGGCCCACCAGCTGGGCCCAAAACCCTAAATATAATATTAATTTCGTAATTAATATTAAGGGTAATAAACAGGTCAGCAAATAAGAGTTGGATAAGGATAATATCCCTTTCAAACTTATCCAATAAGGCATCCAATTCAATATGGAAACTGATTCCTACAAGGAATAGATCTAGAACATTCCTCAAAGACTTGTCCATCAAGTCTCCAAATCCTACCATAATTCTAAGGCTTCTCAGCCTATATAAAGGGCCTGACCCCTCATTCTCAGAACTACGTTTTATTGGCTTGATTCTCTAATTTACAGAGATACGTAGGCATTCTGTGAGGACCGTTTAAGTCTCGAACGCAGAAGCAGCCATTAAAGCACGAAGCTCACGAACCCTAGCATTAAATATACAAACCCTAGCCGCAATATTTTCAACCTAGTTTTTATTCCACAACAACAAGTGACCTTGCGAGTCTTGGCATTCCACTGAAAAGTGTAAACACAAGAAAAATTACAAGGAATGCTACTATAATTATATACCAATTATGCATCGAAGGAAAAACTTATACCTTTTTTAGAAATGACATTTCACTGTCCATTACAATTTCTTTCATGTAATGCATAATTACATAGCCACATTCAATGCCACCGGGTTGTTTAGGACATCCCTATTTTACAAAAAAAAAATTGATCAATAACTATACTACAGATACAACACAGATCCACCAATTTGATAATGCAACTATTAAGAGAAATATCTGAAACTGTAGCAATTAAAACTTACAGAAATATATTTGACACTCGGGGGTTTATTTCCCCTTCCAGCCTGAATATTAAAAGCAATTACCGCCCTGTCACGTGTGGCAGTGTTAATATGGATTTATGGTCAATATCTGAATAAGTAAACAATCGATATCAATTAATTAAAATACCTTGATACTGTTTTTTCCAAGTCGGGAAAAGTAGTTGAACGAGGCAAAGGATTGAGTATGTAAATATCGCCACCCCATATTAGGACCAGTATCCAATGGCAACTGATTTCATTAAAAAAATACGAAAAACAGAATATAAATAAAATCATATAAATCAAATAAACAGAACTTAAACAGAATATAAATAAAATCATATAAATCATATAAACAGCACTTGAACAGAATTTAAAAATACGAAAAATGTGGAAAGACTTAATGTACTTACTTGGAATTATGCGGCATGAGGAAAAGACGATCCGGATTACCCTCTTTCAAACGATTAACCAAGTAAGTTTCAAAGTCGCTGTTTAGGGTAAATGTAGCTCCGGGGTCACAAAAAGCAAACAAATCCAAATTCTTATTCTTGCTAACCACAGAATGCAATATTAAAAACCAATTAAAGTAACATTGAAACAAAATATGCAGAGCACAAGAATACATGACAAAGGACAAGATAGACAAGAATAAAAAAAGTAATACTCACGCCATGTATGCAGATATTGCACCTTGGCCAATCATTTTAAACTCCAGCAAATCGATTATGTTTTCATGCAATATGAATATTGTCTTATCAGCTCCAAACACCTCGGTGTCACATGGAATCTGTATTGAGTCCCCAGTGGTCTGCATTAATGTGCTTGCATTTTTATACAACACTCGAAAGCGCGGTGGAACATTCTTATTAATCTGCATGTTCTTAAACATGGACTGCACTTTTTTCAATTCATTCCTAGGTTCCGAAACTTTTTTCCTTGATTTCTGCAAATATAGAGCAATGTAGCAAAATATAATTAATAATAACCTGTTGAATTTGTTTAAGTTCCTAAATTAATTTTATTTCATATAACTTACATACCGCGAGAGGTGGGGCATTTGGGACTATGGTCAAGTCACGGGGCTATGAGACGTGGGAGCCAACAGCTTGGTTGACTGTCTCCATTTCACCTACTACCGGAATGGGAATCAAGGCATCTCCTTTAATTGGGCCATCCACCGAAACACGAGCACATCTAGCCTGCATAGGCACTCCATGTATAGATTTGTTCATGTCTTCATCATCAAATAACAAGCCGAATGCAACCTTGTTTTCAATAGTGCCTACTGCCAACTCACATTTTCTCGGACCCTACACACATTAATATTGAAGAAATAATTTTTACCTAATTAAACAAGTATTGCACTTTACTCCAGATTGAATATAGAATAATACAAATTTGGAAAAACAAGAAAAGAAATATGCCATTGATAAATTAAAAAACAAACTAGCTATTTTACCTTGTTTTCTGATGGAATAGGTATAACAGGAACATAATCATCATCATCTGGAACCATCAATGGTTCCAGATGTTTAACAACCGATGGCGAAGCAACGTTTGGAGCACAACTTGCATGTTAGGACAACCTAGGAGATGGATTATTTGATCCAAGCATGGCCTTCAGTTCAGCCATCTCCTGCCTTGTCCTCTCCTACTCCGCGGCCATCTCCTGCTTGGATTTCTCGTACTCCGCGTCCCTCTCCCGATCACGGGCCAATAACTCAGCTTTCGTAATTCTGCATCTTTTTCCAGCAGGTATGTTGAAGAACACTGTGGGGGCGACGAGACTTCCAACTCCTCGAACCCTTCCTGAATGTTCGGGAGTTTTCAAGGCCTTCGTCAACACATCCTCACTTCCACAAGGAATAAATTCACCCTTACTTTGCTTCTCTAGTAAGGTATCCTGCAGTCAGGAAAATATATACATTCGAATTAAAATTTTGTCAATATTGCACGTACAATGTGTGTGTAATATTTGCTTGTTAAATACTCACAATTGTATCACATATTTTCGTGAGCTCTGGATCAACCTCCTCATTATCTTTTCGCTCCCGAGCCTGTTTCCACATAATAGCCCGATCAGGTACTTCTCCGGGCTCCAAATTACCTTTCTTTTGCTGATTAAAAATAAAGGGACAATTAAAATACTAAGCATGCTAAAGTTAAAGTATTCAAGTACACTACTTAATTGGTTCTTACTTCTTCTTCGAGTAATCCAGTATAACCCTTCCTAGACGTGCGGTGAGGATATTTTCTTTTACGCACTCTCTTGCTTTGTTTTACACTAAGTTCCTACAACAAAAATTATAAAAAAATATCACTAAAATTCAGAACATTAACAAATTATGTGTTTAACAATTTATCTTGGAGGATATTTGTGAATTTCAATTAGTTCATGAATATAACGCGTACCTGCCAGTCGTCAGTGATTCTCTGCTTAACAAATTTCTTCCAAGGCTCCTTACCAACAAAAGCATACTGCTTTGGAGGCTTTCTTAAATTCTTCTTCTGTTCAAGATTCGGCTTCACAAATTTTCTATTTAAATATGTCTTAAACTGTCTCCACTTATCAGATGCAGATTTTAGCACCCACTTCCTAAGCTTCTTGGGAATTTTGAATGTCTCATGCAAACAACATTAATTTTGTTTAAAACAGAGCATATCATTGTTTTGAATAATTATATGAAGAGGATAAATCACAATCGTCATAATTATGTTTTATATACCAGAATATCAAGCCATAATTTCTCTTTTAATCCATCATCTACAACTCGCCAGTCCAAATAGTCGATCGGAATTATCGTCCTAGCCAGCATCCCAATGTAGGATGCTAGTTTGTGCTTATTATGTCCGACAGGAACTCCAAGTTCATTACATCTGACCTTTGATTTTTTGCCTTGCGCCTTCTTCACCACCACTTTGTACATAGCGCAAACACCTCGTGCAGATCCATACCTTTTTTTGGTAGACTCGGAAGTAGTAACTGTTGCTTCTGTTGCTTTCACGGATTCCGACATTTCAAGTTGAGGAGGTTCCGATGCTACTTGTTTTGTTCTTGCCTCTGCGGGAGCCTCCTCTGGAGCCTCCTCTATCGCTTTATCTGACCTCGTGGCATCTTCTTGGATTTTAACTTTCAATTTCGTCTTTTTAGGTGCCATTTATCTTCAACCTGAAGAATACGACAGAAAAATAATTAGTAACCTTGATATCGATTAGACAAAAAATTCTGTTCGTGCAAGTGCATATATACATAAAAATTGTAGATCAAATATGCACATAAAAATGCTCAATTAGACAACGGTAATATGGTTACCAAAGTGATCTGCATAATTAACTTAATCTAAATTAATTTACAACAGATAATAACTAAAAGCAAAATAAAACAAATATGTAACAACATTACAATTTAATGGTAAATAAATTAAAATTTACATGTTGCAACATTACAAAACTAAGAGATTCCATAAATATATATATATATATATATATATATATATATATATATATATATATATATATCAATTTTTAACCCAAGTTCCCTCGATATTGGCTCTGATGCTATGCTCAACATCATCGGATACATCACATGTAGGAATTCTACAGCAGAATGGGGGATTTTCCATGGTGGTGTCTCCTAAATCATCATCGTTATACACCTCCTCATAGTCTCGAGTCGTAGATGTTAATACAACAGACCACTTGGCATCAACCGGATCTTCAACATAAAAAACTTGCTTTACTTGGTCCATCGACACATATTTATCTTTCTTGTGGCCTTGTCGACTTAGATCAACAAGTATGAACCCTAGATCATCCACCTTTATGCCTTTATCATTGTCTGCCCATCTACACAAAAATAATGGAGCTTTGAATGCACGATAATCTAACTCCCATATTTCTAAGATAACGCCGTAAAACGACATATCACTCTCCACGGGATTTAAATCCTTGGCACTAGACACCTGAACCGTATTAGCAACTAAAGACACACCACTGTTTTGAACAACCCTCACACCATCTCGTTCATTTGTAAAGTATCGAACCCCATCAACTAAATAACTTTCATAAGTAAGAACGGAAAATGATGGCTTTCCAGCAAGCCATCTTATTGTCTCTGAAACTCCTTCATTCTCCATCATTTCACTACTAACCTACACATTGTCACAAAAAAATAGGAGTAAATTTCATACTATGGAGCAGTTAAAGTAAGCACAAAGGAAACTATAATAAACTAACTTTTTTTTCAAACCAATCGGCAAAAAGCCGATTGTGCTCTCTCAAGAGCCAATGACCACTTTTCTTTTTCCCTTGGTGGATTCCCTCTAGATACTCCTTATGCATTCTGTAAAAATGCATATTTTAATTAAACAGCCACAAAATCTTTACATGAACAATTAACAGAATTTACAAGAATAATAATTTCTTACAGAATATATGGATGTACTTCAGGGTTGTTTAGAAGGACATGTAAATGAGCCTCATCTCGCTCTTTTTCTTCAATTGATTTCATCTTCACAGCAGACAATGGACCAGTTAGCTTGCCTGTATCTTTTCGAAGGCCGGCAGTGGTGCAACTCTGCTTAACAAACTCTTGGCAGAATTCAATCGATTCTTCTCCAAGATAACTTTCCGCTATACAACCTTCGGGATAATAACGGTTTCGCACGTAACTCATCAACACCTTATTAAACCGTTCAGATGCATACATCCATCTATAAAACACCGGCCCACATAACCGTAATTCACGAACCAAGTGGACTATGAGATGTATCATTATATCAAAAAATGATGCAGGAAAGATTTTTTCCAGCTCACACAAAGTTACTATCACATCTGCCTGCATTTTATCGAGTTTCGATACGTCAACAATTTTGCTGCACAAAGCATTAAAAAAGAAACACAATCTTATTATTGTGACCCTGACATTTTTTGGAAGAACCGCACGAATTGCAACAGGAAGTAATTGTTGGAGTAGGATGTGGCAGTCGTGGGACTTCATCCCAAACATCTTTAATTCATCCAAGGCTACACAGTTTTTGATGTTCGATGCATGTCCATATGGAAGCTTCATGTTCATTAATGATGACAACATTTTCTTCTTTTCTGCCTTTGATAAATTAAAAGATGCAGGGGGCAAGTAGGTTTTCTTTTTTCCTACTTGTAGAGCTAAATTAGTTCTAACCAGCATATCAACCATGTCACGACGAGAAGCCTCACTATCTTTGGACTTAAATTTCATATTTAGTAATGTGCCAATCAAACTATCACAAACGTTCTTCTCTACGTGCATAACATCAAGACAATGACGAACATGGTGAAACTTCCAATATTCTAACTCGAAAAAAATGGACTGTTTCTTCCATGGACAGTCCACCTTCTTTGACTTTCTTACTTCCTTCCCAAATTCATATTTAATTTGTTCTTGTTGCGATAACACCTCTTCTCCCGAAAGAGGTGGACGTGCCTGCCTCAATTCTTCCTCTCCATTAAATGCTGCCTTCTGCCTCCTATAAGGATGATTTCTAGGCAAATAACATCAACGACCTACGTAACACATCTTCCTACTATGGATTAAATATTTACCAACGGTATCGTTACCACATATTGGACAGCACATATAGCCCTTATTGACGCAACCAGATAAATTCCCGTAGGCAGGGAAGTCATTTATGGTCCACAATAAATTGGCTCTTAAAGTGAAATATGATTTACTATACGCATCATACACATTTTGTTCGCCCTCTTCCCAAAGCTTCTTTAAATCATCAATCAACGGCTGTAAATATACATCAATGTCATTACCAGGCTCATGCGGACCGGAAACTAATATAGTTAACATCATAAATTTCCTCTTCATGCATAACCAGGGAGGAAGATTATAATTTACTAGTATTACCGGCCAGCAAGAGTATCTATTGGTTGGACCATTGTTATGTGGGTTTATACCATCTGCCGATAAAGCCAAGCGAATATTTCTTGCTTCACTACCAAAGGCAGGCCACCTATAATCGACATTTCTCCAAGAAGGAGAGTCGGTTGGATGCCTCATCTTTCCATCTTGTATTCGATGCTTTGCATGCCAAGTCATAAGTTCAGCGGTAGAAGGTTTAAATCTCGGAATAATCGGAAAATACCACATGACTTTTGCAGGAATATTAACCCTTATTTTACCATCCTTTGCCACCTTCCAGCGAGATAGACGACGCTTAGGACACTCAGAAGCACCAGAATATAAACCCCGATATAGTATGCAGTTGTTAGGACACGAGTGATATTTTATATACTCTAGGCCTAAATCAGACATGGTTTTCTTTGCTTCATATGCATTAGGTGGCAACACATTATCCTTAGGAAGGAGAGAGCCAACGGAAGAGAGCAAATCTGTGAAGGCACTGTCACTTATACCAAACCTAGCTTTCCAATTATGTAACTTTAGCATTGACTCTAACTTGGTACATTCGCTACCCTCATACAAAGGTTGTTGAGCATCTGCCAAAAACCTCATAAACTCATATGAATCATTATCGTGGTCAGCAGAATTATATGCAGCATCACAAACATTATTAGTTTCTGATGCATGTACATGTGCAGAGGTAGGTGCAGGGGTAGGTGCAACTTTCGTCTTTGAAGCAGCAGATGTACTACCAACTGATGACTTAATCCTAGAATCCTCTTGGTGCCAAATCCAATCAACATACCCTAAACTAAAACCATTTTCATATAAATGACCCCTAATGATTTTTACCGAGAACTTTTTGAAGTTGACACATCGTGCACAAGGACATGGAATGTTCTTGGGATCATGACAATTTTCCTCGGCATATATCAAGAACTGTTCAACACCTATTTCATAAGTTAATGAATCCCTATCTTTCGAAATCCATGACTTGTCCATGTTATCAGCAAACTACCTGATTGTCACTTCATATGTCAAATAACAGCGCAGGCATTTTACAGGGACAACTACTGTCTATATTACTATGGTGATAACTTTAATATTCAAATTATTAACACGTTGCTAAAAGTAATATAATTTTCTTAATTGGTTTATATTCTCTACGTACTGAAATATATCAACCAAACAAACTCTATATATACTTTAAATTTAAAATAAATAAATGGAAACAGCATCAATAAAACATAAATACATTACGCAATTAAGAACATACATAAACAGACATTAACCAAAGAACATACTAAATAAACTATGAACACCATATAAATAAATTAAGAACTACACAAACCTAACCTATATATACATACAATCAAAATAACTGTGAACATAGACTTATACACATACAATATAAATACTTATAAACATACATGCAATTGAACATACAAGCAATTGAACATACATCATACATGCAATTAAACATACATGCAAATACAGTTACAAAACAACCAAATACAATTTAAACAACCAAATACAATAAGAAAAACAAAGAACAGATTCGAGCAAAGTACCTAGCTAATCGACCAAATCGAGCAAAAACGATTACTCCAAGCTTCTTTTTGAACAGGCTCCAAGCTACTTCTTGAACAGCCTCCAAGCTCCAAGATCTGTTAACAAATCGAACATTAGTTGACCTAATATTGAAAGGGGATCTAACGGAGTACAAACAAATTGAATTAATCGACCTAATACTGAAAAGGGGTTTAAAGATTGAAAGGATTACAAGAATCAGTAGTCGGGGGTGAGGGTTAATTTGACCTAATTGAAGAAAAGGGGTTAGGGTTCTTGCCAGTCGCCAGAACGAGGGGGGGTTTGTTTAGATTTTTTTTTTGATTTTTTCTTTTTTCTTTTTTGTTTTTGTCTAAGCGGGAGTTCAATTGTGGTTTTTAGGGGGAAATATTTGGCTAAGGGGGGAAAGGAAAAGGGGGAAGCGTGATTTTATTTTTTATAAATTAAACTCCAGACATCGGTTTTTCGTTTAAGTGATGTATTTACTTCTATTAGACATCGGTTAAACTTTTACTGATGTTATAAATACTTTTAACATCAGTGGCTTTTCGAACCGATGTCTAATGTGTGATGTCTATTACAGTTTTTCTAGTAGTGAAGCTATGGAGAATCAATCAAATTTGTTGAGGAACTTAGGGAATCAAGTTGAAGAGCCAGTTGATGAGATAAAGAATCAAATGCTTGGTTATCTACCATGTGATATTGATAATCACGAAGTTATTGGGAAGGAGAATTCAGCACCCGTGGTAGTTGAAAGCAAAAATGTGGTGGAGGTCTCTCACACTACATCTGTTAATGAAGGATATGTAGAGGAATCTTCAACAATATCTATAGAGGGTGTTCTAGTTTATGATAAATTAGAGCATAATTTGTATGAAGATCCACTGGAGCAGCCCAGGATCCTATATTCTGGACATGAGAATAATGAAGAGGAACATCTAGCTTTGTTGGAGGTTAATTCACAAGATGCAAAAATAGTGCATTGTTTTGAGTCATTGGAAGTGCTATCTGCAGAATTCAAACCTCCAAAAGCCTCTATTAAAGAACCGCCTGATTTGGAACCGAAGTTAATGTCCTCTCACTCTCAAGAGGTTTATTCGAGCCCATCTTCAATATCTTTTATCATCATCTCAGCAGAATTACCTCCGGACAAGAAAGTTGGAAGGATTCTTTCAAATTTTTGTGACAGTATGTGCTCTATAGACGTGCAAATCTTGTTAGTGGACAGTGCAATAGCTTCTTCTGAAAAGCAGAGAAGGTTGACATCTCCGACTTTGTCCATCGTCATCTTATGGTAGATTTACCTCCTGATAAGGAAGAATTGTTTTTGGAGGATTTCCAAAAACACAAGTCACGTAGTGGATGGATGATTTCAAATATTCAGAATATTATCTATTCTTTGGGCATGGAAATATGGCGTGAGAACAATGTCACAGACACTTTTGAGGAGCGAAGAAGGTTGAAACTTGTCATTAAGGACGTGGTGCCAAACAAGATAATTAAATGTCCATTTGAAGTTGCGGTGTAAATTTCTACACTAAGGTGTCAGATTGTTCTTTAAGAAGGTTAGTTGAATGTCTAGCCAAAGATGAAAAAGAAAGGCACTTCTTGGGAGGCGACCCATGATTTTGTAAGCATATTAAACTCGCGGTGCGAGTCTCTCTGTTCCTCAAGTCTCAGCGCGCGCATATCACTACGCAGTGCGAAGTTGCCTGGCTCAAAGCTCACTATTAAGTCCAGCCCATTAATCTGAATCAGCTATGTCTAGCCCAATAGCCCATTTGGAAGCCCAGTCAATCTGTCTCCGCGGCCCAGCCCACCAGTAGTCCACAACCCATTTGTCATGTATATGTGCGCGTGTGCCAAAGTCAGCTGCTCGGTACTCTTTTGCAAAAAGTTTTTGAAAATTTTGAAGGCCAAGGGAGTAAAACCCATGACCTCTAGGAAACTATGACAAGCCACCAACCACTACACCAAGTCAGTTTAGGTGATGGATTCTGCTTTGGGAATTTAATAAATTCATATTGGAGCTGCAACTTCACCACACTAAAATGGAGAGCTTCAACAATCATGATTAACGGGCACTTCATGCAGCATTAGGGGAGTGTTTTAACCTTTTTTTGTACATTTTTTTTGTATTTTTATTTTTATTTTTGTATTTTTTAGGATCTTTTTAATTATAGATGTTTTATAAATATTATTCATTGGGGACAATGAACCACTTAAGTGTGGGGAGGGGTTTCTAACAAAAAAAATAAAATAAAAATTAGGATCATTAATAATTTTATTTTTAGGATAAATTTTTTTGTTTTTTTAGTTTCTTTTAGGACATTAGATATTTCTTTGTTAGATTTTTTTTAAGGATAGTTAAAAAAAAATTAGAAAAAAACACAAAAAAAAATTAGAAAATTTAAAAAATTTGATTGCCTTGTCAATATATCATGTTAGTAAGGATAAGTACACACCATGTAGGCTAATTATTCGCATGTCATGTATATGTCTCCTTAGCGTAAAATACCTTATACATGATGATGTCTTGTATGTGCTTGCGAAAAATTTAAAACTTGAATGTACGTCACTGTCAATTTTGATGAGTATGACATGCTATCACCATGTGAGATCTTGAGCCTTAATTTGTGATTGATATATCTTTTATCAATCTATTTTTTTTATGGTGAGTTATTCGTCATTGCATGTGTTGCTCTAGTACTTGCTTTAAACCAGGTCGTGTGTATATTGATATTGTGTATTATGTAAAAATGATAAAGGCACTAGGATTAACCGTATTGTCCCAAACAGTACCCTTAAAATAATCCTTAGTGAGCCCCCTTGAGCCTATATCCTTTTTCGTCGTATATCACCATCAAAATCTTGAGCTTATTTATTTCTTCTTGTCTTGATCGACTAGTAGAGCATTGTGATGCACAGATGAGATTGGTAAAATATTAAGTGTGGGGATATCTTTGTTATTGTGTGGAATTTTGGGTGGAAATTGAATTGATTTGGCTATTCCTTCTTCGTGACACTTCAATAAAGTCACTTGAATCAATAAAAAAAAGGAGGAAGCAAGAAAAAAAAATTCAAAAAAAGGATAAAAAGATAAAAAAAACAAAAAAAAAAGGAAATCTCGCTGTGAAAAAGAAAAAGAGAGTGTATGTTCAGTGGTTCTTGCAATGTGAAATTTATGAGTTTACATTTGTATGTGGGATGATATCTCAAGGTTAGTTTCATGTTGAGTGCTTCAAGTATATATGAACATCATGCTCTATTAGTTGTCAAGTTTAGCCACTTGTTAGCCTATTTCTTTGATATCCTACCCCTCACCTAAGCCTCGTTACAACCCTTGACAAAGACCTTTTGATTTATACGAACACGAAGTCTAGAGATTTTGGTGGACAAGCAAGCTTATGGTAGCACATGTGCATTTGATTGAACTTGAGTGATACAGATGCACCTATACATTTTTGTGATTTGAATGTTTGTGAGGTTTTTTTTCAATCCAAAGCATGCTATTTTCTTGTTGATTGAGACTTTGATGTTATTCTTGATACTTTAGTTATTTGAGACTATGTGTGCGTGCTTGAATAGTTGTGTTGGTGTGTAAAGTTGAGGAATTGCATTATATAACATTCTAAGAGCTATTACATGATTAAGTTTGCATGTGTGGAGTGCTATGATATATTTCATGTTTGATACTTGGCAGTCAGAATAAAAATTAGGAATTTTGTGGGTAAATTTGCTACAAACCCTCACGAGACCTTACTCGTCCACTAGGGCTACCTTGGGGTTTAAAGGGCTTATTGCATATGCCAAATGAAACCGTGATCACCTACGGAAGTGGTATTAGTTAGTTAGGATTTAGTTTTTTCTTTCTTCTTTGCCCGAGGACGTGCAAGATGCTAAGTGTGGGGATGTGATAAGCGTGCACTTAATCTTAATATTGTCCCTATATTTAAGTTATTTTGCATTGATTTGGATTTTTATTTAATAAATTTTAATGTTTTATTGTAGGTATCAAGGATTTATAATAAAGGAAGGCTTGGAGTTTAAATAGCAAGACTTTGAGATTAATTTGATTAAAATTCAGATTTTCCGGGTAGCTTGCGAAGTCTGCACTGTTTGGGCCATATCTAGAGTTCTACAAGTCCGATTCTGACGATTCAATAGCCCACGGAAAGCTTATGAGAAGGGCTTCAATTTAGAAGTAGTCTTGATATCAGATTCCAACTACATCAGCCCAGAAACAGAGCCCAAAAATCAACTACGAATTTCCTTTTATTGGAATTCAATTTTGATTGGGAAATCTCCTTATAATTGTAGAAAATAATAAAAAAAATACTTTTATTAGAGGATATTATTATTAGATATAGATCAGACCTAATAGAGACTTACATCATATGAGAGAGAGGCACATGCAAGAGAACGAAGAAGCTTGAGACGGAGATTCAACCATTGGAGACGTTCAATTGGATTTGTTTTCTTCATCTTTTTGTTTAGAATTCTCTCCTTAACTCTTTTAATCATGTTTATGTGTTATCAATTCTTGGGTGATTTTGAAAGTTTGATTATGAACTAATTTTATAAAGTTGGGATTTTTATGGAACCCTGGCATGGGATTATTGGTGTTTTGTTAAAGAGTACTGTATGTGATTCTACAGTTTATTCATTCAAGTGTTTTTCATGCTAATACTTGCTATTGTCTGATCAACTCTAGTAGGTTACCGAGTTAATTATAATACCAAGAGGGTTAAATTTAATTGACATAAACTTGAGTGGTGCATGCTTATAAATCTTTTGATTGTAATATTGTTACGGTATAGACATATATTGTGTCCATGCATAGCTTTATGAATTGGTGCGTAATTACATTCTGAAGAGTAAATTGGCATAGACATATGTTAGTTAATTTGATAGGACCTATACCATAGTGATTTCGAGAGAAACCTATGACCATTGAATTCTAGCTAGTAGACTGTGAATTGCTACTGTACTACGCAACTCTTTACCGATTTTCATGTGTTAGGGGGAAATAATTATCCTGACTTATCTTCTCATATTTGGAACTCAGTAAACTCTCTTCTCTAGTATAATTTAGTTGGTTAATATAGTTCTTATCAATTAGTTTAGTTATAAAAACCATCAACAATTTTTTTGTTCGATAATTGAATTGTTAGATATTACTTGCGATTAATACAAATTTGAAGTCCTTGAGGATCGATATCCGGTATTTACTACTGTATTACTTGTTTGCGATTGTGTACACTTGCACATATAGATTTTACGCACCAATGCCATAGGATTTTGCTTAAGCCCATACAGCGCTTTAAGCAATCTGTAGACAAAGTCTGGGAAATGTGGATCCTCAAAGCCAGGTGGTTGTTGCACATATACATCTTCTTCCAATTTTCCATCCAAAAATGTACTATTGACATCCATTTGATAGACCTTGAAGTTTGAATGTGCATCAAATGCCAAAAAAATTCTGATGGCTTCCAATCTAGCAACAGGGGAAAAATTCTCATCATAATCATAATCTTCCTGTTGAGAGTAACCTTTTGCAACCAACCTTGCTTTGTTCTTTATAATCAGACCATCTTCATCCATCTCATTTTTCAGAACCCATTTTGTTCCAACAATGGTTTTGTCCTGTTAGATATAATTGATGTGAGTAATAATCAGTGTTTAAGTGTTACAGTGAAAAATCAGAGTTTACCTGGAAGCAGTCAGAGTTTAGTTAAACGCTGACAGATGGAAGCTCGATAGAGTTTGTTAAACTCTGTCTGGAGGAAGTGTCTACTGGTCAACAGTGTTTGAAGAATTATTGAAGATAATTATAGAAGCAATATCTTTGAAGATTGGATAGCTGTCAAAAAGATTGAGTTGACTAAGGAGATGTGTATCAATCGTAATTGATATCAATTGTATAGCTAATTTATAGGAGTATCAATTATCGATTGTATAGCAGCTGTATATCTTATAAATACAGTTAGGTTAACCCTAGAAGGGTATCATCGTGCAACGAATTATCATTCTATTGTAACCTAATCAGCTCTTTGTGATATTTTACATCACTGAGAAAGGAATTATTAATTCCAAACAGTTTTTAATTGTTTAAATGTGTGTTTTATTGTTAATCTCTCATACAATCTTGATTATAATTGTGTATTCGGCCTAACAATTGGTATCAGAGCCAATCTGTTACTCTATACAGTTTAAGATCCACACACAGCTATAATCAATGGCAAAAATACTGAAAGGCATATGATGTAGCCTATTTGTATTTCGAGGATTCAACTCAACTTAAACAAGAATGTAATAGTAAATAGTATATGTACTGTCACAGGGATCTCAAATGCATAACTGTCAAAAGAAAGAATACAAAGTCAATCTACCGTTTTGAGGTATACTACACTTGAAGAAGTTCATTCAGTTGATCAAGCATCAGTGGAGTAATCAAGACAGTGGATTCTATTTATAGTGACAAGAGGTTCCTACAGTGGCAGAATACAGATTATAAAGGTTTGAAAAAGAGTGAAGAAAAGGAAGACATGAACCAAATCATAGAGTCAAAAATAAAGAAAAGTCGTTGGAGTTAGTCGCTCATGAACCAGACAGTGCATCGAGCGTCAACAAAAATTCGATGGTAATTCTTTATTACTTTCAGTGGTTCAAGCTATCATGACTGGTATGGGAAGAAATCATTGTGCAAGCAACAGAGGTACTAAATTAATTAACCACAATGGTTTTGCAATCAAGATTGGCTAAGGAATAATCTTTGTGGAGGATTAGATTTATCAAAACATGGAAGATCACAAGGATTATGCTGTCAAGGAGGTATATTAATTTTCTCTTAATTAATTAAGTCATTTGATTTATTTATTTGATAAATTAATTCTATTCGAATTAATTTATTCAATAAATTAATTAAAAGATTAATTAAGTTGGAATTAATATAATTATAAAAAGACTTCATATTAATTGTCTTTTAATTAAATTAAATTAGTTGGCTAATTTATTT
The DNA here is from genome assembly GCA_036435485.1 of Saposhnikovia divaricata. Lineage (NCBI taxonomy): Eukaryota > Viridiplantae > Streptophyta > Magnoliopsida > Apiales > Apiaceae > Saposhnikovia > Saposhnikovia divaricata. The sequence continues at coordinate 79,041,207 of CM071599.1, forward strand.
TATAAATTAATTCAATCAGAATTAATTTATTCTTTAAATTAATCAATTAATTAATTAAATCAGAATTAATATAAGTGTTTAAAGACTTAAAACAAATTCTGCTCAGCGAATATGACTTACTGGAGGTCGGTATGACTTATCCTTAAGTCATACTGATTTAAGTCATTCTGATCTAAGTCATTCTGATTTAAGTCATTCTGATTTAAGTCATTCTGATCTAAGTCAGACAGATTAAGTCATACCGAAGCCACACAAACCAATTAAGTCATACCGAGCAGATTAAGTCTTACCAACTTGAAGATATTTCTGAAAAGTAAATTAAGTCATACCGACAAAGTGCTTTATGTCATACCCAAAGGCTGCTCAGAATTAAGTCATACCCACTGATTTATTAAGTCATACCGCCCAAGATTTAAGTCATATCGAAGGAAAATTATGTCTTGGAGCAAGTTTAAGTCATGCTGATAGCTGATTTATTATGTCTTGAAGCAGTTTAAGTCATACCAGATCAGTCAAGACTTAAATGGCTATAAATACAACTGCAGGACACAGCAGAGCAATCTGAAATTTTTCACATCTTCTTCAGCAGAACACAAACAGAAGAAAGAGAGACCAAGAGAGAAAATGGTTCCTTGAACATCAAATAAATTCTTGTAAATTATTTCTAGCTTGTATTGTTAAATCTAAACCACTAGAAATTGTTTACTTGTACTTGTGGAACTATCTAGCGGATTAAGTTCCCTAGAACCTCTCGATATTTTTATTACGAATATAGAAAAGTTCATGTCGAATTTTCTATAGAATTTGTAATAATTAATTTCGATCTTTTACTTACAAATATAGAAAAATTCATGTCGAATTTTCTATAGAATTTGTAATAATTAGTTTGGTCATCAAACCTTGTAATTTGTACTCGTGCATTAAGGCACACCCCATCAAGTTTAATATAATTTTATGTTCAACATGAAATATTGGTATTCGTTTATTCCGCATCAATTTGTTCTTGATTTAATATATTAAGAAAAGAGCAAATTCGATAAAACGGTATAGTTTGTATTCAACCCCCCCTTCTACAAACTATTTTGGATCTAACAAATACCTCCTCCATCAGGTTCTAGTGCAAGTACCGAGAAGGCTCAACCTACTACTGTGAGTCGTTATGAGACAATTAGGGATCCTATTCTCAGGCCGGCAGAGTATTCAATCTGGAAGGTGAAGATGACCATGTTTCTGGAGGCTACAGACCCAGAATATCTTGACAGAATTTATGAAGGTCCTCATAAACCTACAAAGCTATCTATTGCTACTGCTGGTCAAGAAGCTAAAACAGTTCCAAAGGAGAAGAAAGATCTGACTCCTGAAGATGTTTCATCTATTGCTAAGGATACAAAAGTTAGGCATCTACTTCATAGTGCCTTAGACAATGTTATGTCTAATAAAGTGATTAACTGCACTACTGCCAAAGAAATCTGGGATGCCCTTGAGGTTAGATATCAAGGAACTGCTGCTATCAAGAAGAATAGAAGGAACATACTTACACAGGAGTATGAGCACTTTGAGGCTAAATATGAAGAAACCATGACAGAAACATTTGATAGATTCTGTAAACTGCTCAATAATTTGTCACTGGTTAATAAAGAGTATGATCTAGAAGACTCAAATCTCAAATTTCTTCTTGCCTTACCTGAAAAGTGGGATGTGAAGACAACCACTATAAGAGATAACTATGATCTTGTTGATACTGAGACTGATGAAATTTATGGGTTGCTCAAAACTCATGAACTGGAACTGGAACAGAGAAAGAGAAGATCAAGCAAGAAGACAAAGTCTGTTGCTCTTAAGGTTGAAGAAAAACTCTTGAAGAAGGAAGCATCAAGGAAGAAAGCTAAGGGAAAAGCTTTAGTCATACATTCTGAAAGTGAGTCATCAAACTCTGATGTTGATTCAAACACTGATGAATCATCTGATTCTGAGGATGATGAAGAAGAAATGATGCAAATGGCTGCTTTGATGGTGAAGACCTTCAAGAAGATGGGTTTCAAGAACTTCAAGAAGGGAAAAAGGTTTTCTAAGAAAGATTCAAATTCTGACAGAAAGAGTTTCAGAAAGTCTAAGAGAAAGGATACCAAATCTGGGAAGAAAGACAAGTCTGAGATTCAATGCTACAAGTGTAAGGAGATGGGTCACTATGCTCCTGAGTGCAAGAAGGGTAAAAATGAAAAGGCACACTTCACAAAAGGCAGAGACTGGGCAGACACTTCAGACTCAGATGAGGATGTTAACTATGCTCTCATGGCCACTAATGAGAATGAATCTGAAGATTCTGAAAACAAGGTATCCCTAACTACCTATGCTTATAATACTGATGATATAACTGAATTGAGAATCTATCTTAAGTCTTTGCATATCAGTTATAGGGATCAGACTTTAGAGAATGAGAGAATCAAATCTGAGAATTCTGAACTTAAAGAGAGAAATATAATTGTTGAAGAGAAACTTGAAAACATGCAACAAGTTCAGAAAGAAAGAGATGATGCTGTTTATCTAGAACAGGATTTGCTAGGAAGATATAAGCAATTAGAATCTGAATTGGAGAAGGCAAATCACATAATTAAAACTTGGACTCATTCTGGAAAAGACACTTAAGAGGTTTTTCAGTCAGACAGAGTTGGTTTAGGTTACTGTGTGGAAGATGAACTTAGGTTTCAAAATAAGGTCAAAGTTAGAACACATCTTCCATCTACAAAATTTGTTCATGGAATAAATGAACCTAAGTCTGAAGATGAAAAAGGAGCTGTTAAGAAAGAACCAGTAAAAACTAGTGTTAAACAGGTTAATATTGGTTCAATGACAGATAAACAACTCAAGCATAAGTTAAGGAGTTAAAATCTATTAAGAAACAGAAAGTGTCTAGGAAGAATAGAAATGGTAAAGTAGGCATTACTCAAGGTAATTATCCAATGCTTGCTACTTTCGCTCCAAGAAAGACATGTCATAACTGTGGTAGCACTAACCATCTTGCTAGTTTCTGCAGGAAGAATAAAAACATTAATTCTTTACCTTCCAAGTAGAAATGGTAAAGTAGGCATTACTCAAGGTAATTATCCAATGGTTGCTACTTTCGCTCCAAGAAAGACATGTCATAACTGTGGTAGCACTAACCATCTTGCTAGTTTCTGCAGGAAGAATAAAAACATTAATTCTTTACCTTCCAAGTCTGAAGTAAAGAAAGATTATGTTAGAACTAGACCACAGACTTTATGCAAACATTGTGGAAGTACTTGGCATTATATTTATACTTGTAGGGATTATCATGCTATCTATCATAATTACTATGAACTTAAGCCCAATTTGAAATGGGTTAAGGTTAATTCTGCAAGTGTAAACTCTGAAAAAGTTAGCTTAAACTCTGATAATGTGAATTCCGCTGCTAAAGCTAACAAAGTTAAGAAAACCAAAGGATCCAAGCAAGTCTGGATCCTTAAATCTGACCTTCAGTGATTGTTTGTGATTGCAGGGCATCAGGGAGAGTATCCTAGTCGTGGACAGTGGATGTTCAGGACACATGACTGGAAATAAAGCCCTGCTATCAGAGTTTGTGTAAAAGGCTAGCCCAAAAGTTTCCTATGGAGATGGCAACATAGGACGTACTCTGGGATATGGCAATATCAATCTTGGAAGTGTCATCATCACAAATGTAGCTCTGGTTCCAGGACTCAAGCATGATCTGCTATCTGTGAGTCAAATCTGTGATAGAGGATATCATGTAGATTTTCAGCCTGAATACTATGAAATCATCAGTAAATCTACAAGGAAAGTTGTTCTAGTTGGACACAGGCACAATAATATCTATGAAGCAAGTTTGTTGACAAACTCTGATGGAAAAGCTATTTGCCTATCAACAAGAATGTCTAGTGAAGAGAGTTGGAAGTGGCATAAGAAACTCTCTCATTTGAATCTGAACAACATCAATGAGTTGATAAGAAAGGATCTTGTAAGAGGACTTCCAAAGTCTTTATTAAATGTTGATGGCCTGTGTGATTCCTGTCAAAAGGCCAAACAAATGAAGTCATCTTTCAAGAGCAAGTCTGAATCTTCAGTTGTTGATCCTTATCATCTTCTACATGTTGATCTCTTTGGACCAGTGAATGTCTTATCAATTGGAAGAAAGAAATATGCTCTAGTCATTGTTGATGAACACACCAGATACACTTGGGTGTATTTTCTAGCAAAGAAGGATGAAATGCATTAACTCTGATGGAGCATGTAAAGTTGCTGGACAAAGGATCAAAACACAAAGTTAAAATAATCAGGAGTGATAATGGAACTGAATTTAAAAATGCAACAATGGAAGAATTCTGCAAGAACAGAGGAGCGAAGCAAGAGTTTTCTGCACCTGGTACACCACAGCAAAATGGTGTAGTTGAAAGGAAGAACAGAACCTTGATAGAAGCTGCCAGAACTATGCCTGATGAAGCAAAATTTCCAACCTATTTCTGGGCAGAAGCAGTTCAAACAGCCTGTTTTACTCAAAATGCCACACTGATCAACAAGCATGGAAAAACACCATATGAGATGGTGAGGGGAAAGAAGCCTAACCTGAAATATTTTCATATTTTTGGGTGCAAATGCTTTGTGTTGAAAACTCATCCTGAAAAGTTGACCAAATTTGAGTTAAAAGCTGATGAAGGAATTTTTGTTGGCTATCCGCTGTCAACTAAGGTATTCAGAGTTTATAATCTGAGAACCAAGGTGATCATGGAGTCAATTCATGTGTCATTTGATGACAAGAAGATAACTGGACTTGAAGATGTAGATGAACATGATCAACTGCACTTTGAAAATGAAGACTTAATCTCTGATGAAGTAAACTCTGATGAAACTGATCTGACAAACTCTGTTGAAGCATACTCTGAACCTCTACTGGTAAACACTGAAGAAACTTCTCAGCCAGAACAAAGGGAAGAACCAGTTGAGGGGGAGCATGATCAAAATGATGACTCAAATTCTGATAGTGAGTCAACTGAAAAATCTGGATCAATCTCTGATGACTCAAACTCTAAAAGTGCAAAATCTGACAGTTCAAATTATGAGCTAGCAAATTCAAGGGGGAGCCTCAAAAACTGAAGAAAGGCAACAAGAAAATCAGGAGAACATGGATCAAGGGGGAGGATCAAATACTGATAGAAGCCATTTACCTTCTGCTAGGAAATGGACAAAATCTCATACACCTGATTTAATTATTGGAGATCCAGATGCAAAAGTAATGACAAGAAGTGCTACAGTAAGTGAATGTCTGTTTCATGCATTCTTGTCTAAGAATGAACCAAAGAAGGTAGAAGAAGCTCTTCAAGATGCTGACTGGATAACAGCAATGCAGGAGAAGTTAAATGAATTCGAAAGAAATGAAGTATGGACCCTTGTACCTAGACCAAAGAATAGATCTGTTGTTGGTACTAGATGGGTTTTCAGAAACAAAACTGACAGTGAGGGAGTTGTTACAAGGAACAATTCTAGACTTGTGGCAAAAGGCTTTTCACAGCAGGAAGGAATAGACTATGATGAAACTTTTGCTCCAGTTGCAAGATTGGAGGCAATAAGAATTTTTCTAGCATATGCCTCTCACAAGAAATTCAAGGTTTTTTAGATGGATGTGAAAAGTGCTTTTCTGAATGGGAAGCTTGAAGAAGAAGTATTTGTTGAACAACCACTAGGTTTTGTAGACCCAAAATATCCAGACTATGTCTACGGGCTGGATAAGGCACTCTATGGACTTAAGCAGGCACCAAGAGCATGGTATGAAACTCTGGCTCAATTTCTTTTAGAAAGTGGGTTTAACAGAGGTGCAATTGATAAAACACTGTTCTACCTTAACTATGGTGATGACTTGCTTTTAGTTCAGATATATGTTGATGACATAATTTTTGGGTCTACTAATGATAAACTCTGTAAAAAGTTTGCCATGCTCAAGCAGTCCAGGTATCAAATGAGTATGATGGGAGAGCTTAGTTATTTTCTAGGCCTACAGGTGAAGCAAACAGATGATGGGATTTTCATAAATCAAGCAAAATATACCAGAAATCTTCTCAAGAAATTTGGTATGCTTGACTGCTCATCTGCATCAACTCCCATGGCAACAGCAACAAAGTTGGACAAAGACACAGGAGCTCCAGTAGATATGACAAGCTACAGAGGCATGATAGGGTCTCTTCTTTATCTAACAGCAAGCAGACCTGATATCATGTATGCAACTTGTCTCTGTACAAGGTTTCAGGCAGACCCCAGAGAACCACATCTAACAGCTGTGAAGAGAATTTTTAAATATCTCAAGGGGACCCTAACCTTACGCCTGTGGTATCCTAGAGAATCAGATTTCAAGCTACTTGGTTACTCTGATGCAGACTTTGCAGGCTGTAAGATAGACAGAAAAAGCACCAGTGGAAGTTGTCAATTTCTGGGTGATAGACTTGTTTCTTGGTACAGCAAGAAACAGAAATCAATTTGTACATCTACAGCTGAAGTAGAGTATATTGCTACTGGTAGCTGTTGTGCAAAAATTCTGTGGATGAAGAATCAATTGCTGGATTATGGATTGAGGTACAGTAAAATACCTATTTTCTGTGATAATCAAAGCGCTATTGCTATGACAGGTAATCCAGTACAGCATTCAATGACCAAGCACATCAGCATAAGGTACCACTTTATCAGAGAACATGTAGAGGGAAGAAATATTGAGCTCCATTTTGTGTCTACAGAACAACAACTTACAGACATCTTCACCAAGCCATTGAGTGAAGCTATATTTACAAGGCTGGTAAATGAACTAGGAATGGTCTCTGGTTTTGACTAGAGATATTGATTAGACTCAAAATTTTACTTATGTAATGTGTTGCTCATATTTCTGTGATATGTTAACTGCTATGTGAATTCTGTTGTTAAACTCTGCTATGCAAACTCTATTCGTTAACTGTTAAACTCTGTTAGCATGCTCTGTAGGTCATACACTGTTGACATGTTGGATAAACTCTGAGAAACTCTGAAATTATTATTGTCTGAATGTAAACACCAATGAAGAAATATGTATGAAGCATGATTCTCAGTAAATAATCATGAATCCTTCTAAGTTATTTGTGATCTAATCTTAGACTGTGTAGAAAATTAACACAGCATGATACTGTTTCATATTTATAGCATCTCTTAGTTTATTTATCCTAAACTCTGAGTCTGTAAATACTGTGTGCATTGCCTCTCATGAATAATTTCTGATGTTAATGAGCTCTAAACTCTGTTAGTTATACACTATTAATTTAAATGCTATTATTAGACAATCCCCAAAGAAAATGTATATAGGTTGCTAAAACTCCTTTGAGATTATGTTGGTGCCTAGGACGATCCAGGAACTTGCTGGTATATAGTAAGGGCTAAAATTCTCTAATTTTTGCTGACTAGTCAAAGACTAGGAAGACCCAGGAACTTATCAAGATGATAAGGGCTAAAATTATAGGATTTTTGGTGACTAGTTCCAACCTCTGATTACTGGAGAAGCGAAAAGAAAAAAAATTAGAATGGGGTATAAATTAATTAAATGTTACTGTATATAAATTGTTTACAACAGAGTTTAGTATTCATCATACATTCAGTATTTACTATGAGAGTTTGTGCATCAAGTGTTTACTGATTTACTTTATGGATTTTATGAAAAATTAGATGCTCTAAAAATTGAATTGGTAAACTCTGCTATACACACACATATATTCACACCTGTGCAGTTTTTGAAAGGATTATGGTAATGAAGTTGGAGAATTGACAAACGCTGACGAATTTTGTCTAATACTTTGAGGTATATTCTCTTTCAGATAATTTACATACTTGGGGTAAAAAGAGTTTTGCCAACTGTTAATGAGTGTTGGTGTTAAAGTGTGTCAGTAATGGGAGAGAGAAAGAAGCAGTAATTATTGCTATAATTACTGAGCATGCATAGTTGTTTTATTGCATGTGTGCCACGTGTCCCACTCACCCACTAATGTGTCTCACTTACACATTAAATAAAGGATGCTTGGGCTAACTGCAGGGGGTGCAACATTGAAGAGAAACTCTGAGTTTTGAACATTATGAAAACTGAGAAGAGCTTGATGCATGAAAATATGGAAGAGTTGGAAACTGACTCCTAAGAAAGAGGAGATTCAGTTGATGGTTTGTGGACCAAAATGGTGAAAGATCAGAAAATTTGGCAAAAAACAGGTCCATATCCTGCACAGGGAATGAGTCCAACCTTGGACTCCTCTAGAGGGAGGCAGATGCTTTTGGAACCAGCAGCCTACGAAAAGCAGAATCTGAAAGGGACCTTAAAGTTGTCAAGACCAAAGAAGTCCACAACAAATGAAGTAACAGGTCATTTTCCTGCTGTTAACCTCGTCATCGAAATGAGTCCTTATAATTCCGCATTAGCTCCTTCGAGACAAAACAAGGCATTAGGGTATGATTCAGGGTTATCAGTACGGATAAGAGATCAGATCAGAGGCAATGACGATGCAGAAGAAGGAATGTATGAAGTGGCTGTCCAGGGACCAAGAAATGGTCCAATGGATACAGCAGGTACCTTTAAGATGGCAAAGAAGTATGAAGGTTCCAGAGGTAATGAACACGCGAACAGTTTGATCAGCTTACCCAGTTCGCTGAAGAATGACTTCCCTGCCTTCAATAGAAATCGAGCTGTGAATCAGTTGTCAGATATCGAGATGTTGACCACAAAACCATCTAATTTAAGACTTCCATATGAATATGGCAAGAAACCTAAGTACCCTGATATTATGCGTCCGGTCAATGTTGAGGACCAGATAAAGTATGGTAATGCTCGACCTCCAAAATTTTCAATGCAAGGAAGTCAAGTTGGGTTGCCAGATAGAGCGGACCAATTTTGGCAGGGCAAAGTACAAGGAGAGCCTTTTCCTGTGGATCAATCTAAGTATGGTGATAGAAATTTTGAAAGCAAGAAGTGGAAGCTTGGAGGAAACTCGCCTGATATCAGAGCTGATAGGTTATATCAATCTAAGTATAGTGATAAAAAAAAAATTAGAATGGGGGTATAAATTAATTAAATGTTACTGTATATAAATTGTTTACTACAGAGTTTAGTATTCATCATACATTCAGTGTTTACTATGAGAGTTTGTGCATCAAGTGTTTACTGATTTACTTTATGGATTTTATGAAAAATTAGATGCTCTAAAAATTGAATTGGTAAACTCTGCTATACACACACATATATTCACACCTGTGCAGTTTTTGAAAGGATTATGGTAATGAAGTTGGAGAATTGACAAACGCTGACGAATTTTGTCTAATACTTTGAGGTATATTCTCTTTCAGATAATTTACATACTTGGGGTAAAAAGAGTTTTCCCAACTGTTAATGAGTGTTGGTGTTAAAGTGTGTCAGTAATGGAAGAGAGAAAGAAGCAATAATTATTGCTATAATTATTGAGCGTGCATAGTTGTTTTATTGCATGTGTGCCACGTGTCCCACTCACCCACTAATGTGTCTCACTTACACATTAAACAAGGAATTTGTTAACTGTATTAATGTTTAAAACGATTGGGTTTTACTTTTTCATTACAACTCTAATCATTTTTACATACACGGTTATTTTCTCTGCACACAACCCACTCACAGTCACTTGTTATTTCACTTGCACATTTTCACAAACACTTATCCTACATATCTTTTTCACTGCTATTTTCTTCGCACATCGATTCTAATGGCCACCAAAGCTTTTACTGCTCAAGGGTTATTGTTTGTTCCTAATAATTATGCAGCCCCATTGAACAATGCAAACATTCCAGAGGCGTTTCATTTGATACAAAACTTTTTGCGGGATTCAGAGATTGGTACAGCTTTAGTCGAACAACCAATGCTTTCTGCCACGCAGATTGCTACATTCTGGAAGAACTCTACTTATGCCGATGGAGGAGAGAATGGGACTCCTTCAATCATCTTCGCATATGAGGAGACAGAATATGTGATTACTCCTACAACAGTCAGAGACACTATGGGTTTCGACACACACATTTCATACAGTGTTGCTGGTGAGAATCAACTGAAAGAGATGTTGCAGCAACTTGGTTGTTCAGGTCCTTTAGAGAGACTTGGTAATGTGAAAAGGCCAATACTAAGGAAGGAATGGAGTTTCTTCTTCGATTGTATAACAAGGGCCTTTGGAAAGAAAGTCACAAACTGGGATGCTATTCCTACTAACAGTCTTCAAATCGGGTATTCTCTTCCTTATGGAAGTAATTTCGATTTTGGTAGACTTGTCTTAATTAATATAGGTGACAGATTGTCAGAGTCTAGTACTGTCTACTTTTCTAGGTTTTATCAATTATTATTCACTGCTTGTGTTCCTGGTGTTGAGATTACTGAGGAAGACACCATACTGGCCTTTAAGGTTAATAAGAGAATATTCTCTGATTTGACTAACAAGGATGCCACCAAGGAGCAACTACCTGCCTTGGTTTTGCCTCTTGCTCTACAAAATTTTCTACATCAACCCCAAGAACCACAACAGCCTGAACCACAACAGCATGAACCTGTAAACACTAAAACTCAACCACAAACCCAACCACAAACCCAACCTCAACCACAAATTCAAGCTGAAGAAAAGAATCTACAAGAAGAACATCAGAAAGCTTTGAAGTCTGGAAAATTCAAGAAGCAAGAAAAAGCTCCTAGGCCTGTTCTTAAAGGCATTGTTATTAAGGAAAATGTTGGTGCTGATCAAAGGTTACAAGTGTCTAAGAAACCAACAGAAGCAGAAGCTAAATTGAAGCTGAAAGGCATTGTTGAAGAAGGGAAGGTTTCAAAGAAAGTGAATACAACCTCTGTTGTTACACAAGTTGTACAGAAACCTTTATCTACCCAGATGCAAATGGTTTTTGGAAAACCAATACTTCATGATCCAACTCTGATGATTGGAGGTACTACTAATTTTTTACAAGACAGAACTTTAACAAGTAAGCAAGGTCGAGATAAATCTGGATTGGGCTCTCATAGAGATAACTGGTCCTCGAGATCCTTCATCACTGGCTGTTCCAGGTCTTGGTGCTACTCAGGAGAGTTTAGACAGACTGGAATCAGTACAGTTGATCCATCAAAGAAGTTTGAACAAAGATTTTCTACTGTATTTCATTGAAGATGGTACTGTGTACAAAATTGGTGAGTATGATCTTGATTTAAAGCTATGGGAGGAATTAGAATATGTTCTATATATCTTCAAAGTGAAAAATCGAAGGACTGAACTAGCTGCAAATGTGCTAAGAAAGAAGATGTTGCATAATTTGGCAGTTAGAGGTATGAAATACAACAGTCAGCATGTCCCAAAGTACAGAGATTATCATGGGAATATTGTTGAGATGAAGAAGAATAGTGCTAAACTGAAGACAGATCTGGGTATAACAGTTCTTGATTTTAACTTAGAGTTAGAGAAAGCACAATTCATCAGACTGGGTAATGAAATGAGAAGAAACAAAATCTATTCTCTGAGATCTGCTATCTACCAAACTGGTGAAGATGATTCTAAGCTGAAAGAGATCAAGGAAGTTATGCAGACAGAACTTGAAAATGCAGAAAGAAGATTACTTATAGACTATCTCAGATCAACACCTGATGTTGAGGAAATTAAGGAATAAAGCTCTGTAAGAATTTTCTTATTTTCAGTAGATTTTGTTAAGTAGAAGTTTAAACTCTGTTTGTATATTAAACACTATATTTGTTTATTTGTTTTGACATCATCAATTATTGTAAACTTGTGCATTTTTGCTAATGAACAAGTTGGGGGAGATTGTTAGATATAATTGATGTGAGTATAATCAGTGTTTAAGTGTTACAATGAAAAATCAGAGTTTAGTTGGAAGCAGTCAGAGTTTAGTTAAACGCTGACAGATGGAAGCTCGACAGAGTTTGTTAAACTCTGTCTGGAGGAAGCGTCTACTGGTCAACAGTGTTTGAAGAATTATTGAAGATAATTATAGAAGCAATATCTGTAAGAACCCTAATTTTTGGTAATATTTCCTTTTATTTAAATATCTCGTGACATTGTCGTTATGGAACCTTTCTAGTCATCCCTGTTGATTTATCGAATTGATTGTCTGAGAAACTGCGTTGTTACATTTATGATGTAAGATTTTCAGAGAGAGATTACGAAGGCAAGAGTCTTACGAATAGTAATATTTATGAAAATCGGAATTTGAGAATGGTTAGAGTATCAAAGGATTTATTAAGAATTATGACGAGGAATTATGGACATTCGAGGAATTTACGTAATAAGTACTTAAGGAATTATAGGGGAAAATCCTTACATGACGAAATATTACTACGAGAGAATAATTACATTACGATACGAAATAAGGATTAAATAACAAGTATCGGTGGGAGAATAATATTACAACGAAAGAAATTAAATGCAAATGACATGGAATTAGCTAGTTAGAAAAGACAAGAGCTAGTATGTTGGATGATGCACCTAGGGGGACACTAGGGCATGGATGCAACCTAGGCTATAGGCTTGGCATGTGACTACTCCTTGTTAACATCAATACCTAGCATGCTTGCAATTATTTTTACCATTCCAAAACAAAACAAAGACAAAAACACTCTCCCCCCCCCTTGGAATACCAATCTGCCGAACTGCTCTAGGGAGAGAGGAAGAGATTTTTCTCTCCAAGTTTCTTCATCTACAACCTTCCTAAGGCTTCCTTGGATCATATTAGAGGTATGGTAAAAATTTCAAAGCTTTCCATCCATTAGTTTTTGAGTTATGAAGTGTTGAAGGTGAGTAAAGTGGTTAACATAAGTTTTTATCTTTTAGATCTTGCATTGTGAGTGTTGTAGGAGACCATCCAAGGTGTTTTTAAGTTGTGTAAAGTTTATACCAGGTCTCTAGGAGCTCAAGAAGGTATGAAATCTCAAACCACCCTTGGATAAGTGTTGTTCATATATTATGGAAGTAGATCCATGTATTTTAGGGCTTATCTTGAATGTATATGTATTGGATAGCATGGATCTTGAGTTTGATGTTGAGATTATGATTTTTATGATTATGGTTAAGATATATATCTCCATGAGTGTTATGAATCATGACCTAAGTGTTTTAAGTGGTGTTTATGTTATGGAAGTATGAAAAATGGTTGATGTAAGTGATTTGAGCTTGCTGAATCTGTCCAGGAACTTTGACCTGTGTTGTAGCACGATTTTGAATACCCAAATGATGTCCCCTGATGTCCTACCTTATATTGTTGGAAAGATAATTGAATGTAGTTTCTGTAAAAGTAAGATTCATAGCCATGTGATATGTGGATTTTTAGTTATGGCCGGAGGAGTGAATTTTGTTTCTGGACTATGGACTGCATTAAGTAACCCCCCTTGTGAACCTTGTTTAAATACCTTAAAATATAATTGGAGTCGTGGTAAAATTTGAGAATGTAAGTAATGCAGTGGTGAAGACCACCCAAAAGGAATTGGATTAAAATATGAATTTTTGGATTTTATAAAAATGCTAGAGTAAAATTCGCGCAATGGAAAAATGTCGATTAGTGGAACATTATTCTAGGGTTAGTGGTTAGGGTTCGAACGTGGTAACTAAATTAAGTCGAGTAAGTGACGAGCGTAAACGAGTGATGTCACGGACCTGTAGTGGGGCTAGGGAGTCATAAGACGAAGTCGTTAAGTTAATTTCGTACCCCCTTCAAACCCCGTAATTAAAGAGAAATTGTTAAGGTACTAACGAACGATTATTGTATGTGTATAGATCGTTCGAATTCGCACGCTCGACCACCCCAACCAAACCAAGGCAAGTTTACTTTTCAAAACTTATCCATATACAAGGATTTTTACTGTTGTGTTTGTAGTTTTCAAATGATATCAAATGCTATGTTTATCGAAGTATTGATGCAATTGAGATTGAACAAGTATATGTATGTTTTTACCCCTTGAACTTAGATTGAAATGTTTTCTCCGGACAACGACTCTAGCAATAGAGGTCGTAGCGGTCCGTATATACTATTGACCGGGGAGCGGTATATTATTAAATCGTATCTATAGTGCAAAAAACCGAAGGGTCATTCGGGTGGTTTCGTATATTCAAATAAATATCGTTATATCTTCGTAAATACTCGAAACCCTATCTTGGATTAAGATTTTATTTTACCGAATAATTATTTTATTAATTATTAATATTAAATCTTAAAATATTATTTATTAATTACTGTTCATTATTTAAAGACAAAGTTAATCCAAGATACTTTTAAAATACTTCAAACTCGAACTCTTTCGAACTCGAAACATTTTCGAAAACCCCTGGTCAGATTCTGCTTCTTGTATGATTTCAAGAATCATCGGTCGACTGATGTCGGACCTCAATTACTCTGTTTTCAATCAAAATCAAGTTTTGAAAGAAAAGAAAAAGGGACTCTGGCGGTGTGGGAACCGTTGACAAGCGATTCCTGTGATGTGTAAGCGGCCGCGAGCCAGGCGGTCCATCACTTATTATTCCGGCCCAGGTGTTGCCGAAGGATGATTACGGATGTAGTTTTCATCGAGGGTGATTACGGATGTAGTTTTCACCCGAGGGATAGTTACGGATGTAGTTTCTATCCTTCTACCGGTAGAGAAGACCCGCGGATTATTGGACTTGGATGTGGCGACTGATCATCGTCAATCTTTGTCAGGTTTTTATGTTTTCTTTAAGTCCCATCCTCCAATTTGGAAAAATGCTTTGACACTGCTTCTTAGGCTTTTGTGCCAAGTTGCTGATAGTGTGGTTTTGATGAGAAAATATTGACATCGTGCAGTATCTAGAACTGCAAGATTTTTCTACAAAGATTGGCACGTGTTAGTGCACTCTTGCAATTGTTTCAAAGAATGAAATGTTTTTGTATGAGAAACCTTCTAAGTTAATGGAAGGAAAGAGGTTTGCAATGATGTATTCCTTGTACAGTATGTTAATCGTAGAGTGTTTTGCCGAAAATGATATACCCATATGTATATATCTTCAAACTTGAGATATATTGAAATGGGAACCTTATAAAGGGTTCATATGTTATTCTTAAAGCTCCTTAGTGAGTATAGATGTTTTATTCAAACTCGGACATATGCATTGTCCAATTATGTTTTGAAACCGAGATATATACCCATATAGTTGGGAATGTTTTCGAAATAAACCCCATTATTATTCTACAAAATGGTGAACTTGCTGAGCATTATGTAGCTCATTCTTGCTTTATAAAAACTTTTCAGAGAGAGAAGAATTTGGTCGGTTAACTCCGCAACAGCAGAAGAGGAGTAGAAGATTTACCCCAGAGATGATTTAGTTCCTGATAAATACTGCAGAGTGAGTCTGATAGGTTTTCAACTGTAATAGTAAGACTTGTTTTCAAGTGTAGTTGTATAAGTGGAATTGCGTAAGACTCTGATTTGTACAAATGAATTGTAATATTTAGTGGCACTTTTGATTATCGTTTCTGAGACTCTAACTTGATTGTGTGTAAGATTGAGGTATGAATGGATGTATTGTTGAGTGGTGAAGTTAATACAGGTATGATATGGTTGAATGGTGGCGTGACGACCTGAATCTTTGACCTCAGAATTGGGGGCGTCACAGAAATGGTATCAGAGCAATAAGTTACAGTACTCAGAAACGAGAGTGTTGAGAGTTAAGTCTAAGTAGGAGAATGACATAAGAGATCGTAGTAAACTTATGATTGGACTACCGGAAGAGGTACCGGTGAGTAGAATGGATTGGGGTGTTACTGAAGGTATTATACTAGGGTCGATAGAATCCTTAGAGACCTTCAGAATGATGAATAGAGGTTTGAGAGTCGTACATGACCTATCATAGATAATGATATAGGGAGCAGAGCGAAATCTCGAGAGCAGCTGAAGTAGAGACGATATGGCCAATATGATCGGATGACTAGGCTGGCATAAATTTTGTGGCCATATTCCTCCATAGTTTAGGAGGCGACATTTTAAGAATCAAGAAGTTTGGACTTCCCTATATAATTAAGGGTACTCAGTACTTGGATTAATGAAAGTCTTTTACCTTGGTTATAAGATCCGATTTTCGATAAGTAACGGGTTTACCTGAAGGTTGGTCACTATGTCGTTGTGGATTCCATTACCCTTGATGGCGAATTTTACATGTGTTATACGAGAATGTTATCATAAGACGAGCGTGCTAGATAATTCCACGCATGATTCAGACGCTAGAACATGGTAGTTCAACTTAGAGAACAAACAAGTAGGATTAACAAAGGGACTCGAGAGAAGTTGAGCATGGTCGCAACGAGCGATACAGTGATCTCAGAGCCTACCAAAAGAAAAGACCAGCGGGTCTAGAGTGGGATCCTTTGATAGAGATGTTAGCATGGACTACGTATATACGTATTATAGACCTCAATATTTTGGTATATGTTCACATACACACACCCGCCACCGAACCTATGGACTGCATTGAGATCCCTGAGAGATCTCTTTGATCTGTTCCCAGGGGGAACTGGCCACTTGTGATTCATGTCGGAAGGCATGAAGTAGGACCCTATGGACTTAGCAGGTGTCCCCGAAATGATGTGACGTTTGGTCTTCAAGATAAAGCACGGAAATGACAGATATATTTGTGAAACCCCAACTCGATAAATGACTTTAAGATGATGATTGAGAGACACACTAGTTGGTGTCCTGTATTACGAAGACGAAGAGATGGAGTTACCCTCATAGTGGTGATAATGAGATGCACGAGTGATTATTAACTTATTTTGGTAACTACCGGCTGGTGCACTACTTCATTTTAAACTTTTCATTAACCATGTTACCTCGATTAGTTTATATCAGGTAATCCTTCTAGCTTTCTACTTCAAATTTGTGGAATAACAACCAGTGATATACCCTCCCTAAAGCAGGACTTATCCGAAGTAATTTTATTTGACCCATGAACATTCTATTCAAAAATTTATGATGATCTTGTTCGGCTCAGACCTATTTACACTTTCTTTCAATTATCCAAGGAATGTTCCACGAATACTTCCTTAATTATTCGACGAATATTACTTAACGAATATTGATATTTGATTGCTTCTTTCATACTTGCACCCTTCAGTTGAGCTCATAAATATTTAACAAATTACTGGGGACATGGATGATCTAACGTCCAGACATCCTTCATGAATTCTTTTCTTCTATTCAAGATGGGATTGTACATCGTACATCGAAATCATAGTACGGATATCATTTTGATATTGGTATTCTGAATTTAATTCTACTGTATGATCTGATAAAGCTTGGGTACGGAGGCACCCTTGGGTGGACCGTTTCACTGGTAAGTAATATTTGATGAGAGGTTATCGATTGTTCCGATGCCTAGAACATTCTCTTCAGATTTTATAGTTTCCTTTTTCAAACTTAATAACTTCTTATTTCCATTCGTTGTCCGAGTAGCCTAAAGTTTCTTCAGTGGCTACGATGTTGAAATTCCGTTCTAGCCAATTGAAATCGGCTAGTCGATATGTCAATATGAGTGACTAGTTGATTGTTCTAACTAGTCGAAATTGTAATGTGTGAAGAACACCTAGCTAATTATCCTAGCTAGTGGTGGTGTCTCAAACAGGTGAACTAGCAAATTTTGTCTCGCTAGTTGCTAGTGTTTCTTGAAAAGGACTAGTTATTGTTCCACTGGTCCAACTCCCAATTTAATTCATTCCGCAATGCATTTTGCATGTGGTAAAGTATGATGATGAAAGTTTTGACGAATAACTTGATTGAGACCAAATGAGGTCGCCCACTCAACTTGAATTCTACCCATCTTCGTATCAGACTTTATATCACTTGAATATTTTATTCTTTCATTCACACAATGAGAATTCATTTGAAACCACTGATTACTTGAATGATAGACTACTTCATTCTTTAATTGTCATGGAGTAGAATTGCTATCTATTGGCTGACCTTCATCAATGCGACTTTAAGATTTCCTCTTATTATTCAGGAGGAAAAGTATCCACCCGATGTAAGAATTGTATAAAGACCGTCTTTATGACTTTTGTATCCAACAATCATTGCCCTTGTGCAACATTCTCTATGGTGTCATATTACAGAATTATCAAGACGGGAAGGAATAAACCTTGTTGTATTCTTTCTGTCCATCCTTACATCTCCAAAAAAATCGAGACTCCTAGTATTTGGAACCATCCACATTCTTGGAACATCCAATGTGGAATTCTTATTGAGATTATCTATTGGACCTTGTTATTTTGGAAACTGTTCCTTTCAAAGTGATTACTCTAAGGTGAACGGGAGGTACAATTGTGAACCGTTACACCAATATGAGATCAAAAACCAAATGTTGTAATTGTGCAGCCAGAGCGTTATGCCGAGTAATTATTGAAGTAGAGATAACATGTCAGGGCATGCCACAAGACCTTTAATATTGGTGTGGGGAAAGTTATAAGAAATGATGAGGTGGTTGGGAGCACGGTCCTACCAACCGTTGTCAGGATGTTATATTAATAAATTCTGGAGTTACCAAGCCTTTTCCTGATCCAAGAAATGCAAATCGATTGCGATGTAAAACATATCCTTAGAAGAAACTACCTGGAAGTGAGATGGACAAGAAAGGAAGAAATATCGTGGCAAGAATGTGAAGCTTTATTCAGCTAAAAGGGATTGATGCACATAGAGAGACATAAAGTTTAACAGGCCCCTAATAGCAAATGGATGCACGGATATATGACAATGATCCTTCGAGATTACCACCTAATCAAGTTTATTGGGAATCGCAGTAGCATGCAGACCTCAGGCTGTTTGGCGCCAGTTGTGAAGGAGGACGAGCATATTACATCTTACGTATACCATCGAGAACTGATACCCTTATCGGAAATGGAGGAATTGTTGACTAGTTAAAATGAGTAGTTGTTTTTCAAAGATAAGGTTGAAGAGAAGGTTTCACCAACTCAAGATCGACCTCTGTACTGTGCCAAAGTTGGCATTTCACATTAATATAAACGTTATAAAATAGTGGAAGTATCGTTTGAATGGACTAATAAGTCAGAAGCCTTTATGGATTAATGAATAAAGTTTTAAGAATGATATGAGAGATTAGTAACAACCTCGTTGTTAGCTATACTTTATAATGGAGAAATTTGTTATTTCCCAGGAAAGGCCAGTGTGGTGGTCGATACCTATAGAAGGGATTATTCGAAATTGGAATTCAGTCAGTATTGACCAAGAAAATAGAGTATATACAATAAAGAATAATGTTAGAAGAAAATGACTAAATTATGGGGAAGGACAAAGATGTACAGAGAATTAATAGAATGTTTGGCAAACGGATATGAAGAATGGTATTGGCAAACTATTAAGTATGAACGCAACATGTCAAAAACAAGATGATAGAGATCTAGTGGATCAATTCCGCCCGTAGAAAATCTTGAACGTGGACAAAATTATAATGAATTTCATGAGTAGGTCGCCGAAGACCGAGCCAAGAGATGGCCCTAGTTGATTTATAATCGCTGGACCAAGTGATTTACCTACGAGATACTTTCCATTTAGAAGATTATCGATTTATATACGGAAGAGATGGTGGTGCAATATAAAACTTCTGCAGCGATTACGTCAGATAAAGACTTAAGGTTAAACTTCGAATATTGAAGGTGCTTCCAAGTATTTTAACGAAGAGATTGAGCGTATGTACTAATTTAATCTGTGACTGATGGACATGGAAGAAGAATTGTCTAGACGATCGAATTTGTATTTAGTGTCGTGCCTTAGACTTCACGGGGAAATCGAGAATAAAAAAAAAACTTATCTATGGAATGAATGTTGTTATCACGATCATCACCATGCGAACGTAAGGACGTCTCTTGTAAAGCGTACTGCGAAAGAAGAAGTTTCGCTTTTCTTGCGTTACGAAGAAGTCAATGAACGAGGGATATAGTAGCTGAACTGGTTCGACGTATACCGAAGACTATACAGTATCCATAGCAAGTGGTAACGGCTGGTGGGAGGCAACACATGCTTGCTAATCAAGCGAAGGAATATGAGGAATACCGTGCGTATTGACGTTTCTAAAACACGACCACAAAGTATTCACGGGCCAACGATACACGGACTCAACACGGATACTATGAACAAGGTTGAAGAGAAACGTATAAGTAGTGGGGTAGAAATTTTCATTCATAGAACAACCGATAAGGAATACAGGTCGAGGAGAGCATGCGTTGAGAAACAACATTAAAGCGATGGTGAGACGAAGGTGAGAGAACAAAAGGGTCGAAGTGTCAACCTGAGAGTTTTAAGGGGTAAAGTTGGGATTGTATCCACAACTATTTTCCCTAGGTTCTTAACATAGAATCCTTTTAAGGAGAGGAGACTGCATTAACCCTAACTTTCGGGAATATTCGAAACCTGGACGAATAGTAATTTTATGGGTGGATGAGAGATTTTTGCAATCACGATATGTACGAATTATTAAATGAAGATTTCGAATGTATATTACGTCTTTACGGTACAGACGAGTGTATGTAAAAGTCATTAGTTTTTTTTTTATGAGACCCATTATTTCGAATGATCAAACTTTATGAGATATCTAAGGAGATCGTGGTAAGGCATGGGGTTCCTGTGAGCATTAGAGACCCAAGGTTCAACCCCAGGTTTTGGAGGAGTTTTCAGGATTGTGTGGGGACGAAGTTAAATATGAGTACAGCATACCATCCCCAAACAGACAGACAGAGTGAAATAAACCATCCAGACCATCGAGGACATGTTGAGGGTATGTGCCATTGATTTTAAGGGGAGTTGGGATGACCACTTGCCATTGATCGAATTTTCCTACAACAACAGTTACCATGCGAGTATAGGCATGCCCCCATATGAAGCTTTATACGGACGAAGATGTCGGTCTCCCTTGTGTTGGGAAGAAGTTGGAGAGCGAAAGATTTTAGGGCCTGAACTGGTCCAACAGACAAGAGCAACTATCAAGCTCATAAGAGGACGGCTGGTAGCAGCCCAAGACAGACAGAAGAAGTATGCGGACCAGACCCGCAAGGACAAAGAATATGAAGTAGGAGAGTTTGTGATGTTGAAAGTATCACCGTGGAAAGGATTGATGAGATTTGGTAAGAAGGGAAAACTAAGCCCGAGGTTTATTGGACCTTTTGAGATCTTGAAGCGAGTTGGGAAGTTAGCCTATGAATTGGCTTTACCCCCGAGCTTACAGCAAGTGCATAACGTGTTCCACGTGTCCATGCTACGACCCTACCATACCGACTTCCGGCATGTGATAGAGCATGATCAAGTGGATTTGCAACCAGACTTGACATATGTAGAACAACCCGTAGAGATCATGGATAGTAAAGAACAGGTGCTGAGGAACAAGGTTGTCAAACTAGTGAGAGTCTTATGGAGAAATCAGAATGTCGAAGAATCAACATGGGAACTAGAGAGCGCAATGCGTGAAAAGCACCCCCAACTGTTTTCAACCTGATTTCGGGACGGAATCCTTTTAAGGAGGGGAGGCTGTAAGAACCCTAATTTTTGGTAATATTTCCTTTTATTTAAATATCTCGTGACATTGTCGTTATGGAACCTTTCTAGTCATCCCTGTTGATTTATCGAATTGATTGTCTGAGAAACTGCGTTGTTACATTTATGATGTAAGATTTTCAGAGAGAGATTACGAAGGCAAGAGTCTTACGGATAGTAATATTTATGAAAATCGGAATTTGAGAATGGTTAGAGTATCAAAGGATTTATTAAGAATTATGACGAGGAATTATGGACATTCGAGGAATTTACGTAATAAGTACTTAAGGAATTATAGGGGAAAATCCTTACGTGACGAAATATTACTACGAGAGAATAATTACGTTACGATACGAAATAAGGATTAAATAACAAGTATCGGTGGGAGAATAATATTACAACGAAAGAAATTAAATGCAAATGACATGGAATTAGCTAGTTAGAAAAGACATGAGCTAGTATGTTGGATGATGCACCTAGGGGGACACTAGGGCATGGATGCAACCTAGGCTATAGGCTTGGCATGTGACTACTCCTTGTTAACATCAATACCTAGCATGCTTGCAATTATTTTTACCATTCCAAAACAAAACAAAGACAAAAACACTCTCCCCCCCCCCTTGGAATACCAATCTGCCGAACTGCTCTAGGGAGAGAGGAAGAGATTTTTCTCTCCAAGTTTCTTCATCTACAACCTTCCTAAGGCTTCCTTGGATCATATTAGAGGTATGGTAAAAATTTCAAAGCTTTCCATCCATTAGTTTTTGAGTTATGAAGTGTTGAAGGTGAGTAAAGTGGTTAACATAAGTTTTTATCTTTTAGATCTTGCATTGTGAGTGTTGTAGGAGACCATCCAAGGTGTTTTTAAGTTGTGTAAAGTTTATACCAGGTCTCTAGGAGCTCAAGAAGGTATGAAATCTCAAACCACCCTTGGATAAGTGTTGTTCATATATTATGGAAGTAGATCCATGTATTTTAGGGCTTATCTTGAATGTATATGTATTGGATAGCATGGATCTTGAGTTTGATGTTGAGATTATGATTTTTATGATTATGGTTAAGATATATATCTCCATGAGTGTTATGAATCATGACCTAAGTGTTTTAAGTGGTGTTTATGTTATGGAAGTATGAAAAATGGTTGATGTAAGTGATTTGAGCTTGCTGAATCTGTCCAGGAACTTTGACCTGTGTTGTAGCACGATTTTGAATACCCAAATGATGTCCCCTGATGTCCTACCTTATATTGTTGGAAAGATAATTGAATGTAGTTTCTGGAAAAGTAAGATTCATAGCCATGTGATGTGTGGAGTTTTAGTTATGTCCGGAGGAGTGAATTTTGTTTCTGGACTATGGACTGCATTAAGTAACCCCCCTTGTGAACCTTGTTTAAATACCTTAAAATATAATTGGAGTCGTGGTAAAATTTGAGAATGTAAGTAATGCAGTGGTGAAGACCACCCAAAAGGAATTGGATTAAAATATGAATTTTTGGATTTTATAAAAATGCTAGAGTAAAATTCGCGCAATGGAAAAATGTCGATTAGTGGAACATTATTCTAGGGTTAGTGGTTAGGGTTCGAACGTGGTAACTAAATTAAGTCGAGTAAGTGACGAGCGTAAACGAGTGATGTCACGGACCTGTAGTGGGGCTAGGGAGTCATAAGACGAAGTCGTTAAGTTAATTTCGTACCCCCTTCAAACCCCGTAATTAAAGAGAAATTGTTAAGGTACTAACGAACGATTATTGTATGTGTATAGATCGTTCGAATTCGCACGCTCGACCACCCCAACCAAACCAAGGCAAGTTTACTTTTCAAAACTTATCCATATACAAGGATTTTTACTGTTGTGTTTGTAGTTTTCAAATGATATCAAATGCTATGTTTATCGAAGTATTGATGCAATTGAGATTGAACAAGTATATGTATGTTTTTACCCCTTGAACTTAGATTGAAATGTTTTCTCCGGACAACGACTCTAGCAATAGAGGTCGTAGCGGTCCGTATATACTATTGACCGGGGAGCGGTATATTATTATATCGTATCTATAGTGCGAAAACCCGAAGGGTCATTCGGGTGGTTTCGTATATTCAAATAAATATCGTTATATCTTCGTAAATACTCGAAACCCTATCTTGGATTAAGATTTTATTTTACCGAATAATTATTTCATTAATTATTAATATTAAATCTTAAAATATTATTTATTAATTACTGTTTATTATTTAAAGACAAAGTTAATCCAAGATACTTTTAAAATACTTCAAACTCGAACTCTTTCGAACTCGAAACATTTTCGAAAACCCCTGGTCAGATTCTGCTTCTTGTATGATTTCAAGAATCATCGGTCGACTGATGTCGGACCTCAATTACTCTATTTTCAATCAAAATCAAGTTTTGAAAGAAAAGAAAAAGGGACTCTGGCGGTGTGGGAACCGTTGACGAGCGATTCCTGTGATGTGTAAGCGGCCGCGAGCCAGGCGGTCCATCACTTATTATTCCGGCCCAGGTGTTGCCGAAGGATGATTACGGATGTAGTTTTCATCGAGGGTGATTACGGATGTAGTTTTCACCCGAGGGATAGTTACGGATGTAGTTTCTATCCTTCTACCGGTAGAGAAGACCCGCGGATTATTGGACTTGGATGTGGCGACTGATCATCGTCAATCTTTGTCAGGTTTTTATGTTTTCTTTAAGTCCCATCCTCCAGTTTGGAAAAATGCTTTGACACTGCTTCTTAGGCTTTTGTGCCAAGTTGCTGATAGTGTGGTTTTGATGAGAAAATATTGACATCGTGCAGTATCTAGAACTGCAAGATTTTTCTACAAAGATTGGCACGTGTTAGTGCACTCTTGCAATTGTTTCAAAGAATGAAATGTTTTTGTATGAGAAACCTTCTAAGTTAATGGAAGGAAAGAGGTTTGCAATGATGTATTCCTTGTACAGTATGTTAATCGTAGAGTGTTTTGCCGAAAATGATATACCCATATGTATATATCTTCAAACTTGAGAAAATGGGAACCTTATAAAGGGTTCATATGTTATTCTTAAAGCTCCTTAGTGAGTATAGATGTTTTATTCAAACTCGGACATATGCATTGTCCAATTATGTTTTGAAACCGAGATATATACCCATATAGTTGGGAATGTTTTCGAAATAAACCCCATTATTATTCTACAAAATGGTGAACTTGCTGAGCATTATGTAGCTCATTCTTGCTTTATAAAAACTTTTCAGAGAGAGAAGAATTTGGTCGGTTAACTCCGCAACAGCATAAGAGGAGTAGAAGATTTACCCCAGAGATGATTTAGTTCCTGATAAATACTGCAGAGTGAGTCTGATAGGTTTTCAACTGTAATAGTAAGACTTGTTTTCAAGTGTAGTTGTATAAGTGGAATTGCGTAAGACTCTGATTTGTACAAATGAATTGTAATATTTAGTGGCACTTTTGATTATCGTTTCTGAGACTCTAACTTGATTGTGTGTAAGATTGAGGTATGAATGGATGTATTGTTGAGTGGTGAAGTTAATACAGGTATGATATGGTTGAATGGTGGCGTGACGACCTGAATCTTTGACCTCAGAATTGGGGGCGTCACAATATCTTTGAAGATTGGATAGCTGTCAAAGAGATTGAGTTGACTAAGGAGATGTGTAGCAATCGTAATTGATATAAACTGTATAGCTAATTTATAGGAGTATCAATTATCGATTGTATAGCAGCTGTATATCTTATAAATACAGTTAGGTTAACCCTAGAAGGGTATCATCGTGCAACGAATTATCATTCTATTGTAACCTAAGCAGCTCTCTGTGATATTTTACATCACTGAGAGAGGAGTTATTAATTCCAAACAATTTTTAATTGTTTAAACGTGTGTTTTATTGTTAATCTCTCATACAATCTTGATTATAATTGTGTATTCGGCCTAACATGTCCTTTGATGCATGCACTAATTCCCATACTTTATTTCTTTCAAATTGGTTCAGCTCCTCTTGCATAGCAATAATCCAGTCTGGATCCAGTAGTGCATCATCAATTTTCTTACGCTCAACTTGGGATAGGAAACAACCATAGAGACACTAATTTTTAGTTGCTTTCCTTGTTCTTACTCTTTCATTTGGATCTCCAATAATTTGCTCTGTAGTATGTGATCTATCCCATTTCCTTGCATGCTTAGTTTGATTTCTCAAATTTGATGTTGCTTCATCATCCAAGACATGATCATCTTCATTTTTTCCCCTATGAAAGTGCTCCCATTCACAGGTGTGTCTTGGATTCTGGCATTCTCACTATTGATTGGCACAAACTCTTCTCTTGGTTCATCATTCACAGGAGTTTATTGAGCTGTAGTCTCAACTTCAGCTTCATCATTGGCTTCTTCCAGACCATGTAGTTTGTTGTCATCAAATGTCACATATATGATTTCCATAACTTTCTTTTGACTGATGACATAAACCTTGTAGGCAGTTCTCTCCATAGAATAGCCAAGAAAAATTCCTTCAAATGCCTTTGCATTAAATTTTCCAACATATTCTGAAAGGGTTTTATATCAAACGGGCCACTGATCTCATTAAAAAGTATCAAGTAGCTCCCCAGTCTCAATGGGGACTCATTTAAGCCACTAAACTAAGAAATATATCATTTGCCCCCCTGCATTCACAAAAATAATACAATTTATGGTAGCCTAAGTGAGAATAATATAATCTATCCAAGATTGAACTTTTTTTTGCCACCATAAATTTTATCCAAGACACTTAGACCACCATAAATTGTATTATTTTTGTGAATACAGGGGGCAAATGATATATCTTAGTTTAGTGGCTTAAATGAGTCCCCGTGGAGACAGGGGAGCTACTTGATACTTTTTAATGAGATCAGTGGCCCGTTTGATATAAAACCCTATTCTGAAATATCCTTTAACACAAAGCATTTACTTCCAAAAGCATGAACATGCTTAAAAGTGGGCTTCTTTCTGATAAGTGCATATTTTTGCATATTTTTATTACCTATTTATTGCTTGAACTCGTATTTTAATAATTTATTTTGTTGCATTTCAGGAAATTCGAGAATAAATAAAGAAATGATAAATTAAAGAAATAAAGAGCAAGGAAAGGAAAAAGAGGAAGAAAAAGGACTTAAATGAAAAAAGAAAAAAGAATTAGGAGCGTGGAGGAAAGGGAATCTATTAAGACACATGGAAGGTGGAGATCATCCCAACACACTAAATAAGTGTATGGCCAAGATCCACTCTACAAAGCTTAAGAAGGAAGGAAACAATTGAATGACTAGGATTTCTCCCCCACATTAAAAGGTGTATGGTGGAGATTAACCCAACACACCCCTAAACCATAATTCTTATCCTATAAATACCCCCCTCAACCCCCTTGTAATTATCAACTTAGATTTTAGGGTAGCTTTAATTTCTTGTTTTTTTTAGTTTCAAAACTTGTAAACACTTTTTATTTTAATGCAAAAATTCCGTTTCCTTTAATTTCTCGTCTTGTTCTTTCATTTTTGTTGCATAGCTTTCGTTCGTAAATCCATTTAGTGGACAAAGTAGAGAAATGCTAACCACTATGGATTGAAAATAACGATCTTTATTTTCTTGCTCGTAGTTTTAATTTTAGTTTTAATTCGTAATTTTGCCCCTTTAAATTTCGATTTTATTGTGGGCCATTTTAATTCCAAATCAAATCCTCATTTTAGTGTAATTTTAATTTCGTAGTTAACTTTCGTTATTTGCGTATTTAATTTTAATAAAAAAAACAATAATAAAAATATTAGTTCCTTAATTTTAAATCTTTATTTACGTGTCTTTATTTCTAGGCCCAGTTCCGGATTTCTTGTTCCTCTGTTTTCTTTGCAGCTTAACAAAACCCACTTCTTTGTTTTTCTTCTACTTCGAACAGACCCCCACTCCCCTTTTCCCTGCAATTTATTCAAACCCATTTCCCCTTGCTGCAAACCCAACAAAAATCACCCTGTTCTCCTCCTTCAACAAATATCAAACCTCTAACAATTCTTCTTTTGTTCTTCATTTTGAATCCACAACCCCTTTTCTTTTTTTCCCCTCGTTTTAATTTCGATTTCTTTGTTCATCGATGTTCTTTCCGCGAGTTCTGAGTTCTGTTCTGTGATTGGCCGAGTTTTCCTTGTTTGTTGTTCATTTTTTTTAGATTTACTGGGATGTTTGATCGCTGTTTGTTTCTGAGATTTACCAAGTTGCTGTTTGAGTTTCTAATTACTGCATTTTTACTGAGTTCCTGAATATTGCTGCATTCATGAGTTACCGAGTCGACACGGAGATTGTTTGTGCTGAGTTTCCGAGTCGTAGAGTCCTGTTCGTACGCTGAATTCATTCTTCTTCTGAGTTTTTGTTTGCTGAGTTTGACTCGGAATGAGTCGTATGTGTCCTGTATTATTGTATGAGTTTGAGTTTGTTATTGTTTTATTTTTTTTCAGTTTCTGCAGTTGAGTTTTAACATTGAGTCAATTGGCCAAGTCTGAGTCCAGTTATTGATTCTGGTGTTGTTGTCGATTGTTTCACTGGATAGTTGTGTTGAATTGTTTTATTTTTGAGGTTTGATTGTAGCTTTTTGTTCGTTGTTGGCTAGTTAAAATTACGACCAAGTCATGTCGAAAATTAGTTAGAATTTTTTTAATTAAATTTAAATTTCTACTTTTAATAATTGTTAGAATAATTGTGCTCATTTTATTTTTAATTAATTAGCTTAGAATTAGAATAAAATTTAGTTTTCTTTTAAAATTAGATTAAATTTTCTTTTCGAAATTAATTATTAAAAATAAAAAAATTTCCAAAAATCCAAAATTGTCCTAATTCGATTAAATTAAAAATTAAGTGCACGGAAAATGTTAGTCTCCGTGGATCGATACCTAAAATATTTCAACGATTGAACCGTGCGCTTGCGGTTTAAATTGTCATTTATTTTAGCACAACAAGTTTTTGGCGTCGCTGCCGGGGAAACAACAATTTTGGCACAACAATTTATTTTAAATTGTCCTCCAAAGCGGTTTTTATTGGCCTAGTTTGTTTAAGGATGCTGTTGAATCTGTGCCGCTTATAGTAGGTGTCAGCACTTAGGAAAGATCACTAGGAGAAATATGATGCCAATGAGCCCCATCTTAATCATTGAGATTTTTGATATGTGGGGCATAGATTTTATGGGTCCATTTCCTAGCTCTTATGGCAACCTCTACATTCGCTTAGCGGTTGATTATGTATCTAAGTGGGTAGAATCCATACCGACTAAGTCCAATGATCACAAGGTCGTTCTTAAATTCCTAAAAGAGAATATCTTTTCTCGATTTGGCACACCTAGGGCTATCATTAGTGACCAAGGTACGCACTTTAAGAATCGTCAATTTGAGTCCCTTCTGAAAAAGTACTCAATTACTCATAGGTTGGATAAACCTTATCATCCTCAAACTAGTGGTCAAGTTGAAGTCTCGAATAGGTAAATTAAGCAAATTTTAGAAAAGACTGTCAACTCGAATAGGAAGGATTGGTCCATCAAACTGATAGATGCCTTATGGGCCTATCGGACCGCTTTTAAGACTGTTTTGGGCATGTCCCCTTACAGAATTGTGTTTGGTAAACCCTGTCACTTTCCCGTTGAACTAGAGCATAGGGCCTTGTGGGTCATTAGAGAATTGAACTTTGACTTACCAATCGTCGGTAGTCATAGGAAGTTGCAACTGTCAGAACTAGAGGAATTACGAAATGAGGCCTATGAAAATGCTAAAATCTATAAAGAATGAACTAAACTTTTTCATGATAAATCCATTTTGAGAAAATCATTTTCTCCAGGTCAAAAAGTTCTTTTATACAATTCTAGGCTTCATTTATTCCACGGAAAATTGAGATCTAGGTGGGAAGGTCCTTACATTATTAGGACCGTTTTTCCTCGCGGTGTTGTTGAAATTGAAAATCCTAAAAATGGTGATATATTTAAAGTTAATGGACAAAGACTCAAACCATTTTTAGAGCTGCCACTTGATCCCGAGGAAGAGGTTATCCACCACATCGATCCATGATTCAAGTAAGTTTCTTCATTAGGTAGTTGTAAATTCTCTCCGTCATCCCTTATGAGGTATTACCTCGTTCTCCTTTACTCATTTCTCTTGCATTTGCATACATTGAGGACAATGCATGATTTAGGTATGGGGGAGGGTTTTTAGTGTAAATATAAAAATCAGAAAATCCAAAAAAATGAAAAAATCACAAAAAGAGTTGTAGAATTGTAAATAGTACAGTTCTAATCTTATTCGTCTTGTTAATTGATTGCTAGTTGCTTGATGCACCCTTACATGCTATGATAATCTTGTGTTCCTTCAGCTTTTGATTGAGAAGTGATTTGCTAAGTTCTTGTCCACACACTTACACTAGCAAGGTGAAACTAGTAGACTTTTTTGATTTGTGCAAGAAATTAGAAGGTCATGATTAGGTGTAAGATGATTTGGTTTTCATGCTTTGAGTAAAAGTAGGTGCATTGAGGATACCTTTACTTGAGATTGATTATGTTCTACCACACCAAGTGAGTTTTGAGCCTATACGCACATCTTTTGCATTTATATTCTTTTGCTTGAGTGTCCACTTGTCATTTGCATTGCTAGCACTTGTTTGAGTTCTTTCTTGAAACACATGACATTGATTGATGATAAGATGATAAAGGCATTTAAGAATAACCCATATTTCCAAAATATCCACACCATTCTTATGTGATCAATTAGTTACCCCTTTGAGCTTAATCAAATTCTTTCGGTGACACACCACATTACTCGCCTAAGACCTTTTTCTTGTACAGCCTTACGTATACTTGATCCCAATTTGTCAAAGGCTAGTAGGAACTTGAGGGAGTAATAAGATGTGTGAAATGGGTTTACTTTTTGTTCATAACTTTTGAAAAAATATATGTTTTGTTGGTTACCTTGTTAGTCGATTTTCAAGTTAAATCTAAAGGAGGATTATGGTTTCTTATAGCTCTCATAAGAATAAATAAAAAAAATAAGATAAAAAAAAGATAAAAAAAATATATTTATGAGAGCATACTTATGTTTTTGTAATTCTCCTTCATTCGACTAGTCAAGTCTTTTTGTTGAAAGTAGAAAAATAATTGTGTGGGGATGAAGTTTGGTGTTGTGTATGATTTCCATGGTGACTACTAGCTTGTGACACTTCACCTGGTTTTGGCCTTACTTGACATACCCTGTCCCTAGCCCCATTACAACCCAAATAAAGACCTTTTGATTGCCATCATTGATGTATGTTGTGTTTATGTTAGAATGATACCAAATGTCAAGCATGCTTTTGATTTTGTTGGAATTGAGTGATACACTTACCCTTGTTCTTGAGTGAATGTTCTTTTGTGAGTGAAATGTGAGGTATTGCTTGTTTCTTTTGCATATGAGATCTCAAGTTTTGATTCTAAGGTGTGCTCTTGTAGACTTAGCATGGTTTCCAATAATTTTTGCACTTGACATGAACTTGTAATCATTCTTGCATGCTTATTTAAGTAGACTATGTGAATCCTTGTACTTTCCACACCAAGACTTTGCAAATTCATTTTAATTCTTAAAGTTGATGTGTCATGAGAGGACATGTATGTGTGGTGTTGCATTGCCATGTAATCTTTTACGAACTAGATGGATTTTGTGGGTACATTCAATATAGGCCCTCACGAGACCTCACTCGTCCACTAGGGCTGCCTAAGGGTTTAAAGGGCTTGTTGCATATGCCAAATGCAACCATCACACCTACGAAAAGGAGTATAGGACATTTTATCTAGATTTTCTTTTTGTTTTTGTTTTACTCGAGGACGAGGAAAAGATAGGCATGGGTGCATTTGATAATTGCATATTTTTGCATATTTTTATTACCTATTTATTGCTTGAACTCATATTTTAATAATTTATTTTGTTGCATTTCAGGAAATTCGTGAATAAATAAAGAAATGACAAATTAAAGAAATAAAGAGCAAGGAAAGGAAAAAGAGGAAGAAAAAGGACTTAAATGAAAAAAGAAAAAAGAATTAGGAGCTTGGAGGAAAGGGAATCTTTTAAAACACATGGAAGGTGGAGATCATCCCAACACACTAAATAAGTGTATGACCAAGATCCACTCTACAAAGCTTAAGGAGGAAGGAAACAATTGGATGGTTAGGATTTCTCCACCACATTAAAAGGTGTATGGTGGAGATTAACCCAACACACCCCTGAACCCTAATTCTTATCCTATAAATACCCCATCAACCCCCTTGTAATTATCAACTTAGATGTTAGGGTAGCTTGAATTTCTTGTTTTTGTTTTAGTTTCAAAACTTGTAAACACTTTTTATTTTAATGTAAAAATTCCGTTTCCTTTAATTTCTTGTCTTGTTCTTTCCTTTTTGTTGCATAGATTTCTTTATTTTCGTAAATCCATTTAGTGGACAAAGTAGCGAAATGCTAACCACTATGGGTTGAAAATAACGATCTTTATTTTCTTGCTCGTAGTTTTAATTTTAGTTTTAATTCGTAATTTTGCCCCTTTAAATTTTGATTTTATTGCGGGCCATTTTAATTCCAAATCAAATCCTCATTTTAGTGTAATTTTAATTTCGTAGTTAACTTTCGTTATTTGCGTATTTAATTTTCAAAAAAAAAAAATATTAGTTCCTTAATTTTTAGTCTTTATTTACGTGTCTTTATTTCTATGCGCAGTTCTGGATTTCTTGTTCCTCTGTTTTCTTTGCAGCTTAACAAAACCCACTTCTTTGTTTTTCTTCTACTTCGAACAGGCCCCCACTCCCCTTTTCCCTGCAATTTATTCAAACCCATTTCCCCTTGCTGCAAACCCAACAAAAATCACCCTGTTCTCCTCCTTCAACAAATATCAAACCTCTAACAATTCTTCTTTTGTTCTTCATTTTGAATCCACAACCCCTTTTCTTTTTTTCCCCTCGTTTTAATTTCGATTTCTTTGTTCATCGATGTTCTTTCCGCGAGTTCTGAGTTCTGTTCTGTGATTGGCCGAGTTTTCCTTGTTTGTTGTTCATTTTTTTTAGATTTACTGGGATGTTTGATCGCTGTTTGTTTCTGAGATTTACCAAGTTGCTGTTTGAGTTTCTAATTACTGCATTTTTACTGAGTTCCTGAATATTGCTGCATTCATGAGTTACCGAGTCGACACGGAGATTGTTTGTGCTGAGTTTCCGAGTCGTAGAGTCCTGTTCGTACGCTGAATTCATTCTTCTTCTGAGTTTGTGTTTGCTGAGTTTGACTCGGAATGAGTCGTATGTGTCCTGTATTATTGTATGAGTTTGAGTTTGTTATTGTTTTATTTTTTTTTTCAGTTTCTGCAGTTGAGTTTTAACATTGAGTCAATTGGCCAAGTCTGAGTCCAGTTATTGATTCTGGTGTTGTTGTCGATTGTTTCACTGGATAGTTGTGTTGAATTGTTTTATTTTTGAGGTTTGATTGCAGCTTTTTGTTCGTTGTTGGCTAGTTAAAATTACGACCAAGTCATGTCGAAAATTAGTTAGAATTTTTTTAATTAAATTTAAATTTCTACTTTTAATAATTGTTAGAATAATTGCGCTCATTTTATTTTTAATTAATTAGTTTAGAATTAGAATAAAATTTAGTTTTCTTTTAAAATTAGATTAAATTTTCTTTTCGAA
This sequence comes from Saposhnikovia divaricata, assembly GCA_036435485.1. Taxonomy (NCBI): domain Eukaryota; kingdom Viridiplantae; phylum Streptophyta; class Magnoliopsida; order Apiales; family Apiaceae; genus Saposhnikovia; species Saposhnikovia divaricata. Next base: position 79,074,461 of record CM071599.1, read on the forward strand.
ATTAATTAGTAAAAATCAAAAATTTTCCAAAAATCCAAAATTGTCCTAATTCGATTAAATTAAAAATTAAGTGCACGGAAAATGTTAGTCTCCGTGGATCGATACCTAAAATATTTCAACGATTGAACCGTGCGCTTGCGGTTTAAATTGTCATTTATTTTAGCACAACAATTTCCAGTCATCAAATTGTAAGGTGTCTTTCCAGTGTTTTTGTTGATTAGGGTTCGGTTTTGAATGTAGCATGCAGTGCTCATAGCCTCAGCCCGAAAACATGTAGGCATCTTTGCATCAAGTAACATTGTTCTAGCAGCCTCAATAATAGTTCTATTCTTTCTCTCAACAACTCCATTTTGTTGTGGAGTTCTTGGAGCTGAGAATTGATGTGAAATACCATTCTCTTTGCAAAATGCCTCAAGAATGACATTTCTGAACTCTGTTCCATTGTCACTTCTCAGGGCAACTACTCTTGCCTTGTTTATATCTGCCTCTTTGTCAACTTTCTTTATATGCTCAATGATTACTTGTGGAACCTCATCCTTTGATGATAGAAACTTAACCCATGTATACCTTGTAAAATCATCAACCATCACCAAGGCATACTTCTTTCTTGCTAGTGACATAATGTTGACAGGCCCAAACAAATCCATGTAAATTAGTTGTAAGGGCTTGGTGATAGATGTCACTGTCTTTGACTTGTGGCTGGATGTTTTCATCTTTCCTTTTTGACAAGCCTCACGCACTCCTTCTTGACTGAATTCAAGTGTGTGCATGCCTCTCACCAACTCTCTTTTGACTAGAGAATTAATGGCCTTGAAGTTCATGTTAGATAACTTCTTATGCCATAGCCAACAGTCTTCATTTGATGCTTTTGAGTAGAAGCAACAAATTTTGTCCTTGTTTGCAGAATTCATATTGGATACAAACAGGCTTCCCTTCCTTACTCCGGTTAGAGCAAGTTCACCAGTCTTTTTATGAGTGATCAAACATTCATCCTTGTCAAAGTCAACCTTGAATCCCCTATCAGTGAATTGACTAACACTCAGTAGATTATGCTTGAGTCCTCTGACCAGTGCTACATCTTCAATGATGACATTTCCATCTTGTAATTTGCCATATCCTAACATGTTACCAATGCTGTCATCTCCAAAAGTAACCATAGGGCCAGCCTTTTCTTCATACTTTGATAGCGGGGCCATATTACCAGTCATATGGTTTAAGCATCCATTGTCCAACACCCAAATGAATTTTTTTTCCTTTTCTTTGACCTGCAAACTCAAGTGTATTACTTCTTCTTTGGTACCCAAACAAGTTTGGGTCCACCTGGCTTAGAAACATTTTTATCATAAACAGCATGCTTACCAACTTTATTAGGGCTAGTCTTCTTATCTCAGCTAGGAGTCTTAAAACTTGAATTCTCAGACTTATGTGACAGAGGCACCTTCCTAGACTTAGGAGGACTTGAAGGCTTTGACCTTGTGTAGTGTGTGTGTATGAATTGTGAATAATACAACCATCAATTAATTGTCTTCTCAAATTGAAACAGTTGGCCATAACATTCATATTGCATGGCATACAGTTGATAAGTGGATTTTATATCCACTTGGATCGCTTAATTTCGGCTTAAATTGATTGTCTTGGACTCAAGTTATTGTAGATTTGATGTGTTTTACTTAGTTGTGCAGGATTACGAGAATGTTGACTAAGGTGGATGCTTTTATAATTTTTTGGGAATTAATTGATTAAAATTCGGATTTTCGAGAAGGGTTGCACAGTTTACACTGTTTTGGCCATATCTTGAGTTCTAGAAGTCCGTTTGAGGCCCGTAAGCAGTCCACACGAAGATAACGAGATTTTCTATCATTCTAAGGTGGTCCAGAGGTCCAATTACGTGGGGAACGTTCCAGAAAATCTGAAGAAAAGTCAGCCACGAATTTTCCTTACAAAACATAATCAAATTAGGAAACGTATCTTGCAGAAATTCTATTATAATTCTGTTTTTGTATTTTCTTGCTGGGCAAGACTTGTAGTGCCTATATAAACACATCATACCTTGTAATTTGTATCAGATTATTATTTATTGTAACGTAGAACTGCAAGAGAGAAAAGTGGAGAAGGATTCAAGCTCGGTGACAAGCAAAGATCTAGATCTACTTCATCTTCTGTATACTTTGGATTATAGATTTGTTTTCTCAACTCTTGTTTTTATTAATATTATTGTTCTTTCTTTCATATCTTGTTAATTATTATGTTTTCATCAAATCCCATGACGATGAATAGTTCAATTATGGGCTAAACGTTGTCATGGGATTCTAACGGAGTTATTTATGGAACTTAGTATCTTGATGCTGTAAAGATCTGTGTGTGATGTGAAATTGATATCCTCGTATGGTTAATCTTAATGCTTTTAGATGCGTAGCTAACATCTAAATTGAATTGTTAATCTCTTGTGAAGTGAAAGTGGATCTTGAGATTTAGAACTTGCCATGCTAGCATAGGTTCATAATTGATTGTCAATATGATTTGTGGTGTGAGATGAAAATACTTATACTACCCTATGTGATCTTAATGGATAACCTGTTCTTCAACCGTTATGTTTTCAAATTCTATAGACATATAGGGTCTAAGCATAATTGGTGTCTATTCATCTTCTATCTCTTTTGTGGATGTATGTTTAGTTTGGTATGCGTATGCTGACAGGTAGCGTATACTGGTTTCGTGTTATCCGATCAGATATCAAAATCATTGCATATAGAGATTAAAGGCGTCAGATCTAAGGGAAGTATTTAATGAAGTTGGGATCCCATGTTTATTCTCATATTAGTAATTCGAATTCAATCTCATTAGTTAATTTAATTCTTAGTTTAAAAATTACACCCTAGTTTAATTTAATTAATCAATACCAAAATTGTTATTTGTCTTAGCAGTGGATTAAAACCAAACATTGTTGCATAGGCATATTTACTGATTAAACTTAACCAGATCTCTGTGGAACGAACTTTAATTATATTACTTGTGACTACGTGCGCTTGCGTAATTTTATGCTAACAAGTTTTTGGCGCCGCTGCCGGGGATCATCGGTGTTTTGTTTAGTTTATGTGCTTGTCATCAGTGGTCGTTAGCGTTCACTGACTCGGATTTCTTACTTAGTTGTTTGTTTTGTTGTGTTTTCAGGTACTTGAACGTGTATGCGAACACGTTTGCAGGCTCGTAAGGAAAAACTGGCAGAAGACGGTCTTGTAGTAGATAATCAGAAAGAGGAACTTGAAACTACTGTAGAGATGGCAGATTTACCAGCAGCAGTTAAGGCTTTGAAGGACTATTCGCAGCCGAAGATTACTGACATACAATCTAGTATTGTTAGGCCAGCTATTGCAGCGAATAACTTTGAGATCAAGCCGAGCACAATTCAGATGGTGCAGAATTCGGTTCAGTTTGGGGGTGCTTCGACAGAGGATCCTAATATGCACATCAGGGACTTTATCGAGATCTGTGACACTTTCAAATTTAATGGTGTGTCGGATGATGCTATCAAGTTGAGGCTTTTCCCATTCTCCTTAAGGGATAAGGCTAAGGGCTGGTTACACTCTCTACCAGCTGGTTCCATTACTACATGGGATGATCTTGCTCAGAAGTTTCTTACTAAATTCTTCCCTATGGCGAAAACTGCAGCAATAAGGAACCAGTTAACTCAATTTCAACAGCAATCTGGCGAATCTTTGTGTGAGGCTTGGGAACGTTATAAGGAGATGCTACGAAGGTGCCCTCATCATGGCATGCCTGATTGGATGGTTATTAATGGTTTCTACAATGGGTTGGGAGCACAGTCTAGGCCTTTGCTAGATGTAGCATCTGGTGGTGCTCTATGGGCGAAGAGCTATGAGGAAGCATATGATCTTATTGAGATGATGGCTGCTAACGAATATCAAAATCCAACACAGAGGCTTTCTCAAGGTAAGATAGCAGGTGTTCTTGAAGTTGACACAGCTTCAGCTATTGCAGCTCAGTTGAAGGCTCTTTCGATGAAGGTGGATTCTCTTGCTAATTATGGAGTTCAGCAGGTTGCCAGTGTTTGTGAGCTATGTGCGGGCGCACATGAGACGAATCAGTGTGCTATCTCTTCTGAATCAGCACAGTTCGTAAGTAATTTTCAGAGACCTGCTGCACCAGTACCAGCCACCTATCATCCAAGCAACAGGAATCATCCTAACTTCAGCTGGAGCAACAACCAAGGTGCTCAACAACCTCAGCAACCCTATCAGCAGTTTTAGGGGCAGCAAGCAAGTCCATTCAATCAAGGTTATCAGCAGCAGTATGCTCCAAAGCAATCATATCAACCTCCGGGATTTCAGCAGCAACAACCCCAGGCTCATGCGGGGAAATCGTCTAATGAAAAATCAGATGATGTGTGGATAGCGTTAAAGAACCTACAAGCTGGTCAGAAGCTCTTGGAAACTCAGATAGGACAGATTGCAAGTGCCTTACTTAGTAGGCCTCAAGGAACTCTTCCTAGTGATACGGAAGCAAATCCAGGTAGGAGAGATAGCAAGGAACAGGTGAAGGCTGTGACTTTGAGATCGGGAAAAGTTATAGCAGGCCCTAAATCAGCAGTAGAAGAAGATGAAGATATTCAGAATCAGCAGGGTGAAAAATCTGCAGTGCCCGAAATTGCTCAATCTGATTTGATGGCTGATCAGCAAGGTGATGAAGTAGAGAAAAGCAAGGAACCTGTTGAAAATTCTGTGGAGAAGTCGACGAACAACACTCGGATTTATCCTCCTCCTCCTTATCCTAGAAGACTCCAGAAGCAGCAGTTGGATAAGAAATTTGAAAAGTTCTTAGAGGTGTTCAAGAAGTTGCAGATTAACATTCCCTTTGCCGAAGCTCTTGAACAGATGCCGAGCTATGCCAAGTTCATGAAGGGAATTCTTTCTCGTAAGATGAAGCTCGAGGAATTAGAGACCGTTGCTCTAACGGAAGAGTGCAGTGCTGTGCTGCAACAGAAATTGCCTCCAAAACTAAAGGATCCTGGTAGCTTTACTATTCCATGCACTATTTGTAATTTGTCTTTTGCGAAGTGCTTGTGTGACTTGGGAGCTAGCATCAATCTCATGCCCTTGTCAGTCTATATGCAACTTGGTCTACCGGAACCAAAGCCTACCAACATCTCTTTGCAGTTGGCTGATCGTTCAGTTACATATCCTAGAGGCATAGTGGAGGATGTGTTGGTGAAAGTTGACAAACTCATATTTCCTGCTGATTTTGTTATCTTGGATTTCGAGGAAGATAAGAAGATTCCCATAATCTTGGGAAGACCATTCTTGGCTACGGGAAAGACTTTGATTGATGTGCAGAAAGGGGAGCTCACCATGAGGGTGCAAGACCAGAATGTCACTTTCAATGTTTTTAATGCAATGAAACTTCCCTCAGATGAAGAAGAATGTTTGAAGGTGGATTGGGTTGATTCTGCAGTTACTATGGAAATGGAGAAGTTGCTTAAGTCAGACTCTTTGGAAAAAGTTTTAGTTGGTGACTCTGATTTTGAAGATGAGGAATTAGCCGAGCAACTTTAGCAGCTAAATTCAGCCCCTTGGAAAAGGAGATTTGATTTGCCTTTTGAATCTCTTGGGTTAGGAGAACGTAAAAATTCAGAGGGGCGCCTGAAACCATCTATTGAGGAAGCTCCCACACTTGAACTCAAACCACTTCCAGAACACTTGCGGTATGTTTTTCTTGGTGATGCATCTACATTACCTGTTATTATTGCCTCTGACTTGTCAGCTAGTGCGGAAGAAAAGCTTTTGCGAATTTTGAGGGAATTCAAGTCAGCAATTGGTTGGACTATAGCAGATATCAAGGGAATCAGCCCTTCTTATTGCATGCATTAAATTCTGCTAGAGGAGGGAGCTAAGCCTACTGTTGAGCATCAGCGGAGACTTAATCCGATTATGAAAGAGGTGGTGAAGAAGGAAATTCTAAAGTGGCTGGATGCGGGTATTATATATCCTATCTCAGACAGTTCTTGGGTGAGCCCGGTTCAATGTGTGCCAAAGAAAGGAGGCATGACAGTTGTTGCTAATGAAAAGAATGAGCTCATCCCTACTCGAACAGTCACGGGGTGGAGAGTTTGTATGGATTATAGGAAGCTCAACAAAGCCACGAGAAAAGATCACTTTCCTCTGCCATTCATTGATGAGATGCTAGACAGGTTGGCGGGACATGAGTATTATTGCCTCCTTGATGGTTATTCAGGCTACAATCAGATTTGCATTGCTCCGGAAGATCAAGAGAAGACCACATTCACATGTCCTTTTGGTACCTTTGCTTTCCGACGGGTTTCTTTCGGACTTTGTGGTGCTCCCGCCACTTTTCAAAGGTGCATGATGGCTATTTTCTCAGACATGATTGGCTCGAATGTGGAGGTTTTTATGGATGACTTCTCAGTTTTTGGTACTTCATATGACGAGTGCTTGCATAATCTTGGTTTGGTTTTGAAACGTTGTGTGGAGACTAACCTGGTGCTTAATTGGGAGAAGTGTCACTTCATGGTGCGAGAGGGAATTATTCTTGGGCACAAGGTATCTGGTAGAGGACTTGAGGTGGATAGGGCTAAGGTGGAAACAATCGAAAATCTTCCTCCACCTATCTCTGTTAAAGGAATTCGTAGTTTTCTTGGTCATGCGGGTTTCTATCGGCGATTCATCAAAGACTTCTCAAAAATTTCTAAACCCTTGTGCAATCTCTTGGAGAAGGATGTTCCTTTCAAGTTTGATGATGAGTGTCTTGCAGCTTTTGAGCTCTTGAAGAAGAAGTTGACTACTACACCAGTCATTACCGCCCCTAATTGGGAGGAACCGTTTGAACTTATGTGTGATGCTAGTGACTATGCTGTTGGAGCTGTGCTTGGTCAAAGGAAGGATAGAATTTTTCATGTGGTTTACTATGCTAGTAAAACCCTCAATGATGCACAGCTGAACTACACTACTACGGAGAAGGAGTTGCTAGCAGTTGTCTATGGTTTGGAGAAATTCAGGTCTTATCTGCTTGGTACGAAGGTGATTGTGTATACGGATCATGCTGCAATTCGATATCTTATGTCGAAGAAGGATTCCAAGCCTAGATTGATTCGTTGGGTGCTTCTCTTGCAAGAATTTGATGTGGAAATCAAGGATAGGAAAGGCACGGAAAATCAAGTAGCGGATCATCTCTCACGCTTAGAGGACCACGGTAAGGAATTGCATAACAAATATCTTATTAATGAATCTTTTCCAGATGAGCAGCTGTTTGCAGTGCAAGATGAAGAGCCATGGTTTGCAGATTATGTAAACTATTTGGTTAGCAATGTTATTCCTCCAGATCTTTCGAGTGCTCAAAGGAAGAAGTTTCTACATGATGTGAAGTGGTATCATTGGGATGAACCGTTTCTATTTAGACAAGGAGCAGATCAGATGATCAGACGATGTATTCCGTATAGTGAGACGGAGGGTGTGTTGCGAGATTGCCACTCAACTGTTTATGGTGGTCATTATGGTGGAGAAAAGACAGCGGCTCGTGTGCTTCAAGCAGGTTTCTATTGGCCTTCCTTGTTTAAGGATGCTCATCAGTTCGTGTTGAGATGTGATCGTTGTCAAAGGGTTGGCAATATTTCTAGAAGAAACGAGATGCCTCTTAACATGCTTCTTGAGGTAGAGATCTTTGATGTCTGGGGGATTGACTTCATGGGACCTTTTGTTTCTTCATGCAACAATCAGTACATCTTGCTAGCTGTGGATTACGTGTCTAAATGGGTCGAGGTTAAGGCGTTGCCGACCAATGATGCAAAGGTGGTATTGAATTTCTTGCATAAGCAAATTTTTACGCGTTTCGGAACTCCCCGTGCTATAATAAGTGATGAGGGAACTCACTTTTGCAATCGCCAGTTTACTACGTTGATGGCGAAATATAATGTGACGCATCGTGTTGCCACTGCTTATCACCCTCAAATGAATGGCCAAGCTGAAGTTTCTAACAGGGAGATCAAGAGAATTCTAGAGAAAGTGGTGAATCCGTCTCGTAAGGATTGGTCATTGAAGTTGGATGAAGCTGTATGGGCATACAGAACTGCCTACAAAACTCCTCTAGGTATGTCTCCGTTTCAGTTAGTTTATGGGAAAGCATGTCATTTGCCTGCAGAGTTGGAACATAAAGCATATTGAGCGTTGAAGAAATTGAATTTAGATATCACGGCTGCGGGTGCAAAGCGGTTGCTTCAGTTGAATGAACTTGAGGAATTTCGTGAGCAAGCTTACGAAAATAACAAGATGTATAAGGAGAAGGTTAAGAGGTGGCATGATAAAAGGTTGGTACCAAAAGCATTTTTGCCAGGTCAACAGGTGTTGCTATTTAATTCTCGCCTCAAGCTTTTTCCGGGAAAACTCAAGTCAAGGTGGTCGGGTCCATTTATTGTTAAGACGGTGTATCCACATGGAGCCATTGAAATTTATGAAACAACACCGGATCATGCTTTTAAAGTGAATGGACAACGGTTGAAGCATTACTATGGCGGGTCATTTCAACGCGATAAGGTTTCCGCCGTTTTGGCATCTACTTGATTCGGGAGAAGAACGTCAAGCTAATGACGTAAAAGGAGCGCTTCTTGGGAGGCAACCAAGTATTGTGTATGTTATTGTATATCTTTCTTTGAAAAAAAAAAAGGAAAAAAAAAAAGAGTGTTGTGAATAGTGAAAAAAAAAAAAATTAGGTGTCACGCAGGCTTCACCTGCGTAACGCAGGTTGCGCCTGCATTTCTGTAAGACGCGCAGGCTGCGCCTGCGTGACGCAGGCTGCGCCTGCGTTACTGCATTGGGCGCAGTCTGCCCTTCCCGCGCGCAGTCTGCTTCTATTGCAGAATGGTTTTGCAGAATGGTTTAGGATTTTTTTGTATGCTGTTGTTGGATGTTGTACATATAAAAAAAAAAAAAGTCTATCTCCCCAACTTTCTTTCTCCCTTCTCCCTTTTTATATCATCATCTCCTAACCAATCCTAAACCAATTTCAATTCCAAAACCTCCAAAATTTCTCCTAAATTTCTACACCCAATTCTTTTCTAATTCTTTTTCTATTAATTCTTAATTCTATCCTACATCAAATTCCAAATTCTACCAAAAAATTTTCCTTTTCACATTCAAATTCTTATATTCATCCTATCACTCCATGGCCTATATATACCCATACATACACACCCAATTCATTATCTTCTTCATCTACATCTCTTAAAAATTCAAGTTTGGGGGAAAATTAGTACAAGTTCACCTCTTTGATTCGTAGTGGGATTTCTCTTCTCTATTTTATTTTATTACGAATTTGTGTTCTTGTCAATTGGGGTTTTTGTATTATTCTTGTTACTTGGGTATTTGTGGTGTGATTTGTCTTGGTGGTTTTTGGTGGGATATTTCTTGGTGGTTGTCGGTGGTGCTATTGTTGAGTGGGGTTTTGGTTATTATGGCGCCTAAGCGAATGAGGGGTAGTTCTAGTAGGGTGGAGAGATTTTCTTCTCCGGAGGTGGAGGTAGAGTATAATCGGTTGTTGTCAAAGCCGGTGGCGAAGGAAAGGGGGTTTTTGCCATCTCGTCATTATGGGTTGGTTGAGGTGATTAGTGAGTTACGTTGGGGAGAGATTTGTAAGGCACCTACTCCGGTTCCGGTGAATTTGGTTAGGGAGTTTTATGCTAATGCTAAAGATGAGCAGAATGGTGTGTGTATGGTTCGTGGTAAAAGGGTGGATTACAGATCAGATGTTATTCGTCCAATTTTGGGACAACCACCTAAGCTTGTGGGGGATGAAAATTGGGCACTGAAGACTAGTGATGATGTGGATATGGAGGCGATTGTTTGTGAACTTTGTGTTCCCGGTACAAGTTGGAAGTATAAATTGGGAACTAATGAGCCTCTTTCTTTTCTGTCTTCTGCTATGAATAAGTTTGCACGAGCATGGTATCTATTTCTTTGTGCCAATATTATGCCTACTTCTCATACGGGTGAGGTCACAGCTGATAGAGCGATTATTCTTTGGGGCATTCTAAAGGGAAAATACATTGATGTCGCCCACATTGTTCAGCAGAATATTCGCAGGTGTTTAAAGTCTAGTGCACTGTCATCGATGCCCCATGCTTCTATCATAGTTGGGTTGTGTATGGTTAGTGGCGTTACCTGGGGTGCGGATGAGGAGTTGCAGTCACCTTTGCCGTCCATTGTTGATGTGTCTATTGATCGAATGCCGGAATGGCAAGGCGGAATTCCACATCCTAGGGGGCTTGGGTATGATGTTCGTGGTGGTGGTACTAGTGGTCAGGGAGCGGGCACTCAGCCACGTGTTTCGAGAGTACCGAGGGTTTTGGATGCTCACTTTAGACGGTTGTACAGGCGGATGGATGCTATACATGCTAGTAACCGGGAGTATGATGAGGATATGGCTACAGCTTTGAGAGATGCGGGTATTCAGGCCCGGTGGCCTGTCTATGGAGCTCGTACACCTTATCCACCGCCAGATACTGATTCATCCGAGGATGAGGACGAGTAGGTATGTTTCTGCTATCCCTCGTATTTACTTCCATTCAATGCGGACATTGAATATTTTAAGTTTGGGGGTGGTTTGAGGGATTAGTAGTTGTTGTATTATGTGTTCATGTAGGATATCATGTTTTGCATGCTTAGTAGTAATTCATTCATGTTATGTTTGTATTAATTATGTTTGTTTCATATAGGACATTCTGTTTTTATTTTTTCGTATACCATGTGAGTTCATATTAGTTGCATTTGCATATCATGCATATTTCATGATCCCTTAAGAACGAGCTAATTCTGATTGGTAGGTAGGTGTCTAATTGAGTGTGGTAATGATGAGTAGAGGGTTGATTTATAGTTTCTATTAAATTGACTTGCATGCTTCAGAAACAAAATCTTTTCACAGTCTCATTGGGTGCTTTTGGGCTAGGTTGAGATCATGCTTGTTTGGATGTTTTGAGATTTAATCACTTGATTATATTTAGAATTTTCGTTATTCCCTTGATGGCGTAGGATCACTAAAGTCTAAGTTTGGGGGGAAACCAGGAATTTCATGCTTAATTGTAAATAATTGTCAATAATGGCTAGGCGTCAAATGGCTAGTAGCCGGCTCATATTTATATGAGTAGTCTAGGGTTGGAATTGAGAATTCTCATTCCAGATTGCATAGAAAAAAAAAAGCAGAAAGAAGAAAAAAAAAAGAAAAAAAAAAGAAAAAGAAAAGATCAAAAGTGTCAATTGTTTATATGCAAAAATTAACCAGGGTGAGCTCTTTAATACTCGAGCAATTAAGTTCGCGGGGACTTTGTGCCTAGTGACCTAAGGCTTTTATAGTCTGGGATCCACTAACCCAACGCTCGCTACATGGGTATTATTGTATAAGCCTTTCGGGGTCTCATCCATTGCACGGTTAAATAAGCATGCTTGTATATTATGTGTCGTAGTTGTTTAGTAATGAAAGCATGAATTTCTGTCTACCTTGGATAAGGATGGAGGTGTTCTTAGGTTATGAAGTGTCTACAGTCTATTCTATTTATAAACCTGTGATTGTCTTGACGAAGAGCATGTATGATTTTTGACCTAGTTTTGGGAGTATTTCTGATGAGCATTGCACACACGCACGTTTCGGTTCATGTATTGTTAGTATACGGGAACTTGGTCGAGCTCTATTTGGATTTAGTTGCATTCTCTAAGATATTTGCTTGCTCGTTGGTTTTGGTTAGTTTGAAGGGGATCGTTGCATTTTTCATTCTAGTTGCATTCATGCATTGCATTGCATTAGGTTAAATGGATTTTGTGGGTAC